>CM062820.1:0-655000 GCA_031772625.1 Pinus tabuliformis
TATTATTATTGTTAGGTCGGTTTGGTTATATTGTGACCCCTTAGACTCCTATATATAGAAAAGAGGTTTTGTCATTTGAATCATCAAGAATTGTTCATTTGTGTAATGTAAAGGAGGTTTCCCCTCAAAGAGGCTGAATTCTAAGGCGTTCAACTATATTTTCTATCTTTTTGTAAGTTGGTTTCATAACATTTGGTATCAGAGCTTTGGATTCTAGGGTTTCGCTACTCCAAATAGGTCATCGTGGAATTTTCACTATAACTTTTTTTCTGCAACGTTTCAAAAGAGAAAAAAAAACCCATTTGAGATGAAATCACACTGAACCTCAGGTCCAAATTTCAGAGCTTTTTGCACTATATTTGCGGAGATATGATCTGAGGAAGTTGGTCTTTTTGCAGACTCCTGAATTACATTCCAAAACAGGTGACCTGGGGAAATGTCATAACTTTCTCTCTGAGCATCGGATTGAATGTTTGTAAGAAGGTACAGAAAGAGGACGGACTTTAGTTTCTTGTATATATCTTTCAGAGCCAAAGGTCAAAACAGTGACACGTGGCACTTCATACAAGTTTGCTCTTCTAGAAAGGTCTATAATCAGGTCATCTTGGGAGATTGTGCATAACTCTTCCTTGGAGAATCCAATTTGGATCAGACTGGTGGCATTGGAAAGAGGACACAGAGGGCTACCGCATATTGCAATTTCAGAACTGGATGATCCAAAATTACAGAGATACATCAGATTCAATATCAAGCTCCTACAAAGTGAAAAAAGGTGTGTGTAGTTTTTTTCTAAATTTTTGCATAAGCTTGGTTTGAAAAATTAGTTTGAAGGAATTCAAAGGGCATAGTAAAGCATTAATATCGGTAATTGATGCCCGAGGAAAGAAAATTCAAACACCTAGTAAGCAATCTGAAAGCTCTAGCATGACTCATGAAGAAGAGGAAGAAATGCAACATGATATATCAAAATTACGAGACCAAGTGCAACAAGTGTCACTTGCACAAAAAGTAACAGAATCTAAGATGGATGGTTTAAAGAAAGATGTAGAAGCTAAGATGGATGGTTTAAAGAAAGGTGTAGAAGCTAAGATGGATTGTTTAAAGAAAGGCGTAGAAGCTAAGATGGATGGCATGGAAGCTAATATGAATGGCATGGATGCTAAGATGAATGGCATGGACGCTAAAATGGATGGCATGGATGATAAGATGGAAGAATTGAAGATAAATTTGAATAAGTTGCTACAAGAAATGGTCACTAATGGTGTGAAAGGGTAGTAAAGGAAACTCATGATGAGAACAAAAGAAATGTTAATCATGATTCCATAGACTCTAATGTTGGATTGAAGACCCACCATATCCAAAAATCGATATGAGGAAGTTTGATGGCAAGGATCCCGCAACATAGATAATACAGATGGAGCAATTTTTCGATCTCAATAATGTGCAAAACACACAAAAGGTGTGTATTGCAACTTTATATTTGGAACCAAATCAGTTTGTATGGTATCAATGGATTTTCTCTCGTAAACAAATTATCACTTGGGCAATTTTTATGGAAGAATTGACAACACATTATGAGGATACAAAAAGCAACATTTTTTTAGCCAATTGATAAGTCTCAAACAAAAGGGTTCAATAATGGAGCACATTGAGGAGTTCCAAAATTGAACATAAGGGTAAAAAATATTCCAGAGGAGCATAGGATTGATGTGTTCATAGGGACTTTAAAGGATAATATCCAACATGATGTTCACCTTTGGGAACCTGATTCATTAGAGAAGGCATTCAGGTTAGCAAGAAAAATGGAAAGCAAAATTATGGCAACCAGGAAGCATACCACTCACAACTATAAAGATGGAAGTGTTGTTGCCCCTAGCCTTCCACAACCTATAAGGTTGACACCACAACAATTGGAAGAAAAATGAGCAAAAGGTATTTGTTATAGTTGTGATAACAAATACACTAAAGGTCATAAGTGTGCTAAGAAGAAATTATTCTACATAGATTGCGAAGAGGAAGAATAAAAGGAGCAAGAAAGGTCAAAAGAAGAGGATATACTCCAGGAACAAAGCCTAGATAAAGAAGAAATGAATCCGACCATATCTTGTAATGCATTGGTTGGAATTACCACTCCTCAAACCATCAATATAGAAGGACAAATCAAGAAGAAAAAGGTAATAGTGTTGATTGATTCAGGAAGTACCCACAATTTTATTCATTGTAAGATAGCAAAAGAATTGAATTGCTTCCTATATCCAGCACCAGAGTGTCAAGTGATGGTTGCAAATGGAGGAACGATAAATTGCTCTAGAAAGTGCCATAATATCAAGCTATCCATGGGAGAATATGTATTGAAAAGCCCAATGCTTTCCATTCCAATGGGAGGTGCTGATGTTGTACTAGGAGTCCAATGGCTACAATCCTTGGGTACAATAGCTTTTAACTTTCAAGAACTTTTCATGAAATTTTATGCGGAAGGAAAGGAAGTTGAATTAAGGGGTATTGCAGGGAAACTGGGAAAGATAATAAGCTCTAATGGTATGACAAAGCTTCTAAAAAGGAAACAACGAGGTGTAATTGCACAATTATGTTCGCTAGATGTTTCCACATCGAAATCATCTATTTCTCCAGATCTCCAAAAAGTCTTGGACAATCATTCCAAGGTATTTGAGACTCTCAAAGGTCTCCCACCTATTCATGATCATGATCATGCTATTCATTTGATTCCAGGAAGTGTTCCTCCAAACATCAGGCCGTACAGATATCCCTATGCCCAAAAGAGTGAAATTGAACGTATGGTTGCAGAAATGCTTGAGGCTAGTATAATTCAACCTAGCCAAAGTTCTTTCTCTGCTCCAGTAGTATTGGTGCACAAGAAGGATGGATCATGGCGCATGTGTCCAGATTATAGGGAGCTCAACAAGCTCACTATTAAAGATAAGTTCCCATTCCTATCATTGATGAATTATTGGAAGAATTGCATGGATCAATTTACTTCACCAAGTTATATCTTCGTTCAGGATATCATCAAATTAGAATGAAGACTCAAGACATTCTGAAAACAGCATTTAAAACTCATGAGGATCACTATGAGTTTTTGGTCATGCCTTTTGGCCTTGCCAATGCACCTTCTACATTTCAAGGTTTGATGAATTCCATTTTCAAACCCTTCCTTAGAAAATTTTTGTTAATATTTTTTGATGATATACTAATCTACAACAAGTCTTGGAAGGATCATGTTGAACACATTGACAGGGTGCTACAACTATTGGAGGAGAAACAATTATATGCAAAACGATCCAAATGTTTCTTTGGAGTACAAGAGGTGGAATATCTGGGTCATATTGTATCTCATGAAGGAGTTAAGGTAGACCCTAGCAAAATTAAAGCCATTAAGGAATGAGAAATCCCCACATCCATAAAGCATTAGGATTTCTTGGGTTGACAGGGTATTATCGCAAGTTTGTTAAGAATTATGGGAAAATAGCAGCACCTCTAACAACACTGTTGAAGAAAGATGCATATTCATGGAATCTATAAGCAACAAAGGCCTTCGAATATCTTAAAGAGGCAATGTGCAAGCACCAGTCTTAGCTACACCAGACTTCACAAAAACATTTATTGTGGAATGTGATGCTTCCATAAATGGAATTGGTGTTGTTTTAAAGCAAGCTGAAAGACCCATTGCTTTCGAAAGTTGTCCAATCAAGGGAAAGTATTTACACAAAGCTATTTATGAGAAGGAAATGTTGGAAATACTACATGCACTTAAGAAATGGTGACCCTACCTAATGGGAAGACACTTCAAGGTAAAAACAGATCATGATAGCCTTAAATACTTTTTAGAACAAAGATTATCCTCTGAAGAACAACAAAAATGGGTCACAAAGATGTTGGGTTATGACTTTGAAATCATATACAAAAAGGGAAGCAAAATGTTGTGGCAGATGCACTCTCAAGAAAGGATGAGGATGTGGAAGCATTGTTGTGTGCCATTTCTATTATCCAACCAGATTGGATAAATGAAGCAAGGGAGGAATGGAAGAATGACAAAGAAGTGTGGGAACTTATTCGAAAGTTACAACAAGATTCCAGTACATCTGATACATTTAGCTGGAAAAATGATTCGTTATGGTACAAAGATCGATTATACCTCTGTAGGAATTCCCAACTCAAACAAAAGATTCTTCTGGAATTTCACGCTTCTCCCTTAAGAGGGCACTCAGGATTTTTAAAAACTTATCACAGGGTTAAGAAGGAATTTTTTTGGGATGGCCTTAAATCGGATATTCAAAAGTTTGTGGCAGAATGTTTGGTATGCCAACAAAATAAAGCTGAAACAATTAAGACACCAACTCTATTACAAACTTTATCCATTCCAAGCCAATGTTGGGAGGAGGTTACAATGGATTTTATCACAGGTTTACCCAAGTCTGAGGGAAAGAGTGTCATCATGGTGGTAGTTGACAGACTTACCAAGTATGCACACTTTTGTGCATTATCACATCCATTTAAAGCTAGTACAGTTTCTATGGCATTTATGGAAACAATTCAAAAGCTACATGGAAACCCAAAGATTATTGTAAGTGATAGAGATCCCATTTTTACAAGAAATTTTTGGACATAATTATTTTCTTGTCTTGGTACTCAGTTAGCTCATAGCTCATCTTATCATCCTCAATCTAATGGGAAAACAGAGATAGTAAACAAATGTTTGGAAGGATATCTTCGTTGCTTTGTATCTGATAAACAGACACAATGGGTCAAATGGTTGCCTTTGGCTGAATGGTGGTATAACACTTCCTTCCATACTACAACAAAAATGACCCCATTTATGGCACATTATGGATCTCAGCCACCATCCATCACATCATATTTAAGAGAAAATTCTAAGGTTCAAGCAGTAGAACATCACATCGAGCATCAACAACAAGTTCTCCAACTCTTAAAGGATAACCTCGTGTTGGCGCAGAATAGAATGGAACAACAAGCAGATCAACATCGCAGTGAAAGAAGTTTTGATGTAGGTGATTGGGTATTCCTATGGCTACAACCATCTAAACAAATGTCCCTCAAGCAAAGCTACGAAGGATAACAAATTGTCACCAAAGTATTATGGTTCGTACAAGGTGTTGCAAAAGATTGGTAGTATGGCATACAAATTGGAGCTTCCTGCAGCTTCTCGAGTGCACCCAGTTTTCCATGTTTCATATTTAAAGAAGGTTATAGGCGACAAGCTCCCAGTTCAAACAATATTTCCAGAACTTGATGAGGAAGGAAAAATTATATTGGAACTGGAAGCAGTCATAGAAACAAGAACTCGACAACTACGAAATCGATCCATTTCAGAGTATCTCATCAAGTGGAAGAACTTATCCACTGAAGATTCCACATGGGAGGATGAGAATTTTATACAGAAGCATCCAGAACTACTCAAGCGTTGAGGACAACACTTTTTTGAAGGAGAGGGGCATGTTAGGTCCCTATAATACTAGTGATGCCCCCATTAATATTGTAGTTGTATCCCTTATTAATATTGTTGTGCCCCTATTGTCCCCATATTGTTATTACTGTGCCCCATAGAATCCCTCTATTGTTATTTTTGTGCCTTTATATTATTATTGTTAGGTCGGATTGGTTATATTGTGACCCCTTAGACTCTTATATATAGAAAGGAGGTTTTTTCATTTGAATCATCCAAGAATTGTTCATTTGTGTAATGTAAAGGAGGTTGCCCCCTTGAAGAGGCTGAATTCTAAGGTAAATCAAATTCAATATCCTCTATAGTTACAAAACTTTCAAGGAGAGAATTAAGTCTAGGCAGTGGATTATTACTTGCTTAGCTCTCAGTAAAATTCTACTTTCTGACAAGTTTTTTAGGATTATCTACAATTTCTGGTGGTTTAGGATTTGGATTAGCTCTAGTGTATATCTTTCTACGAGCCATATCTACAATAAATTATTTGCAGATAGAAATATATACAAAATATCGCTGGAAAACACCCTTAATAACATCTATTTCATAACCACACAGTTGAAATAACCTTTAAGCTTTGAAATGATTTTTTACCAGGGAAAAATTCAACTTTATATCAGATTTGTTTGAAGTCCCTAGTATGGTCGCCAGAATGTTATCACTTTATAATTTCCCAAGGGTGTGAGAGAAACCCAGAGGTAACCACAAAACCACTTTGGAAGCTGGGATCTAGCCCTTCCAGCTTCAGAGAGGGATCTCTCTATATGATTTAGATTTGTTGATTTAAGATATTAGGCTAGTTATTGAGTTATGAGTTTGGTTTTTTAAAGATTTGGTTGAAACTGCAAGGACAATCCATTGGGCATGGAGTCAATGAGTCTTAGGGTGATTAAATACAAGAATGACAGAATAGATGTAACAGGGCAAGGTAGGCAAGATTTTGGATCTTTAGAGCATTTATGGAATGAATGGGATGAAAAGATTTAGATTCAATTAAACATAGAGCATACTAGGATGAATTCTATATTTAATATCAGAGTGAAAACATGAATATTGTTTATAAGCCAGAGCAGAGTGTATTTAAACAAATTCAACCCTTAATCTTCTTTAAACAATAGAGACAGAAAGAACATATGGAAAACTAGAAAATAACAATTTTACAAGAGAGGAAACTTCACCAATTTCCTGACACATGAATCCTAGAACAAACTTTCTGTATTAATGGAAATGATCACTTCATTACATGCACAACTTTACATCAAAGATCTTCTTTCTTCACACGAGTTCCAACCCTTTGTACTTCGAAATATGAAGTATTTATACAAATTTATCAAAATATCTTGATTTAAAATATCAATATTTTTCTACAAAATATCCTAAAAATTGTTTACAAAAATAGTACAGGAATATAGGAAAAATAAAAATGCTAAAGCTCTCTGGCACTGACATCGAGGATTCTAGTGATGACTTGGTTTGAAAAAATTATTGCTTTGTTGTTGAAGATGAATACCTATTTATTCAAGAGATTGACATAATTTATCCCATCTCTCTTCATCGGGGGTGGAGAATTTGATTAACTTTCTATAGGTTTCATCCACCTCAATATATTTCTAGAAAGCAGGCTTAATTACAAATAGATGTTTTATTTCATGTTTGATAAGTAAATCAAACTTCAAACCTTCCATGAATGCTTTCCCTGTAATGGTTCCCTTTATGGTGGAAAATTTTGATTTATCTCTTGCTATGGAATATAACTTTTGCTGATAATCCTCTAGCTGAACTAATTTATCTCCTATTCCCTTTAAACCTGAAAGTCCCTTTTGGTGTAGTATGTTGAACGCCTTGTGGAATTTCTAAATGCTAGACTCCAAGTTGTGACATTTATTCTCTAATTGTAGCATTAAATTCCTTTCTATAAGAATTATTCTTACCTCAATAATTGTCTCAGTTATGTCTGTAATCTCATAATTTTCAAGTTCTTCTTTTGTCTTTGAGTTCAGAATTCTTATTAAGGCAGTAGCTTCACCTGGTTTTTGACCCAAACTTTTTTGATGTCTTCTATGACTTCTTTTGATCTCTGAACCAATTCCTCGTGCTCTAAAATAATTTCAATGGAAGGCCAAATTTCAGCCATAGCTTCATTAATCTCTATCCAAATGTTCTTCTTTCCCGTGTAATTGTCTGTTCCATGGAAGATTCATTTTCTAAAAGTTCAATTCTATTCGTTAATCCTTGAGTCTTTTGAAGCTCTCACACATACACATTATCAATTTTAATTGATGCTCTTGGAGGCTTTTAAGTTAAGATTTCATCTTTTCAATCTCTTGGCCTCTGATAGACAAGTCTTCCATAGCTTTGATTAATTATCTTGATGTATATGTAAATTGTATCTATGTTGTAGTAGTTGCTGAAGTAGAAGCTCCTGCTGTTGATGTACCTGCAACTAGAATTGTTGTGAGAGGAATGAATGCTAAGTTAGTTGATTGTTCTTTCTCTTTTAGCAGCTTCTCAATTTCAGTCTCCATTTGTTTAATCTGTCCATTCTGTTCAATGATAATTTTAAACATATCTTCTTTCTCCTTCTCTAGTAGACCAACTTCCTTCGTTTGTGGATCTTTAGTAGATGGAAGTTTGAGCTGCTTTGGGCTGCAATTTCAAATTTTTTTATTTTAATGATCTCCTCATTAGGTTTTACATTACTGGGATCATATCCCAGTTTAATCACTAAATCCTCTAAATACTTTATCTTAGTTTCTTTAGCTAAATAAGATATTTTCTCTAATTTCAATTGAGACTGAATATTGTTGATTGATCCCTGAAGTCTAGATGTTGCCATTGCTGATATTTCTACTCTATAATACAACATTTCACCTGTTTGCTTGTGCAAATCCATCTGATCAATAGGATGGATTTGAATAATGTTAAAAGAAAATATAGACTTATTGTATTCATCTGCACTTTTAGGAAAAATAACTTGATATTCCAGGAAAGCTATATGCATTTTCCCTTCCTCAGTGTCAAAAGCAGAGAGAAGTATGTGCTGTGATGAGGCTATTTGTTTCCAAAAATGAGAATAGGTTGTTGCTTTGAAGAGTTCATTTTTCTTTTTTATTTCCTTATACCTAGAAAATATACTTGTTCAGTTTGATCACGGACCAATTCTCATAATTGAGATGTTTCCAGTGGTTCTGGAAAAGTTGAAGATGATGTTGATCCTATGAAAATGTCTTCAACTCAAGGGAAATTAGAAGTATAAGGACCTGTCAAAACTATTGTATACTGAACATTTTCTTCCTATGAAAAATCTTCTATTGGATTGTTTTTCTACCTCTTTTTATATATTTGAAATTATTTCCCCTGAATTTCTGTGACTAAAAAGGAAACATCCTCCCTTGGTCTTTTATCTTGATTTTCCTATGGCACTGGTGTTTGTGATGTCATAGTAGAAAGTACATGTTCTTCTGCCTCTTGCAATGTGTTTTCTTGCCATTGATCTTGATTCCTATATTGCTCAATTTCAGGTCTGGGAGTATGAGTGTAAGGAGTAGTTTCCTTCTCTACTCTCGACTTTGATATTATTCCTAAAGGATCATATGATCAAGTGAAACTCAAGTTTAAATTTCATCTGTTTGAACAGAAGATTTGTGTTCTTTGTTGCTGTCCTGGTATTACAAATGAAAGGCCCAACCTATGCCTTGATTTTGAACTAAGATTTTCTTTTAGCTATCGCAAAGTCTAGATCATCCATATTTATCATTTGCCTAATGTAATCTAATGAAAAAAATCTTATAGGAACAAATTTAGGCAATTTATATGGAGGCAATTTGCATCCATACACCCTAATCTCAGTGTAATTTTGATACAGGTACTAGTCACATGTCTTTGTTTGCTCACTGAGATGTAGAATTCTCTTAATCTCAGGTCCAATTCTTTGTTTGCTCACTGAATGTGAATTCATTGGTGTGCTTCCTTACCAAGGAAGTCAAATGGATCACGGACTGTGCATTTCCTTGTTCATCCAGTTTTTGTAGTGGAAATTGAAATTTGTCTGCTTGATGGAATAAGAACAAGTAAACTAAAACTGAAGCATGTTTGAAGACTCCTTCTGTAGAAAACTTAAGGAATTGTTCATGAATGACCTCTGCTAAGAATTCATTGTAATGAAAAATGATTGAAGGCTTTTATTCTGTTGAAAACACTGATAGAAAACCTATGATGGCTTCATCAACCCATTGATCGGTTTGATAGCCTAGTAAACAAGAAACTAAAGAGATATTTTGTTTTGTCATTTCAGGGAACATGGAGGATGGATATGGAGGGTTTGTCTTTGACAATTGCACATTCTCAGTTAAAAATGTCTTGAAAATTTTGGCTCTGTGAGGAAAAGTCAGGTTTTTGTAGAGTTTCATGAGGGAATCTACTGAAAAGGGTTTCAAAGAGGCTGAATTTTGGATTTGAAGCATTTGGCATATGGAGTCAGGGGTAATTGTGAAAATGATATCATTGTTCTAGGCCACAATTTCCCTTTGACTAGGTATGTACCTAAAATGGAACCATGAAACAAATTCTGAAAAATGATGGGTTTGGGGAAAAAACAAATTGAGGCAGGAAGGAGTCCCACAAAATAAATTTGTCACTGAGATTGAGGAATTGTTGTTTAACCAGTTGTAGAGGTCGAACTCAAAATTGGTTTTAGATATTTTATAATGTTTTTCTACTAATGGTTGATGATCTAAGTCAATTACAGGGGGAAGCATAGGGTTTTCCCCTGTGGCTTTTGATTTACCTTTAGAAGACATTTTTAAGGAAATGAGATGGGAAAAATAGTAATTACACAGGAATGGTTGGAGGAACAATATTCAGCTTGATGAGGTTGCAGTAACAGTAGCAGACATTCACTGTCGCGAGACTGTAGAGGAAACTCCAACTAAACGGGGTTCAGGGTTATTTTATTGGCAAGATCACTATACCGTTGAGATTTATCTGTTTGACGGAACAGATTGATTAATATGGAATTATCATATGTTGAAATAGATATTAATGGTCACATGATGAGTAAAGGAATGTGACAAGAGTGGGAAGTGGACATGCCACTTGGCGAGATCCAATTGGATGGCATGTAACATGTGGCGAGAGCGGATTTGAGCGAAGGTAGTGGGGTTAACGGTTAATATTAGGCGGGAAGAGGGGAAATGAATATTTCAAGGGGGGTGGCGGGGGTGGTTAGTGGTAAGCAGTTTAGTTGGAAGGGGGGTCCGAAATCAATGAGGGTATGACACGTTGCAAAGGCGGGATTAGGAGAATCCACTTTTTGGACCCCCCCCCCCCCGTTGATTAAATGTCGGAGGGGCAAGGGGCTCCGAAGTGATCGTCTGTCGTTGATCTGGGTGAGTTAGATCGCGACCATTGATTTCAGCTCATTTTTTATTACAAATGAAAAAAAGCATCGTCTCAAAATAACTTTATTAAGACGAAGCATAATCACGATTAAACTATGTGATTAACTAATTAAACTCAATTACTTAACAAGTAATGCAACATTTAAGCTGCAGCACATAATTTTAATTTTCTAAGGGGTTTTTCATCATATTTTTTTATTTTTAAATTTATATCTATTTTTTTCATACATATATCATTTTTTTTTATATCCCCTTTTCATTTTATTTTTTCTTTTCTTTTCTTTTTCTTTTTTTCTATTTATTCTTTGGAATAATTTGCAGAAGGAAATATTATTTACAACATCTCATGACATCAAAATCAATAGATAATCATCAATTGATCCTATAGATTATAGGACCCTAACACCTCACATCCTCTCAGAGAGATTCAGACATATCGGGACTAGTGATTGGGCATTACTTTCAGCAATCTATGACCCTCACATTCCAGGGGAGAAAGAAGCTTTCCTTTAGAATATAAGAAAGCTTAGGAATATGTGTAATGAAAGACTTTGGCTCATTTGGGGAGATTTAAATCTGATAACTTCACTGGAGGAGAAAAAGGGAGGGATTAGAAGCCATGAGTTAGAAATGGAGCTCTTCCAGGACATGATAATAGATCTGAAACTCATGGATATTCCCACTATCAATGGGCTATTTACGTGGAATAATCATAGGGGTGGCCCGCACCAAGTTTCCTCCTAGTTAGATAGATTCACGGTATTAAAATATCTTATTAGTAAAAATATTTTCTTTGAAGCCTCTCTTATGCCTTACCTTGGGTCGGACCATTGGCCGATCCAGTTAGATATGGATTTGAAAATGGGCCACTGAAATAGAGCTTTCAGATTCAAATCCTTTTGGCTGCGTGAACCTTCCTTTCTTGATAGAGTAGTGGATTGGTGGGAATCTAGTTCAGTGCAGGGCAGGAGTTGCATGCATACCTTTCAATTTTGTTTGAAAGAGCTTAAGCAATAGATAAAAAGGTGGAATAAATTAGAAATCAGCGATATCCTGAAAGATCAAGAACACCTTCAGGCTCGTATGAAAAGGGTTCAACAATAGATGATTATTGAAGGTCGCTCTAGGCCCTTGGAAATTGAAGAAGGAAAGCTTCTAACTCAGATTGAACAACGAAGAAAGCAGGAGGAAATCCTCTAGAAACATAAATCCAAGGTTCAATGGCTCCGAGAAGGTGAGAAAAACACCCATTTCTTTCATATAGCAATGATACAACATAGGCAGCATAATAGAATATTTTCATTGACTAACTCATCGAGGAATCGATTGGTTAGACATGAAGAAATAGAAACACTCATGGTGGATCACTTTAATAATCTCCTGTTAGAACCGTGTCCAAAATATCGAAAGTGATTGGGTGGATCACAAGACATATTGCCTAGTTGGTTAGCAGGGACCAAAATATGGCACTAATGAGGGCCATCACTCTGGAGGAAGTTGAGGAGGTAGTAAAAGTAATTTCTAATAAAAAAACACCAAGGCCGGACAAAATCACTGCAGAATTATTTCAAGCTGCCTGGCCTATCTTAGAAAAGGACATCCTAGAGGTGGTGGAGGAATCGCGTAGATCAAAAAAGGTACATCCCACTCTTAATTCCACTTTTATTGCTTTAATACCAAAAATGGCCCATTCAGAAGAATCTCAAGGTTTTAGACCTATAGCCCTCTGCAATATTATCTAAAAAATCATCTCAACCATCACGGTCAACTATCTTAAGCCTCTTCTACCTTCTTTGATTTCTCCTAAGAAATCTTGATTTGTCCAAGGCTGTCAAATCCTAGATGGAATCATTACTTCCCAGGAGGCCATCCATTCCCTCAAATGCCTCAAATCCAAAGGTATTCTTATAAAATTGGATCTCTCAAAAGCTTTTGATTGTCTTAGCTGGCCCTTCTTACTGAATGTTCTAAAAGACTTTGGTTTTGACCCTCGATGGATTAACTAGATCTACTCTCTTATATCCACTCGAGTGTTTTCGATTCTCATTAATGGCTCCCCTTCATGGACCTTTAACTCGATCAGAGGCCTTAGAGAAGGAGATCATATCTCTCCCTTCCTCATTATTTTGGCTATAGAAGGATTGGGTCCATATATAAAATCAGTAGTCCAATTGGGTCTTCTCAAAGGAATTCGCCTATGGGGTAATGATCTTCCTTTATCTCACCAACAATTTGTTGATGACATTATGTTATTCTGCCAAGTCTCCCTCAGGGAAGTGCGACATCTCAAAGCTATCCTCCAAGACTTCATGCTAGCTTCTAGCACCCAGATCAATAATGATAAATCAAATATCTTCTTTTTCAACACCCCAGTTCCTTCCCAATCCTTCCTGGCTCGAATTCTGGGCTTTCGCATTGGATCTCTTTCATCCAAATACTTGGGAATTCCCCTCGTGATAAATTCTCTAAGAAAATCATGTTGGAAAGCCCTTCTCGAGCGTATTCAATCTCGCCTTCAAATCTGATCTTTTTTATCTCTGAATATAGTTGGTTGAGTGGTTATGTTTAATTTTGTTCTCCAATCAATGTAAATTTACAAGCTATCGGGCCTAGCTACTCCTAAAACTG
The DNA here is from genome assembly GCA_031772625.1 of Pinus tabuliformis. Taxonomy (NCBI): domain Eukaryota; kingdom Viridiplantae; phylum Streptophyta; class Pinopsida; order Pinales; family Pinaceae; genus Pinus; species Pinus tabuliformis. Next base: position 13,504 of record CM062820.1, read on the forward strand.
TACGCTCTGACATGACAGGCATTTTCAAAAAATTCTTATGGCAAGGAGCCCAAGAGGCCAAAAAATGGGCTCTCCTATCATGGAATCACCTCATCAAGCATAAAATGGCAGGGGGTCTTGGCCTCCGAGACCCCTTCACCCTCAATCAAGTTATGGGCGTGAAACTATGGTGGCATTGGATTCAGGGAGGATCTGATCTATGGAAGACTATTTGGAGCCGAAAATATAATATGCCTTCCTCAATGGAAGAAAGAATGAGGGTGCAAGAAACCCCAAGAGGCTCCTCGATATGGAACTTAGCCTCTGCTAATAGAGATCTCATACATAATCACACCTTCTAGGAAATAAGGGATGGGAATAGCGCTCTCTTCTGGAAAGAATCTTGGAAACAACGGGAAAAAAATTTCAGCCACCAGGACCTTGCTAATATATTCCTTTTTTCCAACAAAATCAACAACTTGTCAGTTAATAATTTCTGGAGTCCACTCTCTCAGGAAAATTGGAGGCAATGGAAAAAGAAACAATACTGGAATAACCCTCCTGACTCAAATCAGTGGGAATTTTTTTACAAAGACCTCCAATCTAGAAAGATAGCTATTTCAGAAAGACCTAATATCCTTCAATGGGGCTATAAAACCAAGGGTGTGTTTACCACAAATGAAGCTTCTCAAATTGCAACAGAGGAACCTCAAGATCATTATAACCCCCTCTGGAGGAATATATGGACACGACATTTTTTGCCAAAGGTAACATACTTCCTGTGGTTAGTGTGTAGTGGCTGCATCCTAACCTGTGATAATATTCAAAAAAGAGGAATTCATGGCCCATCCTTTTGTAGGTTGTGTGTTGCACAAAGTGAAACTATAGAACACCTTCTGAACTTATGCTCCTTTGTGGTTCAGCTATGGCACAACATCGATTATCTTTCTGGACACCTAGATAGAGATATCAATATAATTCGGTTCACTATTTAGACCTGGAGGCAAGGAATCTTCTCAAGTCCTATCTTGAATAGGGCATGGCATATTTCCCTTAGCTTCCTCCTTTGGGTAGTGTGGAAAAAAGGGATAAGGAGGATTTTTAAGGATCAAAAGCTCTCTTATTCGAAGGTATGGGTTGGGGTTCTACATAACATCAGAGAAACTATCTTACCAGAGAAATGGCATCCTGATGATTGGAAGGTCGCCCCTCAGGAAGCGAGGGTCCTTTCATCCCTGAACCTATCCCCGCAAATGCTTGCCCCCTCCTCCTCGAAGTTAAGGGTTCCCCCTAGACCTTCTCCTTCCAGATTCCATGGTCCTCCTGACAGTTTCCTCAAGTTAAACTTTGATGGGGCCTCTAAAGGCAACCCATGAGATGCAGCCTTTAGAGGGATATTTAGAGACCCCTAGTGTCGAGTTGTTCAAGTATATGCTTCGGACTATGGCAAGGCCAACAATAATGAAGCCAAGTTCAGTGCAGTCAAACATGTCTTACTCATAGCAAGACGTGAAGGGTTCAGAAGCATTGCAGTTGAAGGTAACTCCACTCTTGTCATTGACACAATTAAAAAACTCAATGAAGGTACCCAATGGGAAAATATTAGCAAAATATGGAGGACAACGCATCTGATCTAGGAAATTAGTGAAATTATTCGTGGCTTCAAATACATCATTCCCTTGCATATCCGATGCACTTGAAACAAAGTTGCAGACTTCTTAGTGAATTGTGATTGCCTCGATCTACGTAAGAACATCGATTACCCATGGGAAAGTGGGTCTATGGAAGAGGGGTTGGAACAGTTAACTCTGATTTTGGACCAAGACTCAACTCCTAATCAGAAACCCCGATTGGGTTGTGAACCAACTAAGGATCTGTCTAGGGATTGTTGACATGTTTAATCACATTTATGAAGGGGCTAGTGGGTGGCCTCACCCATGCCCTCGCATGATTTGTCACCTTAAGGGAAGGGACGACCACAACCTTTAGCAAAATTACGAAGTGAGGTCTGGTAGAGATTTAACAATCCAGGTGGTGGGAGTTGGGGTATTCACGAAACCATCTGTCCAGTATTTAGTCTGGCTTCAAAGTGGTCTCAGTGGTATTTAGTGGTCTGGTATTTAGTGGTCTCAGATAATTGTGCTCTGGTTCGAGGAGTCTGGAGTGTGGGGAGGAACCTCGGTTGCGGCTGGTCTCTGCAAGTGGATGGCAAACTCGGCCTGGTATGTCCTTATCCTTATCCTTTTCCTTGGGTTGGGGACCACCATTTTCTATGTGCCTTGCGTAAGGAGGGGAAAAGGCTTACTAGTGGATTGGAAAGTTTCTGTGACTGTCTATAATGGCACTCTCATTCACATTACGCTGATTTCAGTTTTTTACGACACTCTATTATCTCGTATGGGAATGTTTCACATGTTCTGGGTTTTATGTAATATGAATACTGCATGCGGGTTATATGTTTTTGGGGGTAAGCTAGCATGGCCAACCCTGCGAAAGGGAAGGGCAAGGGCAGCTTTGCCAAGCTATGTCTATGGATTCTGTGATACCATCCGAGTGAATGAGAGTAGGGGGTCGTTAATTCTTTGTGGAGGTCTTTCACTCTTGGAAGTTTCATGTTTTCCTCTATATATTGGTACGAGCTATCGTTTCTTAGAGTGGTGCAGCACAGGAAGGTGTCGCTCATGTTTTTCAATCCTCTTCTTAGGCTTAAGCTTAATGCCAATTTCTTGTTGCTTTCATGTCATGTTTTTGCACCAGGTCTGCATAAACAATTTCTCTCTCTGTCCTCTATGATGATGGTTCAGTCATGGGCAAGGGCAGGCTCGAGGAATTTGATGAAGGGCGGTCTATTTTCTTTCACTATGGTCAAGTCTTCTCCGGGTGTTGGTGCCTCTAGGCATGGAGGTCGTGGTCATAATTCTCAGGTTGGTAAAGGAAATAGTAGGGGCTCGACTTCAAGCAAGCCTCCAAGACAGCGAAGCAGAAGATCTGATGCCCAGATCTTGCAGGAAATAATACATGCTTATAACAATGGGACTCACACATAGGTGAAGCAATTGAGTTCGTCTTGGGAGACATAATTGAACCAGAAGGTGGAAATTGAGGTCCCGATGGAGGATTGGAGTGGGTTGATTCCAGACCCTATTCATACCCGCAACTGCCATACTCTTTATAAGCAATCCGTTCATCTCTTCTGGATGATGAAGCGCATCATAGCCAAAGCCATTATGTCCTCTCCAACTATTTCTGCAAATCTCGACCCTGATCTTCAGGAGATTCAGAAGGAACTTCAGCTGATTCAACTTCAAATCCAACAGCAAAATGCTCGCCTTGGTCGAATTGAGCACCACATTCCTTGTCTGCCTCAATCTGAAGTGCCAGGCTCAAGCACAAAAGACCCTGCTCTGGTGGAGTCATCTAATGAATAGATGGTTGAAAGATAATGTCTGATATCATTTTTTATTTTGTTTTCTGATGTATATGTCGATTCAAATTTTTGTTTATAGTTATATGGTATGTAGATGGTTTCCATACTTTAAGTCCTATAAGGCTATGATAGATAGACTCAAATTGTTTAAGTTTTTGGATGTCATATAATGCAGTTTAGTGGCCAACAGACTTGGTTTCTCGCCAAGCAGGTTGAGGCCACATAATACTTTTTTATGGTTGTAACCTGCTTGATGATTTGAAATGAATGAATGAAAAGGTACTGCCAAGCTTACAAAAAAATATGTATTTAAAAAAAATTATTCCAATGTTTTATTTTAAGCCTTTTAAATGCTTTTATTATTATTATTATTTTTAATTTAAATTATCTAATATCTTTTTTTTTAATATTTGTTTTTGGGTTAAATATTTTTTCTTTCTTAAATTATGTTTTTTTTTAATATTTTCTTGTATTTTAAGTTAATTTTTATTTATTTTTTTTATATTTTTTGTTTTTTTAATATATATTTTTTAATTTTTATCATTTATAAATTAATTTTATTTTTTTTGGTTTACATTTCTATGTTTTATTTTTTCTTTTTTTATATATTATTTTATATTTGTCTTTTTGCCATGCTTTTTAATTTTGTTATGTTTTAGTATATATTTTTATTTACTTATTATTATTATTATTATTTACTTTTTATTTTTTTTTTCAATGTTTTAATGCTTTTAATATTTTTGTCCGAGAATTAGACAACTTGAAAGTGGTTAAATAATCAACATTTAAAAAAATTTGTGCATACTTAAGACATAAGAAAATTTAAAATGTAAAAAATATGCCTTAAAAAAAGATTGATATTTTTCAAAATCCACATTAAAATTACCAAAATTTAAAAAAAAATATCCATACTTAATACATTAAAAAATTTGAAGTATCAAAAATAAACCCTCTAAAAAAAAGGGTTGATGTCTCATCAACACTTTTCAAAATCAGCAAGAAAATCATTAACATTTAAACAAATGTTCATACTTGATACATAAGAAAATTTAAAGTGTCAAAAATATGCTCCAAAAAAATGGTGTATTTTGAATCAACACTTTCAAAATCGGATGATTTTTTGCTACCTAAAAAAAATGGGTACTCGGTACAGTTCTTGTTTGATAGTTTACATTGTTAACACCATTTCAACCAAAAATGCAAACATACAATCATTTATTTTCCTTGTGCATAACAACACCATTTCAACCAGAAATGAAACATACATACATTATCATGTAAAGGATACATAAGAGTACTTATCTTGTGTGCTTTCAGGGAAACTAAGTTAGGGACTATGACTCTCCACCCAACCATAGATAGTTGCAGCCAGTCCTCACTTGCAGCTATCACCCCTAAGCCAGATTCCAGAGACTGAGATAGATTGCTCAAGGGATTGTGTACCAATTCTTGGTTGAAACAGGGACAATGGAGGCCCTCCTGCCTGCACACGCCAACCCAATAGCAGTTTATAATTTCACAGGGAATCTAACGACCTACTTCCTCTACCCTTTAGTTGTTCCACAACTAGAAAACTCTAAGGAATCTAGAGGCTTCACCCCACTCTCCAAGGAATCCAGAGGCTTCTCCTCTACTCTCCAAGGAATCCAGAGGCTTCACCTCCACCCTTTAGGGAATCCATAGGCTTCTCCTCCACCCTCTAGGGAATCAAGAGGCTTCCCCTCCACCCTTCAGGGAATCCAAAGGCTTCACCTCAACCCTACATGGAATCCAAAGGCTTCTCCTCCACCCTCCATGGTATCCAAAGGCTTCTCCTCCACCCTCCATGGAATCCAAAAGCTTCTCCTCCACCCTCCATGGAATATAGAGGTTTCACCTCCACCCTGAAACACAGTGGTTCCACTCACTAAGGGAATACAAAATCCACTATCAACCAGTCAAATAAGAAAAGGAGACTTAATAACTTCATGTCAGGAATCCAAGAGCTAAACCTCTACCTAAGTTGTCAATGGATTCCAAAGAAAACCCATCTCCACCATCCATCCCTCTGGGTGTCCTGAGGTTTACCCTCACCTGGAGAAGTTCCTCTAATCCCCTATTGCTCAACTAGAAAATAATATAGCTCCTTTGGGAACCTTGGAACAACCAGAAATTCCTCCCCTGTTTGCGCTCCTCCACAGTGAACTTCTTTGTGCATTCTCATCTGAGGTGGTTCTCTCTATTCTCTTTCGTTCCATGTCGATCTCTCCTCCCCTATTATTTGTTTTGTTCTCTCCATGTTCTATCTTCTCATGTCGTCTTGTCCTCGATGGTTGTTTTCTATGATTTATTTTCCCAATCAGCGATTCCATAACCTCTAACAGATGACACTGCCAACAGATCTTTCCAACCAATGACAAGTGAGCCACGTACTCCTTTTCCTCAATTGGTTAATGTGGTTCAACTGCTCCCATTAACTTCCTCCTTTCGCCAATGCCCTGTGTTGTATGGATTCTCATTAATGTTGTCCCTTTGCTTCCATGTTCCTTGCCCCAAGAAACATGGGATATGCGCTATTTATTTTGCAAGCCATTACATTAGAGCACTAATGGCATTAATAAGAATGGTAACCAACCTTCAATGGTTATCTCCAAACAATCCAATTTCTCTTGCAACAAGTAAACTGAACATCTCAAACAAGAAACTACCCAATCTCTGGAATCTATGTCCCTTACTCAGCCCATAATTCTTTTGTGAAAAATATTTACATTGCAAAAATGCAATTAAGCAATTGGGGTTGTCACAACCTAGGGGAAATATGTGTCAACTTCTTTAGTTGCTATGGTTCTTGGAATATTATCAATCTATTGAGAAGGAAGGAGCACAAAGTCTACAAGAACTTATATATATATATATATATATATATATCTATATATATATATAATATATATATATATATATATATATATATATATCTATATATATGAATTGTTTTTAATAGAAATGAGTTCCAGATTTCATTAAATTTGTGCCTGGTCACAACAAATACCCGGGAGAATTACATGATCAACTTATTTAAAGACAACTAGAATGTCAAAATGCTACTAATTTCCCTTACCCAAATCACTACAAGAAAGGTTGATCCTAACTGTACTCTTATTTGCCTAGTAGAGTATATTTGACAAAAATGATACAATATTCATATACATTTGAAACCAAACATGTCAGAAGTGATTAATCTTTAGGATCTGGAGGCCTGTTGAGATATATATCACTGGGTGGATCTAAAGAAGTGTTGGCGAGATGAACCACCTGTAACTGAAGCCCAATGAGTATGCTTCTAAGAGCGTCAATCTCATCTTCCAAATGAGAAAGATTTTGCTGCTAAGCCAGAATTATGTCAAACAAGTTGCATTCTGAGGTATGTTTCTGGTACAACCTTACATTCAAATCATAAATTTATGAATTAATAGCTTCATGCTCCTTCTTACAGTGTTCACATACTGTGCAGACCATAGATTGAGTTTTCGATGAGTTTGAATCCATGGTAGGGCCAAGAGTATAAAGGTATCAGGCAAGAGAAGCTACAACGTGCAAAGAGATAGATGCCAAGGATTATAGAAGGAAAGCGCTCTGCTAGAAGAGTTCCCACGCAAAACACACAAACACTACTGATAGAAGGAGTGTAGTTTACAAATTCAGAACACAAGAAGATGTGGTGAGCCACGACCAAAATCACAACCAAGATGAAGACTGAGATATAACCAAAGGCCAAGAACTTTCTTTCACTGGAAATTAGGCTTAGGGAACTGTTACTTGTGAGGCTTACATTCAACCCTAAGAGGCCAAAATGCCACAACACCCAGCTACAATGGTGTTGCACCCCCACCAAATTGTCTCGATATAGAAAATTCCTCAACCAAGCCTGAAGCTCATCGCGGAGTTTTCGATAGTGCCAACAACTAGACACCACTCTGAAGATGGGGGAGACCCACTCCAAAATATGTCGAGAGGTTTGAGTTCTAAATCAACATCATTTAGAGAACTCAATTAAACCAATGATCCTACCACAATATTTATTCTTCTTGCTCCCTTGAAGTTGCAGCCAAGCCATCTGCTCAAAATAATTGTTTCTTGTACACCTGAGCATAGAAGTCATTATGAGACAATTCAAAAAGATGTTGCCATAACTATTTTCAAGATCAGAACTGCCTGATAGTCTATTCCACACAGGTGAATTTAAGGTTAACACGCTTGCATAGAGGAAGTGACCAACTTCAACCACGCATAACTTACAGGGAACCGTCATGACAAAGACATAGGAGAGAACCAAGATCAATGTATTTGTACATTCAAGGCAAGAGGGAAGGGAGGGGTAAGGGAGAGGGAACAGGAGAACCAAGGGGAGGAGCATAGGAAACGTAGAATTGAGGGATTATTCATAAATACCATTAGAGGATTAAAGCATACCTAGTTGCACCATTTATCTCAGTTTTCCTTCGATCAGAAAACAAGCTCTGTTGGCTTGAACATCATCTTCAGAGTTAAGGATTCTAAGGACGTGGAAAAAGGAAGTGTTGGAAAATGAGAAGAATTATTTTTATTCAGATAAATAAAAGAATTAAGGTGTTATCTTTGGGGAGTGAGTCAGTTCTCAAGTATCGAATAGTTATGAAAGAATCGCCCAAAATAATAATGTCTTTGATGCCTCGTTCTTGAGAAAGAGATACTCCTAGGTGGAACCCATACATTTCATGTTGATTATTAGACTTTTGCCCAAGTCCCTATGAGAAATTGTCCACAATATTTCCTTCGAGATTTATTAATATTCCTCCCCCTCCTGCCACCCATATATATATATATATATATATATATATATATATATATATATATATATATATATATATATATATATGGTGGGAATAAATATTGGTTAAAAAATTATGATTCAAGGGCATCTAAATTATCAAAATCACTCAAAGATCACATATAGTTTAAGCCATACCAATATTTAATATGGTTATGTCCACGGGGTCTTGGATAAACGATGATCAAGTGTTATGTTAAGGCACTCCTTGAAGTGGAGTCACCAGTTCAATTCCCTGCCCCGATCGGGGTGATAATGGAAATGTTGAAGATGTAGTCCTGACAAGCTTACCAAAAAATATATATATTTAATATGATTATATTTTTTTGTACTTATGGAATTTCAAATTGCCAACCTTCACACAATGACTGCTTTAACAAAACACCCTATCACCAAATGTTTTACATCTCATGGGTACTAATAATTTATTAATTTGATTTAATAAAAATACACATATATGCTTATTAGAATTAGCCCAGGTGATTGGGACTTGGAACAAATAACAATAATGAAATTCACCTCCATTTGAATAATGACTAATGTTATTCAGTGCGGTTTAAGGAATATCATATTGGTAGTAAGTATCGCTAAGAGAGTTGATAATAATTGTGATTACATATTCTAATCACAAATTTCTCTTTAAAATAAAAATAATATATGATTTTAAATATTTTTATTGAAGATATTTAATTTATTTAATGATTGTAGTTATTTTTTAAGTAATGAGATAATCCCTTTTTGCTTGTGAAAATGGTTAACAATTTGAAGTTTTGTTATTAATTTTTCTTTTTGCAATTTATTTAATATAGGTTTGTTAAAAATATTAATGATATGTTTTTTTAAAGGGTTTTTATTGGAATAATAGTTATGTTTTTTTGGTTGGTTGGTTGTTTTTTTTCTTTTTTTCTTTCTTTCGTCTTCTTCTTCTTCTTTTTTTTTAGAGGAATCAACAATTGGGTTGGACGTGTACTCACATGACATGGGGTTGATTCCAATTTCTACCACTAAACCTCCTAATGAACTCAAATTCCAACTACTACCACTAAACCTTCAAGTAAACCCATGCATGTTCCCTTGCATTGTCTACAAAATTAATCAGAGAGATTTGAACTTCTAACTACATACTTCACAAAGACTTCATATCACAGCCATTACCAATAAATCTACCCCTATAAACCAATTTCATATATAAAGTTTTTATTTATTATTAATTGAATTTGTTTTTATTAAAATAAAATATTTAGAAAAATAATTATAATGAGTATTTTTTTTATAATAAATAGATTAATTTCCAAATTATTAAAAAATATTAATAATATATTCTATTTCTTTTTCTTATTTTTTTAATGAACTTTTTATTTTAAGAAATAAACCTTCAAGATATCATATTTTTAGTTATAATTAATTTATACAAATATCTTTTCAAAATTAATTATGGATAAATTTCTCATTTTTAAATATATATCTTCATCTATTTGTTTATTAAGTATCAAACATCTCTACTTATCATAAAATATTTCTAATATTAATTAAAATTTAGTTTAATATAAAACAAAACAAAAAAATTGCACATGGCGCTTTTTTAATCCATGTATTAGCTAGAATTGAACTTACTTGAAAGACTTAGAGAATAAAATTTTCATATTAACTCTTTTTTGGAATCTTGTAAACACTTGAGAATAAAATTTCCATATTAAGTCTCTTCTGGAATCTTGTAAACACTTGAGAATATTCTTATGAATACTTCATATTTTGCTCTTTCCAAAACTTGCTTCCCTAGGTTTATGGGATACTTATCACTATTTTATTTTGAAATTATAAAAAAATTTAGCTGCATTGAAAGATTTTGTTAATATGCTTTATTTAAATATTTTACTTTATAAGCATTATAACAAATATCTACAAACAAAAACTTCATCTAAATTTGAATTTTTTAAAAATTTGTTGTTCGTTTGGGGTACTTTAATTGACAATGGTCATGAAAATGAAGTCTCACCAAATCAAAAGTCTTAGGTTCAAATCTTGTGCTATCTCTCAATTAAAATGAAAAATTAGACAAAATAAAAATACAATCCTACTAAAATTACAAAAAAAATTGTTAAATTATTTTATAATAAAAAAATAATTCTTAAAAGAAAAACATCAAAAGTAAATAATTCAAATACTCATCTTTTAATAACATTATACCTATTCTCTTTTATTATATTGTAGTTATGAGAAAATAATAAAAATGTTAAAATAAATCTTTCAACATTTTTCCATTCACAATTTACAAATCAAAATTTTATTTCCCAGTGAACCATAAAACTGAAATCTACATAAAATAACAAAAGCTTGATATGTTGCACGTGAGTGTATGTTGTAACAGTCGGGGTAGTTTGTTTGCACACCCCCTGCCGCGTTCGAATCCGCGGAGCTGCGCGTGTTGCAGCGTATTCAGATCCAGATCCAGATCCATGGATTATCCTCTGGTAATGGCGATTAATTCACGATGTGACGGTTGTCAGCCTAGTTCGACACATATATATGTAATATATGTAAAAAAAAAAGACCCATAATGCTTCTCTAAGAATCTAGCCCCTCCCATTTAAAAAAAACAAAAACTTGATATAAGACATTAAAAACCAAACAATAAAACATATTCAATTATTATCGCTAATATGACAAAGCAATATTATATATAATCAATAATTAGAAACTAGAAAACAAAAATTCTGTCCTTACCCATCACTATAATTATAAAAATTTCCAAAACCAATAAGACCTATCTTGCTTTTAAGATAAACAAAATGATCCATTCATAAATGATCCCCACTCCTAAGAAGAGACCACAAAAGCAAAGTGAGAGAGTGGTTGAGACGTCCATTCATAAATGATCTCCATACACAGTATTGGGATCTCCATAGAATGTAGAATCCGGTACTATGAGATACACTTGCGCTCGTGACAGGGATTAGAGTTAAATTGGGCCCAGTTTGATGGTCACTTATTTCCACTTTTTAAGTGACAGTTTTTTTGTTTTTGGAATGTTATGTTTTTTATGAAAAATTTAATTAAAATGTTTATGGATTACACGGTATGAAATAAAATTAAAATAATATTAAAATAATTTTATTTTATTTTTATAAAAGATTTTTCGGGGAAAATCACATTAAACATTATTTATCAATCTATTTAAAAAAAATAAATTTAATTTAATTAAAATTTTGAAAATAATTTTACTTCATTCAAATTTTATATATAATTTTTTTCCAAATTTAACCTCTTCCGCATTGACTCAAACAAAAACCATCATCAAAATCTGACAAGGGGAAACCTACAGTAATGTTTACCAAAACTCAGTGACCACCCATTAAATAATATTTATATCTTGAAAACTCATGAACTTGATTGTTACGTATACCGTGATCCATAAACATTATAATGGGAAAGTGAAATAAGAGACATAAAATTCCAAACAAATGACAGGGAAAATCTCAGTGTCACTTAAAAAGCGGAAATAGGTGACCATCAAAGTGGGCCCAATTGTATCTCATATTTGTTCTGGAGCATGGGATTTTATTCTATGGAGATCCCAATACTCTGTGTTTGTCTCTTCTTAGTAGTAGAGATCATTTGTGAATGGATGTATGAACCACCCTCTTATTGACTTTTTTTTTAATGGTCAGTGAGCATTGATTATATGTTTTATTGCTTTGTCATATTGTTTGGCAATCATTGAATATATGCTTTATTGCCTTGTTATGGTTAGGTAGTGGTATTTTTTAATGTTTGATTGTTAGGGATTTTTAGAGTTATTTTTAGTGTGATTTTTTGAAAAAAATTTGGTAGGTTTTTCTGGTCTAATTTCTCTAAAATTTGGCACGAATTTATTGAAATCACGAGTTTGATGGGTAACCCCTACACAATTGAAGTGCCATAAGTTTTTTAAGGTGTTGAATCCATATATATAGTCAAAAAACCAATTTAAATAACACAAATCAAGATTTCACTTCAAATTTTTCTCTCAGATTCCAGAAAAGCCAAAAAGTCACACTAAAGACAACTCCTTATTTTTATAGTCAATAGAGTTGTGATACATTAATGAAAAATAAAATTTTGATTTTAAATAAAGAATATATAAATTAAGTTTTTGGCCAGTTTAATTGATATCAGTTCCGAAAATGAAATGTTATGTATTAAAAAGTTTAAGGTTTAAATCTTCCTCATTTACTTATGTTTGCGGAAAAAGTATACAAACACCTATAAATTATAGTAGTAGTGATCAAAATGACGAGTATAAAACTGGTTGATTATCCATTAAAAAATAATAATAATAATAATAAATTAAATCTTTTGAAATTTTATTTAGCAACTTTTATTATGAGGTTATTATTTCTCCAATTTGTATAATGCTATGAAAATTTGGAGGTTATTATTTCTCCAATTTGTATAATGCTATGAAAATTTGGACTATTTACGGTTTAAATTTTCTTTTATTTAACTATTATTATGTGATGAATGCAAGAGCATCCTTTTAACTTAAAATAATTTTACAAATTTTTAAACAGAGGGTAATTTCAAATTAAAATTAGGTTTAGGTTCTTGTTTGTTAATATTTTTATTAATATTAATTTAAAATAATTTTACAAGTTTTTAAACAGAGGGTAATTTCAAATTAAAATTAGGTTTAGGTTTTTGTTTGTTAATATCTTTATTAATATTAACTTAAAATGATTTTACAAGTTTTTAAACAGAGGGTAATTTCAAATTAAAATTAGGTTTAGGTTTTTGTTTGTTAATATTTTTATTAGTATTCATAACATATGTAGATAGAACATATGAGCAAGATCTTTTAAAGTGAAACCAATTAAAATATATCAACAAGATATTTTAAAGTGAAACCAATTAAAACATATCAACAAGATCTAAAGTGTCTCCCATTTTCTTTTGCAAATCGAAGAAAGGATAGTGATGAGTCTTGCATAAATTTACAAATGCAAAATTTGGGAAAAGAAAAATCTCTAGTGTTTAAAAATAATTAAAAAAAATAGTTAATATGGAAATTTTGTTGTTTAAATCTTTCAAGTAAGTTTAATCCTAACGAATATATACAGATAAATGGTTGTCCAAAATTTTTGTATATTAAATTAAATTTTAATTAAATAATAAAAATAGTTTATAATAAATAGGAACGGTTTGATACTCAATAAATAGATGGATAAAGATATCTTTAAAATATAAGAAAATTTACCAAAACTTTACTAATAATTTTATAAAAGTAATGATTCTAAAAAAATTATTTTTATTTATAATTAAAAACAAAATTTTTAATACTTTAAATTTTTAATTATAAAAATTATTAATCATTTTTTAAAAATCATTAATAATTTTTAAATATATTTCTTTTTTAATTCAAATTTCTGTTATACATAATAAATTAAGCAAAGTCTTTCAGCAGAAATTACATAAGAAAATTTTTTGGCCGACTCCTTTCGAACCAACAAGTGTAGTCCATCATCAGGACCTGATGAAGAGGCAGAACATGGGAAAGCCTTAAATAGAGAGCAATGTAGAGACATAATACGGATAACAATATTTAAATTATAATATTAATTTATTAATATATTAAAAACAAATATTATTAAGTAACGACTATATAAAACGGCTAGTTTTTGAAAAATAATATTCAAATAATGATATTAGTTGATTAATTTATTAAAAATATTAACTAGTTTTTGAAAAATAATATTTAAATTAATTTATTAAAACCAAATATTACTATTATTTTTGAAAAATAATATTTAAATTGTGATATTAGTTTATTAATTTATTAAAAACAAATATTAATAAGTAATCGCTATATTAAACAACTAGTTTTTTAGAAATAATATTTAAATTAATTAATTAATTAATAATAATAATAATAATAATCAAACAGAAATCTGAAGAGAACCTGGGAGCTCTCGCATTGGGGAATGGAGACCAAGGGTTTCAGGCCTCGGCCCTAGGTCTCATGACCCTGGCACATAATTGAATACGGCGACAGTTCAATGTCAGTTCTCAGTACTCGGCACCCAAAATGTCATACTTTTCTCTGGCCCCGAGGTATCGGTGGCGAGGTTGGTACTCGGGCCATTAGTTTTACAACCACAGGATGGGGTTAATCCCTTTTAACCGACATTGTTTACTGCAAAGGGTTTTGACGATTAGGGTTTTGAGACGGTTGCGGTTTTCTCGCTGTGCCGGTTTAAGTTTGTTTGGGCGCGGCAGAGATGGGGTTTGATAGCGAATTTCTTGAGCTCGAGCCTACGCCAGAGGACCTTTTGACGTGCTGGGGACACGAGGTCTCTTCCAAGAATCTTGACTTGTTTTTCCCAAAGAATGTAAACATCCAGGGTCCCAGTAAAGAGGCGATTGCGGGAGGCTCACAGTATGGGGTAAGTCGACGAGATGAGAACCTCCCGAGTGTCTGGAATGGTGTTTGGCGGGCGGGCACTACTCCTGTGGAGAACCAAGAGCAGTTGCGGGCAGTCGTAGATCGGGCGGAATTTTTGAAGCATTTCTCTCGTATTATCTCGTCGAACGAGGATCAAGTGGCTCTTGTTGCTGGAGCCTCGCAAGGTCAAGCTAGCACCTGGCAAGGTTTTCCTCTGTTTTTCGCACCCCAGGGTCAAGAAGCCTCACACGGTGGCGGAGGACCTTCTTTAAGCTCCATTCCGGCTGCTGCTTGCATAAATCGACTGCCCTGGGCCACATCTTGTGGGGGGGTTGACAGAAACCCTAGGACCTCGACCTCTAATTTGATCCCTCAGGCTGTTGCTTACTCAAAGGAGGTTGGGACCGTTGAAGGAAACCAGCAGAGGAGGTCGGACGAAGCAGAAGTCCCTTCTGTGCCTGAAGGAGGGGGTCAAGGGCCGCCTGTTTCGGTTGCGCCGGATGCTCCTGTTCCAAATGCTGCGGGAGCGGAAGGGGACTTCAAGGAAGTCGTGGGGGCAAAGAGAAAGAAATCGAAGTCCATCAAGAAGAAAGAGCTTCGTCCGTGCTGTCTGTTGGGGGTAGATATCAGCATAGAACAAACAATGGACGCAACTGAGACTATTCTGGTTGGCCGTGTAAGAGGAAGGAAGTACTCGGCCGAATACATAGCGGACTGGGTCCAATCCGAGTGGAAAGAAGCCCCGGGCAAGCCATCAGAGATTCTTGTTTTGGAAAGGGGTTGGTTTAGTATTCATTTTGACAGCAAATCACATGCGGACTGGGTCTTTGAACGGAACTGGTGTTTTGGAAAGCGTCCCATTCTTTTTCGCAGATGGACTCCATTATTTGATGCGCAGAAGGAGAAATTGGCGGAGTCCCCTGTCTGGGTAAAGCTCCCTGGACTTCCCTTACAATTCTGGACGGAATCCGTTTTTGTCTCTATTGGTAATACCCTGGGTAAATTTCTGGATTATGATAACTCTTACATCATAACCAAGGACAGGAGTATGGCTCGAGTGCTTGTAAGCCTAAATCCGAGGGAGGGATTGGCGGATGCGATGACGTTAAAATACAGGGACCTTGAATTCCTTCAAACTCTGGACTATGAAAACCTCCCTTTCCGTTGTCTTCGGTGTCATAAGTATGGTCATCTTGCGAAGGAATGTCCATTGGGACATCGTCGTCGTCGCCGTCAGATGAGACCCTTTCGACCTCATGGGGCTCCTGCACAGGAAGCAGGGGGGGTTCAATAGAAGGTTTCAGTGCAATCTATAGACCAGGCGAGGGCTTCAGAAATAATCGATCTAATGGAGCAGGAACACCTCTTGGATGGTAAAAATGCAGCTGCCGCTCAGATTAATCCGCCGGCCACCCTGGCTCCCTTACCTGATGAGCTTGTTGGGGCGTCCATGGTGGGTACGTCTTCTTTTCCTCCTTTTTGCGAATGTTATTCTGCAATCTCTTTACAGTCTCTCTCAGAAAGGCCTGGTCCCTCCAGGCAGATTTTAAATGATTTCTCTGCGCTGAATTTATCTAAAGCCTCCTCTGATAGTATTATTATCTCGGTCTCCCTTCCTTCTGATGATGCCTTACATCCCTCTGAGATTGCTATTACTTTTGTTGAATCATGTGTTCATATCTTGGATAACCCACCTTATAATCTTTGCCCTTTGGCCAATAGAAAGGGTAAGGGACAGGCTGTAGGAGGAATTGCCTTGGACCCAGTGGTTATTGGGCCAAGGAAGTTAAGGGGAAGAAAATCTTTACTCTCAAAAGCCCAGTTCAAAGTTGTCATTGATATCGCTGACGGGAAGCAGAAAACTCTTCCTAGGGTGCTTAGAGCGGAGCCACCACCCCCCCCCCCCCGTTCCTTGATGATTCTACTTTCCTTCAACTGTAGAGGCTTAGCTAGCCTGCCGAAAAAGCTAGCCTTCAAAAACCTTGTGCACTCCTATAACCCTGATGTTATTCTCCTCCAAGAAACATTGGGGAAAAGTGACGATGTTATCTGTACTCTTCAAAAGTTTTTGCCTGGGTGGGCATTCTCAGCTCTCGACGCTGAAGGCAGGTTGGGGGGTGTAGTTATAGGTTACAATATGAGGAAGCTCAAGGAAGTTTCATCTTGGGGTTCTGAAAACTATTTGGCAATGGAACTCTATTCTGGAGAGTTGTGTATATCCTTCCTTATCCTGAATATCTATGGGCCTTGTCTGGAGAGGGAACGCTTCTGGAACTCTTTCTTCAGCCTGTCTTGCCTCTCCCATCCTTACTCATCATTGGAGGTGACCTGAACTTCTCTTTGGGGGATTCGGAATCTTGGGGTGCTAATTCCCACTCTGACCCCCTCTTTGTTTTTTTCATGAATTAAATTGCTTCCTACCACCTGGTCGATGCTCCTTTGATCAAATTGCGCCCTACCTGGAGAAACAGATGCCTCGGTGTCGATTGGGTGGGCAAAAGACTAGACCGCTTCCTTCTCTGTGAGCCTCTGGTGGATTTTCTATCAGTTTTCAGACACTGGGTCGGGGAAGGGGGTCACTCTGATCATTTCCCGGTCCTCCTGGAATTGAAAGGAGATGCAAAAAAACCAGGAACCCCTTTTAAATTCAACTCATCCTGGCTGAAGGATGAATCCTTTGAAGCTCTTTTCCATGATACATGGAGAAAGGACAATCATAATGAAGAAGGAAGCAGAAGCATCCACTTGTCGAACAATCTTAAGAGAATGAAGCAAGCGACAAAAGAATGGGCGCATCAGAAGAAACTGAAGGAAGAAGAGGAGCTCAAAAGTATAAACTTCGAATTAGATCTGTTGGAAAACTCGGATGGATCTGGTTATGAGTCCTTGGATTCAAGAAACAGAATTAAAGAGTTGGAAGCATCTCGGCGAAAACTTCTCCAGTTAAGGGAAGAAAGCTGGAGATTGAAAAGCAGAGCCATTTGGCTGCAAGCGGGAGACGAAAACTCTAAGTTTTTCCAGAATTATGCAAAGGGCCGAAAGATTGCTAATACAATTTGGGAATTGAAAAAAGAGGACGGGGAAATGGCAAAATCCTTTGAAGAACTGGCTTCTCTAGGTGTAAACCACTTTAAGAATCTTTTCAAAGCCCCGGAGGAAGTATCCATAGCGGAGGTCATCAGAGTTGCTCAATTCTTTCCAAGATATGTTGAGGAAGAAGACAATGACTCTATTATGGAAGCTGTCTCTAAACAGGAAGTGGAGGACATTCTCAAGGATATGCAGAAGGACAAGAGTCCTGGGCCAGATGGGTGGATAGTGGAATTTTTCCTTCATTTCTTTGAATTCCTGGGGGATGATCTGGCTGCAGTTGTGGATGAATCGAGATCCTCTGGATCTATCTATCAACCCTTCAACTCAACCTTTCTGGCTCTAATCCCCAAATCTGATCAGCCAGCCTCTTTCGATGACTTTCGGCCTATTTCCCTATGCACCTGTGTCTATAAAATTATTGCTAAAATCATTGCTTCCAGGATGAAACCCTTCTTATCTAGGCACATCTCTCCAGAGCAGTTTGGTTTCCTGGATGGAAGACAGATTCATGAAGCAGTGGGAATTGCTCAAGAAACCCTGCATAGTTTAAAGAGGAATGGAAAGAAAGGGGCAATTGTTAAAATTGATTTATCAAAGGCCTACGACAGAATAAGTTGGATGTACTTGCGCCTTCTGTTGACTCACCTTGGTTTCAGATTCGATTTTGTAAGGTGGATTATGAGCTGCATTACTTCATCCTCTATCTCCTTATTAATCAACGGAGCAGCTTCAAATTTTTTCAATCCGGAGAGAGGGCTGCGACAAGGATGCCCTTTGTCCCCCCTTCTTTTCTTGTTGGCCGCAGAGGGGATGAGTCTGATGATTAGTAGGGAAAAAAGACAAGGAGAGCTCCGAGGAATTGAAGTGGCTGTTAATCTGTGGGTAACCCATCTGCTCTTTGTAGATGACATCATTCTATTCAGCAATGGAAGTGTGGAGGACTGTAGAGCTCTAAAGAGCATCCTGGACCTTTTTCTTAAAGCTACAGGTCTTAAAATCAATGAGCAGAAATCGACCCTTACAATATCGAGTATGTCTTTGGAGGAAAGTGGCAGAGTAGGGGCTCTTCTTCCATTTGAAATCAAATCTTTGCAGGAAAGCTTTAAATACTTGGGCTTCTTGTTGAAACCTGATACTTACCGGGTACAGGATTGGAAATGGCTCCTGATAAAAATAGAAAAGAAACTAAATTGGTGGAGTCATAAAATGTTGTCTCGAGCAGGGAGGCTGGTCCTAATAAAGACAGTTCTGATGGCAATTCCTGTTCACTGGGCCAGTCTCATGTGGGTACCTAAAGGTATACTAGCTTCCATAGACAAACTATGTAACAGATTCTTATGGGCCGAATCTAAAGTAGAACATGTGACTCCCTGGGTTGCATGGGATAAGATTTTGAGACCGAAAGAATGGGGAGGATGGGGAATTAAGCATTTGTCTTTTTTTTCAAAATCCTTAGTAGCCAAGCTGGCATGGCGACTTATATCGACTGATTCTCTTTGGTCCACTATTACAAAAAGAAAGTACATAGCTCCGGCCACTGCAATGGAATGGGTACGCAATCCTGTAAAGTCCTCCAAAAATGCCTCGGTGGTCTGGAAGGTAGTAGTTGCTTCGGGTCACACTATTGAACAAGGAATTGCATGGAAAGTGGGGGATGGTACTCGGGTGAGGGTTGGATGTGATCCCTGGGTTGGGTGCTCGGAAAGATATGCCTTATCTCATGATCTGAAATTATTTTTAACTGAACGGGGATATCTTTTTTTGAATCAGGTGGCCAATCCTAGGACTACTACCATTTGGAGACAAGGGTGGTTGACAGAAGCTGACCTTCATTTGGAGGAGAGATGGAGGGAGGAATGGAGCCTTTTTGTCTTGGACCTCCAAAACTCCTCTGTCCGGATTTCAGAAGCAAGGGATGAGCTAGTTTGGGTCCATGCACAGACAGGAAGCTACTCACCTAAGACGGGCTACAAATGGTTGATGTCCCAAAAAGTTTGGGAAGACCCTGCATGGTGGTCAAAACTTCTCTTGAAGTTGAAATGCCCTGCAAAAACCAGACTTTTCTTCTGGTGCATCCTTCAAAAAAAAGTGCCAACATGGGATTTCTTACAGAAAAGGGGGAAAATAGGCCCGAGATGGTGCTCTCTTTGCAAAGAAAATGAGGAATCAACAACGCATTTATTTCTCACATGCCCTTTCAATGTCAGCCTTTGGGTTGAATCCTTGAGACTCATGAATTCTCCCCTCAGGTGGGAAGGAGACAGTATCTAGCAAGCATGGTTCTGGTGGTGGCAGGAGGCCTCTGATGACAAAGTCCGCTCCATCCCTCTCCTGATAGCCTAGGGCACTTGGCTAGCAAGGAACCAAGTAATTTTCAAAGACCTTCCCTTCCCTATTAGAAAACTGGCTATGGAAGGGGCAGCAATATACGACAGCATCCCATCCCCATTTGGACATTCCATCCACCGCTTTATTCAGACTAAATTTATTAGGGAATCTGTTCCGTGGGCCTACTTTGATGGGGCTGCAGACTTAAATGGACGGTGCAGAGCAAGTTTGGTCATTCATATTACTCCTGAAAAATCTTTTCGTGCCTCAATTGGCCTTGGGCAGGGGACTAATAATTTTGCTGAGCTCAAGGCTTTACATCACCTTCTTTGCTGGCTTTCCTTGAAACAGTTGAGACAGGTTCAGATTTTTGGTGACTCAAAGAATGTTGTGAATTGGTTCAACAGGACTCAACATTGCAGAAATTATATTTTGCTTCCTTTGCTTAATGAGATTTTGCATATCAAAAGCTTTTTTAATGAAATCACTGTTTGCCACATCTACAGGGAAAGAAACTAGGAGGCAGATAACTTATCTAAAACATGTGTACAACAAGATTTGGGGACCTGGTCAGTAACATAGATGGACAAGGGGGTGATCAATCCTATTGACCAGACAGTCTTCGGATGACATTGTTCTGCTTTGATGTTCTACTTAATATCATGTTGTTGCTGTTATTTTAGTTTTATTTCGAACTACATATAATATGTTATGTCTCTCTACCAAAACTATGGACTATCTCATTTATGTTACTTTTCTGAGGGTTGTTTTCCTCATATGAGGAGGCCTGTTGACACAACTTTCACAAAAAAAAATTTCTGTGTTGTTTTTTCAAGTAACTTTGAGACCGGAATAGTGCCTACTGCCGATCTCTATAGGAATATACATTTTGATATGTCTGTTGCTTCTTCAGATGATGAAGGCATGCTTCTGTCTTTTTCTCTTATCTCTGTTTCGGTGATATGCTGGGAGATTTGAAAGACTGGAAGTGCCCTCTTTTTGAGAAGAAGTTTTTCTGCTTTGGCAGCCTTAGGGATGCTTATGGGTACCCAAGGAAGCCGTGATTGCTTTTCTCCCTCACCTGAAGGAGATCAAGAGTTGATTTGTAATGCAATGCATATGCTATGAGACTTTCTAATATATATAGAAAGTCCGATTTTTTTCCGTGGAAAATAATAATAATAATAGTCAAACTTTAAAGGAGGGGAGCCAAAAATTATAAAAACGAGTGAAGACCCTAATCGACACAAGATCATTTCATAAATAAAATAATTAATGGAAATAAAATAAAATAAAATAAAATTATTAATAAAAAATAAATAAAACAAAACAAAAATATACACAAGTCAAAAAATATATGATGATGATGATGATGGTTAACGTTCATTGAGACCAAACTTTGGTCTATCAGACCTAAAAAAATGAATTATTTAGTTTAATTTAAGATTTTATTTCTATGCTCAAAAATTTTGGAGAGAAGCCTCCCGAGCTCACTATAATTTTGACATCGTAAAAGGCTAGGAAGGTTAATATTGCAACAAAGATTTTGAAATTGAGATCTAATGTGGTTGTACGCGGGATACTTTAAGAGGAAGTGATTTTCATCCTCGATGTTTGTATTCTCACAGAGATGGCATAACCTTTCCATCCATGGTGTTTTAGGAACTGCCCAACGACCCATTTCACGATGGAGCTCATGAGAGTTCGTTCTCATCTTGGCTATATTAATTTTCTTCTTTGAGCTACTTAAAACAGAGAGATACTTTTGATCTTCTAGAGTGGGGTTGATGATATCCTTATAATATCTTAATTTTCTTTTAGCTGCTAAATCTTTCTCACACCATATTTTTTCTTTGAACATAGAAGTAACAATATTTTTTATGTTATTAATGTTTTGCAATGCAACATTCTCATCAATCTCCCAATGGTTTAACCAGGTCCTGGGGTCTTTATACCAACCTCATTTGAGCCTTAGGTGGTTTTGGCTGGAATTTAAAGCTAGCTTAGGAAGTCTATGGTCTCCTATGTTATTGAGTTTGTGCTTGTACAACAAAAGCTTAGTCATAGCTAGGCTCTCGATAGGCGAAAGACCCACTTCTATAAGGAGAATATGATAGGGTGTGTTGCTTTTAATTTTGAGGTTATATGTTATAAAACGCTTCTAGATTTGCTCAATCTTTTTCCAGGATTCTCTAGAGATGCTACAACCCCAAACCTCACATTCATATAAGATAACCGGAGTGACTAAAGTTTCAAAGAGGAACTTCTTTCTATCCCACATTACGAGGTTTGTCGTTTTACAATTATTTTCAAGACCAAAATAAGCTTTCCATCCCCCATTAATCCTTTTCTCAATGCTATAGTTCCATTTGAGCTTGTGATGAATATCAATTCCTAGGTACTTGTAGGAAGACACTTCCTTCAAGTTACTATTGTCATACATAAAATTAGCATAAGTGTTCTTCTTGGATTTGATAATCATAACTTTTGTTTTGTCAGTGTTAATAATCATACCCATGGTAGAGCAGAAATCCTTAAGAAGTCTAAATTGCTTATCAAGATCAAATGGGCACCTTGTGAGAAGAACAATATTGTCAGCGTAGAGAAAAAGGATGATGACTATCCCAGCTAAGATTGTGCCAGCACATCCTGCTTCCTCTAAACAACCTTCTAGCTTGTCGATGTAAATGCCAAATAGGGTAGGGGAGAGGGGGCAACATTGTTTAACTCTGATATTACACTTAATATATTTCGACCACCCCTCATTGCTTTTTAACTTGGCAATTACATTCTCGTATAACCTTATAGCGGAAACTCTCAACTCAAAAGGAACCTTTAACTCTTCAAATTTGTTCCAAAGGTTGTTTCTAGGAACTGTATCAAAAGCCTTTCTAAAGTCCACAAAGCAACAAAAGAGATTGGATTTATCATTGCGACATTCCTCCATAATGATCCTAAGCATAACAAGGTGGTATGTTACTAAGTGTTGCTTTCTAAAACCCGCTTGGCCTTTAGCCCACTTACCTTCACTTTCAAGCCATATGCTCAACTTCCTTTCCAAAATAATACCATATAACTTGGCTAGGAGAGGGCTGATCATAATTGTCCGATAATTAGAGGGGTTATTTGTATCCCCACTTTTAAAACTAGGGATAATGAGGCTTTGAGTCCACGGTTTAGAGAACCCTTGCTTGATCGCTTGATTGAAAAACTTGTGAATGTGGGGGATAAGGACTAGACCTCCAATTTTTAAGATTTCATATATATATAAATTAATTAATTAAATTAAAATTAAAAAGAAATAAATAAAAATAGAAATATATATATATATATATATATATAGTCATCTAAAGGAAAATAATTAATAGGCCTGAGCCCCATATTTTATTGTTCAACCCATTGTATTTATTAATTATTTTTCTTTGGATATATATATATATATAGTTGTGTATATTTTTGTTTTATTTTTATTTTATTTCCATTAATTATTTTATTTATGAAATCATCTTGTTTCAATTAGGGTCTTCACTAGTTTTTATAATTTTTGACTCCCCTCTTTTAAAGTTTGACTTTTTATTTATTTATTATTATTATTATGATTATTATTAATTTAAATATTATTCTCAAAAACTAGTTTAATATAGCGGTTACTTATTAATATTTGTTTTTAATAAATTAATAAACTAAAATCACAATTTAAATATTATTTTTCAAAAACTAGCCATTACATATTAATATTTTTAATAAATTAATTAACTAATATCGTTATTTAAATATTATTTTTCAAAAACTAACCATTTAATATAGGCGTTACTTAATAATATTTGTTTTTAATATTAATAAATTAATATTATAATTTAAATATTATTGTTCAAATATAGCCGTTACTTGAATTATGTTTCTACATTACTCTCTATTTAAGCCTTTCCCATGGTCTGCCTCTTCATCTGGTCCTGATGATGAACCACACTTTCATCTGGTCTTGATGATGAACCAACCACACTTTCATCTGGTCTTGATGATGGACCACACTTGTTGGTTCTAAAGGAGTTGGCCAAAAATTCTCTTATATGATTTTTACCGAAAAACTTTACTTAATTTTTAAATATCTTTAAAATATAAGAAAATTTACCAAAACTTTACCAATAATTTTATATAAATAATGATTCTTAAAAAGATATATTTTTATTTATAATTAAAAAAAAAACTTATAATATCTTAAACATTTAATTATAAAAATTATTAATATATTTTTTTAATTATTAATATTTTTTAATAATTTAAAAGTTATTTTATTTATTATTACAAAAATTATTATTATTATTATTCCAAATATTTTATTTTAATATAAAATTAATTTAATTAATAAAAGCAACTTATTAATTTCAAAATAATTAAAATAAAAATATTTGTAAATTTATACAATAATGAAATTCAAATATTAAAATAAATTAAAAAAAACTATAATCAAATCATTGCAGTGCCAGGTAACCTGTCTTCTCAAAGACGGACCCAACCCTAACTTAGTTGAACCGGATATTTTTGCTTATATCTGGAACTACTCCAAATGTACACTCAATCATATTTGCATTCCTATAGTTGGTACTGGGTTAGCAAAGGTCCCTACTCTCTGGATAACTTGGGCATAATTTTTGTCGTGACGGATGTTCTGATTTGGAGAAATCTCAATAATCTCAGGGCTCTAAATTTGTGTTACACAAAGCCATTCTAGATGTAATACTTTCCTGATATAATGAACGTGCAAACCTTGACACACAAAAAAACACATAATTTAAAATGATATTTTATATGGATAACTATTATATTTTAAAACTTTATATTTAAATTTAATTAATTAATATATTAAAATTTAATATTTACAATATTTTTTTTTAATTTAAATTTTTTGATCCATATGAAGTTTAATGAGAAATATTTTGGCGGAAATCACATTGTAATATTTTTGTCGACGTGTTTCGAACCAACAAGTGTGGTTCATTGTCAGAACAAGTTGAAGAACCACATCATAGCTACAGGTTAAAGAGGGAGAGCAGATCTTCCAATGGCTATATTTGACTAGAAAACAACTATATTGGACTGGGCAATTTGACTAAAAAACCACTAGATTTAATTGGTCAACTCGACCGGACCGAGGGAGAGGAAAAGTTATTATTGTTATTGTTATAGTCATTACCAACATTTGAATAAAAGTAAAGTCTGTAAAATAGTTGTTACTATTATAATTAAATTAACATGGAGGTTTTTTTTTTTTTTACACCTCCAAACATCACTCATTAATAACCTAAAAATAGCTAATATGGAATGCTAATTAAATGAATATGTATCTTATGAAATCAAAAACATTACATCAATAATATGTAAATATATGCATTCTGAATTTAGTGTAAATATATAAATAAATAGTTAATAAGTTATTATGCTTTTATTATTAATATTATAAACAGAAATGGTAAGAAATAGACCTATAAAAAACAAAATTAATCCTTATTATATCCTTGATTTTGTTTCTTATAGGTCTATTTCTTACAATTTCTATCTATAATATTAATAATAAAATAATAAAAGCATAATAACTTATTAACTATTTATTTATATATTTACACTAAATTCAGAATGCATATATTTACATATATTTAATGTAATGTTTTTTATTTCATAAGATACATCTTCATTTAATTAGTATTCCATATTAGCTATTTTTAGGTTATTAATGAGTGATGCTGGGTGGTGTAAAAAAAAAACCTCCATGTTAATTTAATTATAATAGTAATAACTATTTTACAAACTTTACTTTTATTCAAATGTTGGTAATGAATATAACAATAACATTAATAACTTTCTCTCTCCCTTGGTCTGGTCAAGTTGACCAGTCAAATTTAGCCATTTCTCAGTCAAATTGCCCGGTCCAATATAGTTGTTTCCTAGTCAAATATAGTTGTTGGAAGATTTGCTCTCCCTATTTAACCTATAGCCATGATCTGGTTCTTCATCTTGTCGTGATGAACCACACTCGTTAGTTCGAAACGACAAAAATATTACAATGTGATTTCCTCATTAAATATTTTTTTTCTCATTTATATATCTATTAATGCTACGTATATCACGTGAAAAAATTAAATTAAAAAGTTTATATATATATATATATATATTAAGAACAAGCATAGAGCCATCTTAACTAAGGACTAGAAGAATCAAAATCTTCTAGGTGCAAATTTTTCCTCAACCTTTGCACACTAAGAAGAGTTTGCATCTTGAGAGATTTGATCCTTCTGGGAGCTTGGTAGATCTCGAGTTAAGATGAATCTTAATAATTCATATTTATAACCATGATATTTAAAAACATATAATTAACAAATATATAAAAACTTAATAAATTTAATTAATAAACCTATAAATAAATATAAAAATAAATCTAAATATAGAAATGTGAAATACATATAATATAAATAATACTTCTTGATTCAAATTGGCCCTTAGATTTGCTAAATTTGATCCCCCCTTAGGAGTTGGTTCCCTTTAGAAAAGAAGATTAACAAAACCACCGAGTTCAAGTGAGTTTCTATAGCCCCAAAGTCAAAATTCTTCACAACATAACCCTCGGAGCCAAGCGCTAATACACTACACGTGTATGATTCAGGATTGAAATCCCAAATAAACAATGAAAGGATTTCGAAAGGAATTGTCGACGTGTCCCGACCTTTCCTACCCGGCGCCTAGTCTGGGCACTCCAGTTTTATTTGTCGGGTTAGACAGTGGTTGGGTGGGCTGCACCCGCTCAACTCCAGCCTGGCACTAATCCCTTGTGTTCCATATTATAAGTCCGGCTTGTACTGGATGTGCAGAGTTTCGGTGGCCAGCAATGCGCTTCAGTCCTGCGGGCACTGGGTTGCAGAGCAAACTGGTTCTGGTTGCAGAGTTATGGTGGCGCGAAAATAGTTATCAGAATTATGTTATTGAACGAGACGGGGTGGGTCCGACGCCAGAATTAGGTTTTTGAACGAGACGGGGTGGGTCCCGCGTGGGTCATCGGAAACGCGAAGTGGCCGCCGGAGTCCGATCCCTATGGATATGTATGCCATCCATATCTTGCACCACATACATAGCTGGCCAGCGCATTAATGACACAATATATGGCTGGTTAGCCGGCAAGGGCTAACCAGCCATATATTGTGTCATTAATGCGCTGGCCAGCTATGTATGTGGTGCAAGATATGGATGGCATACATAAACACTCCGGCGGGCGACATTGTATTCTCCGGTGACATACCCGGGACCCACCAACGATTGCCCGCCCGCTTCCCGCTATCCACGTCAGCGCACGGGATCCATTTTCAAATGAAACTCTTCCCTCGCGCCCATTTCATTAAAATTGATTTTCGAACGTGGATGGATCTGCAACCTGCTCTGCGCATCCGTTGCTAACAACCGCTGCATCCTGCTTCGCATGTCCTCTGCAACGTGCTCTACGACGGAGACTGCTCTGCGCATCCGCTGCAACCATCCGCTGCATCCGATCGCAGGTATTTCTCTGCTATTTGTCTGCTGCGAAATGAGATGGGCTGAAACCCATAAACAAACGTGTTCTCCATAAATATAAAATTCTCCATCACTGCAACAGTGAGTAGTTAAGAATTGGTTCTGTTCATCATTTTGTTTTCTTAATGGCTGCCCATATGGTTAGAACGAGCAATTCTAGAGCCCTTCGTCACTAGTTCTATTTACTGCAATCCTTGCTGCATATTTGATAGCCTCGATGATGGAACTCTCACCACTTATGCGTTAGACATCAATTACTAGGACCTAGCCAGTACCCTGCACTTTGGCTATCTCGGTGGTTTGGCCCTCTCCAACCTGTCCTCTTGACTGAGAGCGTGACCATTGTCTGCTTGCACAATACTGCTACATATTTTGCCACATATTGCTGCATATATTGCCAGAGAAAGAGGACTCCATCACTGTTTAAATTCAGAAATATAATGTAAAGCATTTATTGGAGCTATGGGTTAAGTCCATGTGACCTTGCGTGTGTGTATATAACTGCTGTATATACTACCAGATATTGCTGCATATATTTCCAGAGAAAGAGGACCCTGCCATTGTTCAAATTTAGAAATGTAATATTGGAACCATGGGCTAAGTTCTTGTGACCCTTACCTGTGTGCATATAACTGCTGCATATATTGCCAGAAATTGAGGACCCTCTGACTATGTAATTCCAGATTATAAATTACTTAAGCTGCGGGTTAAGCAGCTGTGGGTTAAGCTTCTGTGGGCAGTCAAATAGATTTAAAATGGTGGAGACTATGTCTCGAAGATCCTGTGACTATTTACTTCGTTGTTTGGTTGCAATGTTTGTTAAGTATATGCATTGCTGCATCCAATTTTCCTAACCTGGTGGGGTTGTCGGTTCAACATTTGTATGTTGACAAGGCAGCTTCTTTTTGGCGTTGTAATTTTTTGATGGTTTTGCTGTTACAATATCACAATTCGGTTCCCTACATTTTGAAATGGCAGTTTGAATTGTCTTGAATTACATTTGATCTAACAGGACACTTCCGTTAGAACAAATAAATGCACCTACAGGTCTTTTGGGTTGGTGTTTTAATGCAACATTGAGCACAATATATTCTGACTGTGACCATTGTAATCCATGTGTAATGTTGCTGCGAAACATGGCCGTTTGAATTAGCCATTGACCTATTCCAGCTAAACGGATACAAAGTTGCAGGGAAATGAACAGAAGAAGAAATTAAGTACCTCTGAAGGGCAACTGCAGTGGAAAGCCCTACAATTCCACCACCCACAATTACTATGCCTTCACATTGCTCATTGCTAATGCTGTTGCTGCTCATCTTCCTACCTCCTCAAACTTCAAACCAGTAGGGTGTCTGAAAGGTGGGTATGAGTAGGGCTCTCCACTGCAGAAGTCTTGAATGGTGATATCTCTGTTAGAAGTTTTGAAGGGTGAGATCTTTGTTTTTCTCGGGCGGGAGATCTGTTGCTCTACTTCTCTGTTTCGTATGGGTTTTCTCAAAGTTTTACAACAACACAAACAAACCATTAACTAATTTTTAGTTAATCTACCGAAGGATAAACCAAACAAAATTAACCTGAAGAGCTGTCAAGCCAAATTGTGGTAGAGGACTCATCCTCTGACACTTGCTGATGCTGAGGATGTGCATCCTCTAAGTCTTATCACTGATATGGTATTTTCTGTTATTTTTCAAGGATCTGCATTCAGACTTGAGGTAGCATAAAAATAATCAATTTCAATCAGGATATTTTGTCATGTTAAAGTATTCTAACATGAATCTATTTTGTTGTTGTCACTATGCAGTGCTTCTAAGCCCATGGAATGGTGGAAAAGTGGACACTATGCATTGAAGTATCATGCCGCCCCAATCCGGGTCCAGCATCTTTAAAAATTGTCCTTCACAATGGGGCAAAAAATCATGTGATTTATAGAATATGGGAAGTGCAGGGAAAGACAACCAATAACGAAGCATACTACATTACACTCGTTGCAGGTTTAAAAGAGGCAAAACACAATGGGGTGAATAACATAACAGTGCTGACAAACTCAGAATTAATCTGTAATCACATGGAAGGCATCTACAATGTTCGCGCAGACAATTTGAGGCCCCTCTACAGAGAGGCAAAAATCTGGAGTGCTCGATTTAATTCTTTTTCGATAAAGCACGTTGCGAAGATCCATAAAATCTCTTCTGATCTAATGGTTGGAGCAATCTCAAGTGTAGATGCAGGTGCCAGAGATGATTCAGGATCATCGTTCATTCCATTGGCAAACATTGATCAGCATCAATATAGGTCTCGACTATGTGTATACACCATGGTTGTCATTTTTATTGGGATTCTGATACCGTGGTTCTTTCAGTAAAGTACTCGTTAATGTACTTTTTTTTGGTTTTGTAATATCATTCACCTTGGATGTCCAATCATGTTATAACTGAATTCATGTGTCCAATTATGTACATTATATTTGAGGTGAACTAATTATTCTTAACCTACTGGTGATTCTGAAGGCCATCCACAAGTTGGCAAATGTGTGGATCATTGCTTTCAGTGCATATGAATATGTGAATGTTTGATTGGTTTTAATTATGTCCATTTAATATTTTTCAAACTTGACTAGACTACTATTGGACATGGAATTATAACTCCTCAGCTTAATAATATGTATGCACAATCTTCTTCAAGCATCATTCATGATTGCCTATTAATACTTGGAGGGTACCAAAGGCTCATAGTTACCTTGTTATCTACACCTGTTAATTCCATCCACATACTTGCAGCTGCTCCATAAAACAACACAACTATCTGCACAAGCAATCTGATTTCCTTCATTTGAAGCATTTTTGTTGAGTAGGGTTTGCAACACACAAGCAATTCTAGGTAATGTATCCTTTCTTTTCCTTGCTTTCCATACTATATGCACTCACCACATATTCTCTTTTTGTTTCTTTAAGGACAACTGTTTTATAGCCAGGTTCAAGCATGTTTGCAAACCTCTGGTCGTCTGATGATAACCATTCTTCGACATTTGGGTGAGACAACCGTCACAACTGAACTTTAGTAACATTCATGTTAGACCTCTTATTTCTTGTAGGTTAATCAACCTCCATGCATAATTACGCTACACTCTCAGTGCATGGATGCTCACATTATCATGGAATAGCATTAATGATCCACAACTTCGTTAGAATAAATTTCTGCAAGAATACATTTCATACATAGAGCAGAGCAGACGACTTAAAGGAAAAAAAGGATGAAAATAGTCAACTGAGAGACCACATTCCTCTTGAATAATGTGCCAACGACCAGGAATCAACCAGAAAGTAGTTATGGAAAGACCATCTGCCATCTCAATCCTTTCCCTGTACTCATGTTGAAAAGAGATTGGTTGTGATGAACTCGACTTAAAATGGATCTTTAACAGTTTTGGAAAGACCATCTGTCATCTCAATCCTTTTCCTGTTACACATGTTGAAAAAATATGGTAAAATTGTTTTGTGATGAACTAGACTTCCTCAAAATCGATCTTAACATTTGTCTTTCCATAGTGCATGCACTCTTCATCTAGTTTATTACCATTTATGAATCACATAAATTTGGATGTTGTTTACACATTTTTCCATCAGCAAGAAAGAGAGTCAACTTTAAGGTCACGAGCTTTGAAAATTTGTTAATTGAACTCTGAAATTTGTTAATGGTTAGTTCTTTCTCTAGACCGGCTTTAGACTGAAAAAATAAGCACCTCTTAAAGAAAATTATTCCACCAGCTCCACTGAATTGAGGTTGTTCCTGATAATTACATATATAGAGATAATGACATGGGATATATCTCGGGGGCCATAAATGGCAAGTTTATTGTATTGATTCCTAAGAAGAAGAATCTGTAGAATTTTGTTGATTTTAGGCCCATATCCCTTTGTAAATGGGTTTATAAAGTGATATATAAATTGATTTCCAGAAGAGTTAAATTGATTTTATCGAATTTTATTACTCAAGAACAATTTTAATTTATGGAAGGAAGGAAGATACAAGACACCATTGGAATAGCACAGGAGATGATCCATTCAATTAAATATAGAGATCATAAATCATGTCTACTTTGGATTTGGTTAAAGCCTATGACTTCATTGATTGATAATTTTTGTTATTAATGTTGATCAAAATGGGTATGAGTAGACATAACTCAAAATGGATCATGGGATGTATTAAATCTACACATTTTGTTGTGGTTATCAATGGTTTACCTTCTAAGTTCTTCTTGGCCTATAAGGGGTTGAGACAGGGATATGCATTGTCACCCTTACTATTCCTTCTGCTAATAGACACATTAAGCAGGAAATTGAAGGATTCATGGGACAAAGGCCACATCAAAGGGGTCAGAGTTTCCAATTACCTATAGGTAACACATCTTATGTTCGTAGATGATATTTTATTTGGGGGATAGATTTCTATTGCTGAATGGTCCATCTTTCATAAAAGAATTAAGATATTTGGGGATACCTCTGAACTGTTAATCAATGAAACAAAGTCAAAATTAATACATAATGGAAAAGATGAAGCAGTATTGGAGGAAATAAGGTAGCTTTTTTGGATATCTTCCAACCATATAGATGATGGTTTCAACTACTTGGGATTCATTTTAAAACTGTGTGGATTCAAAATTAAGAAATGGGAATGGTTAATTGGCAAGTTTAAATATAAATTAGATAGTTGGAAACATAAATGGATGTCATTGGGGGGGAGATTGATTATGCTTAAATTTGTTTTACAAAGTCTATTATTATATTGGACACATTTTTTTCTGTTGCCTAAAGAAATTATAAAAAAGATTAAATAAGTTATGGGACACTTCTTATTTTCTCAATCCTTTCCCTGTACTCATGTTGAAAAGAGATTGGTTGTGATGAACTCGACTTAAAATGGATCTTTAACAGTTTTGGAAAGACCATCTGTCATCTCAATCCTTTTCCTGTTACACATGTTGAAAAAATATGGTAAAATTGTTTTGTGATGAACTAGACTTCCTCAAAATCGATCTTAACATTTGTCTTTCCATAGTGCATGCACTCTTCATCTAGTTTATTACCATTTATGAATCACATAAATTTGGATGTTGTTTACACATTTTTCCATCAGCAAGAAAGAGAGTCAACTTTAAGGTCACGAGCTTTGAAAATTTGTTAATTGAACTCTGAATTTTGTTAATGGTTAGTTCTTTCTCTAGACCGGCTTTAGACTGAAAAAATAAGCACCTCTTAAAGAAAATTATTCCACCAGCTCCACTGAATTGAGGTTGTTCCTGAGCAGCATCATCAAAAAAAATTCCTATCACCCGAGCAGCTAATATATGTAATTATCTCTATATAAACGATCTTCTACACATATCACAATCGGTAATTTAGTTGAAGTATACGCATTCCTATCACCATGAATACAAAAGCAAATTGCTATAATAAGCATGAACAAATAAATAACAGAGACATTAATATTGCAGAGGGAGATATTTCTTGAACTCTCTGTATCCAGTACTCATAATAACATGATGATTAAGAATGCAAACTTGATTTGTACAAAGTTGTATATGCCAGATTAGAATGCAAACACTAAGCAAAATCAGAAACAGAGATACACCCATGAAATGAAAGTCTGAACTGGCTAACATGTAAAGTCATTTGCCCAGCAATAGGCTAATAGCTGTATTTTAATTGCAAAGTAGACTGATATCAAAAAAATAAATCTACATAAAACAAGATAAAGTAATCCATAATATGAAAATGAAGGGTTACATATAACAATTCTTAGCAGTAAAAAATCAAAAACCATGCCCTTGGTTATTTAATCTCAGGCTCAACAAAAGAACAATAATCAATGCCACTTTCCAAAGTAAATTTTGAAAACTAATCCGAGCATACACAGCAATGAGAAATGAGCACAAGCAAGCCAGTAACCATTTAATCAGAATGAGATGGTCTTAATTCAGTTTCTAGAAGATGATCAATGCTACTCTATTTACTAAATGCAAGTCTGTTAAGATAACACAACTTCCCAACTTAAGATTGCAGTCCTAACAACTGAGTAATCAAAAACCATGACCTCTGTTTTTAAATCTCAGGCTCAACAAAAGAACAATAATCAATGCCACTTTTCAAAGTAAATTTTGAAAACCAATAATATTAACAGAACTGTTTCAATGGTCGCAAAAATGCAGAGCTTTTGATATTACAAAGACCAAGTTGGTTTGCCTGCGAAGGAACCACAAGCATAGTTAAACATACAAATAGAAGGAAACCAGTTTCAATGCCCTAACTAGCCAACAAATTTCACCAACCACTAAGAAGTTCAAGTTATTCAAAACTGTCCCAAGAGATTCACACATAATTATGTTCCCTGTCAACCTTTTAAATGCTCAATAAATCAAAGCTGGAGGGCCAAATCAGGCTGTGAATCAACCAGCATTCCAGAAGACTACCTAACTGGAGACCTTGGAGACTGTTTTTCTACATTCAAATCTGGTGGAATCGAATTTGAAAATTCAGATGTCTGTTGAGAAGGCTGTTTTGAAGGTAAAGACTTCCATAGTTGTTTTTGAGATTGGGATGTATCAGCTCCCATTGGTATCTGCCTGCAATTAAAAGGACTCTGTGTGGTTGAATTTGGCAATTCTAACATCGAGTTTACACCTCCCTGAGAAGTGGCATGAGATGACAGATTCTGAGGATGCATCCAGCTCAGCTGTGAACGAATATACAGAGGCATGTCCATGGGTGCCTGCTGTTGAATAAATTGAGGAACACTACTAGAAATGCCTGATAGTTTTGTATCACCATATGGTTCCCTGGCCACACAATTGGAATTACCATCCAACCTTCTATCAAAACCAGTGCTGCCAGAAGTTGTCGTCTGGACACTTGAAACAGGTTGCACATGTTCAGCTGGTTTGGCAGATGCCCATTGCATAAGTCGGTTACTTCTGGAGACAATCTCAAGCAATTTTGACTGGGATACATTTGAGGTAAATTTTGCACCTGCCAGATTGACCTCACTGGATTTAGCAATTGATGAAGCTGATTTCAACTCACTCTGTTTGACTCCTTGCAAAGGCGTTTGAAAATTTATATTGTTGGCTGACTGTGAACTCATAGATAGAGGAACAGGTAACCCAATAGATTGAGACAGAGATACTAGTCCTGTAGATTGAGCAATTGTTGCAACTGTAGATTGAGCCAAGGTCTGTTGATCCTTGATCTCCTCACGCAATAACAAAGCACCAGGAGGAGCTTCAGCTGTAACAAAAAAGAAAAAAACACGTTGTCAGCTCAAAATTTATAACCAAAAATAAATAATCAAAATACAAGCATTATCCAAAAGGAAAAAGTGTACTGTAGATCTTATGAAATCAGAGTAAACAATCTCAGGGATCTGAGCAATTGTAAATAGTGTGATCTTATGAAATAACAGTAAACAATCTCAGGGATCAATGCTCAGAGCACTAGTTTGGTGACTTGCGGGCCTAAATGTTAAGTTCTAGTAGATTCGGACAAACAATCAAGGGTGAATGTTCACTCCTAACAGTCCAGGCCAAAAAAATCATATAGCAGTCGAGGCCAAAAATAATCATTTATACAAGTCCCTAGGGGAGTAGCTTCATGTGTCTACAAGCTGGTGTTGCACATCCACTTGCTAATATTGTGTATGTAATTGTGGTTATCCATATATCAGTTTAACTTGAAGTAACCATTTTTCCTTTTTCTGTTACTAGTCTCATAATTCAAGAATGCTTACACAGCCTTGTGAATGATCCGCATTAAGTAGCCAGAACTTATTATTATTAAAAAATGTTAATGGAAACCTCTAATTTATTGCAGTGTAATAGAAAAGAGCATACAGTTTGTATATAGAAATTTATAAGGATATTGATGCACTTTTACTGTTCAGCTTCATCTCTCCTTCAAACTTTCTTTCAAATCATTTCAAGGATAGTGATCCAAAAATTCAGATTCAGCCCTAAAACTTACAGGTAATAGATTTCAATAACCTCAAGTTTAAAGTGAAATTTCTGAATTTGCATTGAGCAGCAATTCTTGAAATTTCCACGGCTCCATCAGAACCACTGTCCTCACTTCCTCTGCCGCAAATAGGACTATGTGGGCACAGCAGCAGCAGTGACGAGGAGGCACAGTTACATAGGAGAAGCAGAGGCAAATGCATGCCTGCAGTGTTTTTTTCTAATTATCTGTTCTCCTTATTTAGCAGAGTGCTCATCAAAATTCTTCAACCAGAGAAGCAAATAAAACAGTCTGTTGTAATAAAAATGTCAAAACCGATGAAAATAGTAAAAACTTACCAAACAAATGCCAGAATGGCCTTACTTGTTTTCTTAATTTTAGTATCCAATTCATGAAGAATTCAGAGCCGTTGCATAGAATGGCTGGTGTAGTTGCCAAGGTTGCACTAATAGCTGTGAGCATGCTCACAGTGCTTCAATTACAGCAAACGACACTACGGCCCCTAAAAAGAAGTGGTAGCAACAAAAGTTCAAGGGTTGGGAAGAACACTAGCCATTCGGAAAGGCAAGAAGGACATACAAACATTGATGATCATTTTCCAAAACATTCAATAGGTGAAAAGACAAAGCTTCCTGGACAGTACAGTTTCAAAAATTTAGATGTGTTATTTGGTAGAGGCTGACATGCGTTAGAGGTCCCCTTATTTGCTGTGACTGATCAATCAATAGCTCCAATCACGGCCTTAATACCTGTCAAGGAGTTCTGTACTCTAAAGTTGCTATCCTTGTTACTTGGTAGAATGGCTTTCATTCACATTGTAGCCGGGAACCTTTTGAAGGAAAGGGAGATTCATATTAGTGCAGTTTCCGTTTTTTCAAAAACAAAAGTTTTGCAGAATTCCAGCACAGACAGTTAAGTGTGGTACATGAATTAAGTAGATAGTGCTTTTTAACAGGAAAAATTTCTAAGCTAGTATAGTCTGGTATTTGAAGATGCCTTATACAGTTTGTCGAAGGAGGCTGTCAGCGACTATGGTCTTTCACTAGCTGATTGACTAATGTACATCCAAAAGTTTTGCAGAATCACTCCAGGTTTGGTTTTGTCTTTTGCTAGCTGATTGACTACCCCTGTACATCCCAAAAGTTTTGCAGAATCGCTCCAGGTTTGGTTCCTATTTAAAGAAGATCGAAAAATGAAAAAGCAACATATCCATCATTATAGGTTTACTTGGAATATTTGGATTTAGTAATCAAAATAGATATTATGCTTAGGGATTTGAGTTTATTCTTTGCACAACTGGAAAAGCTGATAATTAGTTTTGGGCTTTTTGCTGTCTAGTCAGATTAGCATCTGAAATCTGGACAATCATGCATTGAGAACCTCTTCCCAAAGGTTATGATTTTTCTTTGATTGTTTGTTAAATGTGTAATCTTTATGTTTGATGCTTTGCATCAAGAAAACTTGTTTTGGTTCAGTGGCAATATTGTAACAGTTTTCGTATTGGTTTTAAAATTTGTATTTTTTGTGCAGTGAAATGACATTGCTTTTTTGTGTTTTAAAAAGATCTACAGTCTATTATGGTCATTTCCAAATTCCAAGCACTCCATATATCAGTTTAACTTGAAGTAACCATTTTTCCTTTTTCTGTTACTAGTCTCATAATTCAAGAATGCTTACACAGCCTTGTCCTATATAAATATTTGTAAAGCTTATTCTCTGTTGGAAAGTCCAGTATCCTCAACTAAACTAACCATTTTAAATCATCTATAGTTTAGATGATCTCTTTTTATCTGTCATGATTTGCTGTTTATGGTTAATTCAATAACCAATATCTTTTTCCTCCTCCATTGCGGATGCAAGTATCATTAAGGGCTAATAGTAGTATTGTCAAAGAACTGAGCTATTACTGTCAAAGAACTGAATTCTAAATTTACAATGGCAGGTATGGGAAGTGAAGCTTTGGAAAATCTCTGCCTCCCTGTTTTCCTCACAAATAGATCCTTCCAATTTGCCTGAGAAATCCCTTATGGCAGTTTCAAGGGTAACATTCTTATCTGGTATGCCGGTTCCAGAATCTGCACAAGGGGCTACTGATCATTCACATAAGTTTATGTGAAACCAAAATTTTATCTATTAAGTAGATGCTTATCCTCACTTTCAAGTTGACAATCCAGAATTTCATCCATAGAGTACA
The DNA here is from genome assembly GCA_031772625.1 of Pinus tabuliformis. NCBI lineage: Eukaryota > Viridiplantae > Streptophyta > Pinopsida > Pinales > Pinaceae > Pinus > Pinus tabuliformis. Next base: position 51,349 of record CM062820.1, read on the forward strand.
AGTTTAGCCTTACCTTAAAGTTTTCAATCCAGAATTTCATCTAGAGTATAAGTTTAGCCTTATCTTAAAGTTTTGAATTTCACATTAAATGGTAGATCAATTAATATTTCCATACCAGTATTTTGCAAAATAGAACCTTGTACCCTTCTAGATGTGTGGTCCACATTGATTTCTTTTGTAGAAGAAATCTCCAATTGTTCATTCAGGCTTCTTTTCCTTCCACGACACCGTCCAACCTTTAGAAACTGTGGTCCACATTTTCTTGATTTCAACGCAGGAACACTTTGCCCCCCTTTTTTTGTTGGGCTCAAGAAACTATGTCGCCTCTTGGTAGTGACCTTGGATGGAGTTAGAACATCAAATTTCTTATTATTGTACTCTTCGCTGACATTTTTTACCAATTCATTTAATGCATATGCCTGCTCCAAAGATTTGGGTGTTATTTGTAATAAACCCCTCAATATCTTATGAGTTGATGACATCACAAGTTCAATTTCCTCATCGATTGTTAGGGCGCTATCTTGCCTTACCATGGTTGGATCAGTGGAAGGAGAAGCCGGAAGGCTCATTTCAATTTCTGGGCTCATTGCAAACGATTCATTTAAATCAAGTAAATATCCAGGTCTTTCTGTAATAGACCTATAGACATTAGGCAATTCATTGCCACTTGAAACCTTGCTAGTCACTACCATCTCAACTTTTAGAATATGCTTGCAAATATTGCCATTTAGGGCCCATTTGCAATTACAAAAGTGTAGGTTCTGCCCTTTATAGATGACATGATACCATGTATCACGAGTTGCCGTAGTTTGGCTACGAACCAAATACTCACTTTCCCTGTTTCCATCAGCCATACAATCTTCATCTGGGATATTCTTTGCTTTGCACTTACTTAAATTTATTTGTTGCTCAATTTTTGAAGCTCGGACAAAACCAGCGTTTTTTAGACGTTGCATGTGAATGTAATACAACTCAACCTTTTTTAATAAAAGGTGCAACAGCCAATCCACCCTTCTATGGGACGCATTATTCTTCTCACAGAGGTACCTTTGCTTTAGATACCGGTGATAAGATTTGATAGCATTATTAGTATCCTGGTTGGAATGTGGGAAGTCCCTATATGCTTTTGCCCACATATCTGGAAAAAAAACATATATTAGATGCGAAAAAACAATAGAAAATGGTGAATTACAAAATAAATTGATAAAATGCAACCTTAGGAAACTTACATAGCTTGTTGTTGTTTAACCAGTTGGTTGCAAAATAATCCAGAAACACTGTTTCTTCTTTGAATTCATCAAAGAAACTTTGAATTTCATGTTGCACAGATGCATCATCTTCACACGAATGCATGATTAATCCCAGAGCACGGAAGATACGGACTTTATTTTCCTTTCCCCTGACTTTCGTTCCAACATTTTTCAACCAGGCTCTACGGACATGCCATACACACAACAATAGTGTACAGTTTGTGCAAGTCCTGAAATAATATAACATTATAAGAGAATATCCTTGAACATTATTGCTTTTTAACTATTCTAAAAAGAAAAAACTGGTTCACCTTAATGCCTCGATTTCCGCTGCTGCATCATCTGTGATGACAGCTCGGACATGCCAATCTGGGTTTTCCTTTTTCCCATTTGCAAATAATTGCGACATCCATTTACAAATATCAGGAGTACAATTCCGTGATGATATTACCCATGCCACTGGAATCCCATTGTGATGATCATCAAAAGCCATTATGGTGTACAGTTGATACTACATTACAATAAGAAAACAAGATTATAAGCATATAAGAGGACGACATTGAAATAAAGTAGAATAAATGAAGTTTTGGTAAATATGTTTACCCCATATTTGTTAGTGCTAAAAGTGGAGTCCATTGATAACATGTTGTTGTGTGAGTATCTCACCATTATTGAAAGCATCCACTTAGTTTGTATGCCTATAATGAAAGGAATGTTTTTAACAACATCTTGTTGTTGGTAGAAGAAAAAGCTCTCTGGGCACTCACTAACCCAACAATCCACACTCATTGGATCATTTTCATGCTTCACATACTCTAACCTCTTGATATTATTGTACATGTTTGACACATCCTTTCTTGTCATGAAAGAATCTCGAGGTGCCCCTGTGAAAAGCTCACCAGATCCATACCTTAAATCAAAGATAAATTTTTCCCAGATCATCGTAGCATTAAAACCATCACGAACCAAATCTTCAACAATAGTTCGTATATGCTGTGTTAAATGCGGCGCAAAATTGAATTTCTTGGGCATGTCATTTGCCTCATTTCCATGACAAACCACATTTTTGTCATCAATATGTCTGCATGCTGTATATATTAGAACGGCATCATTTGGTCTAATAGCAAGTCGTCGCATAATAAAGTGACACTGACAACCAACTTTGATGCTGTGACGTGGAAGACGTTTCTTAGTTGTGGATCCAGGTTCAGCCACATTGCTGGATTGTACACGATTTGGACCATAGGCACACCTATATCTGCGATCAGCAATTCACCAAAAATTAAATAAAATATTTATGCATGTTTGACATAGTGAACTTAAAATCAAAATTTAATATAGATAGAGAGAGAGAAAGAGAGAGACTCACACAACATATTCTAGATATGTTGAATAATTTGTCCTCTTGATATCCTTCACATCTTTAATTTTTCGAATTTTTGCAACAAATTGAGTAGGTGCGGGTTCCCTCATTTGCTCTCCCCTTATAAAATCCTCAAGTCGACAATATGGAATAATTGCGACTTGGTCCCCTGCTACTTCTGTCCATGTCAAATCTTCCGCTGAAAACTCTATCATCCCTTCTGGGTCCTCAACCTCCAACTCATTGATCAATTCCCACTTCCTCATTCTTCAAATCCCTATCTCCCCTTCAATATTTCCTACCCATGCACAAAACAGTATTATAGACTTTCAAATGCTTCATCTTGGTATAATCAATACATTGCTGAAAGAAACATAATAACATGCAAAATTTGTTGCAAAGAAAAAACTGTTATACAACTTTAATCAGTTTGTTCCACTTTGTTATGCTAGAGTCATCGCAGCACTCTATGTAAGTTGCATTTCAGCGTTAAATTATAATTTCCTGGAACTTGGTTTGTTCATGAGGATTGTTGCTAAGTTCTCTAAGTTCATTCTCAGTGGCTGCCCTGTTTCAGACTCCACATGCTGAAACCTGAGTCTGAAAATAATTTCATTCTCAAATGCCTTATTAATTATGGGACTGATGGTCGACTCTTGTTTGCTTTTTGCATGGCTCCTTGAGGACATTTGTATGCTGAAAGGACCAAAGAAGTCTAGCCTTGTCGCCAACAGCAAAGGACAGAATACATCCATCAAGATATATAGAAACTAAAGAAGCTCAGCATTTGAAGTGCCAGGAAGCTAAGGCAGCAACTGGCAAGAAGGGAAATATCAATCAATAAAAGTTTGCAAAAGGAAGGGAAATGTTTCATTATAGTCCAAGAACTGCAATTGCACAGAGAGAGAGAAGGGGACTGCAAAAAGCTGAGGAAAGCTGAGGAAAGTCTTGTTGGTCTGTTTGGAAAAACAAGTGTTCTTTCAAATCACAAGTGATAGGGCAGATGATTAATCACCATCTGGAAATTAATCCTAAGATACATCAATCAGGGATAACATAGGGATTATGTGTAGTTTGTCATAAAAAAGGAAACTATCAAGCATACATTGCAATATAAAGTGTCTCAAGTCATCTAGAGGTTGATTAAATAAATAAATAAATCCACTCCTCTTCCTGGATTCTTTGAGGTGGAAGGCCGCTAGTGGCTATCCTTGGATATAGTATGATGATAACAAACCATGGCAAAATTTATGAAATACTATTTGTTAGATGAGCCTTTCATTTCTATGGATAATGATAGTGATTTATGGATTACCATTTGTTGGACGAGCCTTTCCTTTGTATGGAGAAAGATATGCAGAACTACTTATGGTAGCAGCATTTCCAAGTTCAGTCTAGAATAAGAGAATGTGCTAGAAGTTCACTTGTAAGTGTTTCATAAATTAAAAAAGACAGTTGTGTCAATGATGGCTTGCTGGGTTGACAAAAGTGGATAGCTAATATAGACCCCAAGAGGGCTCAAGTTCTACCAAGTGATATGCCCCATGCTTTTGAATGTAAGCAGTGCACCCAACAGCAGCTGGGGCCAGGTGCATGTCCCAGGTGACTTGGCCCAAATAGATACCCCCACTTATGGTTTCTAAGTTGAAGGCCACTGAATTGAATGGCACTAAAGGTTCCTCTGTAATGATAAATCTGGGGTCATTAGCCTCATCATGATAAGAGGAAGCCCTTTGTGGAGGCTGTACTCTTGCTTCTAATTCAAAAGCTTTATTCAAGCTGGTCTTGAATTCAAGACCATCTGAACTAACATTCTATAAATATGTATAAGAAACTAGAAAATGATAGTCGGAAATCTGAAACTATGCACTTCCACATATGAAACAAAAAGTTAACTTGTCACTATTTGATAGTCAACATAACCCTTGATGACTGTTCTACTTTACTGACAAATTCAACTTTATCAATTCTGTAAAACTTGTATCTTGACTCAAGACTAGCTGTTTTTGATTATGGCATCTGTTGTTCACATTGACTATCCATACTTCACAATGAAGAGAAAATCCTTTTGTTAAGGATCTACTCTATTACTAGGAATCTGATTCTACCCAGCTTAATTTGGATTCAAGTTTGGCACTTCCAACTAAACCATCCAATTGAACCCAACCATACTACCGTATGAGTTAATGATGAACGAAAACCTTGACCTATTACCCTTATATCCTACATCAAACGTCTGACTTGCTAATCTTTAAGGATCAACATAGCACAGCTTGGCCTGTTTAATGTAGCACTAGGCTTCTAATTCATCCCCCTCCACATTGGGTTCCAACACAGCCTGCCCGTAATCATAGCAATGATGAGAGGAAAATCCATTACCAATGGCCTTTTATCATCAAGTTGACTTGTAATCTGTATCTGACAGCCAAAACTGTCTATTCCAGAGCAGATTCTTTCAATACTGTAACTTCAGTTCTGACCCTGATTGTATTATGACTAGAGATTATCCATAATTAACAATCACCACCTTGAATTAACCATCAATTAAAAACGATGGAATTAACTTTAATATTACAATTAGAATATTAAAATGCTTTTAATTTGACTTCAATTTATCTTACAATCAAAATTCAAAGTCCTATGGGACCAAATGCTATTGCATATTTCTTGGTGCTGTCAGTTACAGATGGTCAATGGCATAATCTAACACCCTGCATATGACCAATAAGAAAATAAAGGTCTGCTAGCATAGAAGTCAGAACTCAACAAGGACTTAGTAGAAAATAGACAAACATCCACAAGAATTTTTCCAATGATAATAATAAAAAATTAAAAATGAATGTTCAAAAAAGAATATTGATTTTAATCTACATTAAAGAATATTTTCCATTTTCCACCATTCCAACAATCACATGTTGCATCATAATAATGAGCAACCTCAAGTATGTTACTATATCTTATCCATTTTAGGTCATAGGTTTCTGGTCAAAGGATGTTTCCTACCTCTTATTTTATGATGGCTTGTAAATGCTGGTGCTATAAATTATTGGTTGTGATTACCCCTTGAACAATTCTACAATTATTATATGCTCTGTCTGGAACAAAAATAGAGGATTATAACAATGACTACTGTTGGAAAATTTTTTCATGTAATGACAAGTATATATGGTTTACATTTTATGATGGTGAAGAAAGTGGATCCAAGTAGCCAATACATATACTAAAATTCCCAAATGAAAACTGCAACAAAAGTCACATCTGTTCATGAATGGACAATGGTTATAGATAAGTTTGAAGATTGAGTGGACAATTCACTTCAACAATTTTATGAGATCTGTAACAATATGTAACTTGTCATTTTCTTCAGAATGAGAAGAAGATAAGTTGAATTAAACAAAGGTGAAGGAAACGTGTTTAGAAGTTGTAGCAAGTTGTTGAAGTTTCATTGAGGAAAGAATATACATATGAGCAAATAGTAGAGCAATTCCAGATTTGAAGAGTTTGGAAAATGGAAGTCAATGGCTTATACTACACTGATTTTTGCTACAGATCCATGTTGCCTAAGCTCACGATGATGAATGACATATTCAAAAGATGCAATTAGGATTTTTGGAATTGATCTCAACAAACGAATTCAGATTATTGAGCAAAACACCGATTATCTCCAGGCCCATAAAAGCAGGGCTCCTCAAAAGGGAAGGCCTTTGATTATGGCAGATCTCTTAGCTTAAGAAAATTGAAATAAGATACTAAGACTGTACTGAATAAATAATTTACTCAACTTGAATAAACTTTACTAATACAATACAGGTAGAAAACGTTATTGCAATACTCCCAAAAGGTTTAACAAAACGAATTTATGAATAACCAGAATCATAGACAGTAATTCAAATACTTTGAGGAATGAAATTAGCAAATAGTAGAAATCAAATACTCATAAATATCATAACTCTATCATGGAAATAAGGGAGATTTATCTTCAATCTTTCCTCTCTAATAATTCTAGACAATCCTGCTTTGTACTGAAGAATAGAAAAGAATGACAGAAAACTACTCACAGATAAACACACACTGCCATGAACCAGTATGTGAAACCTTTGATTAAATCTCAAAATTGAGGCCTACAAAAAATATATATGAAAGTATTTTCTGATTACAAAATCCAACCCCTCTCTCGATTTGCTTCTTAAAATTTAAAAGTTTCCATAACAACAATTTGTTATGAAAAATTATAAAAATAGAATTAACCAATAGAAAATAAATAGTTTGTTACAAATTAAATCAAAAGCTCCGGTTATGTTTCTTTATTTGGAATTTTCTGTTGTAGTTAATAAATTTTAGGAAGGATTGCAACTATTTGTTGCAATTTTCACCAACTGGATCACTGAAAGATGTCATCTTCCTATAGGCTACATCCAAATCTGAGCATTTCTTATAAGTAAGAGAAACTGGAAACAGGTATTTGATCTAGCAATGGATGTAGAAATCATTCATTAACTTACTGATGAGTGTTTTACCATCTATCTCCTCTTTCAAATTTACAAATTTACTGTGATCCCCTTTTCATTCAATCAATATTTTTTAGTGGGCCTACCGGGAAATCAATTTATTTGGTGTTGTCCAGGATGTAGGTAGTCCTAATTCTCTCAAAAGATGCAATTAGGATTTTTGGAATTGATCTCAACAAACGAATTCAGATTATTGAGCAAAACACCGATTATCTCAGGAACTTACTTGGAACAACTGAAGCGAACGCCTTCTGCAAATTTCTTCAACACATCAACCAGAGATTTGCACGGACTTTTGCGAACTCCTGTCGCTTCTCAAACGCGCCTTACTATCTCTCACACGATGCTCTTAAAAGAAACAGTCCTCAGACTGGCGGCCCAGCAGGCTTTAGTATTAATTCAAAGTAAAATTACACACCATTGAAACTCAAAGATATGAGCTCTGATTACACACACACACTCACAAACTCACTAAGCACTCACAACTCACCCCTGCCTAAACTATGAGAGAGTTCTCTCTTAAATAACCTAACAAACGAATCTAGCTGACCTAATGCATGACATAAAAGTAGAAATAATTGAGGGTCCTGTCAGTATCTTATTCCACTGACGGTGTCTACTCAACTTTTTCTTTTGTACAAAGATTCGTCACAACATGTGACCAACAGTGTCACATTGCTGACAAAGAGATTCGTTACCAAGAACCTTTCGGGCTTCTATCGCTATCATATCCCATCTCGGAGTCTGACGGAGTCTTGACTCTATCCCAATGGTACGATAAATGAGATAAAGTATCTTGAGGATCTTTCCAGGAAGATGTAAGCCATGATAGATATTCTTTTTCCCAGGTAGGGTCATTTTGTTCTTGAGCATCTTGATAAATATCCACATATACGGTTTCTTTTTCGCTATTCACTTTAGCTTTTCCTTTTGGATCGTGGATTGTAATGGAGGAATCTTCTTTTTGTGGAGCATGTGAACTCTGACCTGTGTCATAAGTAAATCTGATCGAATCTGCAGACTTCTTTAAACTTTTAGATGGAAAGAGATAATCATCTTTATTCCATCGGTTCACATATGCAAAGGGATCGATTTCAATTCCAAGGAAATTATCTTTCTTGCTATTTCTGAAATCTGGCAAAGACTGTACAGCCAGTTCAACCCCATCTAATAACTCCCATTTAAAAATCTGAAACATACTTACAGATTGTTCAATACTCGATTGAACCCATAATTTACATTGATGACTAAGATTTCCTTGTTCTTGCCATCCTATTTCAAACACCATTGAAGAACAGACACGATTAGAGAGAAGTAGATTGATCAAGCAAACCACATCTTCGGACCATGAACAAGAATATACATTAATAGTAATAACAGCCTTCTGATTAACTATTAATCGAAATACTCGTTGTTTTCCTTGCAGAAGTTCGAGGGTTTTTATCAGTGATAGTTTCTCCGGTAGTTTTAACGAATGAAAATCTTGAAGCCATAATGAAATCTTTTTAATCTGATCTGGATCTTCAGCTAATGTAGATTTCATAATACTATCCTTTCCGTAAAGCTGTGAAAAAGGATTTGGTTCAATAGCATTACGGAATTCCATATTCTGATAATCCCAAGGTTCTGTAAATGTTCTTAAATACTGCAAGGTCCTTAATACACATTGAGAAGCTCTGACTTGGAGTTTCTTCTGACACTTACCATCTCTTATCTCCCAATCAGCAAAAGACTGAAACATCTCAAATTGAGGGAAAGAATCAGTATTAACAAAAGCTTCAGTATTTTGTTGGAGATATGCTGCTTCAATCTCTTCAAATAAATCTGGAATTTTGAGAGATTTCAAAAAGCGTTCAACAAGACCATTCATATTTACCTCCTCCAGTTCTAACATTTTAGAAGAAATATACATAGAAATAGAAAACTCAATTGCACCAATAATCTGATAATAATTCAGAGTTTTCAGAGTTTGAATCATATCTGGAGTATAATGACTGAGCCAAGTGTCATCGAGCTGTTGAAAATAGAGCTTAACCTGTAAATTTGGTAGAGGATAAACCTTTACCAATTCTTCATTGAGATTTAGAAAGACGCCAACATTTTTATGTTGCCAAGCTTGACATCTTTGTATCCACTGATTTCTTCTTAGTCGGAGACCAATTATCTTCTTGATTTGATCAGTGACATCGGATAACAAATATTCTAAAATCTTAAAACGCTGTACAAAAGTTTCAAAAGAATCATCAGCAGGACTGGTTCCTGTAATGGTGAAAAGACTTTCACTATGTACATGTACCTTGTTCATTTCTCTGGTTAAGGCATCAGGTAAATAATTAGAATTTCCAGGAATCCATTCAACATCAAATTCATACATCTGAAACCACATTTTCCATGCTAATAATCGCCCACGAGCTAATTGCTGAGATATCTTGGCATTCAAGAAATACTTGAAATTCATTGAGTCAGTTCGAATCAAGAATTTTGAAGGTGCCAAATAAATTTCGAACTTTTGAATTCCATTGAATATTGCAAGGGTTTCTTTTTCAGCAGGAAAATAACCTTTCTGATGTTTAGAGAATTCACCTGAAGCATAGGCACATAGAACTTCTTCAACATTTTCTCCTTCTTGCCTTCTCTCAAAAAGAGTAGCCGCCCAAAAATTGTCGGAAGCATCAGTCTGTAAGATGAGAAAACCAGTACCAGGCGGTTTTAAAGTAGGTAATGTTTGGCATTCTTGTTTCAATAATTGAACCGCTTGAGTAGCTTCATCAGACCAACCACCATTAATAAATTCTCGAATAGGAGAAGTCTTTTCAGAAAGATTGGGAATATATTTATGAACATAATTGAGAATTCCCAAAAATCGCTGAATCATTGGCTTATCTTGTAATTGATCAGGAAATTCAGATAATTTCTGTAAAACATGAGGCTGCATCTGAATTTTACCTTGGCGAACGGTGATGCCGAGAAAATCAATACTGTCTTGAAATAAAACCATTTTCTTCTCAGATAAGACTAAACCATGATTACGGGCTTCGTCAAGAAATATTTGGAGATGCTTCAAATGAGAGGCGAGATCTGGACTAAATACAAGGATATCATCAATATATACAACAATAAAATCGTATGAACCAAAAATATGATCCATTCGACGCTGAAAGAATGCAGGAGCATTTTTGAGACCAAATGGCCCAACTCGCCATTGAAAGAACCCGGCAGGACATGTAAATGCAGTTTTTGGACGATCTTCTTCTGCAATTTGAATCTGATAATATCCTGATTTCATATCAAATTTGCTGAATATCTTACTGCCATGAATTTTCTGCATGATTGTTTCTTGTCGAGGCATGGGATAATTAAAGCTCTTAGTTATAGCATTTAAAGGCTTATAATTAATCACCATCCTATCTTTACCACGAACAATCTCAGAATGATTGCGAACTAGAAATGCAGAACAGGAATAATGAGATTCACTTACTTCAATCAAATTAAGATCTAGCAATTCTTGAATCTGTTTGCGCATTTCTTTTTCTTCATCAGGAGTACAGGGTATCAATTTGCCAGTCACTCCATTGTCATGCAGAGTGATAATTTCTTGTTTCGGGCTCTGAGTTGTCCAAAAAGCTTGAGGATTAGTAGAACAACATTTTAGCAATTCCTCAAATATCTGAATTTGTTCAGGAGACCAATTAGGATCCCTATTGGCCTTTTGGGTAGGTTGAGCTTTGGCTTCATAAATCTTTAACACTTCTTCCCAATCATGAGATTCTTTTCTCTGTTTGGGTTGCCTTTTTAAACCTACCTTTTTCTGACTCTGATCTTTTCGGGCTTCAGAATTAGCCATAGTTAACCTGGGGACTGAGACTGCTTTCTTCTTGATGTTACAAATGATTTTATCATTACTGATCGTAACAGGCAACACTGAATTAATGAACGGCATTCCCAGAAATAAACTTGCTGAGTTATCATAATGCTGAATAGCTGAAATCTTAATTATATTCCCCCCAAGTTTCATTGAAATGTTATCAACATAATGAGTCAGATTAACAGAACCACCAATGGTTTCAGATCTAAGGATATTCTGTAAGGGCTTCCATAATCCTTTAAACAGTGACGGTCTAGCAAGATTATTGGAGCCACCGGTATCAATAAAAGCATCAACAGAAATCCATTCACCACGTACTTGAACTTCAACAGGAATATACAACAGATCACTAGTTCTGACAATCTTTTTCATAAAGGCTTGTTCATCAACAGAACTAGGTTTAGGGAGGAGAGAGGAAGATGATGCAACTGTCTTCGGATAAGGACATAAAGAATTCTGAACGGACTGAGGTTTAACGGATAAGAAGTTTGGCAAAGAATTCTTGGTGTCAACAGTTGTAGTAGTTGTGACAGAGGTATCAGAATACTCTTCTGTATCATCTTCGTCAAAAACAACAGAATCACTATCATCACTTAAGTGATCCTCATAAACATCGGAATCAAAATCAGAATCTTGATAAGCAAGATTCATTTTATTACTAATATCAGGCAGAGACTCAGTATCAGAAAGAGAAGCATCAGTCAAAATATATACATCTGAAACTTCATCATCAGAATCAACAACTGACCAGTCATCTGCAAATTCTTCAATATCAAAACAGGCTTTTAGTTTGTTAGAGGAACTCTTGGGACATTTGCGTGCAAAGTGTCCTTCTTGCTTACAGATAAAGCAAGCATTATCCTTCTTTTGTTGTTTCCTCTTTTTCACATACCTAAATTTACGGAATGGTCGTTTAGGATTGATAACTCTCTTAGGTCTGTATTTACCATATCTTTTTGATTTCCTTTTCCGGAAAGGAGTCCAGGGTAAAACAGAACGACATACATTCAAATTAGGAGAAATATCATGAACCTGTTTCTGCCAGCACAAATATTTTACTTTCTCTTGGCTTCTGAATAGGAGATCGATCCAATAGATTTGTTCTATCTTTTTGCCTTGGACTTCAATATCTTTCATTATCATATCCCCTATATTTCCCGGTAATTTAGAAAGAAAAGCAATCTTCTGAGTATGATCATTAACAAGATTTGCTTTATAGATTTTACCCATAAATTCAGATCCAAACTGATCTAAATCTTTTAAATCTGTTAATTGCATGCGGGTTAAATCTGTAATGATTGTTTTCTTTTCATCTTGAGGCTCGGGAACAAATTGAGTTAACAAGAGAACTTCTAAAGTGGCTAAGCCTAAAGCTGCCACATTGTTTCTTTCTTCTTGAGAAGCGCCCATCCACCAATCCCAAACAATTCCGGCCATTCGTTTCTCCGCCAGCAAGAAAATGGAAAAATTATCCAATTTTGACACAACTTGCATTTGATATAGTGCACCTATCCAAATCCGGATAGATTCTGCTGGATTAGATGACTAATCTAAATCTAAAACATATCCAGAGGAATTAGTATGAAAGAGATCTTCTTCAACTCTAGGATATTTAGGGTCTTTATGCAGATTTGCTTTCTGCAGGGATGGCATAATAAACGATGGAAATAGAGTTGCAGCATTTTCTATTGTAGCCAATTCACCTTTGTTTTTATACAAACTAGAAAATTTTGGAATTGCAGTTTTAGTACTTAATTGGCTATTACTAGATTCAGCAAAATCTGCTGCTTCTTCATGGGAATCACTGGTTTCCCATTTAGGTGGAATTTCCATTGTTTTTACAAACTTTGGAGGCTGTTCTTCTCTTTTCTTCTTCTGTCTTCTTCTTTTCGCTTTCTCTTCTCTACGCTGCTGTTCAGCGGACTGTTCATCATGAAGAAGTTTAAGATTGGCTAAAATCAAATCACTTTGAGAACCCAAATCATCTAAGACTTCTTCAGCATGTGCGCACCAAGTAGTTAGATAATTCCCAATCTGATAAGTTTGATCTAGATCATTTGTATTCTGAGAATTGTGTTCTATCAAAGGAGCACAATCTGCTCGGGTTGGTGGCTGTCTAGAAGAGGAGGAAGTAGTACAGAACTTTGTTCGAGGAGGCCATTTGCCACCTTTAACAAATCTATGATTGGCATATTGCCATTCTTCAACAGGAGCAAAAGAAGTACGCATACGATGCATTTTATTTACAGTGGGTAGAAATGGTTTATACTCAGGTATATACAACTCATTAGGTGACAGAGAAGGTTCACCTAAACTTTCTTCTTCGGGAATAGTAGCAGGAACTTGACTACTTGAAGGAACTTCATTTGGAATCATAGGAAACACATATCTCTTTGGCTTAGAGACAGGTCGAGGAATTACTGGTCTTGGAGGAATCAACTTGACTTGTCCATTATCAATAGTTACTCTTTTCAATTTGGATTGAGGTTGTTTAGTATCAACTATTGACTTGTATTGGAAATACTAGTTTCCAGGTAACTCAGTAGGATCATATAGAACACCTTCAACTTGAGCATTAGACAAACCAACTGTAACACAATCCTTTAAGACAGGCTGTTTAAGTTTAGGATGTGCTGTATTAGTCAATTGAAAAGAAGCTTGTCCAATTATAGACAGGTATTCACTTTCTTCAGCCATGGTTAACCCTTGGACACCAGACAATAATTTCCAACAATCTTTCAGATGGACATCATTCAGACTAATAGCATAGTCAGGATAAATGGTTCCATATTGACAACCAGTAGCAAGGTTTCCTTGAATAGTACCAATCCTAGCATGTTCATAATTTTGATGACGGGTATCAAACAGTTCAGCAATACAGGGAGTATTAATTCCATGACGAAACAGTGGAGCTAATCCAATCCTTATCCCCCCAAAATGAAGATAGAAATACTTTCCATCTTTTACATACTGCCGAAATTTCTTAATTTCATCATCAGAGAATAAATTCAAAGCAAGGATTTGCACAGAAGGTCCAGATATCTTAATAGTGATTTCTACCTCTTTCAGAAAGTTTTTCTTCTTGAACAGGAAAGTCATAGGTAGCTTATAGATATCAGTAGAATTTAGAGCAGGAGGAGTCCAATGTTCAGGGTCTTCAACTAATTCATGATTTTCGTTTTCAACAGACTCGGACTCAGTCGACCGTGACGAGACTTCAGTAATGACTTTTCTGTCTATGGATGAGAATGATCGCAACAGATTGGCCATATTTAATCTATAACAGAAATAGACTAATGAAAGCTTTTATCTACTCGGTCCAATGATCAACAGAGTGACCTTTCAAAGGCTAGCTGGCTTTCAATAGAATTCTGTCTACAGATTAGTGAGAAAATGTTGAAGAAGTTCTATGTGCCTATGCTTCAGGTGAATTCTCTAAACATCAGAAAGGTTATTTTCCTGCTGAAAAAGAAACCCTTGCAATATTCAATGGAATTCAAAAGTTCGAAATTTATTTGGCACCTTCAAAATTCTTGATTCGAATTGACTCAATGAATTTCAAGTATTTCTTGAATGCCAAGATATCTCAGCAATTAGCTCATGGGCGATTATTAGCATGGCAAATGTGGTTTCAGATGTATGAATTTGATGTTGAATGGATTCCTGGAAATTCTAATTATTTACCTGATGCCTTAACCAGAGAAATGAACAAGGTACATGTACATAGTGAAAGTCTTTTCACCATTACAGGAACCAGTCCTGCTGATGATTCTTTTGAAACTTTTGTACAGCGTTTTAAGATTTTAGAATATTTGTTATCCGATGTCACTGATCAAATCAAGAAGATAATTGGTCTCCGACTAAGAAGAAATCAGTGGATACAAAGATGTCAAGCTTGGCAACATAAAAATGTTGGCGTCTTTCTAAATCTCAATGAAGAATTGGTAAAGGTTTATCCTCTACCAAATTTACAGGTTAAGCTCTATTTTCAACAGCTCGATGACACTTGGCTCAGTCATTATACTCCAGATATGATTCAAACTCTGAAAACTCTGAATTATTATCAGATTATTGGTGCAATTGAGTTTTCTATTTCTATGTATATTTCTTCTAAAATGTTAGAACTGGAGGAGGTAAATATGAATGGTCTTGTTGAACGCTTTTTGAAATCTCTCAAAATTCCAGATTTATTTGAAGAGATTGAAGCAGCATATCTCCAACAAAATACTGAAGCTTTTGTTAATACTGATTCTTTCCCTCAATTTGAGATGTTTCAGTCTTTTGCTGATTGGGAGATAAGAGATGGTAAGTGTCAGAAGAAACTCCAAGTCAGAGCTTCTCAATGTGTATTAAGGACCTTGCAGTATTTAAGAACATTTACAGAACCTTGGGATTATCAGAATATGGAATTCCGTAATGCTATTGAACCAAATCCTTTTTCACAGCTTTACGGAAAGGATAGTATTATGAAATCTACATTAGCTGAAGATCCAGATCAGATTAAAAAGATTTCATTATGGCTTCAAGATTTTCATTCGTTAAAACTACCGGAGAAACTATCACTGATAAAAACCCTCGAACTTCTGCAAGGAAAACAACGAGTATTTCGATTAATAGTTAATCAGAAGGCTGTTATTACTATTAATGTATATTCTTGTTCATGGTCCGAAGATGCGGTTTGCTTGATCAATCTACTTCTCTCTAATCGTGTCTATTCTTCAATGGTGTTTGAAATAGGATGGCAAGAACAAGGAAATCTTAGTCATCAATGTAAATTATGGGTTCAATCGAGTATTGAACAATCTGTAAGTATGTTTCAGATTTTTAAATGGGAGTTATTAGATGGGGTTGAACTGGCTGTACAGTCTTTGCCAGATTTCAGAAATAGCAAGAAAGATAATTTCCTTGGAATTGAAATCGATCCCTTTGCATATGTGAACCGATGGAATAAAGATGATTATCTCTTTCCATCTAAAAGTTTAAAGAAGTCTGCAGATTCGATCAGATTTACTTATGACACAGGTCAGAGTTCACATGCTCCACAAAAAGAAGATTCCTCCATTACAATCCACGATCCAAAAGGAAAAGCTAAAGTGAATAGCGAAAAAGAAACCGTATATGTGGATATTTATCAAGATGCTCAAGAACAAAATGACCCTACCTGGGAAAAAGAATATCTATCATGGCTTACATCTTCCTGGAAAGATCCTCAAGATACTTTATCTCATTTATCGTACCATTGGGATAGAGTCAAGACTCCGTCAGACTCCGAGATGGGATATGATAGCGATAGAAGCCCGAATGGTTCTTGGTAACGAATCTCTTTGTCAGCAATGTGACACTGTTGGTCACATGTTGTGACGAATCTTTGTACAAAAGAAAAAGTTGAGTAGACACCGTCAGTGGAATAAGATACTGACAGGACCCTCAATTATTTCTACTTTTATGTCATGCATTAGGTCAGCTAGATTCGTTTGTTAGGTTATTTAAGAGAGAACTCTCTCATAGTTTAGGCAGGGTGAGTTGTGAGTGCTTAGTGAGTTTGTGAGTGTGTGTGTGTAATCAGAGCTCATATCTTTGAGTTTCTATGGTGTGTAATTTTACTTTGAATTAATACTGAAGCCTGCTGGGCCGCCAGTCTGAGGACTGTTTCTTTTAAGAGCATCGTGTGAGAGATAGTAAGGCGCGTTTGAGAAGCGACAGGAGTTCGCAAAAGTCCGTGCAAATCTCTGGTTGATGTGTTGAAGAAATTTGCAGAAGGCGTTCGCTTCAGTTGTTCCAAGTAAGTTCCTAGACCATACATCTTGTTTATGGTATCAGAGCCCTGTTGTAGATCCTAACTCACTAATCTGTAGACAGAATTCTATTGAAAGCCAGCTAGCCTTTGAAAGGTCACTCTGTTGATCATTGGACCGAGTAGATAAAAGCTTTCATTAGTCTATTTCTGTTATAGATTAAATATGGCCAATCTGTTGCGATCATTCTCATCCATAGACAGAAAAGTCATTACTGAAGTCTCGTCACGGTCGACTGAGTCCGAGTCTGTTGAAAACGAAAATCATGAATTAGTTGAAGACCCTGAACATTGGACTCCTCCTGCTCTAAATTCTACTGATATCTATAAGCTACCTATGACTTTCCTGTTCAAGAAGAAAAACTTTCTGAAAGAGGTAGAAATCACTATTAAGATATCTTAACCTTCTGTGCAAATCCTTGCTTTGAATTTATTCTCTGATGATGAAATTAAGAAATTTTGGCAGTATGTAAAAGATGGAAAGTATTTCTATCTTCATTTTGGGGGGATAAGGATTGGATTAGCTCCACTGTTTCGTCATGGAATTAATACTCCCTGTATTGCTGAACTGTTTGATACCCGTCATCAAAATTATGAACATGCTAGGATTGGTACTATTCAAGGAAACCTTGCTACTGGTTGTCAATATGGAACCATTTATCCTGACTATGCTATTAGTCTGAATGATGTCCATCTGAAAGATTGTTGGAAATTATTGTCTGGTGTCCAAGGGTTAACCATGGCTGAAGAAAGTGAATACCTGTCTATAATTGGACAAGCTTCTTTTCAATTGACTAATACAGCACATCCTAAACTTAAACAGCCTGTCTTAAAGGATTGTGTTACAGTTGGTTTGTCTAATGCTCAAGTTGAAGGTGTTCTATATGATCCTACTGAGTTACCTGGAAACTGGTATTTCCAATACAAGTCAATAGTTGATACTAAACAACCTCAATCCAAATTGAAAAGAGTAACTATTGATAATGGACAAGTCAAGTTGATTCCTCCAAGACCAGTAATTCCTCGACCTGTCTCTAAGCCAAAGAGATATGTGTTTCCTATGATTCCAAATGAAGTTCCTTCAAGTAGTCAAGTTCCTGCTACTATTCCCGAAGAAGAAAGTTTAGGTGAACCTTCTCTGTCACCTAATGAGTTGTATATACCTGAGTATAAACCATTTCTACCCACTGTAAATAAAATGCATCGTATGCGTACTTCTTTTGCTCCTGTTGAAGAATGGCAATATGCCAATCATAGATTTGTTAAAGGTGGCAAATGGCCTCCTCGAACAAAGTTCTGTACTACTTCCTCCTCTTCTAGACAGCCACCAACCCGAGCAGATTGTGCTCCTTTGATAGAACACAATTCTCAGAATACAAATGATCTAGATCAAACTTATCAGATTGGGAATTATCTAACTACTTGGTGCGCACATGCTGAAGAAGTCTTAGATGATTTGGGTTCTCAAAGTGATTTGATTTTAGCCAATCTTAAACTTCTTCATGATGAACAGTCCGCTGAACAGCAGCGTAGAGAAGAGAAAGAGAAAAGAAGAAGACAGAAGAAGAAAAGAGAAGAACAGCCTCCAAAGTTTGTAAAAACAATGGAAATTCCACCTAAATGGGAAACCAGTGATTCCCATGAAGAAGCAGCAGATTTTGCTGAATCTAGTAATAGCCAATTAAGTACTAAAACTGCAATTCCAAAATTTTCCAGTTTGTATAAAAACAAAGGTGAATTGGCTACAATAGAAAATGCTGCAACTCTATTTCCATCGTTTATTATGCCATCCCTGCAGAAAGCAAATCTGCATAAAGACCCTAAATATCCTAGAGTTGAAGAAGATCTCTTTCATACTAATTCCTCTGGATATGTTTTAGATTTAGATAAGTCATCTAATCCAGCAGAATCTATCCGGATTTGGATAGGTGCACTATATCAAATGCAAGTTGTGTCAAAATTGGATAATTTTTCCATTTTCTTGCTGGCGGAGAAACGAATGGCCGGAATTGTTTGGGATTGGTGGATGGGCGCTTCTCAAGAAGAAAGAAACAATGTGGTAGCTTTAGGCTTAGCCACTTTAGAAGTTCTCTTGTTAACTCAATTTGTTCCCGAGCCTCAAGATGAAAAGAAAACAATCATTACAGATTTAACCCGCATGCAATTAACAGATTTAAAAGATTTAGATCAGTTTGGATCTGAATTTATGGGTAAAATCTATAAAGCAAATCTTGTTAATGATCATACTCAGAAGATTGCTTTTCTTTCTAAATTACCGGGAAATATAGGGGATATGATAATGAAAGATATTGAAGTCCAAGGCAAAAAGATAGAACAAATCTATTGGATCGATCTCCTATTCAGAAGCCAAGAGAAAGTAAAATATTTGTGCTGGCAGAAACAGGTTCATGATATTTCTCCTAATTTGAATGTGTGTCGTTCTGTTTTACCCTGGACTCCTTTCCGGAAAAGGAAATCAAAAAGATATGGTAAATACAGACCTAAGAGAGTTATCAATCCTAAACGACCATTCCGTAAATTTAGGTATGTGAAAAAGAGGAAACAACAAAAGAAGGATAATGCTTGCTTTATCTGTAAGCAAGAAGGACACTTTGCACGCAAATGTCCCAAGAGTTCCTCTAACAAACTAAAAGCCTGTTTTGATATTGAAGAATTTGCAGATGACTGGTCAGTTGTTGATTCTGATGTTTAGAGAATTCACCTGAAGCATAGGCACATAGAACTTCTTCAACATTTTCTCCTTCTTGCCTTCTCTCAAAAAGAGTAGCCGCCCAAAAATTGTCGGAAGCATCAATCTGTAAGATGAGAAAACCAGTACCAGGCGGTTTTAAAGAAGGTAATGTTTGGCATTCTTGTTTCAATAATTGAACCGCTTGAGTAGCTTCATCAGACCAACCACCATTAATAAATTCTCGAATAGGAGAAGTCTTTTCAGAAAGATTGGGAATATATTTATGAACATAATTGAGAATTCCCAAAAATCGCTGAATCATTGGCTTATCTTGTAATTGATCAGGAAATTCAGATAATTTCTGTAAAACATGAGGCTGCATCTGAATTTTACCTTGGCGAACGGTGATGCCGAGAAAATCAATACTGTCTTGAAATAAAACCATTTTCTTCTCAGATAAGACTAAACCATGATTACGGGCTTCGTCAAGAAATATTTGGAGATGCTTCAAATGAGAGGCGAGATCTGGACTAAATACAAGGATATCATCAATATATACAACAATAAAATCGTATGAACCAAAAATATGATCCATTCGACGCTGAAAGAATGCAGGAGCATTTTTGAGACCAAATGGCACAACTCGCCATTGAAAGAACCCGGCAGGACATGTAAATGCAGTTTTTGGACGATCTTCTTCTGCAATTTGAATCTGATAATATCCTGATTTCATATCAAATTTGCTGAATATCTTACTGCCATGAATTTTCTGCATGATTGTTTCTTGTCGAGGCATGGGATAATTAAAGCTCTTAGTTATAGCATTTAAAGGCTTATAATTAATCACCATCCTATCTTTACCACGAACAATCTCAGAATGATTGCGAACTAGAAATGCAGAACAGGAATAATGAGATTCACTTACTTCAATCAAATTAAGATCTAGCAATTCTTGAATCTGTTTGCGCATTTCTTTTTCTTCATCAGGAGTACAGGGTATCAATTTGCCAGTCACTCCATTGTCATGCAGAGTGATAATTTCTTGTTTCGGGCTCTGAGTTGTCCAAAAAGCTTGAGGATTAGTAGAACAACATTTTAGCAATTCCTCAAATATCTGAATTTGTTCAGGAGACCAATTAGGATCCTAACTCACTAATCTGTAGACAAAATTCTATTGAAAGCCAGCTAGCCTTTGAAAGGTCACTCTGTTGATCATTGGACCGAGTAGATAAAAGCTTTCATTAGTCTATTTCTGTTATAGATTAAATATGGCCAATCTGTTGCGATCATTCTCATCCATAGACAGAAAAGTCATTACTGAAGTCTCGTCACGGTCGACTGAGTCCGAGTCTGTTGAAAACGAAAATCATGAATTAGTTGAAGACCCTGAACATTGGACTCCTCCTGCTCTAAATTCTACTGATATCTATAAGCTACCTATGACTTTCCTGTTCAAGAAGAAAAACTTTCTGAAAGAGGTAGAAATCACTATTAAGATATCTGGACCTTCTGTGCAAATCCTTGCTTTGAATTTATTCTCTGATGATGAAATTAAGAAATTTCGGCAGTATGTAAAAGATGGAAAGTATTTCTATCTTCATTTTGGGGGATAAGGATTGGATTAGCTCCACTGTTTCGTCATGGAATTAATACTCCCTGTATTGCTGAACTGTTTGATACCCGTCATCAAAATTATGAACATGCTAGGATTGGTACTATTCAAGGAAACCTTGCTACTGGTTGTCAATATGGAACCATTTATCCTGACTATGCTATTAGTCTGAATGATGTCCATCTGAAAGATTGTTGGAAATTATTGTCTGGTGTCCAAGGGTTAACCATGGCTGAAGAAAGTGAATACCTGTCTATAATTGGACAAGCTTCTTTTCAATTGACTAATACAACACATCCTAAACTTAAACAGCCTGTCTTAAAGGATTGTGTTACAGTTGGTTTGTCTAATGCTCAAGTTGAAGGTGTTCTATATGATCCTACTGAGTTACCTGGAAACTGGTATTTCCAATACAAGTCAATAGTTGATACTAAACAACCTCAATCCAAATTGAAAAGAGTAACTATTGATAATGGACAAGTCAAGTTGATTCCTCCAAGACCAGTAATTCCTCGACCTGTCTCTAAGCCAAAGAGATATGTGTTTCCTATGATTCCAAATGAAGTTCCTTCAAGTAGTCAAGTTCCTGCTACTATTCCCGAAGAAGAAAGTTTAGGTGAACCTTCTCTGTCACCTAATGAGTTGTATATACCTGAGTATAAACCATTTCTACCCACTGTAAATAAAATGCATCGTATGCGTACTTCTTTTGCTCCTGTTGAAGAATGGCAATATGCCAATCATAGATTTGTTAAAGGTGGCAAATGGCCTCCTCGAACAAAGTTCTGTACTACTTCCTCCTCTTCTAGACAGCCACCAACCCGAGCAGATTGTGCTCCTTTGATAGAACACAATTCTCAGAATACAAATGATCTAGATCAAACTTATCAGATTGGGAATTATCTAACTACTTGGTGCGCACATGCTGAAGAAGTCTTAGATGATTTGGGTTCTCAAAGTGATTTGATTTTAGCCAATCTTAAACTTCTTCATGATGAACAGTCCGCTGAACAGCAGCGTAGAGAAGAGAAAGAGAAAAGAAGAAGACAGAAGAAGAAAAGAGAAGAACAGCCTCCAAAGTTTGTAAAAACAATGGAAATTCCACCTAAATGGGAAACCAGTGATTCCCATGAAGAAGCAGCAGATTTTGCTGAATCTAGTAATAGCCAATTAAGTACTAAAACTGCAATTCCAAAATTTTCCAGTTTGTATAAAAACAAAGGTGAATTGGCTACAATAGAAAATGCTGCAACTCTATTTCCATCGTTTATTATGCCATCCCTGCAGAAAGCAAATCTGCATAAAGACCCTAAATATCCTAGAGTTGAAGAAGATCTCTTTCATACTAATTCCTCTGGATATGTTTTAGATTTAGATAAGTCATCTAATCCAGCAGAATCTATCCGGATTTGGATAGGTGCACTATATCAAATGCAAGTTGTGTCAAAATTGGATAATTTTTCCATTTTCTTGCTGGCGGAGAAACGAATGGCCGGAATTGTTTGGGATTGGTGGATGGGCGCTTCTCAAGAAGAAAGAAACAATGTGGCAGCTTTAGGCTTAGCCACTTTAGAAGTTCTCTTGTTAACTCAATTTGTTCCCGAGCCTCAAGATGAAAAGAAAACAATCATTACAGATTTAACCCGCATGCAATTAACAGATTTAAAAGATTTAGATCAATTTGGATCTGAATTTATGGGTAAAATCTATAAAGCAAATCTTGTTAATGATCATACTCAGAAGATTGCTTTTCTTTCTAAATTACCGGGAAATATAGGGGATATGATAATGAAAGATATTGAAGTCCAAGGCAAAAAGATAGAACAAATCTATTGGATCGATCTCCTATTCAGAAGCCAAGAGAAAGTAAAATATTTGTGCTGGCAGAAACAGGTTCATGATATTTCTCCTAATTTGAATGTGTGTCGTTCTGTTTTACCCTGGACTCCTTTCCGGAAAAGGAAATCAAAAAGATATGGTAAATACAGACCTAAGAGAGTTATCAATCCTAAACGACCATTCCGTAAATTTAGGTATGTGAAAAAGAGGAAACAACAAAAGAAGGATAATGCTTGCTTTATCTGTAAGCAAGAAGGACACTTTGCACGCAAATGTCCCAAGAGTTCCTCTAACAAACTAAAAGCCTGTTTTGATATTGAAGAATTTGCAGATGACTGGTCAGTTGTTGATTCTGATGATGAAGTTTCAGATGTATATATTTTGACTGATGCTTCTCTTTCTGATACTGAGTCTCTGCCTGATATTAGTAATAAAATGAATCTTGCTTATCAAGATTCTGATTTTGATTCCGATGTTTATGAGGATCACTTAAGTGATGATAGTGATTCTGTTGTTTTTGACGAAGATGATACAGAAGAGTATTCTGATACCTCTGTCACAACTACTACAACTGTTGACACCAAGAATTCTTTGCCAAACTTCTTATCCGTTAAACCTCAGTCCGTTCAGAATTCTTTATGTCCTTATCCGAAGACAGTTGCATCATCTTCCTCTCTCCTCCCTAAACCTAGTTCTGTTGATGAACAAGCCTTTATGAAAAAGATTGTCAGAACTAGTGATCTGTTGTATATTCCTATTGAAGTTCAAGTACGTGGTGAATGGATTTCTGTTGATGCTTTTATTGATACCGGTGGCTCCAATAATCTTGCTAGACTGTCACTGTTTAAAGGATTATGGAAGCCCTTACAGAATATCCTTAGATCTGAAACCATTGGTGGTTCTGTTAATCTGACTCATTATGTTGATAACATTTCAATGAAACTTGGGGGGAATATAATTAAGATTTCAGCTATTCAGCATTATGATAACTCAGCAAGTTTATTTCTGGGAATGCCGTTCATTAATTCAGTGTTGCCTGTTACGATCAGTAATGATAAAATCATTTGTAACATCAAGAAGAAAGCAGTCTCAGTCCCCAGGTTAACTATGGCTAATTCTGAAGCCCGAAAAGATCAGAGTCAGAAAAAGGTAGGTTTAAAAAGGCAACCCAAACAGAGAAAAGAATCTCATGATTGGGAAGAAGTGTTAAAGATTTATGAAGCCAAAGCTCAACCTACCCAAAAGGCCAATAGGGATCCTAATTGGTCTCCTGAACAAATTCAGATATTTGAGGAATTGCTAAAATGTTGTTCTACTAATCCTCAAGCTTTTTGGACAACTCAGAGCCCGAAACAAGAAATTATCACTCTGCATGACAATGGAGTGACTGGCAAATTGATACCCTGTACTCCTGATGAAGAAAAAGAAATGCGCAAACAGATTCAAGAATTGCTAGATCTTAATTTGATTGAAGTAAGTGAATCTCATTATTCCTGTTCTGCATTTCTAGTTCGCAATCATTCTGAGATTGTTCGTGGTAAAGATAGGATGGTGATTAATTATAAGCCTTTAAATGCTATAACTAAGAGCTTTAATTATCCCATGCCTCGACAAGAAACAATCATGCAGAAAATTCATGGTAGTAAGATATTCAGCAAATTTGATATGAAATCAGGATATTATCAGATTCAAATTGCAGAAGAAGATCGTCCAAAAACTGCATTTACATGTCCTGCCGGGTTCTTTCAATGGCGAGTTGTGCCATTTGGTCTCAAAAATGCTCCTGCATTCTTTCAGCGTCGAATGGATCATATTTTTGGTTCATACGATTTTATTGTTGTATATATTGATGATATCCTTGTATTTAGTCCAGATCTCGCCTCTCATTTGAAGCATCTCCAAATATTTCTTGACGAAGCCCGTAATCATGGTTTAGTCTTATCTGAGAAGAAAATGGTTTTATTTCAAGACAGTATTGATTTTCTCGGCATCACCGTTCGCCAAGGTAAAATTCAGATGCAGCCTCATGTTTTACAGAAATTATCTGAATTTCCTGATCAATTACAAGATAAGCCAATGATTCAGCGATTTTTGGGAATTCTCAATTATGTTCATAAATATATTCCCAATCTTTCTGAAAAGACTTCTCCTATTCGAGAATTTATTAATGGTGGTTGGTCTGATGAAGCTACTCAAGTGGTTCAATTATTGAAACAAGAATGCCAAACATTACCTACTTTAAAACCGCCTGGTACTGGTTTTCTCATCTTACAGACTGATGCTTCCGACAATTTTTGGGCGGCTACTCTTTTTGAGAGAAGGCAAGAAGGAGAAAATGTTGAAGAAGTTCTATGTGCCTATGCTTCAGGTGAATTCTCTAAACATCAGAAAGGTTATTTTCCTGCTGAAAAAGAAACCCTTGCAATATTCAATGGAATTCAAAAGTTCGAAATTTATTTGGCACCTTCAAAATTCTTGATTCGAACTAACTCAATGAATTTCAAGTATTTCTTGAATGCCAAGATATCTCAGCAATTAGCTCGTGGGCGATTATTAGCATGGCAAATGTGGTTTCAGATGTATGAATTTGATGTTGAATGGATTCCTGGAAATTCTAATTATTTACCTGATGCCTTAACCAGAGAAATGAACAAGGTACATGTACATAGTGAAAGTCTTTTCACCATTACAGGAACCAGTCCTGCTGATGATTCTTTTGAAACTTTTGTACAGCGTTTTAAGATTTTAGAATATTTGTTATCCGATGTCACTGATCAAATCAAGAAGATAATTGGTCTCCGACTAAGAAGAAATCAGTGGATACAAAGATGTCAAGCTTGGCAACATAAAAATGTTGGCGTCTTTCTAAATCTCAATGAAGAATTGGTAAAGGTTTATCCTCTACCAAATTTACAGGTTAAGCTCTATTTTCAACAGCTCGATGACACTTGGCTCAGTCATTATACTCCAGATATGATTCAAACTCTGAAAACTCTGAATTATTATCAGATTATTGGTGCAATTGAGTTTTCTATTTCTATGTATATTTCTTCTAAAATGTTAGAACTGGAGGAGGTAAATATGAATGGTCTTGTTGAACGCTTTTTGAAATCTCTCAAAATTCCAGATTTATTTGAAGAGATTGAAGCAGCATATCTCCAACAAAATACTGAAGCTTTTGTTAATACTGATTCTTTCCCTCAATTTGAGATGTTTCAGTCTTTTGCTGATTGGGAGATAAGAGATGGTAAGTGTCAGAAGGAACTCCAAGTCAGAGCTTCTCAATGTGTATTAAGGACCTTGCAGTATTTAAGAACATTTACAGAACCTTGGGATTATCAGAATATGGAATTCCGTAATGCTATTGAACCAAATCCTTTTTCACAGCTTTACGGAAAGGATAGTATTATGAAATCTACATTAGCTGAAGATCCAGATCAGATTAAAAAGATTTCATTATGGCTTCAAGATTTTCATTCGTTAAAACTACCGGAGAAACTATCACTGATAAAAACCCTCGAACTTCTGCAAGGAAAACAACGAGTATTTCGATTAATAGTTAATCAGAAGGCTGTTATTACTATTAATGTATATTCTTGTTCATGGTCCGAAGATGCGGTTTGCTTGATCAATCTACTTCTCTCTAATCGTGTCTGTTCTTCAATGGTGTTTGAAATAGGATGGCAAGAACAAGGAAATCTTAGTCATCAATGTAAATTATGGGTTCAATCGAGTATTGAACAATCTGTAAGTATGTTTCAGATTTTTAAATGGGAGTTATTAGATGGGGTTGAACTGGCTGTACAGTCTTTGCCAGATTTCAGAAATAGCAAGAAAGATAATTTCCTTGGAATTGAAATCGATCCCTTTGCATATGTGAACCGATGGAATAAAGATGATTATCTCTTTCCATCTAAAAGTTTAAAGAAGTCTGCAGATTCGATCAGATTTACTTATGACACAGGTCAGAGTTCACATGCTCCACAAAAAGAAGATTCCTCCATTACAATCCACGATCCAAAAGGAAAAGCTAAAGTGAATAGCGAAAAAGAAACCGTATATGTGGATATTTATCAAGATGCTCAAGAACAAAATGACCCTACCTGGGAAAAAGAATATCTATCATGGCTTACATCTTCCTGGAAAGATCCTCAAGATACTTTATCTCATTTATCGTACCATTGGGATAGAGTCAAGACTCCGTCAGACTCCGAGATGGGATATGATAGCGATAGAAGCCCGAAAGGTTCTTGGTAACGAATCTCTTTGTCAGCAATGTGACACTGTTGGTCACATGTTGTGACGAATCTTTGTACAAAAGAAAAAGTTGAGTAGACACCGTCAGTGGAATAAGATACTGACAGGACCCTCAATTATTTCTACTTTTATGTCATGCATTAGGTCAGCTAGGGCTCCTCAGGATGACCATTTTAAAATGCCAGTTTGCAGATTTTAGGGAACAACTTCAAAAACTTCACGCTTTCTCATCTTATTATTTAGCCTAAGTATTCAGTATGAATGATTATGTTGCATAATATATTCTTTAGATCTTCCATCCACATCTCTTTCAAGCTATTGTACTTTATTACAGCTGAACGCCGACACTTTGATAAGATCTCCGCAGGTAGGGTTTTATTTGTTAACCGTGGTTTGAAAACCCAAAGGATATCTACCCAAAGGGTTTCTACACAGTCGATCAGCCAAACCGTTGGTTAATATGAAATGCAATTAAGCGAACACAGAGATGATTTTATAATTACAGAATGTTGAGAGAATCCGAGGGTTTTAGCAGTCTTTAAAACAGATTTAAAACTCAATGAATGTTTAAAACCACGATTTGTCATTTGCAGAGAAGGTGCAGGAATTTACCAGGAGGTAACAGAGCTTAGTCCGGCGGGTACTGGATGTGCAGAGTTTCGGTGGCCAGCAATGCGCTTCAGTCCTGCGGGCACTGGGTTGCAGAGCAAACTGGTTCTGGTTGCAGAGTTATGGTGGCGCGAAAATAGTTATCAGAATTATGTTATTGAACGAGACGGGGTGGGTCCGACGCCAGAATTAGGTTTTTGAACGAGACGGGGTGGGTCCCGCGTGGGTCATCGGAAACGCGAAGTGGCCGCCGGAGTCCGATCCCTATGGATATGTATGCCATCCATATCTTGCACCACATACATAGCTAGCCAGCGCATTAATGACACAATATATGGCTGGTTAGCCCTTGCCTTGTAAGCCTGACACTTCACAAACGTGCAATTAGAACTGATGTCAGGGTAGAGCCTCCGGGTGGGGTCTACTCTCATGTCCTTGACACTTAGTTAGTCCAGCAATTGGTTCTTCCTGTGTATGCTCCCTGCGATCGCCACTTGTCATGGCCCAATGCTGAGTTGGCCTGACGCTCCTCTTTATGGTCACGTAGACCTAGGTTCCAAATGGTTCTTCCAGGCTATTTCCTCCGGGATGACGTGGCCCAATGCCTCCTTCCCAGTCGCTTAGACTAGTTTCCATCGAGGACTCTATCTAGTGACGATCCCAACCTCCATTAACCACCTGATCTCTATAGTGGATTGAAATTTTGGCTAAGTGTTAGCCTTTCAGCATTATGTCTGACTGTGACTCTACGTCATTGTTCGACCTCTTGTGTTTTGTGAAACCTCTCCACTACTTGATAACTTACTCAATGGACATTAAGCCTTCTCCGGCCTTCTCCAATGCCGCCAACTCCGCTCAAGAGTATTAAGGGCTCGACCCTTCAACAAATAAAAACATAGACACAACAAATACAATGCACAGTGTCATTAAGAAAGGAAACATTTACAAAGGCCTGGCTATAATGTAAAGGGTCTTTGAGACAGAATTTTCCACACAAAAAAAAAAAAAACCACACTCCCGCTTGCATCTTTTTCATTAATTAAAACATATATAAAATCACAATCATTCGGCTCCTCTCATTGAGAATAGGATTAGAGGACCGATTTAGAGAAAATATACTTAAACTACAACCACTACAACAATTTGTCTAATATAGAGAATTACATGGAAAATTAAAAACAAATTCTAGCGCAACAATCTGTTCTTTAAGTAACCAACTCCTCTTACTAAGTAAAATATTTCGACCTCTCAGTCAAAGGAGATTAAAAATGCCCTTGTATCAGGCTCCCAAGGAACAAAGTTTTCATGGGCTCTTGTCCATGAGCTTCTTCAATAGATTTTCCACTTTTCCATATGAGTTTGGTAGTCATCCAAGTTTCATTTGGTAGGTTCTTCCATTTAACTAAGTAATCATAGTACTCTTTGTCCCTAGTCTTTTTTATCAACCTCTTATCGAGGATCTTCTCAAGATGTAAAGGTTCAGTTGTAGGCAACTACTTCTCCCATTGGATTTTTTGACTATCAATGGCGGGTTGTTCTGCTTCTGACTCATATTTATATAAGTCTGCTACATTAAAAATTGGAGAAATTCCCACCCTAGGTGGCAGCTCCAGCTCATAGGCATTGGAAAAAAATATTCTTAAGATTTTGCAGGGTCCTATTTCCTTCAGTTCCAATTTATGATATTCACCCTTGGGGAATCTTTCTTTCCTCAAATGTGTAAGCACTAGATATCCAACTTCGAACTCCTTCCCTCTTATATTCAAATCCACTCCACTTT
The DNA here is from genome assembly GCA_031772625.1 of Pinus tabuliformis. Lineage (NCBI taxonomy): Eukaryota > Viridiplantae > Streptophyta > Pinopsida > Pinales > Pinaceae > Pinus > Pinus tabuliformis. The sequence goes on from CM062820.1 coordinate 80,918, forward strand.
TATACTTTAGAGTGTTTTCCAACAACTTATGCTTGACCTAGTTATGGATTTCCTGTATGGTTGTAGCAAAATATTCTCCTTCTGCACTCCTTTTCTTTGTTCTTCTCAAAGTTCTAAATTCAGGTACTGCTCTTGGGTTCATTCCATAAACAATTTGGAAAGGGCTTTGTCTTGTAGTTATGTTAGGAGTGTTGTTGTAAGCATAATCAACTTGTGGTAAAATTTGATTCCACTGTTTAGGGTGGTCTCCAATCAAACTACGCATAATTTATCCAAGGCTTCTATTCACAACTTCAGTCTAACCATCAGTTAAGGGTGATATGTTGAGTTAAGTTGCAATTATGCTCCAAACTTATTCCATAATGTCCTCCATAAGTGTCCTAGGAATTTACTATCTCTATATGAAACTATACTCCTGGGAATTCCATGCAATATTACTACTTACTTTAAGAACAAATTAGCAATGTGACTAGCATCACTAGTCTTAGCACAAGGGATGAAATGAGCCATCTTTGAAAACCTATCTACCACCACAAAAACATAATCATTACCTTTTTGTGTTTTAGGCAGTCCCAAAATAAAATCCATACTTACAGAATCCCAAGACCTCTTTGGAATTGGAAATGGGGTGTATAATCCTATGTTATGGCTTCTTCCTTTGGCATACTGACAGATTATACACTTATTCACAAACTTATGAATATTAGATCTCAACTTTGGCCAATAATAATATCTCTTCAACAGGTCATACATCTTGTCTTGTCTGAAATGTCCTACAAGACCTCCACTATGTGTTTCCTTGATCAAGTTCTCCCTCATGGAACAATTTGGAATGCACAACTGAATGTTTTTAAAGAGTAGTCCATCTTGAAGCATATAATCAAGCCATGGACTTTTATCTTTTAAATTTGGACTTTTACAAGCTTCAAAGGCCTCCTTGAAATCTGCATCTTTTTCATACAACTCCTTTATGAATTCAAATCCCAGAACTTGGATTTGACTTTCCTGTAACAAAAGTTGTCTCATGTTCAAATCATTTGCAATTTTGTTAGGTTTACCACTGATATGCTTTAAAAAATATGTAAATTTTTGCAAATACTCAACCCATTTAATATGTTTTTGGTTCAGTTTTGGTTGCTGCATAATATACTGAAGAGCATGATTGTTAGTGTACAAAATAAATTCTTTGGATAATAAATAATGTCTCCATTTATTGATAGATTGAACCACTGCATAAAACTTCTTATCATAAGCTGTATATTTTATCTTGGCTTCATTCAAATTCTCACTAAAATAGGCAATGGGTTTATCCTCTTGGTTGAGCACTGCTCTAATTGCATCATTACTAGCATCGATTTTGACTTGAAAAGGTTTATTAAAATCTGGAATAGTGAGCACTGATTGCTCTATAATCTTTTTCTTCAATATCTAAAATCCTTTTTCAACTACATTGGTCCATTTGAATGGATGATGACTCTTATTCATTGTCTCTACAATTTGAGAACTTATATTGTTGAAATTCTGAATAAACTTCCTATAAAAACTTTCCAAACCATGGAAACTCCTAACTTCAAAAACATTTTTGGGAGAGGGCCATTCAAGAATAACTTTCACCTTACCTGGATCCATCTTCATTCCTTCTTTAAAGATCACAAATCTGAAATACACTAATTCTGATTTCAAAAAGGAACATTTCTTCAAATTTACAAGCAATTTTTCTTACTGTAATCTTTCCAATACATACCTCAAATGCCTCAGATGCTCTTCTTTAGACTGGTTGTACACTAGAATGTCATCCGGGTAAACTATCACAGACTTCCCTATGAACTCCTTCAATATTTAATTTATCAACCTCATGAATGTATTGGGTGCATTGGATAGGCCAAATGGCATGACCATCCATTCATACAAACCTTCATTAGTCTTGAATGCAGTCTTCCACTCATCTCCTTCTCTAATCCTTATATGATGGTATCCGCTCTTCAAATAATTTTTTGAGAACCAACATGAACCACTCAAGTAGTCCAATAAATCATCAATATGTGGCAAGAGAAAATGATACCCGATGGTAATATTGTTCAAGGCTCTAGAATATATGCACATGTGTCATCCACCATCCTTCTTAGGGTTCAGTATTGTAGGTATTTCACATGGACTAAGACTCTCTTTGATCAGTCCCTTATCCAACAAATCTTGCACCTACTTTATGATCTCCTCATTTTCTCTAGGTGTCATACGATAGGTAACCTTATTGGAAAAATTGGCTCCTGGTATCAAGTCAATGTGATGAATGATACTCCTTACTGGTGGAAATTTATTTGGCAGATCATCCACTACAACATCATGATATTCTTCTAACATTTCTTGAATCTCTATATAAAAATTAGAAATAGTATTAGCAGTAAGAATTACTCTAGGCTTACAAACAATAGCAAAGTTTACCATTTGAGCTCCAACTACTGTAGAAATTCCTTGCCGCTCATCAACAATGTCCTTGAATCACTGCTCCTAGAAGTTCCTTCCTCCTGCAATGGTAAAAAGGTGTGATTGATGCCATCCTTATGGAATGTATAAGTATTCATCTTTCCATCATGCACTACGCTTCTGTCAAACTACCACTGTCTTCCAAGAAAAATCTGACACTCATCCATGGGCATCACATCACATAAGATCTTGTCTCTATAGCTACCAATCTATAGCTCAAACTCACATTATTCATTAACCAAAATTTGATGTCCCTTCTGCAACCAAGACACCTTGTAAGGGGTGCTTCTACTTCTACTTCTTCAATTTCAGCTTCTCTACAACTTCCATAGACAATAAATCATTTGTGCTACCACTATCAATGTAGAACTCCTTTGCATATTCTCTGACTGTCGAGCCTCTCTATCTGAAGTTTTGCATACTTCTGAACAAGGTCAACTAATAATATTTTGGAAAAAACTTGCCTCTGATTTTTGCTACCATTCTATCAAAACTTTTGATCTTCTGCTTGTTCTTTCTCCTTCTCTCTATCTGTACACTATCCCACCAAAGGGCTACATGTCCCTTCAATCGGGTCACTGTAAACTTCACTTTCTTTTCCTCATCCATTTCCTCATATTCAAATAATTTATCCATCTCTGTGATCCAGACGACCAATTCCTCTATATTCATGCTTCCTATGTAGGAGGATAAATATGGTTTCGGTTTCATGACAGACCCCAAAACTACCTTCAGAACCTTGGCCTCGACTAGTTCTTCTACTTCTTCTTCTTCTGTGGTTTTTTCTTCCTTCTCTCTTGCTTCCATCTGTTGCATCACTCTCAAGAATTCTCTACTGGAAACAAGTCTTTGACTTCTTTCTTCTCTTGCACCTCTTTCAGTGCCTCTTGCGCCTTGTCCAACGCCAATTTCAACTCTAGGTGGCATGGTTTCTCCTTTGTTTTGGAACAGACACAAGGTCTCCTCTGATACCACCTTATGCAAATCTGCCCTTATATTTGCTAAATTCAATCCCACCTCAAGAGTTGGTTCCCTTAGAAAAGAAATTAACAAAACCATCAAGTTCAAGTGAGTTTCTACAGGCCTTGGAGTAAAAAATCTTCACAACATAACCCTCAGAGCCAAGCGCTATGACTTAGTGCTAATACAATATGTGTGTATTATTCGGGAATGAAATCCCAAATAAAAATTGAAAGGAGTTCGAAAGGAATTGTCGGCGTTTCCCGACCTTTCCTTCCCAACGCATAGCTTGGACGCTCCAAATTTATTTTATGGGTTAGACAGTGGTTGAGTAGGCTTCACTCGCTCCACTCTAGCCTGACGTTAATCCCTTTTGTTCCATATTATAAGGTTGGGAATGGTTTATCTCTGCCTCGCTCCTTATAATCCCAATGCTTTACGAACACACAATTACAATTGTCGTCGGGGTAGAGCCTCTAGGTGGGGTCTACTCCCATGTCCCCAATGCTTATTTGGCTCAGCAATTGGTTCTTCCTGCGTACGCTCCCTGCGTGTTGAAGGAAATGTAACTAGGTTCGGTCTTCATAAATTTACTTTTGATATTTGTACTTATTTAAGAAAAGAAATATTATTTTTTATAATATATGTCAATGAGTTTCTTTCTCATTGAAATAGGTGTAGAACATGTTAAGTGCTATAGGTGAGTCAAGGAGTCAAAATAAAATGTTGAAGACCTTAAGGGAATGTTACACCATGTATATAATTGTATTAGAGTCAAAAGGAATACCTCCAAGAAAATTCAAAGTCTCCTCCTTCCAACGACATCCTTCAAGCAACAAAATGATGAAGAAATAAACAACTCGACCTACTGTCCTCAGGTCTGCCTAAAGGAGGGACAATCCTCTATGTATAGAGGTTGTCCACTCCTCCACAGACAACACACTCACCTCTGAAATCAAATAGAAAAATAAGTCAAGAAAAGAGTGAAAGAAGCCAAGTATAAGGAGCCTCTAATGCAACGAAGAAAGAGAAGACATGACCGAAGTTTAAGGGGATGTTCTTAGTGTGAATTACAGTCACATGTGCGAGAAAAGGAAGGGTAATATGCAGGCATTACAACAACCACATCACAGTTACATATCTCTCTTGTTAAGGCTAGAAACTTAGGCCTATAAGGCCTCCTACTCAAGCAAAGAAGAGACTCTCACAAGCGAAGGAGAAAGGAGTCAAAACATAAGGGAAACCTCCCACACGTGTGAAAAAATAGGGCTGAAGTGCTATCACATCAAGTCTGCAACTTCACATCAAGAAGGAGCTCGGTTGGGTAAGAGAAGGAAGGCACTATCTTATGTGAAATAGTTCACTAAGGATCAAGGGTAAATATCTCTTCTAAAACAAAGTATAACAAGGTCTATCACCAGTTGCCAAAAGAAGTGGGAGGATGAAGTGTGGGGGAAAGAAGTGTTGGAAGAAGGAGGATGAAGTGTCGAGAAACAAAGTGCATGAAGAAGGAAGGACTTTAATTGTGCTTGGAGGACATTCTAGTCAGGGGTCTAGGGTTTGGCATTGATCAATAAGAAGCTTCAATAAGAGAAACTTACTAAAGGGTTTTCCTCTCAAGAGAAGAGAGGTTTTGGCCCTAACAGAGAGCCAACATCTTCTGTTCTTGTTCTTATGTTTTTGGTAGCAGTTTGATGAAGTACAAACACATGCATTAATAATAAGAAGAAGAAGATTAAGCTAACAAGGATAAGTAAAAAGACTCCATAAATTGTTATCAAGACAAGAAGAATCACACTACACCTAATAGCCCTAGATTCTTCAACACTGTGCTCCCAACTTGCCATGGCACAATGGTGAGTTGGCCTGGCACTCCTCTTTCTAGTCGCTTAGACCTGGGTTCCAAAAGGTTCTTCTGAGATTTTTCCTCTAGGATGACATGGCTCGACGCCTCCTTCGCAGTCGCTTTGACTAGTTTCTGTCGAGGACTCTGTCTAGTGACGATCCCTGCCTCCATTAACTAACAAACTTCTATAGTGGATTGACATTTTGGCTAAGTGTTAGCCTTTCGACGTTAATCCCGACTATGAATCCACGCCATTGTTTGACCTCTTATATTTTATGAAGCCTTTCCACCACTCAATAACTTACTCAGTGGATGTTAAGCCTTCTCTAGCCTTTTGCAATGCCTCCAACTCTGCTCAGGAGTACTAAGGGCTCGACCCTTCAGCAAATAAAAACACAAAACAATAAATACAATGTGCAGTGTCTGTAAGAAAGGAAACATTTACATAGGCCTGGTTGTAATTTAAAGGCTCTTTGAGACAAAATTTTCCACACAAAAAAACCGCACCCCTACTTGCATCTTTTTCATTAATTAAAAGATATATAAAATTACAATCATTCGGTTCCTCTCCCTAAAAATAGGATCATAGGACCGATTTAGAGAAACTCTACCTAAACTACAACCACTACAAAAGTTTGTCTAATATAGAAAATTACATGGCAAATTAAAAACAAATTATGGCCTAACAATCCACTCTTTAAGGAACCAACTCATCTTAGTAAAAGCTTTCGACCTACTAGTCAAAAGAGATTAAAAATGCCCATGCATCAGTTCTAAATTAAGATCTATTTTACCATATAATTGAAAATGATTATCCACATAAGTAACTATCATATCTATAATTTTCTTTTTAAATTTACTTAATAAGCATATTAAAATTCAATATTCACAATAAAACTTCTTGGTAACTGCTCCTAAAGGAACTCTTCAATGCAGTATGGAAGAGATGTTATAAGGTTGCTATTGGTGGTTTTTGGGATCCAAATTTTGACAACCCATGGTTTTGTGAATAGTATATTTAGTATTCTTATATAAGAAGCAATATATATATATATATATATATATATATATATATATATATAAACCAACCTAGATCCATCTTAACCCTCGATCTACCAAGCCTCAAGAGGGATCAAATTTGTTGAGGTGCAAACCTATTTTAGAGTGAAAAGATATTTGATCCCTCTAGGCACTTGGTAGATCCGGAGTTAAAGATGGATAAGAGATATTGTAAGGTTATGGGTTGTTATGTTATTAAACATCTTGGTTCGATCAAATTGCGTAAGAATGAAATTAAAATTAAAACAAAAATAAAATAAAATAAAATAGTTAATTATAATTAGTAATTAAGACATTTTGACTTAATGAAATTACATATAAATAAAAATAAAATAAAATAAACAGTATTAATTATTAATAATTAAAAGAGCCTAGGTCCATCTTAACTCTAAATCTATCAAGAGCCGAGAGGAATCAAATCTCTAGAGGTGTCAACCTTTCCTTAAGTTTAGCACTCAAAAAAGAGGTTTGCACCTTGATAGATCTTATCCATTTTGGCCGTTTGATAGATCCAGAGTTAAGATGGATCTAGGATGGTATATCCATTTATCTATAACATTCAAATATCTAGAGGTGTCAACATTTCCTTAAGTTTAACCCTCAAAAAAGAGGTTTGCACCTTGAGAGATCTAATCCCTTTTGGCTTTTTGATAGATCAGGAGTTAAGATGGATCTAGGATGATATATCTATTTATCTATAACAATGATGTTATGCATATCACATTAAAAAAATTAAATTAAGTTTTTTATACAACATGGTGAAGAAAAATGTCGTGTGTATATGTAACTATATGTATTATCACAATTTTAATAAAATTAATGTACAAAGGTGTTGATTTATATGAATATACATAATATTATTAGGAACCAATATAGATTCATCTTAACCCCATATTTACCAAGTGACTAGAGGAATCAAATGATGTGCAAACTTTTTCTACTCAAAAGAAGTTTGCATCTTGAAAGATTTTACACCTATCTACAAATCTAGAGTTAAGATGGATCTAAATTATGGTATAAATAGTAGCTATAAATTAATATCCATTTGACCATATAATTTAAAATAATGGTTCATATCTAACCAATATATTTCATAATTTTATTTAAATTTAATTAATAAGCATATTAAAACTTAATATTTGCAATAACTTTTTTCTTTTCTAATTTATATATTTATCTATTTATTTATTATGTCCATCGACGTGCCTATTTTAGAATGAGTCTTGCAAAGTTTTAATTTAATTATCAACAATTATTAGGTGAATGGTAGAGATTTAACCTCCATGGAATATGTTGGACTATTCATGGTAGTATTCATGAATCAAGAATTAAGATTTATGCATGTTAGTTTTTAACTAATTTATCTCAAACTAATTAATGAAAAATATCTTATATCAACATGTATCAGATTGGGCATGTGGTTTTGATAAGCTACGATATCGGCTCATGGTATTGTAACAAAAGTTAGTTACAATAATTTACATGGTAAATTAGAAGTGAATATTTTACATGTTTTTGTTTAACTCATATATTAGTTCCTTTTATAATTAATAAAAAATAATAATTCAAAATAAAGTCATAATTTAATTAATTTTTATGATTTTTTTAAATCTAGGAAATATAAGATGCATTATGGAGTGAATTTTTTTATGATTATCATGGATTGATGCCTATCCAAGTTTACCACATTGGCAGGTTCGAAACGCGTCGACAAATGATAGATCTTGTGATTTATGCCGAAAAATCTCTCATAAACCGATATGGATCACAGAAGCTTCAATTCAACCATTTAATTTATATAACTTCTTTAGTATACATCATCAACGTTATGCATATTACATTAAATAATCAAATTAAAAAGTTTATACAACATGTCATAGAAAAATATGTATGTATGTATGCATGTATGTATGTGTTGAAGCCCCGAAAATCGGGTCTACAACAAAGGGGATACCCACCCAATCCGGACCTTGGTTAGCAGCTCCTTTTCCATTTGGTATAGTGGGTCCGACTGGGGATATGGGACCAGTTTCCCAATTTATGTGTGTGTGTGTGAAGGATTGATATTTCTCTTTCTAAAAGTTCCTAAGTGAAATGCTCTAATTCTAACTCTAATCTAATAACATGTAAATGGTATTCTAATAATCAGAAATATCTAAGTCTACACTAACCGGGGGTGTAATCCTTCTGTTATGCGATCTAAAATGATTTCAAATAACAATTGGTAATAAAGATCAATCAATTTTTATGAGAAAAGAATTCAATAAGGATAAACCACTTCGTATAAAAAGTTAGACGAAAAAGTTGTGAAAAACATATCGCATAATAAGCCGCTCATACATTAAGCATAAATAAATAGCTATCACCGTACAAAAGTGCCAAATGATAACTCAAGCATTCATGCATCAATATATAAACAACTGAACTTGAATATCACTTTGAACACAAAGGCAGAAATAGTTAAGAGATAGAAGTACCATTTATAACTAGTTCTACTCATGAGCTTCAAGCAATAATGATTTATCTCTTCGTAATCCAACATCCAATAAGAGTACAGAAGTGCAACATCGGTAGCAGATATTAAATACAGATATCGATAAATCCTGTTCCATTCATTCATCAAAACTTCCTCAGAGGGTACAAAAGTGCATGTTCTGGGGATAAGTTTTTGAAAAACTAGAATGTGAAATTGTGGGGCTAAGAAGGGATCTTGAGAAAATGAAATCTCTTAATCTTAGATTTTCTAAAGGACCAAAAACCTTAAATAAAATTATCAAAGTTTACCATTCTCCTCTGATAAAGACAGGTCTTGGATATATTGAAGAAGCATATCAATCACCGAAGTTGTCAACCTCCACCAAAAGCCATCTTGATGCAGCAAAGACTAGTGAATAATATGACAATCGTCAGCAAAGGCATAAAGCATATCACCAGGTAAATCAAACTCAATTTACTCCAAGGATGAATAGAAGCCATAGCCAACCTCAAGTAAATCATACTCAATTTGATCCAAAGATGAATATCAATAGAAACTTCAATCACCAGGTCAATAGATTCGATAATTGCAGAAACTTCTTTAATGGGCAATGTTTTTCATGTCATAGTTTTGGACACAAAGCTGCTCAATGTGTTTCTTACAAAACCATCATGACTAGAGAAGCACAAAATCAAAGGAACGTAACAGGGATCAAGAAAATTTCCTATAATAACTTTTCTCTTCTTGAAAATGAAATAGAATGCTCAATCTGTAACAACTTTGATCATGAAGAACCTGAATGCAGGAGCAAAATTTTGACAAACATCTCAAAAGGAGCAAACTCCATTAAATCCGAAGTTATGGAGAAGGAAAGAATATCAAACAAAAAGATGTGGTATAGCCTTGTATGCAGAAGGACAAAACAATCAGTGGTACATCGACATTGGATGCTCAAAACACATGACAGGTGACAAAGAAAAACTTCACTCATATAATGCCTTAGAAGAGGAAAAGAATGTCTCATTTGGAAATGACACTCCTGCTATCATAAGAGGTAAAGGCTCTATTTTCTTGAAAGAAAAGATTAACGATGGAAATGTTATGTATGTAGACGATTTAAAGCATAACCTATTGAGTGTCAGTCAAATGTGTGATCAAAGAAATGAAGTAGTGTTTCAATCAAACGGATGTGTTGTTCATGAACTTGATACAGGAGAGACTGTGATCAAAGGTACAAGAACTCCAAACAACTTATACATACTCAAGGGAGGACAACAATAGTGCTATCTAAGAAAAAATGATGAAAATTGGTTGTGGCATAGAAGACTGGGACATCTAAGCTTTTCTCAAATAAGAAAAGCATGCAAATTCAAGGTTGTTTGTGATCTTCCAGATATCAGCGTCCTTGAAAATACAATATGCAAACCATGTCAAATTGGTAAGAAAACCAGAGCTCACTTCATGGAAAAAAGAAGGGTCAACTAGTAAGCCTCTTGAAATTGTCCATACTGATTTATGTGGACCATCAAGGAAAAAGTCACCTCGTGGAGAAGAATACTTTATTTTGTTCATTGATGATTTTTCCAGAATGTGTTGGATAGGTATTCTAAAGCATAAAGATGAAGCATTTGAAAAGTTCCAAGCCTTCAAAGATTTGGTTGAAAATGAATCAGATTGAAAAATCAAATTCCTCAGATCTGATCGAGGAGGGGAATTTAGCTTAGATGAATTCTTTGACTTTTGTGAACAACATGGAATAAAAGGGCAATTCTCCACCGCAAAGACTCCTCAACAAAATGGTGTGGTTGAAATAATGAACAGAACAGTTCAACAAATGGCTTGAGCTATGCTAGATGAATCTGGAACTCTTACAACCTTCTGGGGTGAAGTTGCATTCGTTGTCGTAACTATTCTCAACCAAGCAAATGTTTGGGTAAACAACATTCAAACTCCACATGAACTTTGGTATGGTAAGACTCCTATTGTAAAATACTTTAAAGTTTTTGGAAGTAAATGTTTTATAAAAAGGATTGATGAACAACTTGGTAAGTTTGAACCTAGATCAGATGAAGGTATTCTTCTTGGTTATTCTTCCAGAAGTAAAGGATAAATGTTATAATAAAAGAATTGGAAAAAATGTTGAAAGCGTTGATGTTGTAGTTGATGAAGCATGCAAAAATAAAAAACAGATAAAATCAGAAGATTACGACAATGAAGAAGATGAGGACTACTTTCCCACATCAACTCAAAATGATATTGAAGAAGAAACAAATGAAGCACCAAAGGAAGAGATAATGGTAGAAGAAAAGACTCCGTCTAGGTATGTTCAAAAAAATCATCTAAAAACTCAAATTTTAGGGGAAAAAGAGGTAGGTTTACAAACACGAAGAACTATTACAGGGACCTCAAGCTATCTAGCATTACTATCCTCCACCGAACCTTAAAATGTAAATGAAGCATGCAAAGATGAATGTTGGGTCAAGGCCATGGATGAAGAACTTGAGAAAATTGAAAAGAATGATACTTGGGAATTAGTTCCTAGATCTCATAATAAAAATATTATAGGAACAAAATGGATATTCAAAAACAAGCTGAATGAAAATGGAGAAGTCATTAGAAACAAGGCCAAACTTGTTTGTAAAGGGCATGCTCAACAAGAAGGTATAGATTTTGAAGAAACTTTTGCACTTGTTGCTAGACTTGAAGCCATAAGGATGTTTCTTTCTCTTTCTAGCTTTCAGAAATTCAAAGTATATCAAATGGATGTAAAATCAGCCTTCCTGAATGGAGATTTAGAAGAAGAAGTTTATATTGAACAGCCAGAAGGATTCATTCTTGGAAATGATGCAAAACTTGTATGCAGACTCAAAAAGGCCCTCTATGGTCTGAAACAGGCTCCAAGGGCTTGGTATTACCATCTTGACAAATATCTACACCAACAAGGTTTTACAAAAGGTTCAATAGATAGCAATCTATATACAAAGATTGAAACTGATAAATTGCTAATTATTATTGTTTATGTTGATGATATCATTTTTGGTAGCAATGAAGAATCCATGAGTCAGAATTTTGCTTCAGTAATGCAACAAGAATTTGAAATGTCCTTGCTTGGTGAACTTACCTATTTTCTTGGTCTACAAGTTCAACAAAATAAAGATGGTATTTTTCTTTCACAAACCAAATATCTCAAAAAGATCTTGAAAAGGTACGGAATGGAAGATTCTAAACCTGTATGTACCCAAATGGTAACAGGAGGTAGTCTTAGCTCAAATGATGAATCAACAGTAGTACATCAACCAACTTACAGATCCATGATTAGTATTATGCTTTATCTAACAGGTACCCAAATTGACATCATGCATGCAGTAGGAATAGGTGGAAGATTCCAAGAAAATCCAAAGAAATCACACCTTCAGGCAGTCAAAATAATTTTCAAATATCTTCAAGGAACTTAGGACTTTGGTTTATGGTATCCTAAATATAAAAATCTTACTCTTCATGCATATACAGATGCAGATTGGGCAGGAAGTGTTCATGACATAAAAATCACTAGTGGTGGTGCATTCTATATGGGTTCTAGGTTAGTGCCTTGGTTCAGCAAGAAACAAAGTTCAGTGGTTTATCTACAACTGAAGCAGAATATGTGGCTGCTACATCTTGCTACACACAACTACTTTGGATGATGCAAACCTTGCAAGACATTCATATCACATGTACTCCACCCATCTCCATTCTATGTGATAATACAAGTGCCATCAGTATTTCAAAAAATCCAGTCATGCACTTCAAGACCAAGCACATACCCATCAAATACCATTTTCTACATGAACAAGTGCTTGAACAAAAGGTCAAATTGGAGTATGTTCCCTCCAAAGAACAAGTTGTTGATATATTCACTAAACCACTGCCCAGAGACACATTTGAATATCTCAGACAAAAGTTGGGAGTACTTGCTGCATCATCCTACTGCTAAATCCAATTCTTTCAAGAAAGGTTATTATACACGTGTTTCATGAAGTATAGTCGCGTACACACACAGGTTTCTATGGGTCAAGAAGCATATATATTTTTCAGACAAGAAAAATAGTGGGGCAGGCTCTGATATGGGTGCTTTGTCTAATGTTGATTATTACAGTCTATTGATATGCCCTATTCATTATTTTTTTCTCTGAATGACAAAGATGCACAGGTAGCACAGGTTCAGGGGGAGCATTAGCCTTCACTCGCATGCTGCATTGTTGGCATTATGGTTGCTGAATCTAGCTATGGCTGCATATACTTATACCTAGGGTGTGATATGTCTTCTCATATATTTGAATGAGTCCTATTGGACAAATGATGTAATTTGTATCCCCACTTGGATGGGTGGATGAGTCAAATTTGGTATATCCCCATGTGGTTGGGAGATTGATGTATGCATGAGTCATTGGTGCTAGGAAGGTCATACTCACTTAGTTGAGTTACAGAGTCATTTTATTCTTTTGAAAAATATTTTTGTAGACTCTGCATATTCTCAGGGGGAGCATGGACGGTTTAGTGCATCTCATCATGTATAAAGGGGGATCTCAATCAAAGAATTCAGCATGTACTTAGAGGGAGCATGGACATCATAATGTATATCTTGAATATCTTGGTCCACTCTTTTCCCTTGATGTCAAAGGGGGAGAGAAAATTGGTGTTATTGTTTCCATCAAGTCCAAAGGGGGAGATTGTTGGCATTATGATACAGGTGTTGTCCTTGATGGCAAATCACTCAGATGAAAGATCACAGTGTAGCAGGTCAACAACAAAGAATTATAGATCAGACTCCAAAGAATGAAGAAAGAGAGGTATACGCAGGTTCACCTTGTCCAAGCTGCGTATACACGCATATTTACTGAACAAAAGAAGCGTATACGTACACACGCACTTTCACAGAATGAAAAGCGTGTATATCTTGGAAAACCAAAGTTTTTGGTCCAAGGTATTTGACCCAAGGTAATTGGTTCGAGGTATTTGGTCCAAGGTATTGGTCCTAACTAGTTTTGGTCCATGGTATTGAGAAAGGCCTAAAACTATATAAGGAGGAGAAGATCATTAGGCCAAGAGTGCAAGGATTTGAATATCTTATGAAGTGTTGGATTATATATGAAATTTAATGAGGTTTTGATGGTTTCCTTGATCTGATCTAAGGATGCATCTATATGGCTGATGAAGGTTGATGGACTGGGATCATAAAGGCTTAAAAGTAGTATCATTATGTGGTTTGATCTTGAACAATCTAGATCTGAATACTGACACATGTTTTATTCTGTAAATGTGATGATCTGGCTATTATTGAAGTCTAGAATAGTTGTGATGTTTTTAAGTTAACATTTACAGATCTGTACACAGGTTCTCTTTATTAAAAGAGCGTATACACGCCGGTTCAGCATATCAAAGTAGCGTATACATCATAAATTGGAATTTGCAGATCTATACACTGGTTCCCTTTGGTAAAAGTGTGTATACACGCTGGTTCGACACATGGAAGCAGCGTATACCCTATGAAGTATGATGTTTAAAGTTTCAGTTGTTTATGTTTGCTGTTGCAGAGTTCTAGGTTCTGCTTTGTATTCTGGTGACTGTATTTTGGTGACAATGTTCTGAATAATCAGATTGATTGTGATTTTCTTCAATAATGATGGGTTGTCAGTGATTGATTGATTCATTCATGGTTGATTCAGAAAGTGTTGATTGAGTTTCAGTAATTGGTTGATGTAGATGTATGTGATGGTTGTATTGTAGTTATTATTTTCTGAGTTTCAATGGGTCCAGTATGAAAATTGGATGAAAGGTGGCCTTCAGGTTGTGGTGTTGTGTTCCAGGAGTATCCAATTTGAAAATTCATGAAACGTGGTCCTTGGTGGAAGAATGAAGTTTTTTGTAGGCTAGCACCTACGTACTAGTAAACATATTGGCTAGTACATGAGCTAGGGGGTTGTAGCTCCCTTCCAGTAGTAGCTGGAGAACGAGAGAAGGTTGTAGCCTTCTATAGGTGGGTGCCTGCATACTGGTATGAGTCTGCACTGTACAAGATTGTAAATATATTCTCTTATTATTAAAAGAAGACAAAGACAACAACAGTAGGTGGTTTTTACCCACATTAGATTTCCACCTTATATCTTGGTGTTCATGTGTGTTGCTTATGTGTGATGCTTTATTCTACTTTTACTGCACTGTTTAATAAATCTCTGATATAACAATTTAAGCTAAATACAGGATAAATTATCTAAATCAAAAGTTTTTTGCATTTATGTTTGTTGCTTTAAGTACAATTGCGTGTACACGCTAGTTAACTTCACTGAAGTAGCTTATATAAATCTATTTGGGAAATAAAATTATAGATCTAATAATACTGATTCACCACCCTCTCAGTATTATTTCCAACACACTTGCCTATGACCTCTCTGATAAGTGTGTATCAAGGTACCTAAACCAACTCCTTTAGGCTAACTGCTCTCACCATGCTCAATGTGTTCTTGGTCATTGTCTTCATCTCTGCCAAGTGAATGAATAGGCTCATGAGATGGTGATGATGAAGGTGATGGTGTGGCTGACTCATCAGATGAAGATGGATGATGTATGGGCTGAGGTGGAGGAATGGAGGTGGATGGATGAGAAGATGAAGGTGCTTCTTGGCCATGCTGAATAGGTGGGACTGTGAAAATCTCATTGGATATGAAAGTGTCCCATGCAATGTTAAGCTGATCAAGGTGGTGTAGGACTATCATCTTGATGAGGGAGTGGTGAAAGATGCTTTGCATTTGATGATCATAATCTTTCCTTTGAGCAATGAATGACATCTTGTCAATGTCCCGGTAAAGATAGTAGGGCAGATTGAGCATTTTGACTCTTGTAAAATGCATGAGTAGCCAAATATGATAGGAATAGAGCCTGGAAAACCTACCCTCACATGTGAAGTACTTCATGATGATTTTCATCATGGGAATATATTTGTCTAAAAGGTAAGAGAAAGGAAAAATCCTCTTTCTCTCATTCTTGTATCTTGGTTTAAGATATGGCTCATAATAAAAATGGTCCAATTCTCCTTGTTTAAACCATTTTTCCCCAACATTTGGGATCCCAGAGGCTTCTGATATGATAGCAGGAGATATAGTGAAGGTGACACCAGCAAGGGTTACCTGGCTATCATGGAGGTTGGTGATGAATAATCTGGTCAATGCAGGATGATGCTGGATCCTTTCCACTTTCTCACAAAACTCAAAACAACCCATATGTTTAAAGCTTGTCACAATGATGGGAGATGCCATGAGTTCTCTGGTGTTGGTTGGCTCATGTCTAATGATTCTCCCCCCTTTCTTAGATAGCCTCCTCTCCTGTCTTTCTTCCTCACTTTGACCTCTGTTTTCTTCTTCAGCCATGGGTTATTGGAGTCAAACCCTAGGGAAATGATGAAATGGAATGTAGGTGTTGGGAGTATGGAAGGATGTGAGGAAATTGAGGAGATGGGAATGGGGAGGTGACAGGGGTAGTTATGAAATGTTGGAATGGTAGTGGGGTGCTAGGAAATGAGTTTTAGGAGTGGAATTAGGTTACTAGGGTTTTAAACTTAGTATGACTCCAAAACAAATGAAACACCATAAAAATCAATTGTGAAGGAGAGGAACAATGTAATTTAGACCTACTTGCTTGTTGGAGCACCTTGGTGGCAAATTTTGATGTTTGGAGAAATGTAGGGTGCTTTGGGAAACTTCTGGAGGTTCTCAGGCAAAGGCATAGCAAAAATGTCAAACGCGCCCTCTCCTTACAGGTGCGCAGTGCCCTTAGAAACTACACTGAGTTTTATGGCAAACGCGCAACACTCTGGTCAAACGCGCCTTTGACTACTTTCCCGGTGTCTAAATTGAGCCCAAGATAACTCATTGGAAATCTTGTCCTGTCTAGTTTCCAAATCTACCTTTAATTTCCAAAATGGACTTGATTAGACCCTCCAAAAGTTGATTCTCCCAAGACTGGTCAGAAAGTGCAGAATGAGGGTGCAAAAATGAAGCGTGATCTTGCAAGAAACTTTTGGAGGTCTTCCTCAACTCCAAATGGAGCTCATTATTTCTCATTGGAAATATATTTCTTCCTTGTTATCATTTGACTCATAAAGTAAGTCATTTGGACACTCCATCGAGGAGAAACAATGATTTTCCCCATGGTCACTCGAGAAGTGCAACAACTCTCTTGTATCAACTGTATTTTTGAAATTTCTCCAAAACCATGACACCTGTGTAAAAACTGAAGGATTTTTTTCATCCTTGGCATATTATGGACAAAAAACTCCCTCAATTTTGTCAAATGCATCTTTATTTGGTAAGAAACATTCTTTGAAGAAAAACTGGCCCTATGTGTGGCAAATGATTT
The DNA here is from genome assembly GCA_031772625.1 of Pinus tabuliformis. Classification (NCBI taxonomy): domain Eukaryota; kingdom Viridiplantae; phylum Streptophyta; class Pinopsida; order Pinales; family Pinaceae; genus Pinus; species Pinus tabuliformis. The sequence continues at coordinate 98,134 of CM062820.1, forward strand.
TTCCCTTGGAATGACTTCTTGAAAAAAGATGGAGGCATCTAGAGATTGAGTTGGCAGCTTAGGAACAATACTTATTACATATAGTGAACATAAACTTACATGATGAAATACACATTTCTTTTTACAAATCATCTTCACATGGTGAAGAGATGTTATTTGATCACCCTTTACTTGCCGGTCTTATGCAATGGAATGGAGTTTTATTGGAACCTTGGAAACCCTAATGACCTAATGAAACCTTGAAAAACCCTAAAAGACCTAATGAGACCTTGAAAAACCCTAAAAGACCTAATGAGACCTTGAAGGACTGAATTTCAAGATGACATGATTGATGTGATGGCATGATGTCATTAACTTTATGGACAATGGATACTCAGCAACGTTGAAATGAGCCAGCAAGGGGTAAATTTCTCAAAGGAGTAAAGGAAACCCTAATTCAACCTTCAGTGACCAAATTTTTGCATGACAACCTAGTGGAATGACAAAAATTTCATAATGGGACCCTAATATGATATGAAAAGATGATTTTTGATCACTGATGGCAGTATGCAAATACTGACACTAACACACTCCACTAGGGTGCAATTGTTCAACACCAAGGAGTGTGCTCAACTAGAGTGCAAATCTTCATCATCTTGAAGTGTGATTTTGTCCAAGAAAAGTGTTTTTTCTATTTCTTTTGTGTGTGTGTGTTGCATGGCGAATAAAGCTAGTTACTAAGTCAAGAAAAGTTATGTCTTCACCTATCTTTGGGAAAGATAACACAAGCACTTCTAAAGGTAAGGTGATGGCACTTAGAAAACATGAACTTAGGAGGATGCGAGACTTAGAGATAACATAAGGATAGTCAAGAAAACAAAATGACAACACTAGGTAGCTCGGAAAAACAGTTCACATAGGCTCCAAAATTGAGTTAGGCAAAATATTTGCAGGGTCATTGTCGTAACGACAACGAGACCATTGCTTGCATAGGTCTTCCATTGACTCTATAGAGTTCTTCAATTCTAAATCCCAAGGTAAAAGTATCCCTCATTCGAGATTCCATAGGCTAGGTGAAGACTTTTCCTCTTATGAAAGCTACTCTCATGCCTTTGTCTTCCAAGGCTGATATAGATACCAAGTCCTTCTTTAGTCCTAAAACATACATAACATCATGAAGAATCATGGATTCACCAGAGTTCAAATGAAATTTGACAGAACCAAAACCCTTCACTAGATGATAGAGTTGTCTCTAAGGATGATATTTAAATTTGTCTCCCTCTCAACCAGGTTTGAGAGGACTTCCTAGTATCTAGAGAAATATCTAGAAGCCTCACCATATACCAACCGACTATCATATGAATCCGGAGGGGAAGAACTAGAAAGAGCAGAAACAAGAATATATTCAAATTGACTAGCAGCTACATTATTTTCATACATGGATTTCCTTGATCTATTTTGACGACGATGGCCTTCTTCACAATCATCCCTAGCATCTCTTATTATTTTATCATCTACTCTTCTTCGATCATCTCCTCTTCTTTTATTATTTAACTTGTTGTTATTGAAGCCATGATTATTGTTGTAGATGGATCTTGAATCATTTCTCTTTTTTGGACATTCTCGGGCATAGTGACCATGACTGTGACAGTTGAGGCATTCAATTATCCTTCCTCTTCTATTGAAGTCCTTTGATTCAGGGGGAGGCCTTCATGAACCATATGGTCTTCCTCTTCCTTTTCTCTTCTTGTCTTGAGCAACAAATGCAAAGGACTCCTTATTCATGCTTTTGAATCCTACCTCTGCCAATCATCCTGGTCTATTCTTGAGTGTTACCAATGATCTCATCAAATTTCAAAAGTACATTATTGTTGCTTATAGTCGTAATGAAGGTTTCCTAAATATGAGGAAGACCTTGAAGAGTGACCATCACTAACTTTCTATCAAATATATGCTCACCAACAGTTTGCAATTGATCCCTTTGTTGGGATACCCTCGTGACATAGAATTGCATAGGTTCCCCCTTGTTCATCTTCATGTCCTTGAGTTTATTGTTCAAGGAGAGGATATGATTCATGTTGTTGACCTCATACATCCCAACCAACTTATCATAGATATCCTTAGACTTCTTCAAGCTTCCAACATAAACAAGTAAATGAACTTGCAAACCATCAATGAGAAGTTTCTTGGCTTTGAGTTCACCTTTCTTGTACTTGGATTTGGAAACAATAGGAGCATTTTCCAGAGGTACAAGAACTTTTCCTTCCACATATTCCAAGACATCTTTGTCATCCAATATCACTTCCAATCTTATCTTCCAAGCAACAAAGTTTGATGAGTTGCCCAACTTCTCAAAATCCTTGATGTAAGAGTTAATGATCTTGACCAAGTCCAATAGGCTTTCTCAGCTTCTTCCAAAGATGATTTCTCTTGTCTCATGTCTCCTTGGGCTAGTCTTCACCTTCGCTCTAAAACCATGTTAATTTTCCATTGATCTATGCTGAAACAATCACTTTAGACCAATTCTTTTCTTGAATTAGAAATCAATTAATCTTCCAATGATAAATAACCAATGACAATAGGAGACAATAAAGATCAATAACAATTGACACTAAATTTGTTCAAAGACTAGGGGAAGACCCCATAAGGGGGAAAACTCTTTCAAATTCTTCTTCTAATAGATTGTCATAAAATGTTTAGCGGAGAGAGTACAATGATCCAATTCACCAATCGACAATCAAAGGTCAACAAATTTGACTTTCCAACAAACCAATATTCATAATTGAAGAGAAGAGCCCAAAAGTCAAATCTATTCAAATTGTCCAATCTACAATTCTGGCGAAAGTTAGCAGCAATCAAAGATGCCCTAACTAGTCACAAGTCAACATTCAAATAGCCTCCAAATGAGCTCGGTCAAATGTCAAAATATTCGGCTTTCCAAGCAAGTCAAACCTCACTCAAAACAACCCCAAACAACTTAGTCAAACTTGGTCAACAAAGAGAGAAAGTCTATGCTCAAATCCGCAGTCAAATTCTATGATCAACTGTAGTCAAAGTGCCCATAAAACCTTGATATTTATGCCAAAGAATGTAGCCTCCAAAACATTCCAAAAATGCTAAGTCAAACAAACTCAAAGTGTGCTCAAACTTCAAAATGCCAATGCTGGTCAAAGGCTGATCCAAGACAAATTTTGACCCTCTTGAAATTATCTCTCTACTACTCACATGTGTGAAAAGAAGACCTACAATTTTAGATTGTATGAACCTCCAAGAAGAAGAAGAAGATGTGTGTGTTGATGCCACCAAATGATGTGACATGAGGTCTATTTATAGGCATTGGAGGAAACCCAAATTATCTTTAAAGTCGACTTGAACTTTTGTGCACATGTGGTTTTTCACGTTAAAGTTATATTTTTCCTTAACCAAATTAAATTCTTCCAAGGGAAAAAAGGGTCTTCTTTGGATGAGGAAGGTTGTCCAAAGGAGGGAATTTGTCCCCGAGCTGCCAGATTAACACATTTTAGGACATCCTAATCTACAATTATGTAGTTGGTATTGGGCCTAAATTTAAAGTTAGTTTAAATTCAAATTCAAGCAGCTTTTGAGCAACCGGGTATCAATGACTCCCAAAACAATGTGAACATAAGCCTTTCAATGTCAATATTGAGAGATGCAACAATGTGAACTTGAACCATTCATCTCCACTTGCTGAGAACAAATGATTGTGTCCATGAGATCAAAGTCAAACCAAGTTTCCTGCAATTGTTGAGTATGAATGTATAAAATTGTCCCCAATGGGGAAACCATGTGAACACAGGAGGAACAAAAATGAGCAACTTAGTCTAAACTTCTTAACAAATCACAAAGTTGAAAGATGAGAGGATGTCAAAGTCATCCATGGAAACCCTTCCTCAACCTTAAACCAACTTGATTCTCTGTCTTTCATCATTTTTGTGAAACGTAAGAGTCAAACAAGACTCCGACACAGTACAATTGGCCAAGTTGAAGAGAGTGAGCACTAACAAAGCTTATACCCATTAAAATAGAATTTATAGATAGAGAATAAGAGTTGTTGTTTTTAGATAGAATTTAGATCTGCAATACAATGAGCTTGTTTATTCCCCTTAGAGCAGTACGGGGAAGTGGTAAAGTGGGAAAAAATAAAACCTAAAATCGACTTTGCAAACGAGAGAAAATATTTTGTAACTTTTTTTTAATGATCCAAACTAATACAACCATCGCGATCATATATATCATAACAATAATATCTAAAAAATATCTAACCATTAATATGGATCCAATATAACTCTAGAACCACAGTTGAACTCTCCTAACCTTGTGGGTTCCCTCATTTCTACATATCAAAAATCCCCTTGAAGTCGTATATTAGATTTGTTGTAGGATATGATTTCAAAGATCCCGCAAATCATGGATTATACTTTTCGATGGTCAAGTTGCATTAATTTTATATTAGTTCACTTGGAATTAAAAGAGTTCTTTAACTATTAAAGATATATGGTACTAGTACTGTACTATATAATTAGGTATATCTATCAATCTCTCATTGTATTCGAATATTATGATGATATTGACTATTAAATTATTTTTATAAAGGTTTATTGTGCCTGCATGAACATGGACCAATTGTTAATACATATATCTAAAAGGTACATATGATCTCTTTTCATAAAGTGGGAAATATGAACCCATAAATCATTGATTGTCAGTGTGGATACATATAACTAAAAGGTACATATGGTCCCTTTTCATAAAGTGGGAAATATGAACCCATAAATCAAACTAAAAGGTACATATGGTCCCTTTTCATAAAGTGGGAAATATGAACCCATAAATCATTGATTGTCAGTGGACCAATAATTGGTACAAAGAGTTGCAAGTAGGGACCCTTGCAAGGTATTCAAGTCAATGACCCTTTTTATACAGGAAACTCACCCCATAAATGACAAGCATAATTTCACGTTAATAAGAGCAATATTATTGCATTTCGAAATGTGAGTGCTTGGTTGAGGTGAGATGGTAGGCTTGGCATGGGGCATGACCGACCTTTCATATTCTCACCAATGCATGGTTAGGGTTTGTGTTTCAAAATAATGATGATGGTGCAACAATAGTCCAAGGGATTTGGATTTTAGCGTTTAGGGTTTTTAAATATCAAGCCATTAGAACTCATTTTTTTTATTTTAGATTTGAAAATTATAAGGAGGATTCAAGTGGATTATTGATAGCAAAAATCTTGGTTAAAGTCAATATAAAATAGGGTTATATGAAAAGTTGGAAATCATAGAGGGAGATGTGATTTATACTTAGCTTTAGAATATGTAAACGTGTTTTTTTTAGAGACTTTCATTGTTATTATTATGGCCATGTAGTGCAAGACTATGACACACTGTTCAAATTATAATTTAAGGCATAAGAGTGTTTGAGTGTTGAAATTACAACTCCTATCAAGGTGGTGAATAAATGTTTGAGTGAAAATGTTATTAAGTTTGATGAAGTCGTCAAGTTTTTCTTAGTTTTTCAAGAGTACATTAGTATTATCCTATGAAACACAAGTGCTAAGGAGTTGAAGGATACATATGCTTGTCCACCTAGTCTTATTGTAGAGTTGGTGCTCAAACTAGTTTAAGAGTATGCACTTTCAAAATGGCACTCATAAGGTAACTCTATTCTGGCTACTCCAACATCGATGTCATCACAAATATAGAGTCTAAGTGGCCAACTTCAATAGAAGGGAAAAATAGAGTTTAACCAATTGCTTGAAGATTGGTGGGGTTGTGATGTGTTGTTTAAGATTAGGGATCATAATTGAGAAGCCCTCACGTGCCCATTTTGGTTACTTAGGTTTGGGAGGAGATATATCCACTAAAACTGATAATGGTTCCTTTGAAATGGAAGTCAATGATGGTTGTGATGTTACTAGGGGACAAGAATATTACCACTTAAGACCTAAAAAACATGATACTGAGTTTGTGGGATCTTATGTAACCTAGGGTTAGATCATCTTAAGAATGTTGCATCCAATTAACATGCATGAAAGAAATCTTATTTATTTCACACACATGCAAAGGTTTTGAAAGAGATTCGATAAGGCCATCAATGACCTAATACAAGAGTTCTTAGAGCAAATCAAGCCTCTATAGTTGATTTGTCATGAAAATTTTATTTGTAGACATTCAAGGTTTGAGTAATAATCATGACAAACTTATCTTTACCTGTTTCATGGAAGTGGGTGCAAAGCCTAATATCATTTTATTGTAGGAAGACAATGTGCAAGGGCTCAAACATTTTAGTAAAGTTGAGGAGAAGTTTTAAGGAGAATATTTTAATTTTATTGATACGGTAGACTTGTCAAGATGAATAACAATTGATTGGAATTCTAATATACTTCTAAATAATTCTTATACTACCACTTTAGGTATAGGCATAATTTTTTATAGTAAAAGTGTAGGTTAGATATTTAGTGGGCTAAATGTGTATGGACCTTATGGAGAAAAGCATGGATTCTTGAATGTTTTTTTTTTCTTCTTCTTCTTCTTCGCTTCATTGTTTGAAGGAAGGAAGGGTTATTCTTAGTAGTGACTTAAATTTTACATTGATTAGATTAATGGTTTGGGGGAACTTAGTTAAGGTGGATAGGATATTCAATTACTTACTTCATCATTAGGAATTGGATTAGGTTAGTCAATGCAGAACTGAATACTCTTAGACCTACTTGGTGGAAAAACAAGGTAAGTAGAGATGCTATATCTAAGAGATTGAATAAATTTTTGTTTTCAAATCCCCATTTGCAACAAGTTTACTAGTTTATATCATGGATAGAGAAGGGTAAAATTTCATATAATAACCCTATATTTCTTCAATTTAAGAGGAATGATGCCTAATATTGGGACCCATTCAAGTTCGATCCCATTTGGATCAAAGAGGAGGACTCTAAGGATATTTTATTAAAGAATTAGTGGCACTATGAGGTGGAGGTAGGGTAAATGCCAATGAACAATTTGCTTGTGCTTTAAAGACAGACAAATAAAAGGTTTTCATTTGTGTAGGTGAAAGGTATAGGAACAAATATTATTAATAAAGGAAATTGATGAGTAATTGTAACACTCTTTAGGAACAATACTTGTGGGGTCTTTAGTGAAGAGGAGTTAGTGAGGGTTAAAATTTTGGAAACCTAAAAGAGAAAGCTATTAGAGGAGGGGAGGCATATTGGCAGATGAAGAGAAGGGCCATTTGGTTGGTATCAAGAGATGAGAACACAAAATAGTTTCAACATTATGCAAACTCTAGAAAGAGCACTAACACAATTTGAGAAATGAAGGATGAAGGAGGTGAGGTTGTAAGGAACTTCAAGGGTTTTCCTAACTTGGGAGTTAGACACTTCAAAAAAAATTCACAAGAACATGCAGGTACTAATATTACTAAGATCATTGAGGAGTCTTGATATTATCCTAGGTTAATATCATAAAATGATAACATATAATTGAATGCGGAGATTAGTAATGAAAAACTACAACTTGTCCTCTTCTCCTTTCAAAAGGACAAAAGTCCTAATTTGGATGGTTGGACTAAGGAGTTTTTCCTTTGCTTTCTTGGTTTGTTAGGTGAGGATTTACTCAAAGTGGTTGAGGAAGTTCAATTAATTGGTAAGGTGGTTGGTTCTTTTAATGGTACCTTCATTGCTCCCATTCCTAAGGTTGATAAAATAAGTTCCTTTGATGAATTTAGTCCTATCTAGATTTGTAATTGTATTTACAAGATAACCTCTAAGGTGTTGGTAGTTAGGTTGAAGAAATTAGTTTCAAGATTTATCTTTCCAAAGCGCTTTGGTCTTTTGGAAGGTAGGAATAGACATAAAGCAATTAATTGTGCACAAGAATGACTACATATGATTAGAGCAAAGAAACTATAGCTATGACATTAAAATTATACTTCTTTAAGGCCTATGATAATTCAATCTATTTACAATGATTAAATGTATTCAACCTAATATAACAAAGTAAATAAATTTTTTTTTTAATAACGAAAAAACCTATCATAACTCAGTTGTCAAACAAATATTGGAAACAATCATCACTAATTGTTATATACAAATGTAGATTGAATCATTCAATTATTCAAAAACAACTACATCGGCTAAAATAACCTCACAATAATCCATAAAAAATAAACTTCCCCTTTAGTTAGATATCTTAGCATTAATATATTTCTTTATATTCGAAAAAAAAACTAAAAAAAAATTATATTCCAAAACTATATATAAAATTAAAATAATAAAAAAAACCTTTTCTTAAAATCAAAATTTACAGCTTAAAATCAAAATTTAACCAACGAATCGTTAGCGCATATAAAAGGTGCATATGACCCCTTTTAATAAAGTGGGAAATGCACCCATAAATCATTCAAGGTTGAAAGTGTATATAATGCATGTGGCCTAATCGTGTATATATATATAATTGCAAATAGGGACGATTCCAATGTATTTATCCTAATGGCCCCTTTTTCATAAAGGGAGAAATCAACTAATCCAACCTTATTTTTTTAATGTCACCTTAAATTATTTAATATCGTACATTGTATCATTAAACCATATAATATCTTAAAAATGGAATGAAGCTAAGGAATAAAAGCAATATAAATGCATTTCAATATGTGAGTGCTTGGTTTAGGTGAGATGGCAGGTCAAATGTTGGATAATTAGTAGGGACATCCAATTAGTAGGGATGTGATGGGTTTGGCCATTTTTAAAATTAAATTAATTTTTAGTATATTTTTAATTTTAAAATTAATTTGTTTATAGTTTTTGGATAGATGGTAATTAGGTGTTTTGTTAAGGTATTTTTTGGTGTGAAGTTATCGATTCAATTTTCTGTTTTGATTGGGGTGACATATTAGACATGATGAAGATATAATCTTGCCAAAATTACAAAAAAAATTAACTTATTTTTTAATATATTTTTAATTGTAAATTTAATAAAAGAATAAAATAAGTTTTCAACTATTCACACTAAATTTGAGATGTAATTTAATTTACGATTTCTTATTAAGTATTTATTCCGTGTTGATATAATCATAGGTATGAAGTTAACCTTCTATGAAAGTGTGAAGGAAGTAAAACTAATTACTCTTCTTAACGTTCAAGTTTATATTATTATTATTTTTTAAATTATATATATATATATAGAGAGAGAGAGAGCGCATATGTTAGTGTAATAAAGTATTGTTACTAATAATGTTAATATTAAAGTGATAGAGCATACTTACTTTAAAATCAAATTTTAAATTATTATTATTATTATTTAGGAAGTAATCTCTCAATGTGTGTGTAAGAGAGATAAATTATTCATAACATGTGCCCAATTAAAATAAGAATATTAGCCTTGAGGGTTAGCTTAATTGGTCAAGTTCTCATTGCTAAAACACCTCTCTAATGGGAGGTCACAGGATCAATTCTCCTCGACACCCTCAGGGTTAGGCCCTACTAATAAGCTAGCGGGATGTGATCCCTTTGGGTGGATCTGCCTAGATATTTCTTTGGGAAAAAATAAAATGAGAATATTAATACAATAAAATATCAACCAATGGATAGCCCCAAGGGTTATCTCAATTGGTTGAGTCTCCATCGTTAAAGCACCTTTGTTATTAAGAGGTCACAGGTTCATTTCTCTCAATGCTCTCGGGATCAGGTTCAATGGTTGATCCAACAGGCAATGATCCCTTTAAACGGATCTACCTAGTAAAAATATTTCGTGGACATAGAGGTCACCAATCTCTAGGGTCCGTGAACCACATAGAATAAAAAATATCAACCAAGGGATATAACAATGTAATAATAAAATTTATAAGTATTGTAAGCATCAAATAATCATAATCATAATCATAAACATGATTTTAAACCTATAAACGACAATGAAATGAGTGCAATTTTTTAAACAAGAATTATGGAAGAAAAATATTAGAATTAAACATGAACTAGTTGTGATAAACTCCCACCAATCTAGCATCTGAAATGTTAAGAGGTACTTCATAATCTTAATGAATTATCTTTTTTCTTGTAATTTTGTTTAAGGTATATACATTAAGATAGAAAGGTACTTATAGTCCCAATATTTTCCCTTAACTAGTTGATGGAATGGTTGAATTTTGTATTAAGTTAACTTGTCATTGTGTATGCGGGCCTTCTTGTGATTCTTGTATTTGGTATGATTTTTAGTTTTCAATTTATTACTAATGAAAGTGGAAGTCTCAACATTCCATGATCCTTATAGTGGGCATAGTCATAAGGGAGTGATATCTCCTACTTATGTAATGATTGGTTGGTCATGCGGTGAGGATACTTGGTTTTTCAACCTTTCCCTCTTTTACGAAATGTGTTGTGTGGATAGATTTGTGTGAAACAACACTCAAATACCCCCTATCTTGTGGCATCTTGAAATTGTTTCAACAACTATAAAATTTCCTTTGCACTTATGTGTTGCTCCACAGTGGTTGGGGTTGATCTATGATAACATATAATTCCCAACATACCATAGTCCTTATGCCAATTGGGACAACCACAAGGGAGTGGTGTCTCATACTAACATAATGGTTGATTGGTTATGGGATGAGTATGCTTGTCCACTTGGCCTTCCCCTCATTTATTAAACATGATGTGTGGGTACATGTCCATTAAAAGAAGGTCAAATATCACACTCTAATGGCATCTTGGGATTGATTCTACAACTATTAGATCTCCTCCTACTCCTCTTAGTGAGGAGTTTTGTTCATATTAACATAATTATATACATGAAAGATATCATTCTATGTGAAATATTTCACTCTATTTTCCCCATGTAACCAAGTGGTCCTCAATTTTCCATTAAAACGCCACATACACCTTCTTGATTTCAGCCATATCCACCTCATTTTTCCTCACTTTTGTGCATTTTGATTATGTTTTACCCCAATCAAGATAAATAAATCCATAAAAATGTATTTTCACTATTTTGTTTTAATTTTGGTTATTTAGCAAATATGAATATTGGAAATTCATTTTTTTAATCAAATTTTATAGGAAAATTAATATGATAAAGTGTCCTTCATTGAGATACTTGTAGACTTTTTTTGGGAAAAACAAAGACATGTGTTTTGATCCCTAGGTTCACAACATGGTTAGTTTCATTTTGGATCTATGAGAGCTCCAACAAAAGGGTTTGGTCAACATGGTGTTCAATGCTGCACTAGCAAGGAAATAAAGCAACAATAAGGGAGAAATATGCACTTGTTCTAAAATGCATGATTGGGCATGCATTTAATTGTTTCAGGGATTGAATTGGCTATGTATAGATGCTAAGTGAAGGTTGTAGTAATTCATGGAGGATTGATAGCTTAGTTAGTTTCATTTTTTTTGTATAACTAGTCATAAGGAGTGGAGACTAAGGTATTCAATTCCTTTATGTCTAAAACTTTTAACTAAGTGTTGTACTAGTTTATATAATCAATATGTAGTGGCTTTGAGTCTCTATAGTCAATATATTTTACTATGTGTGCGAGAAACATTTTGGAGGGCCCCTAAATTGTGGCATGGTAATTCTTTTTTCATGTGTACATATCTCTTGTTTTCCTATTCATTATTTCATGGTAAATACTTCTCTTTATTTTCTTTAATCTCTATTATATATGTGTATATCCATCTCTATTTTTATATGAAAACAAGCATTTCATTTTATTAAATATAGTTTTCTTTCTATCCAAGTCTAAACTTGTTTCTCATCAAGGATTAGAGTGGTCTGCATAGTATTGTTGCAAACATGTTTCAACCACAAGAGTTGAATAGATACACTACAACCTATTTTTCTATCCATTAAGACCCTAATGGATGTTAATGATCTAGCTAGACTTGACCAAGTTCCTTTCATTTGATTTAATTTAAATAATCTTTCTATTTGACACATGAATGTTAGAATTCTTTCTCAATCAATAGACTCCACAAGTGAAAAAAGTATTGTCGTGGGAACCACTTGAAGCATGAGATCTCACAACCTGATTTTCCACCTATGAAAGCTTTGGAAACATTAGATTGGAAGGATTAACTCTTGTTTTTCTTTGAAAACACATTATTAGATTGAAAAATCATCTTACATTGCAATAGTTTGAGTGGAGATAGTTTATTTTTCTTAATATATCAAGTTAGAATTTCTAGTTTTCCACTACAATGATTTGATTAACATTCATATTTCCTTTGATTATAATTGTTAATTTGAATTTAATTCTTAGTTAATATTGTTTTTAATTTTTATTATTCATTAAGTGGCACCTTAAGAAAATTATAATCTAATTCTTTCCAATACAATGAGCTTTTTTTTCAAGGTGGTTCACAGACACTAAGTGGCAGCTACATCCATGAAAAAATCTAGGTAGATCAACCCGGAGGGATATACCCACCAACCAAACTAGCAAGGCCTAACCCCAAGGGCATCGAGGAGATTTGACCCCGTGACCTTCTGATAGGCGAGGCACTTAGCAACAGGAACTCGACCAACTGAACTATCCCTTGGGGCTATTTCTAATAATGAGTGTACTTCACTAGTTTATGAATTTTAGATTGATATGATGATGTCTTGATCTATGCAAGTAAATTAAACCTGAAAATTTTGGCATTTTTTTTATAGGGAAGTGCAATTGGAATTAGATAAAGTTTTAGATAGTTTACTTTTTGCATTCTTTTGCTCTAAACATTTAGGACAAATAGGAGTGAAAGCAGTAAGAAAAGAGGTAAGATCTTGCACATTCACTTTAGTGAGTTTTCACAAATCCTTGTCGTGCCTATCTATGAAGAGATTAATTATTCCTATGGATAGAAATGATCATTATTAAAGTTAGGAAAGACATTATACTGAATGAAAAAAACTCCCCCACTTGTAATTTATCTCCAAGAACTCAAGCAATGTAGGAACAATTTTTAGTTGCAAAGGACTCGAGAGAAGGACAATTACAACCAAGGACATACACTCAAGAACCATTATTGGTTGTAGAAACATCAAGGGAAGGAAAAATTAAAATAAACTTATCTAGTGGAACATCAGAAGAAAAGTCTCTAGATTTAATTAAAGAATTTTGGGTCCCTTGGGAAGAAGATATGGCAGAACACGAGGAACCAAAACTCAATATGGATGTTGCAATTGCAAGAGAAAGAGAAAGAGTAGCATCAATGGAAAGAGAAAGAATAACATTAGCATAAAGATAAAGAAAAGAAAAAGTATGCCATGATGAAAGATGATCTAACATGGGTGTATAAATAAGAGCTAAGAGAGGAGAAGGATCTATAGCACAAGAACCAAATGAAGTTACTTTTGGATTTCCCATTTTGGATGAACCATCAATCTTTAGTACTAAGGTAAAAATGGAAAATATCCCACCATCTGTAATTCCAATTTTTTTTGGTATGCCGATTGCAGATTCTGATGCTTTCAATTTTTAGTTTGATATTGTGTCACACTTATGGTTACGCAAATGGTGTAAAAAGTTTGTTTGTTTCTGGTTACCTTTAAAGGAATTTCCCTAAAATGGTTTATGGGTTTAAGGAAACATACTATTATGTTCAGCCATATTGTATGCCTAAAGACTCTAAGGAGGATTTATTTAGGAGGTCTCAACAAAATAAATAAAGACTAGAAATCTATTTGGAAAGATTCCATTATAGTCTGCAAAAATATAAAAAAATTGCACTAAATCCATATACAATTCACATAATTTTCTTAAAAGGTATTAGGGATGATACATTGATGGAGTTAATCTTATGAGATCAAGTCATATTTCCTATTTACCTTTTGAACAAATACCTATGTTGTGCAAGAAGTATTCCAAGGGAAGAGCTAAAGATGGTAATGGTCAAAGAGATACACTTTTCAAAATTACTAAGCCAGTTGCAAGAAGTATACCAAGTAAAAAAATAGGAAATTTGTTAGATACATTTAAAATCAAACTATTGAGTACACTTAGCTCATACATAGTTACATTAAGAGTGAAAAAGAGGTAGGAAGAGCATAATAAATTATTTTCCATTAAAATATTGTCCATTAGATAACAATAAACTTTGTGGCATATTTGCAAAAAAACATGCAGTTGAAACTTGTCGAATTCCACTAGAATTGAAAGAATCATACAAAGGAGAAAATGTAGCAATGAAATATCTATACTATGTTTCACCTATTATACCTTGGCAATCATAAGAAACAAATATGTCCCAAGATCCTACTTAGAAATTTCCTCAATATTATAATTCAAATCCTATACAAAATACTTGGAATGCTCCTATGCCTTCATAGAAATGGCCTTCATAGAAATCAACCATTTCAATAAGGTTGGAGGACCTACTTATAAAAAACAGCCTCCCTGTTATCCTCAACAACCATATCAACCCCCATATCCTCAACAACCATATTAATATCATTTTTTTTCCTTTCAAGAAATACCAAAAAAAATATCATTTATGCAATATCCTCATTCAACTCAATAACCATATCCTATATTTCCTCCACTACAGATAGTCAAATCACAATAGCTACAACTACCTTCTAACCAACCACCACCAAGACCTACTCAATTACTAGCCTAGCCAGTGGAGAATCCAAACAATAAAGTGGAAAAACCTATTTATAATGCAGAAGAAGGAACATTTCCCACATATTCAATTACTTTTGTACAAGGTATCCAGTTAAGTTAGGTAAAGTACTTAATAAGGAATCCCCAATAATTACAAAAGAAGAAGAAGAAGAAGAAGAAGAAGAAGAAGAATAAGTGATTAGTAAAATCATTGATATCTACCTTGGAAAATGTCTAAACATCAAGTCTATCTTAGAATAATCCTAGGAACAACAATAAATTCAATTATTATGAAAGTATTCTAATGCATCTTTGCACTACATAGATATGCAAGGTATCCATCCATATACTTACACACATCACATTTATATAGAGGAAAATGTTAAAAATGTTAAATAACCACGGAGAAGGATGAATCCAATGTAGAAAGAGATAATAAAGACATAATTTTAAAAATTATTAAAAGTAGAATTTATATATCCTACCTTTGGTTTCCAGTGGGTTTCTCCTTTGGTGGTAGGACCCAAAAAGAATGGGAAATGACAAATATGTGTAGACTATTGATAATTGAACAAAACAATTCTAAAATATCACTTCACTATATCTTTCATCAGTCAAGTATTAGACATATTAGTAAGAAAGAAATTATTTTATTTCGTTGTTGGATTCAGTGGTTATAGTTAGATTAAAATAGATTTAAAAGACCATGACAAGACAAATTTTACATGTCTTTGAGGGACATATGCTTATAATTACTACCTTTTGGACTATGTAAAGCACATGCTGCATTCCATATGGTGGTCCTAGGTGTTTTTGTTGATTCAATACATGAATATGTATAAGTATACATGGATGGTTTTTCAATGTATGGATACTATTTTAAAAAACCTTTAATTAATCTAAATTTTTTTCTCATAAGATGCTTGGAGACAAAATTTATAGCCCCTAGAAATGAAAAATGTTTTTTTGTTACTAACTAAAGGTATTGTACTATAACATCATATGTCTACTACAAGGATAAAGGTATATATAGCCAATATAGAGATTATTATCAAATTACCAATTCTATCAACCCAATGAGATGTTAGAAGTTTCATATGATATGTAGGATATTATGATTGATTTATAGAAACATTTAGCAAAATAGCCTTACGATTATTCAACTTACTTGTAAAGGATGTTGAATTTGATTGGTATACTAATTGTCAAATTGATTTCTGAACTCTTAAAGAAAAAATCTCAACAACATCGGTATGGAGAGGTTAGGACCTTGCCATTTTACATCTCAATAGATGTATATGACACAATAGTAGGAGCAATTTTAGGTCAAAAGGAAAATTGTCAAAGCTAAGCTATCTATTTCATCAATAAAACTTCAACTCCTACTAAATTCAATTATTTTTTCACTGAAAAAGAGATGTTAGCAGTTATTCATGATGTCAATACATTTCAACATTATCTTACTAGTTACAAATTCTTTGTCCATATAGACCCTTCTATCATTAGGTATATTACTAATGTTAGAGTCACAATATGATTATTATTGTTGCAAGAATTTAATATTATTGTCATATATCAACCTAGATAGGAAAATCAAGTGGCAAACATTCTTGCTCATATTAATAACCCTAGTGGGAATGTTCTAGTATTAGAATTTTTTCCCAAATGAGAATTTATTTATTGTATCTATTAAATCTCCATTGTTTGCATATTTAGATAACTATTTGTCCACAAGGAAGCTACAATTGCATTTTTCATCACGAGAGAAAAACAAGTTATTAAACAAAGTGTTAAAAACACATGGATTAAAGGAGACATTTTCTATGCATGAGTAGCTTTGATAATACGTAAAGGTGTTAGAAAAGATGTATTCTTTGATATTTTAAAAGCATGACATGATGAACCATGTGGTGAGCATTTTGAAGATAAAATAATTTCTTACAAAATACTATCTCTAGGATACTATTGACCAACTCTCCTTAGAGAGAGAGATACCAATAAGTATGTGAGAAGTTATGATAACTGTCAACGAATGGGTAAACCAATAGTAGAAGGTGAAATGCCTTTTCAATTGCTTGTTCTTTTGGAGCCTTTTGAGAAATGGGCTCTATATTTTATAAGACCTATAGATCCTATGCCTAAAGGAAAAAGATATATATTAATTTGAATTGATTATGTTACAAAGTGGGTGGAAGAAAAAGTCTCAACAAGAGAAAACAAACAAGCAATAGTCAATTTCCTATTTGAATATATTTTTGTTCGATTTGGAGTCCCAAAGGAAATTGTTACTAACCAAAGAGCACAATTTACTTCAAATATTGTGAGAGGAATTTTTGAAAAATACAAAATCAATATTCAAAAGTCTTCTCCTTATCATTCATAGGGAAATGGTCAAGTGGAGTTTACAAACAAAGTCTTGGAAGTAATCATGACCAAAATAGTTCAACTTCATTAGAAGGATTGGCTAGATAGGCTTCCAAAAGCTTTGTCGGGTTACCATAAGACACGAAAGATGCTACAGATTTCACCCTATGAACTAGTATATGGTAAGCACATCCTCCTTCCTATTGGATTTCAAATTCATTCTTTCAGAATTGTAGTTGAATTAGGAATGGACTTGATTGAGGCTCAAAAGCAAATAATTGTGCAACTAAATGAGTTAGATGAAATCCCACAAGATGCTCCAAATTTTTTTATTTTGATTCAACAACAAAGAATGAAGTGGCATGATAAGTTCATTAAAAGAAAGAAATTAAAAGTTTGATATTTGCATTTGGTCTTTGATTCCAAATTCAAATATTTCAAGCTATAAGTTGCCACTCACAGGCTTGGCCCTTATGAGGTTTAAGAAGTGTTTGATACTGGTTCTATATAGATAAAGACAATTGACGAGGAATGGGTTTCATATGTGGTCAATGATAATAGGATGAAACTCTACAACAAGGTAAACAATCGAAATGATTTTATTTCCCTACTATTTCAACAAGCCAAGATACAAGTTGTGGGTGAAGGGACTAATACTCCTATCCCTCTTCCATCTTGAATTTATTTAAAAATAATAATAATAATAATAATAATAATAATAATAATATATATATATATATGAAAATGAATAAAAAATAATAAAGAGTAGTTGTGAAAATCCAAGTTACGAGCATAATCTAGACTTGATTTTTGTTGGAAAATCAAGATATTGGTTAACAAAGATTCTTAATAAAATGAACTACCCAGTGATTACCAGATTTATCAAAATATTATAGTCAATGTTCAATATTTTTAGTGATTACCCACTAAAATCAAACATTGATCTAGGGAGGACATCTACAAAGATGGACATGTCTCAACATTTATTTTTTAGAAATTTAGTGTCTATTGTATATTAAATATGTACAAATCGTTATATTTTCTATCCATTGAAGTTCAATAATCCATATGAATTCTTCTAGCGAATGACTTCATCTTTTTTTATCCAAATCAGAAATAAAATACAACTAATTGATCATCTATTCTAGAAGGAAACACATTTTATCGTCCATTCCAGAAGAGAGCTAGTTTTATTATCCATTCCAGAAAATACAGAGTTTCATGATCCATTCCATAAGGGAATGAATTTGATTATACCTATAAAAAATAAATGAGTTAGTTTACAAGCAAGTATTTAAATATTATATCAAAACATGCAATCAAAGATCATAATCAAATAATCGAAGACTTCCAAACAATCAACTGCAGACCCCAAGCAAGCAATTGAAAACTATAAGCAAGAAAATGAAGATAAAAAGACAACAAGCATCATGATTGAAGATACCAACCACTATTCTTATTTATTGACAGTCAAGTATGGTAAGATACATTTTCAATATTTTAGTTTTGTTAATAACAAAAATTAAAATTAAAATAAAGATACTTTTATAAACCTTTATACTTACTATTTAGTACTCATACCTTTTAAAATAAATTTAGAAATATTTTCATAGCCATTTATAGCCATTATTATTTATATTATTACTTCTAACCATATATTCGCACTTGGTTTAGATCCCTCAATCATTTTTCGAGATCTTTTCATATACATTACCTCATTTAAGATGCAGGTCATGATACCTATTTATCTATTCATAATTGTTATCCTAAAACAGTATCCTTTTGTACTATTGAGACATGTTCCATTACCTCTCCATACATTCACTCATAATAAATTTTGATATGAAAAATGACTTGAATGACATCCTCTCTACTCGTGCTCAAATGGCTTAAACAAATATCTACTTTACCATTCTTACAGTGTTTCAACAAATATTATATTTTTCCACCTTATAGTTCGTTTCAAACATTATAATCTACCACCCTCTGAATCATTTCAGAGTTATGTACTCTAGCATTATTCTCTCAAATTCATAGCCATTCCTCTACTACAAGATTTGTTGTGCATTAGGAGAACAGTAAATGGTTTCTAACAAGTAAAGATCAGATGAATGTTCTATACAAAACTTCTTCATTTAAAGCTTTCTCATAAAGAGAATTACCATATATGTATGGGTATTTCATAAGAAAGGCTTCTACACTATTTAGTCTCCATGAAAAATATTTCCATAACAAAGTATGTGTGAAATTTGAGGTGCATACAAAATTATTATACAACATAACTCTCATAAGTCCACAACATAGTTTATATGTGAAATTTGGAGTGTATATAATATGGTGTGAATAACATGGCATTAACATACATTTAATTGTAAAATGCAAGCTATATACAAGGGTATTTGAACAAGTTATCCCTCATAAGTACCAATAGACCATTGTGTATTTGGAACAATGTATTCTTCATAGCGTAACATAGTATGAGAGTGTGGAATTGGGGTTGTTTGAAAAATGTATATCTCAGGGTATTTATACAAAAATTGACATGCATAGAACCGGTTTGAATACAAGGTGTTCCATATGGTTATTATTCAGACAAGTATGTTGTTCATAAAAAAGCATATTTGCATCAAATTTGAATGTTTAAGATTGTCCATTCTCCATAATCAAGTAAAGATGCATGATTATTAATTATATATATGAGTATACAAGGTTTATACAGAGTCTCATCACATAGAGCTAAGAAACTGAACATGGTGTTGGGTGCAGTATAGGGTCTATAAATGTACCAACATTTAATTTTTCAATCCGGATAGTTCGTAAACTTCGAGATGCAGCATTGGAAATGCCAGAGAAAGTCCCTAGCAACCTGCAAAACAAATGCTAGTCTATTTTGCATATTAAACTCATCAATAAATGAAATCTTTCACTAAAAGAGAATTCGAGAAAACACAAATCCAAACAATTAAATCACGCGGGAAATAAAAGTCAAACCATTGCAAAACAAAATTCTAAGTACGAACAAACATAAATGGAATCATAACTGGAAACCAAACAGTGTCGACACAATATCGAGAGACTGTAAATGCTGGAAGGAATTCAAAAGAAATTCAAAATCATTCTGCTTGTACTAATTTTGTGTGAAATTAACTTGAAAGCATCGGCAAGTAAATATACTGTGTAAATAACTTATGAAAGAAATTAAATTAATATGAATCTCGCCTTCCTTGTCCCTGAAAATAAATCATGGAGAACTGTCCAGAAGTTTAATGGAAAGTAAATATTATTGTTTTCAACATGACGCAATTTGCTTTCATTAATATCGGCTCCGCGACATACAAGTAATATATGGTTTTTGTAAGCATAGATTGAATGAATATGTCAGTACCTCAAAACCATAATCACTCACATTGTTTTCATGTTCTGGAATATAAATCAATTACAGCTCATCAACGCATAAGTGATTCTTGTAAATAAGAACAAATGGAGGGACACAATTTGATATGAAGAAATATCCCAAGTGTAAGCACAAATCTCAAGTATAGGAACAATTTCTTAATATGGAAAATTAATGAAGTTTAGAGCTAAAAGGAAAACATTGCAGCAAATTAAATAACATCAATCTAGAGAAGGAAAGAGACTATAATTATTAAATAAACTTCACACAGTAAGTGACAATTTAAATGTTAATTAATTTAAGAAATGAAGAGCAGTGACAAGTTGGTCTGGCGGCCAACCCAACCATCTCACACCCTAAATTAACCTGGTTCACAAAACAGTTAAAATCATTAGATGCAATAAATAAATAGACTGAACATTTATGAAAATTGCTTCAATTAAGTCCCAAAAAAACAATCTTTACATCAAGCAGACCATGCTCAGCTCCAACAAAACAAGAGGAGAGATCCACCAGTTATGAACTGCGTGAGGCTACATTGGGACAACTCCTCTTCCCTTCTGTGCCTTCCTCTCGTGTGCACTGTCCTTGGCTGGATCGATTTCCTTCCTTACTATCTAATTGTCTAATTAATTGACTAATTGATTAATTGTTATTTCTCCTGGAAATCTCTTATATATCATCGAATTACAAACTGGGCCTTTAATTCAACCAATTAAAATATAGAAGATTATTAGTTTTAACAATTTTCCGAATTAATAATTAGTTTGAAACTGAGTGTCGAAAGAGGGAACGATTCTAGTGAATCATTCCTCTTTTCCTGGAGTAGCTGTTGTTGGAAGGTGCGATTCAACTGCTTCCTCGAATTGCCTGTTCAAATAAGATTAATTTCCTCAACAAATTGGGATTGCCTAGAGAATTTCTATTTTAGAAATAACAATGTTGACTCCACATCAGATGGGCACAACTTTGCATCATCACAACTTTGTGTAGCTGTAGAAGAACAATTATTTAGTGCAGTTAATGAAGTTTAAAACCATTCTTCTACCTACGCAATTTCCAGTTCAAATGGTGGCTTCACGCACAGGATCCATAAGACTGTAAATGCAAATCCCTAGAGTTGTTCTTCAAATTACTCCACTGACGCAATTCAAATGTCTATGGGAATGAGACAATTGTTGTCTTGGGTAGAATTGGAAGATTTAACTTTTGCTCAAGACTGGCATAGCTCATCGATGGTCATAAGTCTTCAACGTTGCAATGGCCTTTTTAATTTCCTGGTTGGTCATTCTTGGAGACGTCCTCCTGGAAGTCTTTGCAGATGCGTTGATCACAAATGAGAGTTATTATCTCCAAAATAGATACTCGAAGATTTCCTCAAGGTTGAAATTATAACAGCATGAACAATTTCCTTCTCAACCTCAGTACCATCTGTCGTAGCCTTAGCAACCTTACTATGCATGTCAACCACTCCAACATTCTTACTTGGTGAAGCATCCAGTAGAATGTTTCTCCAATTCCAAGAACAATTATATTACAATTAGAATCAAGATCATTGTGTGAAGACCTGCGCCTTGTCTACAAGCTGCACCACCAATCGGCCAATGGGAAAGGGTGAATCATACAAGAATTTGTAATGGATATACTCAGGCCTCATGTGAAGAGATAGCATGTGCCCATCTGTAGTAACACCAACTTCAAGCTAACAATACTCAAATATATTACTGCCCAAATCACTTCATCACCGAAGATACAATTCATGATAAAATAAACTTTAATAAAATAAAGGGTGTTCTGGTGAAGCAATTGAGAGCAACAGTGCATGATCATCAAATCCATGAATCCCAACGGAAGATTTGTGTAACACTAGAACAAGATCAGGGCACCCGGATCAACACATTTCTTGTCTCCTAGTGCAGGAACGTGAGAATTCTTCAGAGTGCATCCTTCAGAGTGCAGGCAACCATAAAAACATGCCTGGACTAAACATGCCTTCACTCGAACATGCCTGCACTGGTGCAGGAATCCATTGCATGGTGCAGGCAGGTAAATACAGGTTCAAAGGTTGTATAAGACATGATCGAATTAATGTTTATACCTGCAACATACAAACCTTAATTAATAATGTTTTAATCATGTTAAAACGAGGAAGGTAACAAATATTCACAACAATTAATCATTTAACCAAACAACAACATGAGAGAAATGAATGAAAATAAGACAAATTGGAAGCCCAACATCCCCCCATGCTAACCATCTTGCATGTCCTCATGCAAGGAAATCTGACACTGTCACTTCCTCGCAAGAAACATTTATAGGTATTCAAAATGATGTTCCTACAATTTTTCGTGATCACATTTCCTGTGCTAGATAAAGCTTGCTCTAAAACAGAGTGTCTATTGGACTCTTTATTTTCTTAAACTAATTTCAAGAAAACCTAAAATGAAAGCTGCCATGAAAAAACTAAATTGCAAGGATGGTGTTATTACTTGAATAAAATAGCTAACTTTTAAAATTTCCAAAAGAATATCTCGGAGGCATCCCTAATTAGAAGTTACACTTTAAAATCCTCATTGTAAATATGAGTGACATGATTTAAAAGCCATGGTGTTAAAATTAGACATAGTAATACCTTCCCACAGTGACCATTTTACCATTATCCATGTATAGTTGAAGCTCCTCTTGTCTGGGCACAGTGAATTACTTGCACTAAGGGTCCCATGTCCATAAAAATCATTCCAAAAATATAGAACTCCAAGGTATAACAACAGAAGGATTTTAAATCCATTCTCAAAGAGATTGATAATGAGTTTAGGGAAAGCAAAAACAACCAAGTAAATCATAGTGTAAAATTAACTTTAATACCACAGGCATGGCCCTACTGCCAGTAGGCGTCCATAGCCTTGACAGGGGTACCTTTTAACCTTATGAAATGCTTTTGTCCCACCTATTAGATATAGATTCAGAGTCGTTTAAGAACATTTTACTTTTTCTCTTTTTAGAAGTTAATTGAAGGTCATTGTCCTAGCTTGGTAACCAACTATTGACAATTCCATTCACGAGAACTAACAAGAATGAACAAGCCGACTCGCGATGAGACCTCTCGTCTTCTAGTTTTTCAACTGAAAGCCATTACCCTGGATTGGTGACTAGTGCGGGAATGTCATTCTCCTTAGGACCCATGATCATAGTAGGTCAGCTCGCAATGAGACCTCCTATCCCTCAATTAATTCGTTTATGTTTCTATTTAGAAACAACTTTGATTATGATTAACTTTAGATGGGTTACTTAATAGGTGGGGAAGCAAATCTACTCCTTAAGAGTGTAGGATGACGTGAAAAGTTTTTAATTACTATTCTTTACTAGTTGGTCATGCTACCCTGAGAACTTATTTAAAAAAATATTTGAGATAATGACTAAAAAGATTTCTTGAATTGGTCATGCCAGGGTTCTTTATGAAAGATTATTAGAGTTTTGTAGGCGTGGTCCTCCATAGGAGGTTTCTCACCGGTCCCTTGGAAGGGGGACTTGAAAAGATTTTCTAGATGATAGTTTGTTTGAATGGGAGGGAAGTATTATATGTAACTTATAACAATACCCTTCACTGACATATTGATCAACAACCAAATTCACTTTAAAATATGAGGCATTAAGTGTAAATTTCTTCTGACGAGTCTTACCATGAGAGTGCATGATAATAGAAATTGCAAAAGCTGTGCTTTTAGGGAATCACCAATTCAAGAGTGTTGTTATGCATCTTTATTCTTATTCTCCTATTATCCTACCCTATTTTTAAAGAAAGAAATATCACCTTTAAGTGAAGGCATACTTCTAATGAAGCCAGGTGCATAATAAAACACTGATTATACTCACACTTAGTTTTAAAGAATAGACTTCAAGACATACCAAAGCATGAGAAACTAATTGCTTCAATTGAAATGGTATCAAGAATTTCTGAATGATGAGGAAATAAGGTGGGCTGATGACTAATCGAAACTAGGATTCAATGGAATCCACATATTTATGATTCTCCAACTGATGCAAGTCTTCCATAGTTTGATAGTCACTTTCCTGGAGGCACAAAGAATCTGGTGAAAGACAAAAGATAAATCCCTCAAATTCAAGCTCAAATATTTGATTTTCATATTGACAAGAATGGTTGAGAGAGATTCTAGGGTTTCGAGTTTCAACAACATTTTTAGAACAAGTTCCAATGAAAGATTGCTCCTCTGGTGGTCTTTGAATTATATCTTCCCAAGGTGAATGCTTTGTAGTAATGGGGGAAGTTTCCAAATTCATTCCCTTTCCAAACATGGAAGATGTAGCATTTTTTTCAACATGGGAATCAATCGGAAGAATAGGTGGTTCAAACTGTTGTGCAACCTCATGGTTTTGATTAGGGTTTATGATATGGTTTGGGTTAGGGTTTTGGTTAATGCTTGGAGTAAGGTTTGGATTTGGATTGGGATTAGGGTTTGGACTAGGGTTAGGTCTAGGTTTTAAATTAGAACTGGGGTTAGGTCTAGGGTGTGGATTAGGATTAGGTCTAGGGTATGGACTAGGGTTAGGGTACGGATTAGGGTTTGAATGAGAGATAGGGTATGGGTAAGGATAAGGAGTAAGGTAAGGATCAGGATAAGGGATAGGGTATGGATTAAGGCTAGGGTAAGTTTGCACATGCAGTTGGGACCATGGAGGAGGATAACTTAATGGTGCATTGGAAAGAAATTGTGGTTTTTGTTGGTGCTCATATGATTGAATTTGCATGGGAGGTTTCGCTAGAGACAAGGATCCAAACGATTCTTGAGGCCATGGTGATATCTGGCTTGAGGATGAGGGCCAAGGTGAGGGCCACTGAGACCATGAAGTAGGATATTCGATTGGAGGAGGATTAAAATTTTGCCATGAAACTGCAGGATTATAAACATGTTGAGGAACCTTCTCAGGCTAATAAACATTATTCCAAGTATCAAATGATAAGGTGTTTTGCGTTATACCTAGTAGTCGATTCAATTCCTTACTTGATTTCTTGAGTACCTGTAGTAATATCGGTAGTGATGGGCAACGTTCTGTTAGATGATCCTCTTCACGGATTTTGCAAATTTTCAGGATACTAAGTGGACACATTCCAAGGAAGTGTTTCTTTCTACAGTTGGCACAAAAGATAAGAGGTGGGTTTTCATCCTGCTCCCACTCTTCCCGCAAATAGTCCAATTTTGAAATCAAAGATTTAATAATATCATTTTTATGTTCAATCAAAATATTAAAATTTTTAATTGTTAGTTCTTCATTGCATGAATTGTATGTCTCTGTAGCAGCATAAAAATTCCTCATTAGATGATTCCTCAAAATACCATTTTTCTGTTTTTAACAAGCCAAATGGTACATTCGTTAGCACATGAGTAGTGTGTGTATATATATATGTGTAGGGTTGGTGGGGGGTTCTTACAACATTAAATACAAGGAGAAACCTTAAAGCAACAGTGCAAAAAAAGAAATAAATTCAAAAAACATAAAATTGCAGGAGAAACTAGGTGAATTAAAAAAACCAAATGTGGTAGATCACCAAGGTCAATCCCCTGAGCGCCTCCCCAGAAATGTTGGGTGCAGTATAAGGTCTATAAATGTACCAACATTTAATTTGTCAATCTGGATAGTTCGTGAACTTCGAGACACAACACTGGAAATGCCAGAGAAATCCCCTGGAAACCTAGAAAACAAATGCTAGTCTATCTTGCGTATTAATCTCATTAATAAATGATATCCTGCACTAAAAGAAATTTCGAGAAAGCACCAATCCAAACAATTTAATCACGCGAGAAATAAAAGGAAAACCAATGCGAAAGGAAATTCTAAGTACGAGCAAACAGAAAGGGAATCATAACTGGAAACCAAACAATGTTGAAAAAATATCGAGAGACTGTAAATGCTGGAAGGAATTCAAAAGCAATTCAAAATCATTCTGCTTGTACTAGTTCTGCTTGTATTAATTCTGTGTCAAATTAACTTGAAAGCATCCGCAAGTAGATCTATTGCGTAAATAACTTATGAAAGAAATTAAATTAATATGAATCTCTCCTTCCTTCTCCCTAAAAATAAATCATGGAAAACTGTCCAGAAATTTAATGAAAAGTAAATATTATTGTTTTCAACATGAGGCAATTTGCTTTCATTAATATCGGTTCTGCGACATACAAGTAATATATGGTTTTTGTAAGCATAGATTGAATGAATATGTCAGTACCTCAAAACCATAATCACTCACATCATTTTCATGTTCTGGAATATAAATCAATTACAACTCATCAACGCATAAGCCGATCTTGTAAATAAGAACAACTAGAGGGACACAATTTGATATGAAGAAATATCCCAAGTGTAAGAACAAATCTCAAGTACAGGAACAATTTCTTAATGCAGAAAATCAATGAAGTTTAGAGCTGAAAGGAAAATGTTGCAGAAAATTAAATAACATCAATCTGGAGAAGGAAAGAGACTATAAATTATTAAATAAACTTCACACAGTAAATGACAATTTAAATGCTAATTAATTTAAGAAATGAAGAGTGGTGGTGAGCTGGTTTGGCGGCCAACCCAGCCAGCTCACACCCTCGATTAACCTGGTTCACACAACAGTCAAAATCATTAGATGCAATAAATAAATAGATAGAACATAGATGAAAATTGCTTCAATTAATTCCTGAAAAACAATCTTTACATCAAGCAGACAATGCTCAGCTCCAGCAAGACAAGAGGAGCAATCCACCAGTTATGAACTGCGTGAGGCTACATTGGGACAACTCCTCTTCCCTTCTGCGCCTTCCTCTCATGCACACTGTCCTTGGCTCGATCGATTTCCTTCCTTACTGTCTAATTGTCTAATTAATTGACTAATTGACTAACTGTTCTTGCTCCTGACAATCTCTTATATAGCATCGAATTACAAAATGGACCTTTTAATTCGGGAAATTAAAATATAGAAGATTATTAGTTTTAACAATTTGCCGAATCAAGAATTAGTTTGAAACTGAGTGTCGAAAGAGGGAATGATTTTGGTGAACTGTTCCTCTTTTCTTGGAGTAGCTGTCACTGGAAGGTGAGATTCAATTGCTTCTTGGAATTGCTTGCTCAAATAAGATTAATTTCCTTAGTAAATTGTATTGCCTGGAGAATTTCTATTTTAGAAATAACAATGTTGACTCCACATCAGATGGGCACAACGTTGCATCATCACAACTTTGCGTAGCTGTAGAAGAACAATTATTTAGCGTAGTTAACAAAGTTTAAAACCATTCTTCTACCTACACAATTTCCAGTTCAACTGGTGGCTTCACACACAGGATCCATAAGACTGTAAATGCAAATCCTTGGAGTTGTTCTTCAAAGTACTCCACCGACGCAATTCAACTGTCTATGGGAATGACCCAATTATTGTCGTGGGGAGAATTGGAAGATTTAACTTTTGCTCAAGACTGGTGTAGCTCATCGATGGTCAGAAGTCTTCAATGCTGTAGTGGCCTTTTGAATTGCCTGGTTGGTCATTCTTAGAGACGTCCTCCTTGAAGTTTGTGTAGATGCATTGACCGCAACTGAGAGTCAGTATCTCCAAAAGAGCTGCTCGAAGATTTCCCCAAGGATGAAGTTATAACAGCATGAAAAATTTCCTTCTCAACCTCAGTACCATCTATCGCAGCCTTAGCGGCCTTACTATGCATGTCAACCACTCCAACATTCTTACTTGGTGAAGCATCCAGCAGAATATTTCTCCAATTCTGAGAGCAACTATATTACAATTAGAACCAAGATCGTTGTGTGCAGACCTGTGCCTTATCTGCAAGCTGCACCACCAATTGGCCAACAGGAAGGGGTGAACCATGCAATAATTTGTAATGGATATACTTAAGCCTCATGTGAAGAGATAGCACGTGCCCATCTATAGTAACAACAACTTCAAGCTAGCAATTCTCAGATATATTACTGCCCAAATCACTTCATCATCGAAGATACAATTCATGATAAAATAAAATTTAATAAATTAAAGGGTGTTCTGGTGAAGCAATTGAGAGCAACAATGCATAATCATCAAATCCATGAATCCCAATGGAAAATTTGTGTAACACTAGAACAAGATCAGGGCACCGGGATCAACACATTTCTTGTCTCCTAGCGCAGGAATGTGCGTGTAGTCTAGGAATTCTTTAGAGTGTAGACAGCCATAAAAACATGCCTGGACTAAACATGCCTTCACTTGAACATGCCTACACTGGTGAAGGAATCCATTGCATGGTGCAGGCAGGTAAATACAGGTTCAAAGGTTGTATAAGACATGATCAAATTAATTGTTATACCTGCAACATACAAACCTTAATTAATAATGTTTTAATCATGTTAAAACGAGGAAGGTAACAAATATTCACAACAGTTAATCATTTAACCAAACAACAACATGAGAGAAATGAATGAAAATAAGACAAATTGGAAGCCCAACACATGGAATTTCATTTTGAGCCGGTTGAGATAACTACTTTACACCCTGAATTTCAAGAGATTCTTGAAATATAGGTTGGATCAACCTCTTTTCCAAGATTCAGGGTCATAATGTTGAAGTTATAAGGGATTTTACACGATCATGTGATGGAGAATGTGTCAATATAGGTACATTAATAGTTCGCATCTTTCAAAAGTCACTATCACAAGTTATTATCCTACCTCAACATGGAGAGAAATGGTTTAATAATAAATCCATTGAAAAAATGGTTTGGACTCCTTTCCTTAGTAGGTTAAGGAAAATACCTAATTGGGAAATAGGGGCCCCAAAAACATAGTTGAAATATCCTTGGAAGGATCTACGTTTTCTTATTCAAAAGTATATAACATGTGAGGGAGGTTATAGCCTTATGTTTTTATATCACATGCACCTTCTCTTACATTTGAAGGATGAAAAACCTATTAACCTGCCTCACCCCTACTACTTACTCATTAGCTTGACAAAAATAGTTAAAGCCATTTAAAGGCAACCTAAGAATGAAGAAAGAAGTCTCTATCACCATGGATTAATAAAGGTGATTTCCTACATGAGCTACAAAATATTAATAAATGCTAGGATGAATTCCTCTCAAAGAATGAATTCCTAGAATATCCCATTAGAGAAAATGCATCAGATAAGTCTGAAGAAGAAGTAAAAGAGGTTTTTCCACAACGAGAGGAAACAAGGATGGTAGTGAGAAAAATGGAGAAGGAAGTCGTTACATATCAAAGAATAACTATATGGGAAATGTCTAAGAAAATTGGTGAAAGCGGTTAAAACTGAAATCAAAGAGAAGAGCATCTATTTACGAGGGTTGCAAAGAGACCTACAAACAAATTCTCCATTCCTCATAGTACACCAACATTAGAAGCCAATGAGATACAAAAAGTCCTTATTATTAGATATAATCTTTGGAGGTAGAGCAAGAAGAACAAGCACCATTTTCAATTGCAAATGAAATAGGGTCATCACCATAGGAAGAGAGGGAGTTCTCCACCTTCACCACTAAAAAATAAAAGTCCATGTTGGCACAAGAATCCAAACGCTAAAATTATCTTCTATATTCTAAAGCAGACATGAAAAAAAGAAGAAGAGGATTAAAATATAAAAGAGATATGTAAGGGAGATACAAGTGTTGAAGAGGTATGACAAGACACATAATGAAAGCTTACTAAGAAAAGAATGGAATCATTGAACAGAATGATAGATAGGAGGAAGAAAGTGAAAGGTTGCAAAAAGAGAACACTTTGTCGACTAAGAATGCCTATCAGTGGTATAAGTAGAGACAAGCACTAAATCTCAAAAATGAAAGTCTCAAAGTAAAAGTGTTGACGCAAAAACACAATCAATTCGGAGAGGGTCCACATATAATGTGAATGCCTTTTTATGTGTAGTAGGGGTTATATAAAGAATGAATAAAGGAACACAATTTTGCTTGCATAGAACATGGAATAACTTCTCCTTAGGGAAGATGTTGGTCTTCAATTTTTTCATTAAAATAACACATAAATCAAAATCATTGCAGTCATATCTAGCTCCTTTTTCCTCACTTCTGTGCATTTTGATTACGTTTTTCCCTAAAACAACACATAAACAAGGTATTTTCTCTATTTTGTTTTAATTTGGTTATTTATCAAATTTAAATATTGGAAATTCATTTTTTATCATTTTTTACGGGGAAGAAATTAATTTGGTAAAATGTGCTTCATGAAATTAATTTGGTAAAATGTGCTTCATTGAGATACTTGTAGACAATTTCAAGAAAAATGAAGATGTGATTTGTTCGCTCTATTCATGACATGGTTAGTTTCGTCTTGGATCCAAGAGAGCTTGAATAGAAGGGTCTAGTCAACACGATGGTCAACATTGCACCGATAAAGAAATCATGCAAAAGCAAGGGAGAAATTCACACCTTTTCTAGATCATGTGACTTGGCATTTATTTAACTATACCAATGCCTGAATGCATTGTATTTAGATTCTAAATCGAGGTTGTAGTTAATTCATTGATGATTGATAGCTTAATTAGTTTAATTCTGGTTTGTATAACTAGTCATAATGAGTGGAAATTCAGGGATTCAATTCCTTTATACATAAAGCACCATTTATAGCTATAAATGAAAGAGGGTCATCACCATAGGAATAGAGGGAGTTCTCCACCTTTACCCCTCAAAAATAAAATTCCATGTTGGCATAAGAATCCAAACACTAAAAATCTCCTCTTATGTATTCTTAAGTAGACATGAAAAATAAGAAGAGAATTAAAAGTTAAAATAGAGATGTAAGGGAGTTACAGGTGTTGAAGAGGTATGAAAAGACACATAATGAAATGCTTACTAGGAAAAGCATGGAAATAATAGACGAGAATGATAGATTGAAGGAAGAAAATGAAATGTTGTAAAAAGAGAATTTGTTGTTGACTAAGAAGGCTTGTCAATGGTATAAGTAGAGAAAAGCACTAAAGCTCAAAAATCAAATTTTCAAAGTAAAAGTGTTCGTGCAAAAAAAACCATGTGCCTAAAACCACCATTGTAGACCAAATAATTTTGAGTCAAGATTAACCTACAATAGATTTAGATTTAAGAGAAATCTATGTGATGAATAAAATAACCAATTTTATTCTTACGTCTCCTAGTGTTTAATAAATTTAAAGTTAAAATGAATATATGTGATCAATAAAATAGCCAAATAAACAATGTATATCACTAAAAAGTAAAAGAATATTTTTTAAGGAAATGTGCAATAAAGAGTGGGAGAGATAATTTAGAGATGTAATATGTTTTTTATAGGGATATGCACGAGTTACATGGATGTGTAAGTGGAAATAATTGGCACTCTATTTTTCAATTGAATTGAAGGGAATGTAGTACTAAAAGCAATAGTAAAGAGAAGATAAGTAGTAAAGAGAAGATAAATAACATGTTCAATTTTTATGGGGTTTATATTTTATAAGGAAAGGTTGAGATTGGGGTCAAAATGTTGATGATAAAACTATTTTATGGTGCCATCAAATTTAACTTAATTTTATTAATAATATTTTATTTTTATGTAGATCATTTTTCCATTCAACATATAGATTGGTTGTGATCTAAAGTCAAAATAGATATTTAAAAAAAAAACATAATTGAAAGAATTTCTTGCTATTGAAAATTAAATTAGAGCCGCAAATAAGAAATAAACTAGAGCTGCAAATGAGAAATGAATTGTGTGATTGCCACAAATTAATTGAAAATAATTTGTGATGTAGAGAAAGATTTGAAGTGTGTGATTCCAACAATAATTCCTCCCAATTTTTGTACTTGTCTAGACAAAAATCTACGAAACAACCTATAAATCAATTCTAGTTCAAGTAAGGTCCTGCTTTATTTTTGTCTATTGTCCACTTATATTCTACATATTTATTCTCTCCAAAAAAATGTGGGAAAATAACGTTACTATTATTACCATTTTACCGTTTTCCTATTTGGCTTTAAAATATCGCTGCGATTTTCTTCAATTCCATTCTTATTCTTCATTTCTTGTATTCAATTACAATGTTTTCTTTTTATTCTTTCATTTTATTTCCAATTGCACTCTTTTTCCTTTGCGCAAATCAATTCATCCGCCCACATTTATTCATCCG
Source organism: Pinus tabuliformis (assembly GCA_031772625.1). Taxonomy (NCBI): domain Eukaryota; kingdom Viridiplantae; phylum Streptophyta; class Pinopsida; order Pinales; family Pinaceae; genus Pinus; species Pinus tabuliformis. The sequence continues at coordinate 130,620 of CM062820.1, forward strand.
CCCACTCTCATTAATATTTCCATACACCACACAACATCATCTATTCAATTTCAAATAAAATTCTATACATTCATATAATTTTTAATTCATTCTTAATATTCTCTCCACAAAACTATACTCATCTTTCTTTTATTTTATTAATAAATTCATTAATTCTTCCCCTAACATAAACCTTGCCTCTTTCAATATTTCAATATAAATGCCTCTAACTCATTTATATACCATATAAGTTACTAGTCTACTCATATATCTAATGTTAACATCAATTCTTTAATTTTATTCCATTTTCATTGCATTGAGAGTGTCCACATCCACTTAACAAAACATTTACATGTATAATTTTATTCCATCTTCATTGCATTGAGAGTGTCCACCTCCACTTAACCAAACATTTACATGTATAACATAAGCATTGGTTTAGTGTTGAATTATCTTATATGTCATTTCATTGTAATGTTGAACTAAGGATTAAAACAATTTTTTTCCAGCTAGTTAGAGTTGTTGCATATTTTAGGAATATGAGATAGAATAAGCAGTTATCAGAGTTGTTGCATATTTTAGGAATATGAGATAGAATAAGCAGTCATCAAATTTTACTAGGAATAAGAAGTTATGAAATTTTATTAAGAATAATGTGTATCTTAATCATATTCTCAACTTTCCATGAAATAGAGTTGGCCAATATAATATTTGGCATAGCTAAAGCTTTTAGGAATAGAATTTAATGACTAAATTCATATTTTGATATGTAATTCCTTGATCTATATCTGTGAGATATGTTACAACATACCTGATCTCATATTGGAGAAGTGTTACCTTAGCTCATTTATCTCTCATCTCTTTCCCCTTGGTGGCTCGAGAGTCTCATGTTTCCTTCCTATTTCCTCACATATGTTTCATTGGGCCCACACAACTCCTTAAGTTTTCCTCAACTCCTTACTTGTTTTCCGTAACACTACCTACCACTCCCTAGTGATATTGTGGATTACGTCAGGTGTTATTGTTGTCTCGGATTTTATTCTTAATCTCTGAAATGAAAGTGGGATCACAAAACAATGTCATTTCCAAAAAAATGTGGAATAAGTTAATGATATTATCATCACATCTAGCTTGGTGAGAGCTTTCCAATGACACAATTATTTCTTCGATTAGAGACTTGGATTAAAATTTATGCTGATGAGAAAATCCACCTCATTAGTGTTGGCCACATTATCCCAACATGCCACATGGCATCTTAGGATTTGGACTTGAGCCACATGTTTACACCACATGGAATAACGGTCCCACATGCTAATTCACATCATAGTAATTATGTATTTTAAGAGCATGTGTGTGTATGACATAGCTTGGAGGAAAATTTTCCAACTTGGATTGTCAATTTGTTAATAAACAAGTTCTACAACGTAGCTTGTCCTTAGCGCTTAGTAAAAATAGTGAAACTATGTCATCACTATTACTATAGATTAAAAGAATTAGTTACTATGCTTTATAAATGTACTTGTAAAATGTAAATTTGGTTTCATGCTTGATAATGGAGATAAGTTTATATTGTATTAGCTAAAAACCAAATTCATGGGAGTCAAATTACACATCAACCAAACTGTTTTAAAATACAAATCCTAACTCTACTTCCTCCGGTCACAATATTTGCAAATTGCACGTATACATTAAAAATTAAAAGGGTGGATTTCTTCTTTTCATAGTAGAAATATCATCTGTAGCTATATAAAAGAAATTAAATTTAAATTATTTAATTTAAAGTATAGAATGCGCTATATAAATTCTTTTATGTTATTAATTAATTGCAAACCAATTTTATATTATTTTTAATTTAATATAATAATTATGTTATTAACTTTTTAATTTTATAAAAATATATGTAACAAGATAAATCTGTGCACTAGTATTAGTGGTCTCCCACAAACTTTGCAGTTTATAAGAAGCTTCTATATTTATAAATCATTTGCAACATCTAAATTTGTGAATCAAAAGACAACACCAAAATGAAAATCTTTATGAAAAATAGAACAATAGAGTAATTTAATATTGATTTACTATTTAAAATTCCATAGATTTTCCTTGCGTTAATATCAGTTATAAATATAAAGAAATAAGATAAAATGTTGTGAAAAACTCTCTAAAATTTTTTAGTGATTCAAAATTTGATTTGAAAAACAATTATACCAATTAAATTGGACACTATGCAAAAGTTTTATATAATAATTAAAAATATGAGTTGAATATATGCAAATCATATCTAAATTTTTATAATCTATATGTTCATATAAGAATTGTTTTGCTTTTAAATTATTTATTTATTTTGTAGTAAAAACATGATCATTGTATTAGAATTTTTATTGAATGTAATATTAAATTGTTAAAAGTAATATTTTTAAATACTAGATTTAATTTGCTCACATATTAATATTGTAAAATATATTGTGATTTTACAATATTAATTGTTAAGCTAAAATATTTTCGAATAAATTTAAAATCAAATTTCATTATTTTAAATTATTGGAAAAAGACATTCATAAAACATTTAGATAATAGTTAAATAATAATAATAATTTCATTCTCTCAATAATCTAAATATGCATTAATGTTGATATATGTTAAGTTTCATTGTTTTGCACTGAACTAATTTTCCATTAGGTTTTTGCTCTGCAACCCTAATGGAGAGGCAGCCATGAGCTAAATTGAACCGCGATACCAAAAAAACATGACGACATCTGTAAAGCTGCAAACCAGGAGGTCGAGAACCAGATCGAAATGACAGAGGAGGAAGGGGGGGAGAGATCCCCTCCTACCAAGACGTGACGACAGGGGATTCCTGCCAGAATACAAGTAATCTGAAACAAGCAAGAGATACCAACAAAATTTTAGGACCTATCCTCGGGGCGCAATGGCAGTAGGAAGCAGAGGAAAATGTTTACCATGTGCGACGGAGAAACTGAGATTCATCATTCTGATGAACAAACTAGAGCGATACAGAAGCTACATGAAAGACCACATGCTAATATGTAAGTTCATCGGAGTATGGCTAATGGAAAAGAACCTCACCAAATGGATACAACAAAAATGGCAGCCCCGAGGTCATATCGAGCTCAAGCTGGGAGCTAGAGGCTTCTTCACAGTAATATTCTCGAACCTGCAAGACAAAGAAAAAGTATTTGAAAATGGTCCTTACTTTCATTATAATGCTGGTTTGTTTATGAGATACTGGGAAGAATGTTATGACCCAGATAAGGAAAAATTTCTGGTAGCCCCAGTTTGGGTCAGGTTATTCGGTCTCCCAATGGATTTCTGGGACCTAGAAATATTGGAGGTCATTGGAAATATCATAGACAAATTTGTCAAAATAACAGAAACGACAAAAAAAGGAAGATACACTTCATATGCGAGAATATGCGTATACATGAACATAGCTGAACCTATACCAGACTCAGTGGAACTAGAATACCATGAAGAGGTATGGCAGCAAACCTTAGACTACGAACACATCCCATTCATATGCAGAAGATGTCATGAGTATGGTCACCTATTTAAGGAGTGCCCAATGAACCTAGAGGAGGGAAAGAACATGAAAAAACAAAAGAGGAAACATCAAGAAGATAAGGAAGGGTTTCAAGAAGTGAAAAGCAAGAGAAGACAAGCAAAAGAGAACCCCAATGCAGGGAAAAAAGAATATCAAGATTAGTCTAGCAGAACAAATAGCTTTGAAGCATTGCAGGTGTTAGCGCCTGAAATTTCACCTCAGGCTGAGAAAAGTAAACTCCAAGGCAACATCAAACCACTTAGCCTCGTAGCTAGCCCTACGGGGCAGGAGAGGGCTCTCTCCGGTCTATCTCGGTAGAGATCTTCAACGGGAAAGATAACCAATAAAGAACACTGATTTTAGGCTAGTAAACTGATAAAAGGTTTGATTTGAGATTTTTAGGATTTTGGTGGAAAATCGGGAAAAGGCAATTTTGGGTGCGGGGATTGGACACAGTTTTCGCAGGGGGTTCTTTGGGGCAAGGTAGGAGACTGTATTGATGCCTTTGAATTAAGTGAATGGATAGGAATGACCGGTGAGGAGCTAAAGAGAGCAAGAAACCTCCAAGAGTTCTCTTTAGACAGATGAAAACATAAATATTAAGCAAACTTAAAAGCAGAGCATGACAATCATGAATTCTACTTTAACACTTCATTTGCCTAATTTGCAGAAGGAAAAGTAAGAAGATGATTCACATAAAAAACTTACAAGTACAAAGAGAAACACACCATCAATACATGTAACCACAGGAATCCCAAAGAGGACTGCAAAACCCTGGTCTTTCTTCCTTTGCCAAAATTGCAGAGATACATTGAGTAATACAATAGAGCTTTCTCCCTCAAGAGTCCAATCGTGAAAATGACCAAGAAAGTACATAATATAGGCAATCTAACATCTTTCCTTGCCTCTAGGGGTCGAGCTCACTATCCTAGGAGCTGTTTCAACCAATTCTAAACTGAGCACTGAAAACTAGGCAGTCAAAACAACTTGCCTCTATAAGCTAGGAAACCAATTCATTCATTAAATTTTTGCCTATCTCATGAATGAATCTTCTAGAAGAGATAAATAAGTGTCAAAATATCATAAAATTACATCATTTACAACAAGGAAGATCAAAATCTACTCCAAAAAGTCAAATCTAGTCAAAACTGCGTTTTGCTGAGCTGTAGGTGAATTTCTGTGAAAACTGCCCAACACGTCGCGCCCTGATTCTGAATGCGTCGCGCGCCTTTGGAGCTGCTTTTGAGGCACTTCCAGGTGTCCAAATGAGGCAAAAGTGGGCGTGTTGGAAAGGTATGGATGTCGAATTTCCAACCCAAGTGGAATTTCTGAATTTGGTGGCCATTTGCCCCTCCAAAATTGCAATCTCCCAAGACTGCTTCCTGTGTGTCAAAAAGGTGGCAGAAAGTCATTTTTTGCTTGTTTTTTGACTTTCTGGAGGCCCAAAACTTGGTGAAATTTCTTGGCAATTGCTGAGCAAGTGTATCTTTGCATGAAAAATCCAAAAATGCTGAGTTTTCCTGAAAAGGAGTTGCCCATCGAAAGGGTCGCGCGGGGCGCGCGACGTGTTGGTGGAGAAAACCTGTTTTTTGCCCAAAAATTCACAAGTGACCAAAAATGCTCAAATTTTTTTGAAATTTGTGCTGGAGTTAAGCCATTTAGCATCATGCTCCTTCAAGGAAGCCTCAGCCAAGATGTGGAGGGGATCGGGCCTTTTCCTTCGTTTTAGTGCTTTGGCCAACCGTCTTTGGAGCACCTTCATTCTTGCCTTGCATACGTGCTTTCGGGCCCAATAGTGGTTCTTCATGTTCCGGAGCAGGTCCTTATCTTGGTTGACCTTGGCCAGCAACCTCTCCAAATGAGCATTGACCCGAAGAAGCATAGCCTCTCGCTCAACGGGTACCAAATCACCAGGTCTCTTGCGAGCCAAGTTGCGGTCCTCATGAATCCTCCGCAACTCATCAAGAGTGTTCTCATCTTCCAATTGCTTGTTGCACTGCTCCAAATATGTAGTTGTCCATTGTGCCATCTCTAACTTTTGCTGCAACAAGCGGTTCTCAGTCTCCTTTTGCTGAATGATCTCGTGAAGCTCCGTGCTAGGAGAATGGATGTCAAGATCAATGATGTTGATATCTGGATCACCTGACGGTCCCTCCTCAATCATGGGTTGCTTGCCCCTCTCTGATACCTGTGCTGCTGTCGAAAGCGAGGCCCCTTCCACCTGATGTGGAGATAACACTCGCTGAACTGATGAAGAAGGTGAGACCCCTTCCACCTGATGTGGAGAAAATACTCGCCGAGCTGATGCAAATAAGACCCTGTGGCCTCTCTTATATGTGACCAATGGAGGAGAGCTGACATGTCTGGTCTTAGGGATATCATGCTGCTGTGATGGTCCTCCCTCCTCATGAACAACCTCAGGAGGTGGTGGTGGCGCTGTGAAAAAATCACGAGAGATAAAATCCTCCCATGGGATACCCTGCAGAGCCAACTGATGTATGACCACAAGCTGGATCAAACCATAATGATAGATGCTCCTGTGTTGCTGTGCTGGGCTCTTTCTCTGCATCAAGGGCACCATCTTCTCAATATTCCGGCACATGATAAATGGTATGTTCATCATCCGTACCCATGTGAAATGCATCAACAAGCGAATATGGTACGAACACAAACATGAAAATCTGCCCTCACAGGTGAAATAGCGCATGATGAGCCTCATCAAGGGAGCATACTCATCCCTCAAAAATCTGAAAGGAAATACACCAGTCATGTGCCTCATATATGCAGGTTTAATGTAGGGCTCATACTGAAATCTGTCCAATAGTTTGCGCTTGTTCCACTCTTCTCCAACATTAGGTATCCCTGTTGCTTGAGCAACCATCTCAGGTGTCAATGTAAAATCCACCCTTGCAAGATTCACATGCCCATCATGCAAATGCAAAACAAACAAGCGGACCAATTCCCTGTGATGCTGAATTTGAGAGATCCTCTCGCAAAACTCATAACATGACAGGTGGCGAAAACATGTGACTGCAAGTGGACAAGCCTGCAAATAGGTCAAAGAGGTGGGCTCCTCTCTCACATGGTGACCACTCTTACCACCCCTGTGAGGCCTCCTTTGTACCTCAACCTCTAGTGTTGACTCACGGTCATCACTTTGCTCATAGTCGGTTTCGGTTTCTGACATGGTTTCAAGAGCAAAGTGGCTGAAATGTACCGCTGCTTCTGCTAAAAAATCTGTTGTTTTAATTGTTGAAATGCTGCAACCTTGAAGAAATTTGGGGTCGTTTTGCAGTTTACAGGCAATTTTCTGTGGATGAATCCCCAACATGTAGCACGCGGGTCTGGACGGGTCACGCGTGCCCAACGCGTCGCACTAGTGCTTTTTTCCAACTGCGATGACTCCCTTGACGCGTCGCGCCTGCCCAACACGTCGCGTGCAGGTCTGAACGGGTTGCGCGCTGGCTCTGTCTGCAATTTCGCCCAGTTTCTCTTCAAATCACCTTTCACTCTTGCTTTGAGGCAAATGATCACCAAATGGAGGGAGAGAGGGGCTTTATAAGCTTGATTTAAATTAATTTCCCCTCAAACCCTCTTTCTAATGTTTATAACATGACACTTTTTCAAAATTTAAATGCTGTTGACTTTATGGTTTCCTTTTGTCCTGAAATTGGTTGAACTGATGCTTTTTCTTGAAAATTTTTGCAGGGATATCTTCTGAGGAATCTTGGCAAAGGGGACCAGGGCTGCATGCTGACTTTCGAAGAATTTTGAATTTTTACAACTTTTTACAAAAATGAGAAAATGACCTTGTTTTTAAAAACAGGGTTTTTAAATCCAAGGTAAAAATTAGCTGTACAAGATGAAATCTTTTGAAGAAATACTTTGATAGTCATCCCTCTAGCCTGCTGGGCATTTATTGACTTTTAAAGACATGACCTCAAAGACAAATTGGACCTAAACCCTAGACCTAGGACTTTTGACCTCAAGACAAGACAAGTAACCTTGAAAGAGTTTATTGACTGAAACAACTTGATCCAGCAGTGCCAAGAGGGGAATAAAGACACCAGCTCCTCCATCAGGGTTATGGCATGCCTAATGGAATGCAATGAGATGACACTGATGAGACACCTACTTATGCAAATGCAAAGAGCTTTGATCGCTGACGGAGGGCTACTAGACCGACTCTAACATTGGCTCCAATGGGGATGGTAGCTCCTTGGAGGTACCAAGAACCTTAGACCTCTGGGAGAGCAGACCAGTGCTTTTCAATCATTGGGCAATGGAGTCATTATTTACATATGTGACCCAAACCGGGACAACTTTATTGACTTTAACAACTGACTGAAAATTGGACTAACTTTGACCCAAACTAACTCAACTTTTGGACAGAAAATGGACTGATAAAAACAACATGAAAAACTCACACCAACTAATCTCCATCTTCAGAATTATAGCCTTCACCGTGGGCCCCAGACTAAAGATGAAAGATCAGTGCACACTTGCAGTGAAATAAAAGTAAAATGGTAATTACAATGATAATGGCTAGAGCAGAAAATGCTCAGACATGGTACCTTTTAAGCAGCTGGCCATTGATCGACCCTACAAGACAATCATCAACATTCATTTCTTTGAGAAGAAAGGCATTTGGACCACGGTATGCTGCAATTTTGTAAGGACCTTTCCATAAGTTGTCAAACTTTCCATGTTTCCCTTTGTCTTCATTTCGGGCATCCCACCTCAAAACAACATCATCTATCTAAAAATCATTCGGCTTTGCTTTTCTGTCATAGATTTTCTTTATGTGCTCTTGCAACTTAAGAGTATTTTGAAGAACCTCCTCCCGTGTCTGCTGTAAATGAATCATTTGACTAATCCGCCTTTGCATTGGATCCTCCTCACCACCAACTTCTTGAAGCAATTTTGCTACCGGAATACTAAGTGAAGTAGGAAACACCGCATCTGTCCCGTAAACTAGTTCGAAAGGTGACATACCAATTGACTTTTTCTGACTTACATGATCAGCCCATAATGCATTTACTAACTGTTTGTGCCAGCTCTTCTTATTGTTTTCCAGCAATTTCTTTATGATGTTTACCAAAGATTTATTTGAAGATTCAGCCAACCCATTTCCTTGCGGATGATAGGCGGTTGAATGCCCCAAGTTGATGTTATATTTGTAGCAAAAATCAACCATCTTCTTTGATTTAAACGCTGCTGCATTATCTGTAATCAACTTATGTGGACAACCGAAACGTGACAATATGTTATTTTCAAGGAAAGAAATAATTACCAAGTCTGTGGCCTGCCGGGTGGGAATGGATTCAATCCATTTCGTGAAGTAATCAGTGGCTGTCAATATCCATCGATGCTGTCTGGAAGATGCTGGATGAATTTCGCCGATGAAATCTAAGCCCCACTGCTGAAATGGTGCACTGACTTCAATGGGCTTGAGAGGCAAGGGCTGTAATTTCTGCTTTCCTTGAAAAATTTGACATTCATGACAACTCTTGACTGCTTTATATACATCTGAAAATAACGAAGTCCAATAGAAACCTGCCCTTAGGATCTTGTTTGCCGTGGTCTTCCAAAACAAGTGACCCCCGCAGTCACCTTTGTGAAAATCCTCTACAACTCTCTTAGCTTCCTCCTCGACCAAACAATTCAGCAATATGCCACTGGGGTCTTTCCAATATAGTGCAGATTTGATGATGCAAAATTTAGCAGCCTTTAACTTCAATGTCCTAGCTTTGTTTCGAGGCATATTGGGAGGTGAAGGCAAATTTTGAAGCACATATACAATATCAGCATACGAAGGAGAGGAAATAAAGATATCAGATACCTGTAGCGCTGAATTTTCTTCATCTTCGTCGGACAAGGCAACAATCAATATATAATTACTCTAATTATTAATTCTAGGTTGGATTTTAATATAATTACTCTAATTATTAATTCTAGGTTGGATTTTAATATAATTACTCTAATTATTAATTCTAGGTTGGATTTTAATATAATTACTCTAATTATTAATTCTAGGTTGGATTTTAATATAATTACTCTAATTATTAATTCTAGGTTGGATTTTAATATAATTACTCTAATTATTAATTCTAGGTTGGATTTTAATATAATTACTCTAATTATTAATTCTAGGTTGGATTTTAATATAATTACTCTAATTATTAATTCTAGGTTGGATTTTAATATAATTACTCTAATTATTAATTCTAGGTTGGATTTTAATATAATTTGAACCTAATGTTTGTTCCAATATAGTATAGTTTTCACTATTGTTTTATTTTAGATTTTAGGTTATATTAATATTAACTTATTTAGATATTAATATAGATCTGTGGTTTTTATTGATTCTATTACTATTACATATATTATGTTATATAGATTTTAAGTTTTATAAATATTATGTTTTACAATGATCAAGTCTTATAAAATACTAAGTTATATAGTCATTTAGTCATATATATTAATATTATGTTATTCAACCATATACATTAATATTAAGTTATTTGTCCCTTATAGTCATTAAATTATATAGTCATTAGTTGTGTAGTCATAGATATTATATTAATATTAATATATATTTATTAGTTTGTATGTATTTAATTTACATAGTTTTTAGGTTATACAAATATTATTTATGATATTAATATATATATTAGTTTTTAATTATTAATATAGGTTCTAGGCTTTATTAATATTAACTCTAATATATATTAAGTTATATTGGCTTTAGGTTATATTATTATTAAGTTATATTGTCATTAAGCTATATAATTATTAATGTTAATTAGTAATTATTTATTAGGTTTATGATATTAATATTAATATATTTATTAGTTTTTAACCTTTTTGATATATAAATATTAACATTCATATTAGTTTAAATGATTAATTTAGATTTTAGTTTAAAGAATTTGGTCAAAAATATAAAGTAATCAATATCATAATAAAAATATTAAGTAAATAATAATAATTTATAATAATTAAAATTAATTTTAGGTTTTATGATAATTCTTTCTGGCCGACCTGTGCTTTGCTTTTAATTCTCATCCCTCATTAATATTTATTCCCTCCCTCTGGCTCTTCTTTTTATCATCTTTCTCTTTACCCTGATGATGGATCCCATTTGGGATTTGAAACGTTGGTGTAAAAACTCGACTACTGTGGATTCTCCGATCAAAAATTCGAAAAGCACAAACCACAGATCACTGAAATCCAATCAAATTAATGTCTAGGACATGGAGATTTGTTTCAGCCATCAATTTAGCAAGACCTTGGCCCTTGATCAGCTTGGTAGGCTTAATTTCCACATCATACTCCAATAGTGCAGCAATCCATTTACCTCGTTTTCCTTCCGGTTCCACTTGTACCAAAACATCTTTAACAGCTGCGTTAGGAACATATGCCAAAATGTGGGAATTCAGTATGTACACACGGAAATCTTTCAAAGCTTTTACCAGCGCCAATGCTTGTTTTTCAATGATATTATACTTCAGCGCTCCGTCCCTTATAATACGACTGAAAAAAGCAATGGGATTCTCAACTCCATCTCTCTTTTGCATCAGCATAGCTGCCAATGTATGCTCAGAAGCAAATGAAAATAAAATAAAATCTTGTGTATAATCCGGGCTGATTAGAGTTGGGGCTGAAGATAAAATTAACTTTACCAAATTGAAAGACGTTACCGCCTCTTCAGTCCATTTGAGCTGGCTGTCCTTTTTAAGCATGCTAGTGATTTCTCTAAGGTGTTCGACAAGATTCGGAATAAAGCGACGTAGAAAATTCAACTTGCCATTAAAGGACTGAATCTCTTTCTTGTTTCGGGGCTGCTCTAATTGCTGAATAGCTTCCACACGTGCAGGATCTATACGAATGCCATCTTTGGAAATGATGTGGCCCAACAACTTGCCTTCACTCATGGCGAAAAGACTCTTCTTTGGATTCAATGAGATACCATATTTTCTGCACTTTTGAAACACCATTGTTAAATGATACAAATGTTCTTCATCAGATTTAGAAAACACAGTTAAATCATCAAGATAAACGACCAAAAAGACATCCTTCTCATTAGCAAAGGCCATGTCCATCGCCCGCTGAAAGGTGGCACCTGCATTTTTCAATCCAAATGGCATCTTGGCATAATGAAATGTTCCCCATGGAGTAGTGAATGCAGTCTTGTCGCGGTCATCCTCATGCACCAAAATCTGATTATACCCGGAATAACCATCAAGTAGCGATATCCTTGATGCCCCAACTACCCGCTGCAATATATGATCCATCTTGGGCAGCGGATAATTGTCCTTTAGCGACACCTTATTCAGATTTCTAAAGTCTATACACAAGCGGATCTCACCGGTCTTCTTTCTCACGGGCACCAAGTTGGAAATCCAATCGGAAAATCGGGTTGGCACTATAATTCCAGATTTGTACAACCAGTTAACTTCCTTCTCGATCAATGGCAACAGCTTAGGATTAATTCTTCTCAACTTTTGTCGGAAAGGCTTTTGATTTGGCTTTATGGGAATGGTATGTTGAATGATACTTGTGTCATAAGTTTTCAAATCTGAATAATCCCATGCAAAAACATTAGAAAACGAAGACAACAATCTGATATATTCTTTCTTTACCTTTGGCAACAATGCTTTCGATAGTTTCACCATCTTCAGATTTTCATCTGTTCCAAGATTCACTTCTTCGACACCTTCTTCCGTTGGCCTCAAGGTTGGTTTGCGGGCCACATCATCTTGATCGAACAACTCTTCCAAAGGAATTAATCCTTTAGGAATGAAATTGTCTTTAAGCTGCAATACATCCATTTGATTTACTTCCTCAGGTTCTGTGTCTATGGAGATGTCTTTGAACTCACCTTCAACTTGCAGAAAATCCTTGATTTCTTCATCATCTTGGAAAACTTGCCAACATCTTTGATTGTCTGGGACTGTAGGACGGTGCTTCACATAAATCTCAAACTTATTGCTGGAATTCATGGGGATTTTTAGATTACTTGCTGCCTTAGCCAATGCATCCGCAACACCATTTTGGATACGGGGCACACATGTCAAAGTATGTTCAGAAAACAGCTTCAAGATATCTAGGACAGCATTTCGATATGCTCGCATACGAGGATGCTTGGCCTGAAACTCACCTTTCACTTGATTTATAACCAACTCGGAGTCGCCATATACTACTATCTTCTTTGCCTTCAACTTCCGAAGGATTTTCAGGCCAACAATGAGAGCCTCATATTCCGCCTCATTGTTTGAACAATCGAATGCCAATTTGTAAGAACATGCTCATACCTTACTTGGGACTTTGCTTCGGACAGAAAATGGACTTCGAATCCACACACCTATACCAGCACCATCGCTGCCCACAGCACCATCAAAATCCATGGTCCAAAGACCATCCTCATCGTCTTCTAAATGCTGAAATTGTGATGTCTCTGCATTTTCTGTTTGCTGCCCTTTCATTTCAGCTGTTGGCTCCATGACAGCGGACCTTTCTTCACTTTCTTTTCTCAAAATTTCTCTAAAATTTTCTGTAATGTCGGGTATATCTTCTGCTTGAACCAACTGACTATCTATCTCATTAAAATTATCAGCAAACAAAACAAACGATTCCAAATCTGTATGTACATAATTTACAAGATGATTCACTGGCTTTTTCTTACTAGTGATCATGTATTTCATCTTTTGCTCCCTATATAACTTCCTCATCTGACCAAAGACCGGGATTGTAGCATAAGAAAAATCAAGCTGAAGTGTACCTTTGAGTTTGGCTCCCCAAGATCTCGAAAGCAACATGCCGAACCGCGGAGGAATATCTGCCACCACCACATCCATCAAAACATTCTTTGCTGGGATTTGATCTAGGCTCACCACCAAGTCCTTGATCAAACCAATACATTTCACCCGGCTGGAATCAAACGAATACAAATCATGATACTTCCTTGTGATGTCTAGTCCCAGCTTTTCCATAATTGCTTTCGGCATCAAATTATGTGAAGCTCCCGAGTCAAACATGGCATTATGTAAAACATACTCATGCAATCGCAAACTGATATAGAATGGAGGAACATCACTTTCGGGAGACTCACCATTTAAACCAGGCCCAAAAATCAATTCCGGCTGATCATCTTCTACATTCACCGTGTCTAGCATTGGATCAAAATTCAGCATCTTGGAGATTTGGCCTCGGTAAGTGCTGTTCTTCATGATTTCCGTCAAAGGAATGGACACTTTCAACTTTGAAATTTCATTCTCCAAACTGAAAGCTGAAACCTTCTCACCTTCTTTGATTGTGACTCACTTTTCCGCCTTCATCCTCGCTCTTTTATCATTCAAATTCGCTTCAACACTAACAAAAATTTTCTGCATATCCTCCAACGTAGGCGGATCTCTATCTCGCAATGAATAAGCCATCTTCGGATCAAAGCCATCCGAGAATTTGAGGAGCGCTGATTTTCTTGACGGTCTCAAATCATCGGGAATAGCATTGTAAACTGTATTAAATCTGATAATGTAATCTTGAACGGACTCACCATGATTATGCTTGAGGTTGTTGTATTCGGCATTAATCTGAAGCGAATCCTTTCTGATTTCCCATCGATCTAAAAACTGCCTTTGAAGTGCCTCTAAGGTAGCAATGCTCCGGGTTGTCAAACCTCTGAACCACTTTCTTACTTCGCCATCAAATGTTTGTACAAACAAACGCATAGTTACATCCTCTTCATCTATCTCATATAGATCAAAGAAAGTCGTCATTTGTCTATATGTTGCTGAGCAAAGATACTCTGTGGAGTGCCATCAAACATGGGAATTTTACTCTGATAATCGGCTGGCATATCATGCAGATTTTGGGGAAGAGGTAGAGGAGCAAATCGAGCAGCCATTGCTTTAGGTAGATTGGGTCTAGGAGTAGTAGGTGGAGTAAGTGTAGCTGTAGTATGAGGAGTATGAGGAGGAGAAGTGGTATGGGATGTAGAGGGCGAACCAACTGTAGATTCCGGATAAGTGATTATAGGAGAAACAGAAATAAAAGGAGGATTTGACTGCTCATGCGTCGTGATAGTGGATCCGATATGAACAGATATAGTTTCAACGAACTCAGCAAGATTTGTAGCGTGAATATCTGACTGAAGAGATATTAGGATGAAATTGTCAACCAATTTATTGTGTCTCTCAATTTCAAGGGCAGCTGCAAAATCAGGGTTGGGAACTAGAAAATCAAGTGCACTTTCAGATTTAGTTTTGAACAAGGACAACTCAAAACTATTGTCAAAATCAATGTCTTCAAGATACTCAAAAACAACTAGACATGAATGAGATTTGAATATATGACCAGAATCTGAAGCCAGTTTGGATATCAAGGAACAAATAGCCAATCAGCCTGTGAAAACTCTTAACTAATCATCCAAAGGTTCAGAGTTTGCAAATATACTGGGGTGAGATGCAAATGAAGTGTTACATTCACTAGCTCACGGAGGTCGACTGAAGCAGCGTTTATCTACTTGCGCTGATGCAAAGCAAGAGCGTTTTCGAAGGCTACCTGGCGTATCTTCAGACTCCGTCTAAGACTTATGAAATAAACACATCAATCAGCAAACAATTTGTTCTCCCCAGTATGGTTGCCAATATGTTAGCGCTTGAAATTTCACCTCAGGATGAGAAAGGTAAACTCCAAGGCAACATCAAACCACTTAGCCTCGTAGCTAGCCCTACGGGGCAGGAGAGGGCTCTCTTCGGTATATCTCAGTAGAGATCTTCAACGGGCGAGATAACCAATAAAGAACACTGATTTTAGGCTAGTAAACTGATAAAAGGTTTGATTTGAGATTTTTAGGATTTTGGTGGAAAATCGGGAAAAGGCAATTTTGGGTGCGGGGATTGGACACAGTTTTTGCAGGGGGTTCTTTGGGGCAAGGTAGGAGACTGTATTGATACCTTTGAATTAAGTGAATGGATAGGAATGACCGGTGAGGAGCTAAAGAGAGCAAGAAACCTCCAAGAGTTCTCTTTAGACAGATGAAAACATAAATATTAAGCAAACTTAAAAGCAGAGCATGACAATCATGAATTCTACTTTAACACTTCATTTGCCTAATTTGCAGAACGAAAAGTAAGAAGATGATTCACATAAAAAACTTACAAGTACAAAGAGAAACACACCATCAATACATGTAACCACAGGAATCCCAAAAAGGACTGCAAAACCTGGTCTTTCTTCCTTTGCCAAAATTGCAGAGATACAATGAGTAATACAATAGAGCTTTCTCCCTCAAGAGTCCAACCATGAAAATGACCAATAAAGTACATAATATAGGCAATCTAACATCTTTCCTTGCCTCTAGGGGTCGAGCTCACTATCCTGGGAGCTGTTTCAACCAATTCTAAACTGAGCACTGAAAACTAGGCAGTCAAAACAACTTGCCTTTTAAGCTAGGAAACCAATTCATTCATTAAATTTTTGCCTATCTCATGAATGAATCTTCTAGAAGAGATAAATAAGTGTCAAAATATCATAAAATTACATCATTTACAACAAGGAAGATCAAAATCTACTCCAAAAAGTCAAATCCAGTCAAAACTGCGTTTTGCTGAGCTGTAGGTGAATTTCTGTGAAAACTGCCCAACACGTCGCGCCCTGATTCTGAATGCGTTGCGCGCCTTTGGAGCTGCTTTTGAGGCAATTCCAGGTGTCCAAATGAGGAAAAAGTGGGTTTGTTGGAAAGGTATGGATGTCTACTTTCCAACCCAAGTGGAATTTATGAATTTGGTGGCCATTTGCCCCTCCAAAATTGCAATCTCCCAAGACTGATTCCTGTGTGTCAAAAAGGTGGTAGAAAGTCATTTTTTGCTTGTTTTTTGACTTTCTAGAGGCCCAAAACTTGGTGAAATTTCTTGGGAATTGCTGAGAAAGTGTATCTTTGCATGACAAATCCAAAAATGCTGAGTTTTCCTGAAAAGGAGTTGCCCATCGAAAGGGTCGCGCGCGGCGCGCGACGTGTTGGTGGAGAAAACCTGTTTTTTGCCCAAAAATTCACAAGTGACCAAAAATGCTCAAAATTTTTTGAAATTTGTGCTGGAGTTAAGCCATTTAGCATCATGCTCCTTCAAGGAAGCCTCAACCAAGATGTGGAGGGGATCGGGCCTTTTCCTTCGTTTTAGTGCTTTGGCCAACCGTCTTTGGATCACCTTCATTCTTGCCTTGCATACGTGCATTCGGGCCCAATAGTGGTTCTTCATGTTCTGGAGCAGGTCCTTATCTTGGTTGACCTTGGCCAGAAACCTCTCCAAATGAGCATTGACCCGAAGAAGCATAGCCTCTCGCTCAACAGGTACCAAATCACCGGGTCTCTTGCGAGCCAAGTTGCGGTCCTCATGAATCCTCCGCAACTCATCAAGAGTGTGCTCATCTTCCAATTGCTTGTTGCGCTGCTCCAAATATGTAGTTGTCCTATGCCATCTCTAACTTTTGCTGCAACAAGAGGTTCTCAGTCTCCTTTTGCTGAATGATCTCGTGAAGCTCCGTGCTAGGAGAATGGATGTCAAGATCAATGATGTCGATATCTGGATCACCTGACGGTCCCTCCTCAATCATGGGCTGCTTGCCCCTCTCTGATACCTGTGTTGCTGTCGGAAGCGAGGCCCCTTCCACCTGATGTGGAGATAACACTCGCTGAACTGATGAAGAAGGCGAGACCCCTTCCACCTGATGTGGAGAAAATACTCGCCGAGCTGATGCAAATAAGGCCCTGTGGCCTCTCTGATATGTGACCAATGGAGGAGAGCTGACATGTCTGGTCTCAGGGATATCATGCTGTTGTGATGGTCCTCCCTCCTCATGAACAACCTCAGGAGGTGGTGGTGGCGCTGTGAAAAAATCACGAGAGATAAAATCCTCCCATGGGATACCCTGCTGAGCCAACTGATGTATGACCACAAGCTGGATCAAACCATAATGATAGATGCTCCTATGTTGCTGTGCTGGGCTCTTTCTCTGCATCAAGGGCACCATCTTCTCAATATTCCGGCACATGAAAAATGGTATGTTCATCATCCGTACCCGTGTGAAATGCATCAACAAGCGAATATGGTACGAATACAAACATGAAAATCTGCCCTCACAGGTGAAATAGCGCATGATGAGCCTCATCAAGGGAGCATACTCATCCCTCAAAAATCTGAAAGGAAATACACCAGTCATGTGCCTCATATATGCAGGTTTAATGTAGGGCTCATACTGAAATCTGTCCAATAGTTTGCGCTTGTTCCACTCTTCTCCAACATTAGGTATCCCTGTTGCTTGAGCAACCATCTCAGGTGTCAATGTAAAATCCACCCCTGCAAGATTCACATGCCCGTCATGCAAATGCAAAACAAACAAGCGGACCAATTCCCTGTGATGCTGAATTTGAGAGATCCTCTCGCAAAACTCATAACATGACAGGTGGCAAAAACATGTGACTGCAAGTGGACAAGCCTGCAAATAGGTCAAAGAGGTGGGCTCCTCTCTCACATGGTGACCACTCTTACCACCCCTGTGAGGTCTCCTTTGTACCTCAACCTCTAGTGTTGACTCACGGTCATCACTTTGCTCATAGTCGGTTTCGGTTTCTGACATGGTTTCAAGAGCAAAGTGGCTGAAATGTACCGCTGCTTCTGCTCAAAAATCTGTTGTTTTAATTGTTGAAATGCTGCAACCTTGAAGAAATTTGGGGTTGTTTTGCAGTTTACAGGCAATTTTCTGTGGATGAATCCCCAACATGTAGCGCACGGGTCTGGATGGGTCGCACGCGCCCAACGTGTCGCGCCAGTGCTTTTTTCCAACTGCGATGACTCCCTTGACACGTCGCGCCTGCCCAACACGTCGCGTGCATGTCTGAACGGGTCGCGCGCGGGCTCTGTCTCCAATTTCGCCTAGTTTCTCTTCAAATCGCCTTTCACTCTTGCTTTGAGGCAAATGATGACCAAATGGAGGGAGAGAGGGGCTTTATAAGCTTGATTTAAATTAATTTCCCCTCAAACCCTCTTTCTAATGTTTATAACATGACACTTTTTCAAAATTTAAATGCTGCTGACTTTATGGTTTCATTTTGTCTTGAAATTGGTTGAACTGATGCTTTTTCTTGAAATTTTTTTTCAGGGATAGCTTCTGAGGAATCTTGGCAAAGGGGACCAGGGCTACATGCTGACTTTCAAAGAATTTTGAATTTTTACAACTTTTTACAAAAATGAGAAAATGACCTTGTTTTTAAAAATAGGGTTTTTAAATCCAAGGTAAAAATTAGCTATACAAGATGAAATCTTTTGAAGAAATACTTTGATAGTCATCCCTCTGGCCTGCTGGGAATTTATTGACTTTTAAAGACATGACCTCAAAGACAAATTGGACCTAAACCCTAGACCTAGGACTTTTGACCTCAAGACAAGACAAGTAACCTTGAAAGAGTTTATTGACTGAAACAACTTGATCCAGCAGTGCCAAGAGGGGAATAAAGACACCAGCTCCTCCATCAGGGTTATGGCATGCCTAATGGAATGCAATGAGATGACACTGATGAGACACCTACTTATGCAAATGCAAAGAGCTTTGATCGCTGATGGAGGGCTACTAGACCGACTCTAACATCAGGGAGAAGAAGAATAAGACAACGAGGCCCAAACTATGGACTATTGGGAAAAAGGAAAGGACAGTAGTTCGAGTCAAGCCAAGCCAAACCCCAAGAGGAAAGCCCAAAGAGAGCTGACAGAGAAGGAGGAGAAGGAAGACAGAGAGAATATGGAAAACACCACAATGGAAATTGACCCAAGTAAGGGAGAATAATTAAGCATGGAAGAAGAGGTGTTGAGGAAACTGTTAAATGAATGGAGACACCTAGATGAAAGATTTATACCAGAAGACCAAAAAAGACTATACAGAGAAACATTCCAACAGTATCAAGCTAAACAGGGGCAGGGACAGGTGGATATGGCAGAACAATTGGGGATGCATCAGGACAACTCCCAAGAATACTCAAATAAAATGAAAGGAGGAAAGAAAAGAGGCCGAAGAAACCTATAGGAATCTATACAAATTATGGGAGAAATGTTGGTGAATACAGGGAGGGTGGTACTACTATCAGCGGTATACCAACAAATAAACAAAGTAACCCAATGATAATTACATCTTGGAATATAAGAGGCCTCAATAGTAGAGGCAAATAGAGACATTTAACTGAGAGACTAAGAAAATAAAAACCTCAACTCATGCTGCTACAAGAAACAAAAATTACAGGAGGGAAAATGGAAGATATATTAAGTAAAATAAAACCAAGGTATGAATGCATGACCATAGATGCGAGAGGTAGCGCGGGTGGAATAGCAATACTGTGGAACCCAGTAGAGATCACAATGGACTACTGGATAGGTATGAAGAGAATCCTCACGGGGTGGTTTCACCTGATAGGAAATATAGAATGGTTCCTAGTCTCTGCAGTATATGGCCCTCACATTCTAGTGGAAAAGGAGAATTTCCTCCAGCAAATAATGAAGCTTAGCCAGCTACACAAAGAAAAACTTTGGCTGGTAGTAGGGGACTTCAATTTAATAACAACAATAGAGGAGAAAAAAGGGGGATTGCGAAGATAAGAGCCGAAAATGGAGAAATTCAGAGATTTACAAGAAGAACTAAAATTTGTGGACCTCCCAACTATAAACGGAAAATATACATGGAATAATAGAAGGGGAGGGAGTAGACAAATAGCCTCTCGATTGGACAGATTCTTGACAACAGAACACTTCATTAGCAAAGATATATTCTTTTCTTTTAATCTAGGATAATCAGTAACTAGTGAGAGTTAATTAGCAAAGATATATTCTATGAAGCATCAATTCTTCTGTGTCTAGGGTCGAACCACTAGACTATTAAACTCGAAGTAGAAATGAATCAAGGAAACCAAAACAGACCCTTTAGGTTTGAGGCATTTTGGCTAAGAGAACTGACCCTACTAGATAAAATGAAGGAATGGTGGAATGAGAGTGAGATAGTAGGGAGAAACCTGATGCACACCTTTCAACTCAGACTAAAAGATCTAAAAGGTAAAATAAAGAAATGGAATAAGGAAGAATTCAACAACATACAGAAGGAACAAGAGTTAATCCAAACAAAGATGAAGGAAGTACAACAACAAATAATCAATGAAGGTAGAAGTGAAGGGCTAGCAGAGGAGGAAGGGTAGTTGATTAATAAATTGGAGGAAAGAAGACAACAAGAAGAAATACTATGGAAATAGAAATCAAGAATCCAATGGTTAAAGGAAGGAGAAAGAAACACAAGGTTTTTCCACAAAGCAATGATCTATCATAGGCAGCAGAACATGATCTTCTCCTTAGTAGATCAGTAAGGCAATTGTCTTACCCAAAAGGAAGATATGGAGAATCTACTAATACAACACTTCAAAGGGCTGCTGACAGAACCAAACACAAGAAGGGAGGAGAACATAAACAAAATCATACAACACATCCCTAACTTGGTGAGCAGAGACCAAAACATGGATCTATTAAGAGAAATATCCAAAACATAGCTAGAAGAAGTCATTAGGAATATGGAGAGAAACAAAGCACCAGGGCCATATGGATTTACAACTGAATTCTTCTAGGCAACATGGATATTCCTAGGTGAAGACATAGTGAAATTAGTGGAGGAGTCTAGGCACACCAAAAGAATGCACCTGTCTCTGAACTCCACATTTTTGGCCTTGATCCAGAAGACAGAGAATTCAGAATAACCGCGAGGGTTTCGACCAATAGCACTCTGTAATGTCATATACAAAATTATGGCTACAATTATGGTAAATCATTTAAAACCTATACTACCTGGGTTGATATCTCAGGAACATATAGGGTTTTTCAAAGGAAGACAAATAACAAATGGCATAGTGGTGGCACAAGAGGCAATTCATTCATTAAAAAAAACAAAAACCAAAGGAATGTTGGTTAAATTAGACTTGGCAAAAGCCTATGATCGACTGAATTGGGATTATTTACAAGGAATATTGAAGGCATTCGACTTTGATGCAAGATGGATAAGTTGGACAATGTCGATGGTAACAACGCCAGTTTTGTCAATTCTTATCAATGGATCTCCCACATAGGCGTTTAACGCAACCCGAGGGCTCAGGGAAGGTGACCCGCTTTCCCTTTTCTTGTTTATCCTGGCAGTGGAAGGTCTTGGAAGGTACATAAAGGGGAAAGTTCGAAGTGAACAGTATACTGGCCTCAGACTATGGGGGAATGATCTACCATTAACTCACCAGCAATTTGTAGACGAAATAATGATGTATGGACAGGCATTGCTCAAGGAAGCCAGGAAAATTATGGAAATTCTCTCAGACTTCACTAGTGCTTTAGGGACAGAGATAAACAAAGATAAGTATGATATATTTTTCTTCAACACAACAACACCCTCACAAGCCTTCTTAGCAAGAGTAATGGGATTCAGAATAGGAAATTTCCCCACGAAATACTTAGGAGTCCAACTAAATGATCAGCAAAATAGAGTGGCAAACTGGAAACCCCTGTTGGGAAAAATCCAAAGAAAGATGCAGAACTGGACATTCAGGACATTGAATATGCCAAGTTGCGTAATATTACTAAGATCAGTATTACAATCTATCCTGATATACCAACTCACTAGTCAAGCGACTCCCAAAACAATATGCCAAAATATGATAGACATCTTCAAAAAGTTTTTATGGCAAGGGCCTAGAACAGAAAAAAAAGGGTGCTTCTATCATGGAACTAGCTCAACAAACCCCTAAAAGAAGGAGGCTTAGGACTTCGAGATCCCTATATACTGAATCAAGTCATGGGGGAAAAGTTATGGTGGAGATGGATCCAGGGAGGGGTAGACCTATGGAAACAACTATGGGAAAGGAAGTATGACATGCCTAGGTCACTAGAAGGAAAGTTGAGACTCCAAGATGACAAGAAAGGTTCAACAATATGGAACCTAGCTGTAGATAACAGAAATTTGATCAACAATCACAGCTTCTAGGAAATCAGAGGAGGTGACAAAGCCAATTTCTGGGAAGAAGCATGGTAATAGAGAGAAAAACTAAACAGCAAGCCCCAGCTAGAAGAAGTCCACCAATATACCAACATCCATGGGGAAAAAATAGTTAAAAACTTCTGGTGCATAGATCCTGGAGAATACTGGAGAAAGTGGAAACAAAATCAGGACTGGCCAGATGCACCAGAAACACCCCAGTGGAATCTATACGAAAATGAAATGGCAACTGGGAAAAGAGCAAAAAAATAAGGGCCGGACATACTAAGATGGGGTTACAGGATCAAAGGGATGTTCACAATTAAAGAGGGTTACCAATTACAAGAAAAAAATCTCAGGCATCAAGAGACAAATACCTGGGAAAGCATATGGAAAGAAAAGACATGGAAGAAGGTCGCTTTGTTCATGTGGATCCTACGCCACGGGCGTGCACTTACATGGGATCAACTGCAAAAAAAGGGGTTGCAAGGACCATCGATATGCTACTTATGCCGAGAACAAGCAGAAACAATGGAGCACATGACTAATACATGCAGATATAGTGATAACCTATGGAAAAATCATATTCAACTCTTCGGATCTAGTGATAGGAATCCAAACAACATGAAGACAACAATTGATAATTGACAAAAAAAGCCTTACCAAAATACAATCTTGAACCGAGCTTGGAGAATTTCACTAGGGTTCATCCTATGGGCAATATGGAAGGAACAAAATAACCTGATCTTCAAAGAAGAAAGAAGAACAGAAGGAGAAAAATGGAACCAGATAATCTAGAATATAAGAGAGACAATACTGGCAGAGAAATGGTATGAGGAAGATTGGAAAAGCAACCCACAGGAAGAAAGAATAATGAAAAGCCTGAACTTGAAACCTAGTATGCTGAACGCATCCTCGTGGAAGCACCATACCCTCAATGGAGAGGAGGAAAATCACTATAAATGGCCTCAGAAAGAATTTATCAAACTTAATTTCGATGGGGCTGCAAAAGGGAACCCTGGAGCAGTGGGGACAGGAGGATTATTCAGAGATGACAAGGGGAAGACACTCAGAGTCTATGCCATGGACTGTGGCAATGCGACCAACAATGAAGCAGAGCTTCATGCTCTGAAAAGGGGATTAGAAATTGCGATAAGAGAACGATTCCAAAGACTGCAGGTAGAAGGAGACTCGAAAATGGCGATCGAAATGGTGAAGAAGCTACAACAAGGAACGCAGTGGGAAAAAATCAGCCAAAGATGGAGAACTTCTTAGCTGGTCCAAGAGATCAACAAGCTAATTCGACAGATAGGATACATCATCCCAACACATGTCTGAAGGATGGGCAATGTGGTAGCAGACAATCTGGCAAACTGGGGATGTGGCCAGGTAGGTAGAAACCTAGATATAGAAGCAGAAGATCTATCACAAATGGAGGAAATGAAGAAACTAGTGGAAATACTAGAAAAAGACAAGGAGCACGAGGAGAACCCCCGATCGGGGTGTAGCAAAGCAAAGGAGGTGGGCCAACAGAGATGGGAAGTGGAGATGTCAGACATCATCCACACGAGCGCAAGGACAAGGATAAATTCAGGAAGTGGAGGGAGAGGACAATGGGAAGGGCAGGTGGAAGGACAGGGTAGGGAAGGAGCAAGCCCTGAGAGAAGGTAGGTGGAGCCAAGAAGGGAAGATAGTGAGGAAGGCAAGGTAGCCAGTGGGAGAGCAGGTAGAATGATGCCATCAAGCGGTAGGACAATGAAGGAGGACTCACAACAAGAGTAGCCAGAGGCATGCATGAGTTAATGAGAGCCAGAGCAGGAAGGGACAAAGGGCCATCATCCCGAGGGGATGGCATAGGGAAAAGGGTGGCGAGTAAATGTGAAGGACAGGTGGTAGATACATTGAAGGACATAGGGGAAAGGGGGATAAAACAAATGGGTAGAGAGTCAGTAGGTAGTTACATGCAGAAAGTGAGAACGAGAGTAGAAGGAGAGAAAGGTGGTAGAAGGATGACGATGTAGCCCAAGGAAAGCAGTGGTGCCAACTCTGGTAGACGGTATGCTCTTCTCCTATCCCTAAACCTCAGAAGTATAGTGATGCCACATTCTATAGTCTTAGTGAAGGAGATCGTGAAAGGTATGGACTCGGTAAGAGTCGAAACCAGGAACTCCTAGAACACCAGTTGGGTTGAGAATGTAGATAAAAGAATGAGAGAAGAAAGAATCAAAACCCTGGCTCTGAAGAAGGTGCACAGAGAGAAAGGAGAAATCCGGGGAGAGAAGAGCGAACCTGGTAAGGAAGTTGGTCTAAGGAATCTCGCTCCAGCCAGGTGGTGCCTGAGGCTCGGAGGAGATGTCGTAAGTATCTGGAATAAAGAGGAATCCACCATGGAGACCTCAGGAGATGAGACACGAGATACCGTGGCCTTTGAGAAACCTACCTGGAATTTCTTGAGCAAAATCGAGAGGAAAACTAGAGTGTCAATTAGAACAAAGAATGTAGAGAAGAGAGACAAGGGAATGAAATTACCTGGTGCAGTGCAGAACAAGGCCATGGTCCTTCCATTTAGTTCCCCCGATAGGTTTTCTATGGTTAAACTTCCCTGTAGAGCCTAGAACAGAAACACAGTCCCCCCCAGCGGCGTCCCCATGAGGATGTCTTTGTCGAACCTTCTGGGCGAAGGTTGACAGAGCGAGACTAACTAGAGAAAATAAGAAGTGAGGACCAGAAAAGAGAAAAACCAAGAGATGGCAGGGGGAAGCTGAAGGGAATTCTAAGAAATATCAGGCCATTCAGTCTTGAGCAGGACACCAAACATGGCTCAATTAATTGTAAAATTGATTGGGTGTTATACCAACAGAATACTGATACTTGTCATGGTTATGTTATAGGTTTAATCATAATCTGCATCCAGTACAATGTGAAGGTAAGCAAATGGGGAGAAGCCAACAGCAACAGTGAGAAAGACAGAATGGGAAGAGATGGAAAAGAAGCGACCAAGAAGGGCAAGAGAGATATAGGTAAAAAGAAAGCTGAGGGGGTGGGAAGCTCCAGCAGAGAAAAAAGTAA
Source organism: Pinus tabuliformis (assembly GCA_031772625.1). Lineage (NCBI taxonomy): Eukaryota > Viridiplantae > Streptophyta > Pinopsida > Pinales > Pinaceae > Pinus > Pinus tabuliformis. Next base: position 156,271 of record CM062820.1, read on the forward strand.
GAGAGGGAGAAAGATAGGACGTGAGCATATGAAGACCCTCATTGACGCGTACATGGTAGGGAATCCACTTGAGGTCAGAGCCCAAATAGCTGGTTGGGAGCGAGAATTAAATGACAGTATTACCAACCAAGACATTCCCATGGAAGAATGGGAAGACATGGTTCAAGACCCGGGAAACACCCACGGACGACACACACTCTTTAGACAAACGATCCAGCAATACTGGGTCATGAAGAATGTTGTGGCCCAGGCCATGACTCTCAACAAAGAACAGGCAGCAAGCAAAGGTCCCGATGCACAAGAGGACACCAAAGAGAAAGATCCAATCAGAGTAGAGCTAGTCAGGGAGATAGCGGCAATCCAGATCCAAACTTATCGAAAAAACCTAGCACTGGGAAGAATTGAACAAAATCTGCAGGATATGAAGAGAAGCGTGATGTTGGGTTCCAGTGCCAAAGCTCCAACCCCCATGATTTCCTCAGATGAGGAGTAAAGCAGTGATCCAAATAAGTTTTCTATTTCATGATGAATAGCTTTATTTTTCAAAGTTGATTTGCAGTATAGATAATATAGATAATGTTGTTAGGTTGATAGGGAAAGACTTATACAAGTTTTGGACAGCTTTTAACGCTGACAGGTGGCCAACCTGGTTTTCTACGGGTAGGTTGAGGCCACCTGGAACAAATGAAAAAATCTGATTTTGGCCAGTTAATATAAATAACGAAAGTACTCCCAAATTTACAAAATAAAATCTAAATATACATTGGTTTTTAATATTTTGAACCCAAATTTAAAAAATATAAGTTTTATACTACTTAATATTTTGAAAATAAATAATAAAGTATGTAATTTTTCTATCATTTAAAAACAAAAATTTATTAAAAAATTATAAAAATATAAATTAATAAATTTCAAAAAATATAATTTTTAACTTTAAAACCTAAAGTCTAACTTTTACAAAACTCTTTGAATAACTGAATGTTTGTCTCATTTTTCCTACAATAATACAAAGTAGACAACATTATAATAAAATCCAATGAACATTGACCAAAATTTCATGGATAAATCACAATAGTGGCTAATATTGTTGGTGGCCCTTTTTGGTTGTGGTTGTCAATACTCGCCAGTCGGTTAAGTTCATGAAGGATGCCCCATTTCATAATATAAGCCTTATTAAGATAACCTTGTGCTTTTTAGGTAATAATTGGTTAATTTTAGGAAGGATGCTCCATTTCATACGATAAGTCTTATTAAGATAACCTTGTGCTTTCGAGAATTTAAAAAATAATATATATATATATATATATATATATATATATTGTTTTTTTGATATTTTATATAAATTTTATTAGATTTATAAAAGAATGAAAATGTTCTCATTTGGATATTGAGACTTGGAGTCTCTAGTAATATATTGGCAATGTGTATTCTTGAGTGTGGCTTGAAAATAGAGGCGACATTTCAAACTATTTAATGGTGTATTCAATTTCATATCTCTCCAAAAAATAGCTAAGACTTTCTTTCCTTTTCAGAGGTGCTGTCATTTTCAAATGGTATGCTTATGGACATCTGGGTGGAAGTTTTGCAAAAACGAGTGAGTTTTTGTTATGAAACCAGCTCACAAAAAGATAGAAAAGATAGATCAATGCCTTAGAATTCAACCTCTTTGAGGGGGAAACCTCCTTTACAGAATTCAACCTCTTTGAGGGGGAAACCTCCTTTACATTACATAAATGAATAATTCTTGGATGATTCAAATGACAAAACCTCCTTTCTATATATAGAAGTCTAAGGAGTCACAATATAACTCAACGGACCTAACAATAATAATATAAAGCCACAAAAATAACAATAGAGGGATTCTATGGGGCACAGTAATAACAATATGGGGACAATAGGGACACAACAATATTAATAAGGGATACAACTACAATAGTAATGGGGTAATCACTAGTATTATAGGGACCTAACATGCCCCTCTCCTTCAAAAAAGTGTTGTCCTCAACGCTTGAGTAGTTCTGGATGCTTCTGTATAAAATTCTCATCCTCCCATGTGGAATCTTCAGCGGATAAGTTCTTCCACTTGATGAGATACTCTGAAATTGATCGATTTCGTAGCTGTCGAGTTCTTGTTTCTGTGACTGCTTCTAGTTCCAATATAATTTTTCCTTCCTCGTCAAGTTCTGGCAATATTGTTTGAACTGGGAGCTTGTCGCCTATAACCTTCTTTAAACATGAAACATGGAAAACTGGGTGCAATCGAGAAGCTGCAGGAAGCTCCAATTTGTATGCCATAGTACCAATCTTTTGCAACACCTTGTATGGACCATAATACTTTGGTGATAATTTATTATCCTTCTTAGCTTGCTTGAGGGACATTTGTTTATATGGTTGTAGCCGTAGGAATACCCAATCACCTACATCAAAACTTCTTTCACTGCGATGTTGATCTGCCTGTTGTTTCATTCTATTCTGTGCCAACACGAGGTTATCCTTTAAGAGTTGGAGGACTTGTTGTTGATGTTCGATGTGATGTTCCACTGCTTGAACCTTAGAATTTTCTCTTAAATATGATGTGATGGATGGTGGCTGATATCCATAAAGTGCCATAAATGGGGTCATTTTTGTTGTTGTATGGAAGGAAGTGTTATACCACCATTCAGCCAGAGGCAACCATTTGACCCATTGTGTCTGTTTATCAGATACAAAGCAACGAAGATATCCTTCCAAACATTTGTTTACTATCTCAGTTGCCCATCAGATTGAGGATGATAAGATGAGCTATGAGCTAACTGAGTACCAAGACAAGAAAATAATTCTGTCCAAAAATTTCCAGTGAAAATGGGATCTCTGTCACTTACAATAATCTTTGGGTTTCCATGTAGCTTTTGAATTGTTTCCATAAATGCAGTAGAAACTGTACTGGCTTTAAATGGATGTGATAATGCACAAAAGTGTGCATACTTGGTAAGTCTGTCAACTACCACCATGATGACACTCTTTCCCTCAGACTTGGGTAAACCTGTGATAAAATCCATTGAAACCTCCTCCCAACGTTGGCTTGGAATGGATAAAGGTTGTAATAGACCCGAGTCTTAATTGTTTCAACTTTATTTTGTTGGCAAACCAAACATTCCGCCACAAACTTTTGAATATCTGATTTAAGGCCATCCCAAAAAAATTCCTTCTTAACCCTGTGGTAAGTTTTTAAAAATCCTGAGTGCCCTCCTAAGGGAGAAGTGTGCAATTCCATAAGAATCTTTTGTTTGAGCTGGGAATTCTTACAGAGGTATAAGCGATCTTTGTACCATAACGAATCATTTTTCCAGCTAAATGTATCAGATGTACTGGAATCTTGTTGTAACTTTCGAATAAGTGCCCACACTTCTTCATCATTCTTCCATTCCTCCCTTGCTTCGTTTATCCAATCTGGTTGGATAATAGAAATGGCGCACAACAATGCTTCCACATCCTCATCCTTTCTTGAGAGTGCATCTGCCACCACATTTTGCTTCCCTTTTTTGTAGATGATTTCAAAGTCATAACCCAACATCTTTGTGACCCACTTTTGTTGCTCTTCAGAGGATAATCTTTGTTCTAAAAAGTATTTAAGGCTATCATGATCCGTTTTTACCTTGAAGTGTCTTCCCATTAGGTAGGGTCGCCATTTCTTAAGTGCATGGAGTATTGCCAACATTTCCTTCTCATAAATAGCTTTGTGTAAAAACTTTCCCTTGATTGGACGACTTTCAAAAGCAATGGGTCTTTCATCTTGCATTAAAACAACACCAATTCCATTTCCTGAAGCATCACATTCCACAATAAAGGTTTTTGTGAAGTCCGGTGTAGCTAAGACCGGTGCTTGGCACATTGCCTCTTTAAGATGTTCGAAGGCCTTTGTTGCTTCTGGAGTCCATGAAAATGCATCTTTCTTCAATAATGTTGTTAGAGGTGCTGCTATTCTCCCATAATTCTTAACAAACTTGCGATAATACCCTGTCAACCCGAGAAATCCTCGCAGATGCTTTATGGATGTGGGGATTTTCCATTCCTAATGGCTTTAATTTTGCTAGGGTCTACCTTAACTCCTTCATGAGATACAATATGACCCAAATATTCCACCTCTTGTACTCCAAAGAAACATTTGGATCTTTTTGCATATAATTGTTTCTCCTCCAATAGTTGTAGCACCCTGTCAACATGTTCAACATGATCCTTCCAAGACTTGCTGTAGATTAGTATATCATCAAAAAATACTAACACAAATTTTCTAAGGAATGGTTTGAAAATGGAATTCATCAAACCTTGAAATGTTGAAGGTGCATTGGTAAGGCCAAAAGGCATGACCAAAAATTCATAATGACCCTCATGAGTTCTAAATGCTGTTTTGGAATGTCTTCAGTCTTCATTCTGATTTGATGATATCCTGAACGAAGATCCAACTTGGTGAAGTAAATTGATCCATGCAATTCATCCAGTAATTCATCAATGACAGGAATGGGAAACTTATCTTTAATAGTGAGCTTGTTGAGCTCCCTATAATTTGGACACATGCGCCATGATCCATCCTTCTTGTGCACCAATACTACTGGAGCAGAGAAAGAACTTTGACTAGGTTGAATTATACCAGCCTCTAGCATTTCTGCAACCATACGTTCAATTTCACTCTTTTGGGCATAGGGATATCTGTACGGCCTGATGTTTGGAGGAACACTTCCTGGAATCAGATGAATAGCATGATCATGATCACGAATAGGTGGGAGACCTTTGGGAGTCTCAAATACCTTGGAATGATTGTCCAAGACTTTTTGGAGATCTGGAGAAATAGATGATTCCGATGTGGAAACATCTAGCGAACATAATTGTGCAATTACACCTCTTTGTTCCTTTTTTAGAAGCTTTGTCATACCATTAGAGCTGATTATCTTTCCAGTTTCCCTGCAATACCCCTTAATTCAACTTCCTTTCCTTCCGCAAAAAATTTCATGAAAAGTTCTTGAAAATTAAAAGCTATTGTACCCAAGGATTGTAGCCATTGGACTCCTAGTACAACATCAGCACCTCCCATTGGAATGGAAAGCATTGGGCTAGTCAATACATATTCTCCCATGGATAGCTTGATATTATGGCACTTTCCAGAGCAATTTATTGTTCCTCCATTTGCAACCATCACTTGACACTCTGGTGCTGGATATAGGAAGCAATTCAATTCTTTTGCTACCTTACAATGAATAAAATTGTGGGTACTTCCTGAATCAATCAACACTATTACCTTTTTCTTCTTGATTTGTCCTTCTATCTTGATGGTTTGAGGAGTGGTAATTCCAGCCAATGCATTACAAGATATGGTCGGATTCATTTCTTCTTTATCTAGGCTTTGTTCCTGGAGTATATCCTCTTCTTTTGACCTTTCTTGCTCCTTTTCTTCTTCCTCTTCACAATCTATGTAGAATAATTTCTTCTCAGCACACTTATGACCTTTAGTGTGATATCACAATTGTAACAAAGCCCTTTTGCTCTTTTTTCTTCCAATTTTTGTGGTGTCAACCTTATAGGTTGTGGAAGACTAGGGGCAACAACACTTCCATCTTTATAGTTGTGAGTGGTATGCTTCCTGGTTGCCATAATTTTGCTTTCCATTTTTCTTGCTAACCTGAATGCCTTCTCTAATGAATCAGGTTCCCAAAGGCAAACATCATGTTGGATATTATCCTTTAAAGTCCCTATGAACACATCAATCCTATGCTCCTCTGGAATATTTTTTACCCTTATGTTCAATTTTTGGAACTCCTCAATGTGCTCCATTATTGAACCCTTTTGTTTGAGACTTATCAATTGGCTAAAAAAAGTGTTGCTTTTTGTATCCTCATAATGTGCTATCAATTCTTCCGTAAAAATTGCCCAAGTGATAATTTGTTTACGAGAGAAAAGCCATTGATACCATACAAACTGATTTGGTTCCAAATATAAAGTTGCAATACGTACCTTTTGTGTGTTTTGCACATTATTGAGATCGAAAAATTGCTCCATCTATCCATGTTGCAGGATCCTTGCCATCAAACTTCCTCATATCGATTTTTGGAATATGGTGGTTCTTCGATCCAACATTAGAGTCTATGAAATCATGATTAACATTTCTTTTGTTCTCATCATGAGTTTCCTTTACTACCCTTTCACCATTAGTAATAATTTCTTGTAGAAACTTTGTCAAATCTGTCTTCAAATCTTCCATGTCTGCCTTCAAATCTATCTTCAAATTGTCCATCTTAGCTTCCACATCATTCATCTTAGCTTCTACGCCTTTCTTTAAACAATCCATCTTAGCTTCTACGCCTTTCTTTAAACCATCCATTTTAGCTTCTACATCTTTCTTTAAGCCATCCATCTTAGATTCTGTTACTTTTGTGCAAGTGACACTTGTTGCACTTGGTCTCGTAATTTTGATATATCATGTTGCATTTCTTCCTCTTCTTCATGAGTCATGCTAGAGCTTTCAGGTTGCTTACTAGGTGTTTGCATTTTCTTTCCTCGGGGCATCAATTACTGATAATAATGCTTTACTATGCCCTTTGAATTCCTTCAAACTAATTTTTCAAACCAAGCTTATGCAAAAATTTAAAAAAACTACACACCTTTTTTCACTTTGTAGGAGCTTGATATTGAATCTGATGTATCTCTGTAATTTCGGATCATCTAGTTCTAAAATTGTGATCTACAATATCCCTCTACGTCCTCTTTCCAATGCCACTAGTCTGATCCAAATTGGATTCTCCAAGGAAGAGTTATGCCAAATCTCCCACAGTGACCTGATTATAGACTAGTTCAGTAGAGCGAACTTGTACGATGTGCCACGAGTCACTGTTTTGATCTTTGGATCTGAAAAATATATAAAAGAAACTAAACTCCGTCCTCTTTCTATACCTCCTTACGAAATTTCAATCCGATGCTCAGAGAGAAAGTTATGATGATTTTCCCCAGGTCACCTGTTTGGAATGTAATTCAAGAGTCTGCAAAAAGACCAAATTCCTCAGATCATATCTCTGCAAATGTAGTGCGAAAAGATCTGAAATTCGGAACCGAGGTTTAGTGTGATTTTGTCTCAAATGGGTTTTTTTAGCTTCTGAAACATTGTAGAAAAAAAGTTATAGCGAAAATTCCATGATGACCTATTTGGAGCAACGAAACCCTAGAATCCAAAGCTCTGATACCAAATGTTATGAAACCAGCTCACAAAAAGATAGAAAAGATAGATCAATGCCTTAGAATTCAGTCTCTTCGATGGGGAAACCTCCTTTACATTACATAAATGAACAATTCTTGGATGATTCAAATGACAAAACCTCCTTTCTATATATAGGAGTCTAAGGAGTCACAATATAACCCAGCCGACCTAACAATAATAATATAAAGCCACAAAAATAACAATAGAGGGATTCTATGGGGCACAGTAATAACAATATGGGGACAATAGGGGCACAAAAATATTAATAAGGGATATAACTACAATAGTAATGGGGTAATCACTAGTATTATAGGGACCTAACAGTTTTTTGGCTATCTAATGCAGGAATAATAATTATGAGTAGAACATAGCATTGTTCATTGTTGAACAAAACATTGGAATAATGTTGATGCAACTCACACTGGAAGAATTGATGCTTTCATTGAGTGTACCAAAAACTATGAAACTGAAAAGTTGAGGAGATAACTAATTTAGCTCTTGAAAGAAGTGACACGAGTAGAGAAAGTAGGTTATTCAATGAAAATTAAACCATTTTCACAGTCACAAAATTTATTTTCTATCAGTGCAGGACCACCCATCCATGATGGGACTTCTGTACTTTTGGCTCGTTAATCTATACATTGAGCAATAATATGTTCAATCTATTAGCCAATCAAATTGCAAAAAAAAAAAAAAATTAAAATATTGTCAAAAAATATTAAATTTCAATGTGCAAAGTTAAACTATGGAAATTTTACAAATTTTTGTTATCAACCCAAGGTTAATATGGATTTGACCAAAAAATAAATACAATATTCCCTACCTACAAAATAAATAATAACATAGACATAGATATATACATATACATATGTGCACGCGCGCACATATCACATGAGTCACCTATGAACCCATGGCTTGTAATAAATTTAATACCACAACATATATTTATAACACACGTATAATAACTATGGATTATGTATTACAAACCCACATTGCATGGTAAATATTCACATATATAAACATGATATAACATGTCAATGTTCTTAGTATATACATATATACTATGGTTTATATTGGAAATAGGGTGAGCCCACCCATCGCCCCATCAACGGTCAGAAGTCTGTACCCTAATTTAAACAACTACCTTTACACTGCGCCAACGCTAGATCACCATAGGCCTATCTCCCAATGCGAGTAATGCCATATGTTGCAACCCACTTTAACACGTATACATATACTAATTTAGATCTAGGGCAAGGCACACCTATCCATCGCTCGATCAGGGGTCGAGGGGCCCAAGCCCCATGGTTAACTGTTACAATCCATACATGGGTTTAAGGGCGGATACAACTATTATAATTTTTGAGCTGAGAGGCTCATTTTACAGCTCAATATGATGTGTAACCATGTTTGTTCGTCATCAAAGTTGAAATTTTGCTCATATCGGCCCAAATAAAAAAATCTAAAAATCTAAAAATAAAAAAATTAAATAGCTATACAAAACATTTAAATAATGTAAACTCATAAAAAATTTGCATGTGAAGAAATTATATTTCAGTTTCATATTAGATCGCTATTTAAAATGAATCTATACTAGTAATTTACAAATATAACGATGTAAAGAAAACCTATCCATTCTAAAGCTATGTGTTAACTTATTTGAACACCGGATGTAGATCTATTAACATGGTTTAATGTGAGGCGAACATATCATATAACATAGTTTAAACTTGGTCTATCAATGTAAGTTTGGGCCAGGTGGTTACGTTGAACTAACAGTGATAAGTTTCCATCTGAAAATAATTAAACCACAAATGACCTAGGTCGTATTATGTACATGCAATCGTGGGCAATCTCACAACACCTTGAAAATATAAAGTGCTCTTGCATAATTTTGAAGAGTGATTCAACAACCCAATTTCAGATGCTGCATGACATCTGCCTAGGCTATGTAATTGAATCTCATGATTCCACAATTCTAATTAAATTTTCATGAAATTAATACAAATAATTACAAACTATAGTATTATACGCACACTGATTTTAAAGTGGAACATATGAGAGGGGAAAAATAGTATGCTCTACACTCTTAAACAATTTAAGAAGGTTTGACCTACCCCATACATGAATCTATATTCAAATACATAATGGGGTTCTTAGATATTTATAAAACTAATCAAGAGCTCGATCAAGTAGAGCAATGAGGTCATTTTAAAAGGAAGGTTTAGGCCCACAAAGGAAACATTTCAATATGAATTCTGAAAAATCAAACAGGCATATATGTTTACCTACATAATTACACACGGAATCCACATGTAATTATATTCCATACAACTTAGTTCCCATTAAAATCATGAATACATAACAATCTATAGGAATCTAGTAATTAAATCTGGTTTCATCATTGCATATCAACATACTTTGGAATTGAGATATTACATATACTCAACATATATCACACATTATTTCACACATAATTAATTACATAAGAGTTCAATATTCAGAAATAATGCCAAGGTCTTGTTATTTATCTATCTAAATAAAATCTCGCTGGTAACTAGACAAGGACTTCACATTTTCCTCCCAACCATATGTTGTTACATTGTTTTGTTCCATAACTTTCCTCCTCGTGCCAGGTACTAAGTCTAAGAGTTGAAGAAAATTTCCAAGAAATACACCAGATGAGTTGAGGGAGTGAGATCACTTGCTGGTGGTTTATCAACTAAGGACAAGCACAAGTGGTCTTTCAATCGTAGCAAGAATCCCTGGTTTATCGGTCCTAGCAAGCACTAATGACTCACTATGTAGTTGATTTCTCAACCAGAGATAAGCACAGTGGTTTATCAACTGCTACAAGCACTAGTGGTTTACCAGTCCCATCAAGCATCCAATACGCACAGTCATTTCACTCCACATTTAGGCTTGGAAATACCAAGAAAAATTAGAAGTTAAGTGGGAACAGTCAAACACAAAAGAAAAGCTCTCCATGAGTGATTACCAACACCAGTATTTTCCCTAGGACTTCTTTGCAAGACCAAAATCAAACCCTTATTTTAATACATGTATTTATGGTAGTTTGAGTTGCCTCTTGTAAACACCCCACCTCAACCTTGAAAAGGTGTTCGCTTATCCCTTGTTCAATTAGAGAGATGGGATAATTATTTTTTCTTTTTGTCTTCAAAACTTGAAATGAATGTCATCATTGTGTTCATCTCAATGAGATGTTTCCAGTGATATAAAATTCCACTCCAATCCACCCTCTGGATCAAAAGTTATGGCTATTTGATTTCCATCAAATTAGAAGGCACCATTTCATCGTTTTTCCATGTGGTAGCCATGTGGTTGTCTCAACTAGCCAGTCAATGCCACTTGGCGTTACAACGTTAGCTGCCGGCCCATTCATGGGTTGGGTTCCATAATTCTCTGCGCTATGAATTAGTCCATAATATATATATATATATATAGATATATAGATATATATCAACTGATGGTTCACTTATTGACGAAAACCTTTCCCATCTCCTAGGCTCTATTACCTAACCTCTTCACATTTTTGCACACAACATTTGCTCTAGGGCGACCTTCTGGGTTGACCTATAAGGTGGGTCTGGCCTTGCTCCAATGGTTAAACTTCCAGGCTCATGTGTACACCACTATAGCCTAGGTCTACATCATCCCGTGCCCTTTTCACTTTACACTTTTACAAGTTTTTTGGCCATGACCTTCTGGGATGACCTATAAGGGGGGTCCTCCCATGTACCAATGAATAAAATGTCGAGTTCACATGTATTACACTACAATTTGGGCTTACGTCATTCCACTCCATTTAAAAGTGTGTCCTAGTTTGCACTCCCATGAAATAGCCTTTGGGCTTACATGTTTCGTAGGTCACTCATATTTGCAGCTAATACTCTTGATTGATCCATGACTTCCCGTCTTGCGTAGTAGCTCCAATGACTCCACTCTGCATGTTACCTTGTAATGCACTAAGGAAACCATACACTCACGTCCACTCCTGCCATGCCATCCCAGCGTTGAGTCATCCCGACCCTTCCTTAAGCATTGTGCATTTGGGACAAAACAAATTCTGACATTTTCCCCGATGGTTTCTCATTTAAGCGGTCTTGTCACAAGCCATCACACGTTGCGATAAACCTTTCACATGGTTGTTAGGCCATTCCATGGCCCAATACAAAAGCTCCCACTCACCCCAGCCTTCTCCACATCATCGACTATTCCACGCTAGCCCAGTCCTTGTCATCTCGGGTGTTACTTCCATGCAACCTTTGTGAGATTCCAAGATTGTAACCTCTGGGACACATCACCCTAAAATAAACTCTCCCTTTTCAATAGTCATGGTTATTCACTTGGTCACGAGGGTAGAGGAGAGGGATCTTATTTAGTTTTAAGCTTGTTATGAGGTGTCATCTCGCGTGTTATCTCACAATGTAATGAGATGAGTTTTGACTGTGATAAGGTAAGGGAAACCATCCTGCGCACATGCATAGGTATGCTGGGTTGAGGACATGATGGTTTTGCCTGAAACTTGGGTTGTGTAAGTCACGATAATAATTTTTTAATGAGTTCAACCATGGCTTGATCATGGTCATATTTTAAGAGCTTGTACCTACGTGAGAGTCTGACTCTTTCCCTTGGGGTTTTATGAAGCACACATAGGTACTATCCCTTTTGAGCTTACAACAAGGATACCATATCAAGGTTCCTGGTGACATAAATACAAGGCATGATTTAGGGACTTGTCCATCCAGGCCAAGGCTTGTCCATTTAGTCCAGGAACTTGTCCACTCAGGCCAATAACTTTCCCTTTTAGGCTAGGGACCTTTCCATTCAGCCTCTCATAGTTTGACAGTCCCTCGGGTCCTCTATGTCTTATCGAGGATAAACCGATTTTAGCTCAGAGATCTACAAATCTCCTTTGAGGAAAAAATAGGCACAACAAGCTTATAAATGAAACCAAATAGAATACGGTGCCAAGAAAACCACAAAGGGATCAAATTCCATGAGTACACAAGAAATCCCCCTTTCTATTTCGATTATAGGCATAAACCATATATATAGGCACATGATTCATAATATTACAAGCCCACAAACATTTCATTTTTATGGATGGGAATTCCAGGTATGTGCCACACGGCTAGTCATCTAGTATTTAGTACTATGGGCATGAAGCCACCAAGCGAGTGTCCAATGCTCATATCACACACAATAATGCTACCCTGTGCAAACTGCAACCACATAGGTGGTTATATATATATATATATATATATATATATACACATATATACGCATACAAGTGTTTCCTGCATAAAGGACAATGATAAAGCAATTGATGAAGGGGTTTTTAGGCAATTTATTGACAAAAATAATAAATATATGAATACCCACTAGTAGAGTACCAATCAAGCTAAGCACCATGGCTATAAACAACCATTCAAGCAGGAATTTACCATATCATCTCCGCACTGAGACAACTTACAGAATATGGCACTTAACCTTGATATATTCAACATCAACACATACATAACAAACTTTCAATTTTGTGTGAAGTGCAGGGGCATAAAGTTAAGTCATTCATTCTCATGATTCCATGCCTTACAAAACATAAAATATAGATCTATTGGACCGAGTCCTAGATAAAAGGGACGTGTAGACCCAACATTAGGGTATGTATCACTGAAGGCTTGAAGAATACCCTCAAATACAATAATAGGCCAATAAGGATAAAAGAGGAGGAAATCCTCAATATTACCACATTGCAAGCATAAAAAATGCTAATGAAAGTTTGTAGTCAACATATTCACCATGCTGCAATAAGAATGGGTTCCCATGCTAAATATTGTTGTGACATAACCAATATTATTACATGTTTTTTTCCCAGGAAAAAAACATAATTTTATTAGTGAAAATAAAATCACATGTTACATTTTCAAAGATTCATAATAGCATCAAGTCCATGATTGATGATAGGCTGAAACATAAATAATTAAAAGTCAAACTAATATACAAAAGGGGAGAAAAACCTAGGCTTGTCTCCCTTTCATTTTTTCCACCTTGAGCCATTCCCCTTGGGATGGCGAAGAAGAGACAATTGCAAGCCAGTTGCCAGGACTAGGCCCTACGTTGTCCGTGTCTGAATCTGAAGTGTCTGATGTGTGGGTACGTTTATACCCACTGGTTTCCATAGCTTCTGGCATGGATGTTGTTTGTACCTGATTGTCTTGAGTTCCCTTGGGTTCCTGAGTGAACTCCCCCTGTTTTTCTGGTACTTGTGATGTCTGGTTGATCCCGGGTTGTGGGGATTCCTCCTCAGCTTCATCTTCCTCCACTTCCTGTTGGGGTGGATGGAAATTCCATCCTTTTGGCTGCTTCCCATTCTTCTTCCTTCTGACGTTGTCTTTTTTGGCTTTCGGGCATATATTTTGAAGATGCCCTGTTTGTCTGCAGATTCTACATCTGAAAGTTGTGTTTTCATAGTCAAGAGTCTGAGTCCAGTTCATCTGCTTGTGGATCAGTTGAATATGGTCCGACAAGCCTTTGCTGAGGTCTACATCCACACAAATCCGGGCATGTTTATAGATCCTTTCATCCAATCTTTGGGAATCCATCTTGAGATATTTCCCAATGTTGTTCCCAATACCTGAAAGTATGTGCTCATCCCAGAAATGAAGAGGGAGATTGTGCAAACGAATCCACACCGACATTCTGGAGATGACCATGGTGTTTGCATCAAATGTTGGGAACCAAGGAGTGATGAAAAGTCCCGTCGTTCCCCAGAACCATGGCCCCTCCTGCAAAATATTGTCTCTGGCCTCTGGAGAAGGGAGTTTTACTATAAAAAATCCTTTAGAGAAAAGGTGTATTTCACAATCAAGGGACCAGTTGGTCAAAATCCAATGAAAAAGTTCCTCAGGTTTTGGCCAAAAACAATTAAATCGACAAATAATAGCTTGTGATTTGAAAGAGGCACAATGCACATTTGCTTCTGTATCATCTATATTTAGTTCTGGGATTGAGTTCATTAGCTCCACTATGTATGGGCTAGAGACTAAACCCTCCTGTTTTTTTTGTTCTATTGTTGTTCTTTTCCCTTGCAGTATATTCTTAAATAAGGGGCCTCCATTCATTTGGTTCTTATTGACTTCTGAGTTTTTTGATGTATTTCTCCCGAAGCCCTTACCTGCATTGGAAGGTTTTTTGACACACCTTGGCCCCCCCTTTAATCTTAGGTTGAGGATGATGGTGGATGCAGTTTGCATATAGTAATCTTGTAGGGACATGCAACCTTGTAATGCTCTTCCTCCATAAATCAGATTTTGCATGTGTGATGGATATCCAACTTTTTGCATAATGGAGTGCTTCAGGAAAAATGCACTATCTTCATGTCTAACCCATATTGAAAGTGAAAGCCCCTCTGGAATTTTTATAAAAAAATTGAAAACAGAAAGGGATTACCCATAACTGGGAGCCATCCTCTTGCATATTTCCCCTAGGCCATGCAACAGGGGGAAGTTCAAGAGCCACAGAGGGTCGGTCTGAGCAGTTGATGGTGGACAAAAAATATCAGGCCATCGCATCGACAGCCATAAAAAGCGAATGGGTCAGCTGTGCCATGGGGAACCTTGGCCTGAAGAGAAACTGCTTCGAATAGAGACTTGGAAATAGACTGACTGCCTCCAATTTTTTCGGAGTCCGAAGCCACTTGGAGGAGGGAAAGACCATCGCCAGATAAGTGAGGAGACCGGAGTAGATAGAGCATTCAGCCTGCGCCCACCACCGAGCCATAAAGTCCACCGAGAACCCCCAGCCAAACCCCCTACAGCATGCCTTGAGTAGAAAAAAACCAAAACGCAAGACCTGGGCCGCCACTGGACGCAACCCATGCTTGGCCTACATCCTGAGCTCATAGCAACATGAGGAGGGAAGCCCGCTTCAGCTGTCGTGACTCCAAATTCGGCTGGTTCAACGAACAACAAAGAGCCCACAACAACCTAGTTGACCTGTGAGAACATACCACCAAAGGCCCATGGGGTAAAAATAAACCAGGTAGACAGGATGAGGTCGATGAAGCCACTTGGTACAAACCCCTCCATTGCCTCATTGAACCATGACCACCCTTTGAGCTATCCAAAGAACAGAGTAAGGCTACCACTCCCAAAAACTCATTCTTGCGAAGAAAAAACTCTAGCTCCATTTTTTCCCTCCACCACCTTCAATTTATTCCTTCTTTGTTCATGGTGTTGTATACATTATCACCAGAGCTCTTCACTAATATTATTACATGTTATCCCAACACCATTAAGCATCAACACATCACATTAATGTTGGCATTATGTTTCTGGTTTGGCTATATGTTACAGATGTTGTACTTGATGGCAACTCCCGTGGCAAGGCTCTCAATATGTTGAAAATTAAGAAGTACGCAGGAAATCAGTTCAGAAGGTGCGTACCCACAGGTACACCATGCAGGGACCGCGTCCAGATACGCAGGCCAGCCGTTCAGGAGGTGCGTACCCCCAGTGCACACATTTCAAGGCAGAGAGAAGCACACGTGGGGTTTCTTATGATTTACTCTTGGTATTTAGCCGACGGTATTTGTGTTATTACGGTTTTGGCTCGTGGTATTGTTCCATGATTTTAGGAGGAGCTTGCCTATATAAAGCAAAGGAGATCACTTGGCTAAGTATCTTTTGCAATTGAATATCTTTAGATCTGAAATATTGGGTTATGGTCTTAAAAGCTTGATCTATATGAAAGGGAAGTTGAAGGCGAATCTGTGAAGGGTGATCTCTCGAGCGCATGATCAGATCTGAGCAACTGTGCCACTCTGGTGGACTGTCTATTCGGCCCTAATCAGAAGTACGCAGGTGTTTAACAGAAGAGTTGCGTGGGTACGCAGAGCAGAAACAGGAGATCTGCGTGGGTACGCAGAGCAGAAACAGGAGATCTGCGTGGGTACGCAGAGCAGAAACAGGAGACCTGCGTGGGTACGCAGAGCAGAAACAAGAGACCTGCGTGGGTACGCAGAGCAGAAGAAGGAGAGCTACGTGGGTACGCAGAGCGACTAAGGTTCAGGTGCGTACGCATAGTAAAAGTACGCGGCGCGATAGTATTTCTGGGTGCGTACCTGCAGTAACAGTACGCGGCGCGATAATGTCTCTGGGTGCGTACCTGCAGTAATAGTACGCAGTGCAGTTGAAGGAACAGTGCGTGGGCACGCAGTGCGGCAGAAGGATCTCTGCGGGTATACGCAGGAAAGCAGAAGGTGAACTGCGTAGCGACGCAGGCCACAGAAGGGAAAACTGCGTATCTGTCTTAAGATGTTCTGTTGATTGAATTTTTCTGTTGATGAGGTGTTCTGGGTTAGTTCTGTTATTGCTGATCTGATAACTGCAGTGGACTGTAACTTTTATGTACTTGATGATCATTTGATGCTTTATGAAAAGAAGTAGGGGGTTGTAGCTCCCTTCTAGGAGAGACTGGAAAACGAGAGAGAGAGAGTTGTAGCTCTCTGCAGGTTGCAGCCTGCGTACTGGTAAAGGACTGCACCAATACAAAACCATTGTAAAAGAAGTTTCTAATTTGAAAGAAGATAGAGACATATTGCAGCAGGTGGTTTTCACCCACATTGGGTTTCCACCTTACATCTTGTGTTCTTTGGTGTGACTATCTGTTTTTCTTTGTTCATGCTCATTATTTTATGGTACTGACATGCAAAAATAATTCAAAGAACAAATAAGGAAGATTTATTAAAAGAATTAGATAATATTGATTCACCCCCCCTCTCAGTATTATTTTCAACAATTGGTATCAGAGCCGGTCCTTCAGAGAAGCTTGATCGCTTGAAGGTAGATCGTTCATCATGAGCAACTACGAGAGAGAAGCATCAATCAGGCCACCGGTTTTTGATGGGACAAACTTCAATTATTGGAAGGTAAGAGTTACTGCCTATCTTCAATCTCTTGGTACAGAAGTTTGGGACATCGTAGAGATAGGCTATGCTTTTCCTTCAGCTACTCCTACAGATGCTGCCAAGAAAAAGAAGTATGAAACAAATGCGAAAGCAGTGAGTACTCTATTGGGATGTATATCTCAATCAGAATTCATGAAGGCAATGCACTATAAATCCGCAAAAGAGATATGGGACAAAATTGTCACGAGCTATGAAGGAGACGAACAGGTAAAGCGTGCTAAACTTCAAACTCTCAGAATTTAGTATGAGACTCTCAAAATGTATAATGATGAAAGTGTGGCTAACTATTTTCTTCCGGTAGATGAGGTTGTTAATTGTATGAAGAATTTGGGTGAAGAAATAAAAGAGGCTATTGTGGTTGAAAAGGTCCTAAGATCATTGTCCCCCAAGTTTGAATCTAAAGTATCCGCAATAGAAGAAAAGGAAAATCTTCGAATTCTTACTATGTCTCAGCTACATGGAATTCTAACTGCTTATGAAATGAGAAAGGGAGGTCCATCAGACAGAAGAGAAGCTGCTTTCAAAGCATCAGGCAAAGGAGATTATTATGAAGCAAGCCACGTCCCGGAAGAAGAGGAAGAAGAATCAAATTTTGTCAGAAATCTTCAAAGGGGTTCTGGAAGGTTTAGAGGTAAGTTACCTTTTAAATGCTTTGCTTGTGGAAGAGTAGGTCATTATGCTGCAAAATGTCCTTATAAGGATAAAGGAAAGGAACCTGCTAGATGGAACAAGAAACAGAACGCAAATAAGAAAAGCTACTACACTCATGAAGATAGTGATGGTCTATCAAACAATGATGAAGATGAACAAGGTAATGAATATAAGTTGTTAATGGCATTTGAAGATGATGATTATATGGATGCTATAGATGTGGATAAACTTTATGATGAAATTACTAGACTCAAGAGATGTATAGAAGAAAAGAACATGATCATTGATATTCTACAATTTCAAATTGATGAAAAGGAAAAACATCTTGAAAAATTAGAAGGTGAAATTCTTGGTCTTAGAAAAGAGATTGAGAAAACAAAAGCTATTAATCTCAAGTTTGTCAAAGGATCTGAAACTTTGGATGAGATTATCAATGTGCAGCGGTCTCCACTAAACAAGACAGGTCTGGGCTATAATGGAGAAACTTCTCAAGCATCCACCTCAAAAAGTTATCTTGATGCAGCAAGAAGAAATGAGAAAAAGAACAATGAAGATCATCAGGTAAAGCAGGGACGAATTACAAACAGAAACTATCAGGGGCAATCCATCTTAAGGGTGAACAAAAGCTACAACCAACCACAGGTAAAATCTTCTCAATTTGGTTCAAGAATAGATGAAAATAGAAATTACAATCAGTTGGCTGGTAGATTCGATAACCGCAGAAGTTTCTTCAATGGACAATGCTTTTCTTGCCATAACTTTGGTCACAAAGCAGCTCAATGTGTTGCATATAAAACGATCATGACTAGGGAAGCTCAAAAACAAAGAAGTATGACAGGGATTACAAAAAGGACCTATAACAACTTTTCGGTTCTTGAAAATGAAGTTGAATGTTCTATTTGCAATAACTTTGGTCATGAAGACTCTGAATGCAGGAGCAGGTTTCAACAGAAAAAGGAACAAGCCTCAAGCACCAAAACATGGAGAATAAAGGAACCTCAAACAGAAAGATGTGGGATAGCATTTTATGCAGAAGGACAAGAAAATCTATGGTACATTGACAGTGGATGTTCGAAGCATATGACAGGTGATAAAGAAAAACTTGAGTCTTATTCTGCTCTAGAAAAGGGAAAGAAAGTCTCTTTTGGAAATGATACTCCTGCAACTATAAAAGGAAAGGGCATTGCTCAGTTAAAAGAAAAGGTCAAGGCTGGAAATGTTTTGTATGTTGATGGATTGAAGCATAATCTTCTAAGTGTCAGCCAGATGTGTGATCAAAGAACCGAGGTTATATTCAGATCAAATGGATGTCTTGTTCGTGATCTTGATACAGGTAAAACAGTGATCAAAGGCAAAAGAACTCCAAATAATCTGTACATATTTGAAGAAGGACAACAACAATGCTATCTGAGCAAGGATGATGAGCACTGGCTATGGAATCGGAGGTTGGGGCATCTAAGCTTTTCACAAATAAGGAAAGCATGCAAATATCAGGCAGTTCGCGATCTTCCAGATATCAAAATTCCTGACAACACCATATGCAAATCATGTCAGTTTGGAAAACAAACCAGAACTAACTTTCCAGAGAAGGAAGGATCAGCTAGCATGCCTCTTGAGCTAGTACATACAGATACATGCGGTCCATTCAGGAAAAGAACACCTAGAGGAGAAGAATACTTGATATTATTCATTGACGATTTCTCCAGGTTTGTCTAGCTAGGACTTATGAAGCACAAAGATGAAGCATTCGAAAAATTCAAATCCTTCAAAGCTTTGGTTGAAAATGAATCAGGTCACAAAATTAAGTGCCTCAGATCCGACAGAGGTGGGGAGTTTACCTCAAATGAATTTTTCGATTTCTGTGAAGAACATGGGATAAGAAGAGAATTCTCTACAGCTAGAACTCCTCAGCAAAATGGAGTTGTGGAAAGAATGAACAGAACAGTCCAACAAATGGCTCGTGCTATGCTTGATGAATCAGGAACTCCCACAACTTTCTGGGGTGAAGCTGTACATGCTGCGGTTGTTATTCTCAACAAAACAAATGTCAGGGTGAACAACACTCAAACTCCTCATGAGCTCTGGAGTGGTAAGACTCCTTCGGTAAAGCACTTCAAAATCTTTGGGAGCAAATGCTATATCAAGAATACTGATGAGCAGCTTGGCAAACTTGAACCTAGAGCAGATGAAGGCATTCTTCTTGGTTACTCTCCACATAGCAAAGCATACAAATGCTACAATAAAAGACTTGGCAGAATTGTTGACAGCATTGATGTAGTGGTTGATGAGAAGGGATACATTCCTAGGCAAGCTCATCATGAAGACATCGGAGAAGATGAAGGCTACCCTCAAAGACAGAATGATGAAGAAGAAGAACCTCAAGAAGAACCAGAGGAGCAAACAAGAATAGAAGAGAAAACCCCATCCAGATATGTTCAGAAGAATCATCCAGAATCTCAGATTGTGGGGCAGAAAGAAGCAGGTGTACAAACAAGAAGAACAGTTGCAGAAGCCTCAATCTATTTAGCATTACTCTCCTCCACTGAACAACAAAATGTGAAAGAGGCATGCAAAGATGAATGTTGGGTGAAAGCAATGGATGAAGAACTTGAGCAAATCGAAAAGAACAACACTTGGGAGCTGGTTCCTAGACCAAAGGATAAGAATGTTATCGGAACAAAATGGGTCTTCAAAAACAAATTGAATGAAAATGGAGAAGTAATGAGAAACAAGGCCAGACTTGTTTGTAAAGGGTATGCGCAGCAAGAAGGAATAGACTTTGAAGAAACCTTTGCTCCTGTTGCAAGACTTGAGGCCATCCGAATGTTCCTTGCTCTCTCAAGTTTTCAAAACTTCAAAGTATTTCAAATGGACGTGAAATCAGCTTTTCTAAATGGAGACTTGGAAGAAGAAGTATACATTGAACAGCCAGATGGGTTCATTCTTGGAAATGATCCAAATCTTGTATGCAGATTGAAAAAGGCTCTCTATGGTCTCAAACAAGCTCCAAGGGCTTGGTACTACCGTTTGGAAAAATATCTTCATCAACAAGGTTTTTCAAAAGGATCAGCAGATAGCAATCTTTATATAAAAGTTGAAAATGACAAATTGCTAATACTTGTTGTGTATGTAGATGACATTATTTTTGGGAGCAATGAAGAAGCTATGAGTCAAAGCTTTGCCTTGGTCATGCAGAAAGAATTTGAAATGTCCTTGCTAGGAGAACTGACATATTTCCTTGGTTTGCAAATCCAACAAAAAGAAGGAGGAATCTTTTTATCTCAAACCAAGTATCTCAAACAGATTTTGAAGAAATATGGTATGGAAGATGCAAAACCAGTATGTACACCCATGGTCACAGGATGTAGCCTCAGTGCAAATGATGAATCTGCAGCAGTACATCAACCAACCTACAGATCTATGATTGGAAGTTTACTTTATTTGACAGGTACCCGACCGGACATCATGCATGCAGTTGGAATAGTTGGAAGATTTCAGGCAAATCCGAAGGAGACTCATCTTCAGGCAGTGAAGAGAATTTTCAAATATCTTCAAGGGACTCAAAATTATGGCTTATGGTATCCTAGAGATACAGATCTTACACTTCATGGTTATACAGATGCAGATTGGGCCGGAAGCGTGGATGACAGGAAAAGCACAAGTGGTGGTGCGTTCTTTATGGGTTCCAGACTGGTATCTTGGTTCAGCAAGAAACAGAGTTCAATTGCCTTGTCTACAGCTGAAGCGGAATATGTTGCTGCTGCATCTT
This sequence comes from Pinus tabuliformis, assembly GCA_031772625.1. NCBI lineage: Eukaryota > Viridiplantae > Streptophyta > Pinopsida > Pinales > Pinaceae > Pinus > Pinus tabuliformis. Next base: position 177,904 of record CM062820.1, read on the forward strand.
GTTGCACCCAACTCCTTTGGATGATGCAGACTTTGCAGGATTTTCAAATCACTTGTACACCACCAATCCCCATCTTATGTGATAACACAAGTGCAATCAGCATCTCAAAGAATCCTGTTATGCATTCAAAAACCAAGCACATACCAATCAAGTACCATTTTCTCCGGGAACAAGTACTTGAACAGAAGGTCAAGTTGGAGTATGTTCCTTCTAAGGAACAAGTTGCTGATATTCTCACCAAACCATTGCCCATGGACACTTTTGAATACCTCAGGCAAAAGCTGGGGGTTGTTGATGCATCATCTTATTGTTGAACCTTTTCTGATTGATGGTACAGGTTCAGGGGGAGCATATAATGCATTGTTGGCATTATGGAGGATGGTCAGAAGGAGATCTTGGAAATAGCTGCAATATGTCTCTATCTCTTTCATGGTGGATTATGGTTCTTTGTTGCAGATCTGGTTCATATTCAGGGGGAGCATGTTCTTAGGGGGAGCATACCCCTTTGCCCTTGATGTCAAAGGGGGAGAATGAAGCTGAAGATTGTGAGGTTGCCATCAAGTCCAAAGGGGGAGATTGTTGGCATTATGTTTCTGGTATGGCTATATGTTACAGATGTTGTACTTGATGGCAACTCCCGTGGCAAGGCTCTCAATATGTTGAAAATTAAGAAGTACGCAGGAAATCAGTTCAGAAGGTGCGTACCCGCAGGTACACCATGCAGGGACCGCGTCCAGATACGCAGGCCAGCCGTTCAGGAGGTGCGTACCCCCAGTGCACACATTTCAAGGCAGAGAAAAGCACACGTGGGGTTTCTTATGATTTACTCTTGGTATTTAGCCGACGGTATTTGTGTTATTACGGTTTTGGCTCGTGGTATTGTTCCATGATTTTAGGAGGAGCTTGCCTATATAAAGCAAAGGAGATCACTTGGCTAAGTATCTTTTGCAATTGAATATCTTTAGATCTGAAATATTGGGTTATGGTCTTAAAAGCTTGATCTATATGAAAGGGAAGTTGAAGGCGAATCTGTGAAGGGTGATCTCTCGAGCGCATGATCAGATCTGAGCAACTGTGCCACTCTGGTGGACTGCCTATTCGGCCCTAATCAGAAGTACGCAGGTGTTTAACAGAAGAGCTGTGTGGGTACGCAGAGCAGAAACAGGAGATCTGCGTGGGTACGCAGAGCAGAAACAAGAGACCTACGTGGGTACGCAGAGCAGAAACAGGAGACCTGCGTGGGTACGCAGAGCAGAAGAAGGAGAGCTGCGTGGGTACGCAGAGCGACTAAGGTTCAGGTGCATACGCATAGTAAAAGTACGCGGCGCGATAGTATTTCTGGGTGCGTACCTGCAGTAACAGTACGCAGCGCGATAATGTCTCTGGGTGCGTACCTGCAGTAATAGTACGCAGTGCGGTTGAAGGAACAGTGCGTGGGCACGCAGTACGGCAGAAGGATCTCTGCGGGTATACGCAGGAAAGCAGAAGGTGAACTGCGTAGCGACGCAGGCCACAGAAGGGAAAACTGCGTATCTGTCTTAAGATGTTCTGTTGATTGAATTTTTCTGTTGATGAGGTGTTCTGGGTTAGTTCTGTTATTGCTGATCTGATAACTGCAGTGGACTGTAACTTTTATGTACTTGATGATCATTTGATGCTTTATGAAAAGAAGTAGGGGGTTGTAGCTCCCTTCCAGGAGAGACTGGAAAACAAGAGAGAGAGAGAGTTGTAGCTCTCTGCAGGTTGCAGCCTGCGTACTGGTAAAGGACTGCACCAGTACAAAACCATTGTAAAAGAAGTTTCTAATTTGAAAGAAGATAGAGACATATTGCAGCAGGTGGTTTTCACCCACATTGGGTTTCCACCTTACATCTTGTGTTCTTTGGTGTGACTATCTGTTTTTCTTTGTTCATGCTCATTATTTTATGGTACTGACATGCAAAAATAATTCAAAGAACAAATAAGGAAGATTTATTAAAAGAATTAGATAATACTGATTCACCCCCCCTCTCAGTATTATTTTCAACAATTAATAAATCCTATAATTAATACTAACACAGTCACATCTCATGCATTAATAACGCCATTTCAAACAAGAAATACAATGCCTATTCATCATTATAGAAAATACATAAATAACACTTATATTTTAAGTTTTTGGGAAACCAAGTCTAGGACAATGACTCTCCAACCAACCATAGATAGTTGCAGCTAGTTCTCACTTGCAGCTATCACCCCTGAACCAGATTATAGAGACTAAGGGGTCCTCTACTCAAGAGTTGAAACACAACCTTCAATTGCTCCAGACACTCTAGAGATCTTTCCACCTCACCCTCTAGCTGAGTTGCAAGCAACAAAATTCACAGGGAGTCTAGAGGCCTTCTATCTCCACCATTCAAAGATCAATATCGTGGTTCCACCCAACTTGGTTACTCCAGAACCACAAAAAAATAAAAAATACATCAAGGAAGCAATCCATAAATCCTCCATGAATTTTCCTATAAATAATTCCTCCAACCCATCCCTTCGAGATTTGTTGAGAATCACCATATCTACCCTCTGGCCATTGAGGACTCGAGAGAAATTTTTTCCCCACCTAGGAGTGATTTCTTCCTGGCTTCCTACCAACCAAATGTTGTCTCTTGCTCCTCTATTTTCTCTATGTGTTCTTCCTCTTCCAAGCTACTTGAGCACTCCCTTTTTTGTTTCCTCTGAAGTTCAGTCTCCTCTGCCATTTCCATGCCTTTCCCCTATAAATCCTGTTCTCCTCTCTAATGTTGTGCTATTTTTTTTCTACCCTTTGAATGCATTTTCCTTGTGAACCTTCATATAGTGACCTTGACAATGAAATCTTTGCATCCAATGAAAAGTATGCCACATCTCCCTATTTGTTAATTGAAACTCAACGACCCACTCTTCACTTATGTGCTCTAGGAATAATTTCTCAATAACACTATCCTCTCTTGCTTGCATTCTTCTCCAAGAAAGCATGGCCCTTTTCCTCTTATCTAACTTCCTCTTAATGGAATTCTCCAACTCATTTAGCATCAACACCTACCAAGCTCCTTGGCTGTCATAGCAATTAAAAATCCTAAGCAACTACTCTCCTCAATATCTGGAATTTGTGGCCCATTACTCTGCCCATTTAAAAAAAAAATATTTACATTGCATACAAGAGTGCAAGAAATTAGGGATGTCACAAACCCCTCCCCCTTTGGGTAACAACGTCCTCGGTTTTCTTTGTCCATTTACAAAAAAAATACATGTTTAAAATAAATAAATAGTGTTTATGGAGCTTTATATACATAGCTATGTACAATATTTACAATTTATATACATTTGCTTCACTCACAAAAAAGAGAGGATATGTCGCCCTTATTGAGTCAGCCATTTCCCAAGTGGCTTCCTTGGGCCCAAAGTGCCTCCATTGCACTTTGACTTTCTCTATTTCTCGATTTAGGAGCATGATGATCCTTCGACCTAGGATGCATAGTGGCTATAGTTGGAACTCTCCTTCTGGTTCCACCTGTAGCACAGACCAATCAACCACATGATTATAATCATGTACATATCTTTTAAGAAAAGAAACATGGAAAATATCATGGACTTTTACTGATAGAAGTAAGGCCAGCCTATAAGCCATTGGTCCAATCCTTTAAAGGATCTCAAAAGGTCGACAAAATTGTGGTGGTAACTTTGCACGTGACCCAATCCTTAAGGAACTTTTCTTGGGTTTAATTCACAAATAAACATGTTCCCATACTTGGAACTCCTTATGTACCCTATACTAGTCTACATAACTTTTTTTCCCATCTTGTGCCACCCTCAAATTATGTCTTAAAATCTACATTTGTTGCTCCATCTCTTTCATCATATAACACCCAATAAGGACCCTTTTCACTAGATCATTCGAATTAATAGGAATATTGTAACTCATTCCATAAAGTGACTCAAATGGGCTCATTTTTATGGATTCCTAGTACCCATTATTGTATGAAAACTCTACAAGAGGAAGACACTCTTCCCACTTCTTGGGCTAGTGCATCACATACATCCTCAACATGTCTTCAAGGATTCTATTTGTCTTCTTTATTTTCGTATCCATTTGTGGATGATAAGCCATACTAAAGGCAAAATCTGTCTCCAAACACGCAAATAGTTTCTCCCAAAACCTTGAAGTGAAATTGGCATCTTTATCTGAGATGATTTTCTTGGGGATTACATGCAACCTCACAATTTCCTTTATGAAAATATCAACCACCTCACTAGCTAAATAGGTGGATTAGACTTCCATAAAATGGGACACCTTGCTCAACTTGTCAATTACCACCATAATTGCATCATGTTGTCTAGAGGTTCTTAGAAAACCTGTAATGAAATCCATGGAGATTACTTCCCATTTCCATTCTGGAATGGGAATGGGCTGCAATAATCTTGCTGGATGTTTACATTCAACCTTCACTTGCTAGAATTCTATGCATTTAGCAACAAAATCAACCATTTCCTTCTTCAAATTGGGTCAACAATAAAAATTTTTGATAGTTGTGAGAGTCTTTTGATATCATGGATGGTCGGAATATGGTTTCTCATGAAAATTTCTCATTATAAGCCTCTTCAACTCATCATTATTTGGTACATAGATTTTGTTCTTGAATCTAACTAGGCCATCATTTGTGAGATGATATTCCTCATCCTCACCTTCTTGTTGTAGATTTTCCTTCACTTGTTGATATTTTTCATCATGTTGTTCTATATTTTTAACCCTTTCCATTAGGTCTGCTTCGTAAGAGCTTATGGCTACCAGTGTGATTCAATTGAATCCTTCTACCAAGTGCGTCAAAAACCATGTTTTCTTTGCCTTTAATATACTCAATTTTGAAGTCAAACTCACTAAGTATGGCCAACCACCTAGATGTTCTTTCATTCAACTTAGGTTGATCAAACAAATATTTGAGTCCACCATGATCTATCATGAGTGTGAATAATCTGTCAAGGAAATAATGTAACAGTCCAAAAATAAATATCTAATTAACTGTCCTAATTAGCATTAAATTTAAATCAGAGTGGCTCTTACCTGTGGTAGAAGTAGGCTTACCGCAACAAGGTTTTGGGGACAACTCTCCACCCAACCGTAGGCTCAATTGTGCAACGTCTTGCTACAACTGGCCACCCCCGAGCCCTCAATCAACATACTACTGCCAGTGACTCCTAGGTCTTAGTATACCATTCTCCCAAGAGAATGAAAGACAAAATCTCGGAAAGATGGAATGCAAGAATGCCTCTCATCTTCCTCACCATCTATTAAATAGAACAACATTGGAAGGGGAACCACATGCACACACTCCATGTGTCTACATGCAACTTTCTTTTGATTTTTAGCTTTCTTGTTTTATTTCTTTACTTTTCTTTTGATTTTTAGCTTTCTTGTTTTATTTCCTTCTTTTTGATAGTTTTCTTGTTTTATTTCTATTTATTCTTATTTAGAGTTATAATATGGTTATTACTATTTTTATTTTTATTATTTTTATTTATTTTCTTGTATATATTTTTAATATCATTTATTATTTAACATTTATGATTTATTCTCTTTATTATTAAGTGATTTATTTATTATTATTTATTATTATTTTATTATTTATTATTATATTTTTATTTATTATTTATTATTAAGGGGAGTGATATTACATACTCTCCCACTTTAAGGAACTTCGTCCCGAAGTTAAGTTGAATTATTTATTATTTATTATTTCTTAACTTCATGTTGCCAACACCCTCTGCTGAACTAGTATAACCAGTAGGCATCGAAAGTCTCCAACACCCCGGGAAATCTCAAGGAATCTCTATCCTTTTTCCCACTTTCGGCACCAGGCACAAGCCTGACCCGGTCTGTATCCTAGTCCAAGGGTGGCCCCAAGGCTCGCGCCTGACTCAGACCTCATCTGCCCCAAGGCAGGCATCCGATCCGATACTCAATGACCCCGGGCATCTGGCAAGGCTGGCCCACTCCCTCCACAACTACTAAGGCGCACTGCCCTAGGCATCGAAGTCCTTTACATCCCTTCCAGACTTCGGCATCCCAATCCAATAACAGGCACCAAGCCTAGAACATTAGGCACTTGGCCTCCTCAAGATGGTCCCATAGCTCTTCTAGAGCTATCCATCAAGAGCTATACACAAGAAAAAGGAACCACTGGCATATGTAGTGTTGATTGAGTTTGTCCCCAGCCCATATGGTGTTACTTATTCTCCCTCGTGCGTATGGGCTCGCACAAGATCATCAAATAAACTGGCCCTCTCGGCCCATTTGTGGAGTCCTGTGAATCATCACACCTCAACATGCAACCAATGCATTAGCTATACCATCATAGTATCATAGAAAATAATCCACATGCCAAGTCTTGCATGTCATCATATAACATTCATCATTGTTAATCGTAACATTATGAATAATAACGAACTACATGCTCATGCATGTCATAAATTTTTACGGAACTATCACATGCTTCACCTCATGAAATACCATCAACATATTTGCAATAAAAATATATCATGACTTTCACATAATAAATGAACCACATGTCAATAAACCTCATATTATAGCATCATAATTCCTATGCCACGTTATGCATATCATATCCATCATGAGTTTTCAACATTAAATACCTATCATCACGTAGTAAATGAATATGTCAATATACCTTGACATAACATCATAATGCCTCATCATAAGTATACATCATCACTATTGTAACCAGTGTATAAATATGAACCACGTGGGCATGATCACCCTCATACCATGAATCATCATCAATATGAGAAACATCTCAATACTTATCAAATATAGAATAATACTCTATAAGCATTCTTATCATGATTCATTAGAAAAATGAATTTCATTTACTTTACAAACATTCAACTAGGAACTAAGATTATTCAACATCCATCTAGGATTTATGTTATCTCATCAATGTTATTAGTGTGATGTTTTCATCAAGACACCAATTAGTTTCTCAATAATCATTTCCACTTCTTTCAACTAAGAAGTTGACCATTTACACCATAGGTATAATTATCTAAATACATTGTTAAATTTCACATGAGCCTCATCACCTTGAGTCTTAATCTCTCGTCATATTTTCTTCCTTCCCCAAGGAAATTCTGGTGAAATTGATTGTTAAGATATTACTAGTTATACAATCATTATTTAAATCATCTATCTCAAAATTAAAATCCCTTGGTTTCACATCCATTTACCCTGTTTTACCGATTCCAATATCGCTATATGCAATTGCATATAAACACTAGGTCATCATGATTTAATTTTATATCATGCTTAATTTACTTGCATGAGGGTTTGTTGATCCATGTTGACTTATTTAACAATTAGCACTTCATCCACCAAAAATATTTTCTTATCTCGTCGAGTTCGTAAAGTTCGTATCTCAATACCACTTGATTTCTTTATCATAAATTCAGTTTCCTCAAGTTGGGCAAAAGACTCTTTCTTATTAAATAGTATCATTATTTTAGATTTTGAAACAGTTGGAAACACTACTACCATCTTTATCCATGGGAAACTTAAATGAGGTGTTATGTGGAAACCACCTCTTTTAACGTTATGGGAAGTCTTACTCGTGAAATAATGAGTCAAGTACAATCTCTATTAATTGACTTTTACTTCTTTTGTCACTATGTACAAAATCCATTAAACTAAACTGAAATCATAGTGTACGATTTAGATGTATCATAAAGTTTAAATAATAAAACATGCTTTTAGATGCTCCATAAAAGTATCTGTCTTAACTAAGTAAGCACTCCTAATCATTCCTTAAATTATTGTTTCATTGCCAATACATTGACTTATTTAATCCAAATACATGACTCATCAACGGCATACCAACTTCTTACTCTTTACTTTAATTATTTTTCCATTAGCCTTTAATCCTTAACTTATCACGAAATGTATCTCCTTTACCCATGGTAAACAATTAACCTTTCACTATTGGCTTGTCAACACTACTATTGATTTGAAAAGTGAAGCATTGAACCACTATTACACTTATTCATCCATCAAAACATTTTATATGCTTGGTGTACTTGGTAACTTCTTCCATTAGCCATGGTATAAACTAGATAAATTTCTTCTACAAAAGTCTCATTATATCATTAATCTAGTCATGAAACCATGAATAAAATTTAGTCAAATATTCCTAACATAAGCTCTTAATTAATTCATGAGAGACCAAATTATTTATAAAAATTCTTAGGCTAAAAAACAGTGCATACCCTTTGGTGAATTTCTTCTAAATTAAACAAAACAACCATTGAAAAACAAAGTAGAACTTTTATAATTCTTCTCAATTACTAGTGTGGGAAATTTTCATCATATATTATTCACCAATGGGAAAAGCATTCAAAAGCACTTAACACTATGTTTACCATAAAACCTTTAATCACTTGTTAAAACTACCAATGAGAATCCAACAACTATGCTATTTTGACGACGTTGATAGGCCGTCGATCTAAGTTTCTCCATTGACTTGGTAATTTTTGTTTTAATTATCATTAATGGTGAGCCGTATATTTCTCCAACACCCATAACAAATTTGTTTATTATTTTAATGACTTTTTAACCCTTTTCCAACTAAATTTAAATACATAAAATATTTTTAAACAAATGTAAATTATTACAATTTCAAAGGCATATAAATACGTACTATAAAACGTTCTAAATTGTTCCTATAAAATTCATATTTATTATTGAACATAACAATATATTCTTAAGCACTTCGTTTGAAATGCATCATATGCAATTATTAACCGTTTCACATAGTACCAAAAATTATAATAGCACACCTTATTTGGTTAATAAATGTATCCCTATATATCAGGGAACGAGTGGTACACATTACGCGTGAAAGGACCTGTAAAGTTTTGGGTGAACAGGTTTGGGTGACTGCTCTTTCCGGTTATCAAATTATTCCTATTAAGCTTGTTTTAAAAATTACAACCGAGGAATGGTGGTAAAGATTACCCTACAGGGATAAACAAAAAGATTGTAAAATCTATGACATCAGATTCAGAACAAGGCTGGCAAGATAGGGTAACGAATAATTTCTTGATTTAGGAATCTGTTAACTAAAATAAAAAGTGGCAAGCAATTTAAAAGAATAGAACTATTTACCAGCAGCATGCTTAAATAATCTATTGCAGAAATTAAATAAAAATTAGATCAATGTTATGGATTATTTGTACGAGAGAGGATCCAAGAGGTTGAGACAGGGTAATAGAAGTCGGGTCTGGTCCTCTTCGAAACTCGATTCTAGATACAAACAAACAAATGTGGAATGAAAACACCATTTGGTACAGCCAAGAAATTCTCAGAAATCAATTGAGAAATGTTACAGACGCACAAGTCAACTTTCCCACTAAATTTCATGAATATCAATGATGTTTTATGTAAATGCACGATAGTGGTTGATAACTAAGGAAAATTTTTACATTCAAACAGTCGAACATATGTGGATTGAACCCTCAACATTTCAAGAATCCGCTCTTATGTTCAGATGCATGAGAAAACTTTAATATATGCTATAACTAAAACCCGTAAGAACGAATTGGGGTTAAACCCGGAAAATGAAATATACATTAATTCGTATTGTTTAATAGACATTGCAACAGGTTTGCTCATTCTAGTAATGAGAGTAATATGGTAGCCGAATCACCTACTCGGTTCAGTTCACACAAACACTGTCTTGTAACCCTAAGCTAGAAGCAGAACAACATTATCAATTGAAATGTCCGCAAGACTGGCCATAGATTAACTCTAATTAGTCATCTTCCGAAGTAATATTCCTTTTAAGTGGATAGAATCATTAAGATGTCACTGCTGGATTGGCTCATGGAATATTGAGGGGGTTATGCCTGAAAGGCATGAAGCCTAAATTCCTAGGGAAAAAGTGCCTAAAACTCGTGATAAAGTTTGGTGTTTCCTTCAAATCTGGAATTAATTCTTGAAATAAAAAAAAACTAAATTGCAAATTGATGATTTAAATTGTCAAATCAGCTCGAAAAAAACCTAAATCCTTGAAATTCTCCGCCTATTTTTTTTTTTTATTCTCAAACTAATTGCCAAACGGCAAGCTTGGTGCCCTACAAATGGCGGATTTTCACTTTAATATCATAACGGCAAGCTTGGTGCCCTACTATGGAATACATAATTTTACCAAGCTGGAAACTGACACGGTTATAGAGCTCAATCTAAGTAGAAACAACTTATGAAGCAGACATGATCATGACCATCCTCAGATGCGGCACTGGAAATTTGAGACACAACTGAATTAAAAGAAAACACACCTAATTTGGCATGAAATCAAATTGCAACAATAATTTCATAAATTCATATGTATCACATGTAGGCAACACTAATTCTATAAATAATACAACAATAATCTGAATCTTTTCAAATGTTGCTAGACTCCTAGATAAGAAAAGTTGGGAAAAAAACCATGACATCTACCAACTTGACTACACGCTAGGCACATGGACGCTCAGAGGCTTAAACCAGACGGAGTCATTATTCTAGCCCAATCCATGAAAGAGTTTAACATCTAATTCACAAGTTTGAAATATTACAGGTTGAATCCCCTTGACAGTCACTATTTTTGTATCTTCATTGTGCCTGGCAGGAGAAATCAAAGAGAAAATCATTCCAATTAGCATTGTAGATTGTCAGTTAACCAGTAACAGATACGATTTTTCATCTTTCCAGAAAATACATTTACGAGATTTCACTGACACTGAGTTGAGCTATCAGGGAATGGATGACACTAATCGACTAGTGCTCAGGCATTCAATCTTGCTGAGGTCACAAAGCCAAATGAGATCTAAAGGATAAGAAAATTCTCCTCACTTGAGGGCAGAAAATTTTGGTTTAACTCTCTTGCATATGAAGTTGATTCGCTTGCTTGCAGACATGAACATCAAATCAAAGTTATTTCTACCCGACTTGCAGACACCAAATACCACAGCCATAGTTGCTTTGGTTCCGGCAAGTGTTAAGGCCTTAGTTAATGTGATATGTCTACAACCCATGTTATGAAAGCCAGCAAACACATTGTAAAATGGTAGAAACATAAATATGGATGGATTGTGGATAAGCTTAATGCAATTTACACCATTTCTATTGGATTTGTGTGGAAATGACTGAAACCTATACAACAAAACTTGAAAATAGAATTTCACACAATTTTGATCATGTTTGCATTCAAATTTTGCTACCCACTTCTGAAAAGGTGATTTTCCAAACTAGTCGAGTAAAAAATTCCAACAAAAACAATTTTTTTTTTTTTTTTTTAAGATGCCCATAGGCCCTAAGGGTTGAGCCAAAGCTCTTCACGCATCGAAGAATTTCGCTTGTACGAACATCCTGAATCCTGCATCTTGCGGACATTTTATCTCAAAATCTTGTGAACGGTCTTGAGCATAAATATCATGTGACACATCTAAGGCTTCATATGTTTTGGACACAGAAGATTTCCTGTATCGCAAGAAACAAGCAGAGACATCCAGATGTTCCAATATACGAAAAGGTTGCATCGCTTCCATAGATGGATTGAATCAATAATCTGAGATTGGAATAATAAATTAATTCTAATGCAAATCAAACTATTCCAAATCTGAACAATTTTGCCATATCTCCTTCAGGCATTTTTTTTTTTTAAAAACACTTGGCGTGGCATATCTTTCTTCTGCCAACCACCTAGATGTTCTTTCATTCAACTTAGGTTGATCAAACAAATATTTGAGTCCACCATGATCTATCATGAGTGTGAATAATCTGTCAAGGAAATAATGCCTCCACATCTTCAATGCATGAATAATGGAAGCTAACTCTAGATCACGAGTCATATGGTTTACCTCATGTTCATTTAACTTACGTGACTCATAACAAACTACCTGTCCTTCTTTCATTAAGACTCCACCGATCCCTTCCTTGCAGGCATCTGTACATGCCACAAAATCTTTTTCTAGATATGAAATCCTCAATACAAGTGCATTAGTGAGAAATTGTTTCAATAAGCTTGTTTCACATTCAGTTGTCCATTCAAACTTCCTTCCTTTACTTTGTAAGGATGTAACGGGATGGCCTATATTGGAGATGTTCCTGATGAACCTCCTGCAGTAGCCTTCCAATTCCATGAATGATCTGACCTCATTCACATTCTTCAGTGTTGGCCACTCCATTATGGTCTTGATCTTTTCTGGACCAACTGATATCCCCTCCTTGGAGACGATGTGCCCCAAGTAATGTATTTATGATTACAAAAATTCACATTTCTAAGCTTCACATAAAGCTTGTGTTCTCTCAACAATTGTAACATTGTAGCCAAGTTATTTTCATGCCCTTCTTTATTCCTTGAGTACACAAATATATCATCCACAAAAAAATGAAAAATAAGTACGCAACACACTATTCATTAAGCACATGAAAGTGGCAGGGGCATTAGTAACTCCAAAGGGTACCACTACAAACTCACATTGCATATACCTCGTCTTGAAAGAAGTTTTGTGAATATCTTCTTATTTGATATGTACTTGATGGTATCCAGTCCTCAAATCGATATTGGAGAAGACTGCTACTCCCTGCAACTAATTGAATAAATCATCAATCCACGGCGAAAAATACCAGTTCTTAATGTTTAATTTATTTAATTACCTGTAATTAATACGAAGTCAGTGCGTCCTATCCTTTTTCTTCACAAATAACACTGGAGCTCCCCACAGTGACACACTTGGCCATATGTAACCTTTATCAAGCATATCTTTTAGCTGTAATTTTAACTCAACTAGCTCCAGAGTACTCATCTTGTATGGTGATATGGACATTGGTTTTACTCTAGGCACCAATTCAATAGAGAAAACAACTTCCCTATGAGGAGGTAAACCATGTAAATTTGATGGAAACACATCCTCATATTGTTGTAGCATCGAATACTTATTCATCACTTCGATTTTTTTTTTCCCAACATTGTCACTAGCTTCTTGATCGTTGGAAGTTTTCACAACATATAATGTACAACCCTTTCGGAAATTATGTTTTTTCTTGCATTGTTATGATTATCCTTACTGAAATTGGCTTTCACTTTCCTTGTAAATTTTCCCTTTTTCCCGCATCATCCAGGCATTCAATTTATTTTTCAAAGAAATCGAAATTAGTTTTATGCATATACAACCAATCCATACACAATAACATGTTGTATGCCCCCAATGGAAACACATTTAAATGTGTTGTTGTGGGCATGTAGTTGAGCTCAAATGCACACAATTTCACCCAATGACTAACTTTTCTCTATATTCTTGTCACCAATTGAACTAACCATGGCTCTTTATGCTATTAATTAGTTAATTTTCATTTTTCTATGAGCTTAGAACTTACATAGCTATAATTAGAACCAGGGTCAATTAAAATGGAAATGAATTGATTACACAACTTACCTTCCATCTCAATGATGGACGTTTGGTGTTCTGTCTAGCAATTTTATATGACTACATGAATTCTGTGCAAGCATTGTGCTACATCACCCAATGTACGAGCTTCTTGGGAACTGTAAATATTTGGCCCTACGTTTCTTTGGTGTGGGAAGTCCCTTTTCTATTGGTTCTCACTACAAGTCCAACATTTTAATTTCTCTTTGTCTCAGATCTACGTTGATCTGTTGTTGGCTGATGTGCATGGCCTTTGGCATAAGGGTCAAATTTCTATTGAAATAAACTTTCCTTGGATGAGTGTATGCCTCCCTTCTTTTCCACGATTTTCTTGGGCCATTTCTTCTTATTTGCAATACTGCTCTTTGATTTGCAATTTCTCTTAATTTACGGCCTATGCTATTCCTGTTCATAGCAATGTTTCAATTTCTTAATAACATCACTCAATATAGAAATTCAATTGAGTGCCATAGGAAACCCACTAATGAATCTCTGGATCTTGGCCTTCTCATTTTAATATATGACACATATCTCAACAATTCCAAGAACTTAGTGACATATTTGTCATCTGTCTTTTGTCCCATCTTGAGCTCATAAAAATATTTTCCTTTGTTGTCATAATATCACTTTGATAAATAATGACTTCTGAAGAGCCTTTCAAATTCACAACAATTTAACTCCTCCTCAGTGATACCTCTAATATTTTTATAGCATCATTTAGCACTCTTGTAGATTTGATGCTCTTTTATGGCCCTGGGCAATCTATTTACCTATACATACTTGATCTTATATTAAAAAATAATATTTCAAATTCCATATGTGACTCTGCCCACACTAAATCACATACATATGCAGGTCCTATAATATTGCACCCGTGTATATAGTTTACAATATGAAATAATAAAATAAAATGTTATTTTTCGGGCTGGGTTTACGGGTTTTACTGAGATCCCACCTACAGGAGCCCATGGCACAACTAAATTAACCAATTTCAGATGATATATATACACTCCTTGGGTAGGCTTAATGGATACAAGAGAAGGGATATCAACATTATACCCATTTTTCTCTCAGGTTAAGTCTATTTTTCCCGTGTCTCCTGCACTCTGAGTCTCTAGGAAACCCTGGTTTCCTTTGTATAGATTAGCATCATCCTTATAGCATATCCTTGCACTTGTTAGAGGGGTTGTCATTGTGGCTCGGGTTGGACGGATCCGAAGGAAGGATTCGTCGGTGCCTTTGGTCTGTATTAGGTTGTACCTTTCTTGTACTTATTACTGCTAATCAATAAAGAAGCTCATGTCTTATTCCTGATATGTTATTGTCTCATGAATAATGGTTTATATGCTTATATATTATGATATAAAATATCTTTTATGTATGCACATTGAATTATCTATTATGTATATTCTTTTGTGAATTGACTTGTAGGTCTGCTTGTTCTGGAGGAAGCAGAGGGTTTGGACCCTATGAGAACATCATCAAACGTAGTACCTCCAGGTATGTTTCCAAATCCATGATTGGTAATTCATATGTTTGGCATGCTTTTTTGACTACTCTTTGTTGATTATCTTGTTATGCTCTCCTGAGGCTTTCAACCCTTGCCCTAGGAAATTTTTCCTGCCAACAGAATTTGCAACTCCACTGGGGAATACCATCAAGTATTTCCTAAAAGGGTTGTTGTTCTTTGATCTAGGTTTGGTTTGTTATTTCTTGAATTTTTATAGCCTTCTTGACTCTTAAGAAATCTAGTTATTCAACCTGATCTCTTGGATCTAGACTGCGTTTCTTTATTTTTCCTTAGTTTTCCATTTATATGCGGTTTTTATTGTAGACAATATAAGCATATATACATGGTTTATTCCAAATACACTTGCATATACATGTGTATCTTTAGACATAATTGTGTATATACATGGTTCTTATGGTTAATAACCATGTACATATTTGAAAATTTGAATTTTTTTATTTTTGGCTTTTGTTGGGGGTTTGACCAAGTTTGTTTATGATTTTATGATATGAATGAAGCATGCAATTATATTGTTGTCTAATTTTGTTAGTGTTCTTAATCTTGTTTGTGAAAATCCTATGTCAACCTAGGGTTTGTAGTTTTTGAAGTTTTTGGAGTTTGAAGTTGGGTTCTAGATCTTCTTTATGAAGTCTCTGGTTGTTTTGTGCTTTTGTAACAGGTCTGGCTTTTTTAAACTTGTTTATAACCAAGTCTTTGAATTTCTTCTTTCACAACCTTGAAGTTGGCTTATTTTTGCTTTTACTTGCTTGTTTGTGAAAGGTGTTTGTAATTCTTGGATGAATGAGAGATTCCAATTCTTTGAAGTCTTTTTGATTTCCATAATCTTTTGTATCTTTCTGATCAAATTATTTAAGGTGATTAAGTCTCTTATTCTACTCTAGTATTTTATCCTTGTGATCATTAGTGACTAGTGGGATTTGGGTATTTTCATGAGGTTGGTCTTGAAATAGATACTTGATTTCCATTTTGAAACTTTTTGGTCTTTTAAAATCTAAGAAAAACAAAAGCAAAAAACATTTTCTTTGTATTTCTTTTCTTTCATTTTTGGCGAATGTACGAATTCTTGTTCTAAGGCTAAGAATATTTTTTCTTTGAGTGTTTTTCTTTGGAGAGTTGCTTCTCTTTGCGTGATGAATTGCCTTTTAATTTTGGGATCACATTTGTTTGATTTTGGGATTTTCTTTGAATCTTATAGTGTGCATTAGGGTAGATTCATTTTAGACATCATTTACTCTTTTTTGTTAGGTGTTGAATGTGTGAGTGCTTAAAAGAAAAAGAAAAAGAGTTTTTGCTTTCTTAGCTTTCTCATAGAACTCGTGTAGAAATCACTTTCATTGAAGAAAAAGAAGTGTTGCATTTGCATGTAGCCTAGGTTTTATATTGATTTTTTTTGCGTTATAACATTATCAGTTGCACTTTTGCTTCCCTTGTCTTAAATAAAAACCAAATAAAATAAGCGTTTAAAATTAAAAAGAACCAGATTTTTTATTTTTTTCACTATTCTAGGGAATTTAGGGCCTTGGAATATGTGTGTGGAGAGTAAACTCTCCAAGGCCACTTAAATTGAAAGTATAAAAGTTTATTAAAGAGTGGAAATATAGTATTGTTAAGCTATCCAGGAAAGCTCCTCTAACATAGGAGTTAAGAACGAGGACATGTGAAGATAAGGAAAGAGAGATACCCCCTCTCCTACTTGTTGGATTGAGCTCCCACGACTGTTCCACCCGACTTCTAACCACTAGTTGGTGACCTTAGTTTCCTCTCTTGGGGACCACACAGGTGACTATGGGGGGGAATGCTTGTGGTACTTGAGGTAGATGTTGTATCACTTTCATAGTACTTCTGGAGGGTGCCCTTGTGAAGCTTGGGTACTTGCACTGACAAAGGCTATTGTCTAGAGGTCAACATAATTACTTTTGATATATTCGTTGGTAGGATTGGGCCCTCATCATCCTAAACTACCTTCAGGATATCCTTATCTTCGCTTTCTTGTATTTTGGTGTCCGGTCCTAATCACCTGGAGCGGAAATACCTAGAAGTTGTTTGCTTGGTTATATATTTAGGATCTTTTTAGTGAGTGCTTTGTGCTCCTAAATTTCCATAGGTGTTTTGAGTCTTTCATTTTTATTTATAAATGTGGCTGACTGACCTATTCGTCAGTCTAGAAGGCTTCATGGGCTTTCACCTGCGAGTGTCGAGCATTTGCCTAGAAGGCGTAGAAGTAATTTTGTTGGTTCATTTGAGCCAGTGTTAGCTAACACAATGTAGACAGATCCTTCTCTGAGGGCTCTTATTTCACAGGGTGAACCTAGTCTAGTCCATAATCTGCACGAAAATGCTCTGGTGCTTTGCTAGAGTACTCTTATAGTCGGAAGACGAAGCAGAAATTGAAGACATTTCAGATCCTCCTACGACTCATATGGAACCTCTTCCTTCTCATACTCCTTACATTGTATCATACATGGGTACTCCGACTCATAGGCCAACTGGCCCTGTTCACTCTCCTTCTTTCTTCTCAATGGCATATTTTAGTGGCACTGCCAATACAACCAATGTACATACTCCTTTTTCAGTTGTAGGAGGAGATACTATTCCTATATCTACTATTACACCTAGTATGGCAATTCTTTTCTCTACTTCCATCCTGATTTCGAGTGGGGGCACCCAACCTTTTTCTCCTTTCAATGGAGCTTATCCTTTTGGAATGCCATCTAGTGGGATTCCCTCAGTTTCTTCAACTTTACCCTATGTTTCTTCTACATATATGACTTCGATGGTTATTGTTTCAGTACCTTACAAGGTTTTCAATTTGGAAGTGGACATGTTCCTCCTTCCAATCCATCATTAAATTTAGGATCAATGTAATTCTCTATTAATTCTCAAAACATTAATCCTTTTCAAGGGAACCAAGGCTTGGCATATCCTTCTGTTAGTGGTTTCAGGTCTGGGAATATTTCCCATTTATTTGGTCAGCAGGGAGTATGCCCTTCCCTACTGCTAGTACTTCACAGGTATTTCCTCCTTTGGCTAATGCTTGGAATCCTTACCAAGGGCTCTCCCCTTCATATAATGTTCCGTCGGGAGGAAGTTTTCCTATGACTAGTAATCTTGCAGTAGGGGGTGGATACCCTCTGTATACCCCTGGACTACAAGGTTTTCCTTATGGTTCAAGTGATTCTACGAGTAAACCTTGGTAGCCTGGTGCCTCTCAAAATCCAAGATACTCTTTTTCGAATGTTGGAAATTCCACTCTTGGAGCTTGGAATTATCTTGTTCCTCCATGCTTACCATTCTTGGAAACACTTAATTTGCCAGATCTTTCAAAATTGACTAACCATCCAATCCGTTGTAATCTGACTTGGCCTCCTATCCCTACTAAACTTCCATATGATATTACGAAATTTTAAGGGAAGTCTGGTGAGGATCTGACAAATCATATAACCACTTTCCACTTATGGTGATCATCAAACTCCCTGATTGATGATTCAGTTAGGTTGAGACTATTCCAACGTACCTTAACTAGAAATGCGACTAAATGGTACATCAAGTTAAGATGGGGGAGTTTTCTATGTTTTGTGACTTAGCTACAATGTTTTTGAACCATTTTCAGTTTCCTATCTATTATTATGTCGAAATTGAACTCCTGGCCAATTTTGAGCAGGACAAGGCTACTCATATTTTTTACCACATTCAAGAGTGGTGAAAAAGGAAGAGATTGATCAAGGCTTATATCCCTGATGAATTTATTCTGGAATGGTTTTTGAAATCATTATAGCCATAGATTTCTAAGGATGTGTCACTTTCTGGGGTGTTCACTGAAGAATAGGCTATCTTTAGAGCCTAGCAGTTAGAGCTCATTTATTCCTAGTATGACGTCGTCTATAAGATTTTTCTTGATGCTCCTAGATCAAAAATCGATCTCGCGAAGCCAAAACTGGACCCTCATGCTAACGGATTTATAGGATTGATCGATAGTAATACGACTAGTTTGTTTAATAAATTACAACAGTTTTCATTACAATTTACTTATGCAACACAAACTATGATGTCAGTGTCTGCTCCTTCTCAACCTTTAGCAGTTAATGTTGTTTAGTCCTCAAATCCCAAAGGAAATCAACAATATGATGGGAAGAAAAAATATAAGGGAGGAAAGGGAAATGCTAATAAACCTAGTGATGACACCAGTGAGGGAAAAAAGGAATCTAAAAAGAAGTTTAAGTTCCCATGCAAGTTATGCAGCAGGGATCATTGTTATCCCCAAAAAAGTTTCACTAACCATTTATAACTAGGCGGATCGCAATACACCATGTAGAATTAATTTTACCATAGTAAAATCACTTTCACCATGGGAAATAATTTAATAAACCATTTCTATTAAATTATTTTCTGATTAAAATTAAAAAACCCCATGAGAATAATTGAATAAATCATTATTTATTTAATTTTCTCTAGGAATAATTATTAAATCATTATTTGATAATTATTCCTTATCACATTTGACTAAATCACCTAGGAATAACTAAATAAATCACTATTGATTTATTATTCCTTAATTCTATTATTGAAATAATTGTTAAATCATTATTTAATAATTATTTCAATTTCTCACCATTCTCAGTCCTCTCGAAATAATTAATAAATATTTTATTGATAACATTTGGTGAAGGAGATCTACAAAAGGGTTTGCAAATCCCCCTCCGTGGGATGGGTCATTTGATGTCCTTGATGCTTCAGTAATTGATTTTCTCTCTCAATGTGTGAAAAACCCAAAACAATATGGAGAACTCAAGTGGGAGCTCAAATAAAAAGAGACGATAATGGTGACGATGATAATGATCATGGTGAAGAATGAATGGAAAACCCTCCTATTTATAACAAAGTATTGAGTTAATCTCGAAAATGGAGAATAATAAAATAATATTGACCAAATCAAGATCTAACCATTATGAATACTTTATTATATTTTTTGGAGAGGGAAAATATATTCAAAATGGTCAAATATCTTTATTTAGAAATAATTAACAAATAAAATGATTTATTAATTATTTTGCGAGGATTAAGAATGGTGTGAAATTGGATAATTATTATATGGCGATTTAACAATTATTCCAATAATAGAATTAAGGAATAATAAATAAATAGTGATTTATTTAATTATTGCTAGGTGATGTCGTCAAATGTTACAAGGAATAATTATCAAACAATGATTTAATAATTATTCATAGAAAAAATTAAATAAATAATTATTTATTCAATTATTCTCATGGGTTTTTTTAATTTTAATCAGAAAATAATTTAATAGAAATGGTTTACTAAATTATTTCCCATGGCGAAAGTGATTTTATGATGGTAGAATTAATTCTACATGGTGTATTTTGATCCGCCTAGTTAGAAATGACTAGGTGATCATTTTTTGATGATAACAATCACCTTACCCATCTTTGCCCCCAAGATTTAGGGCACTTAATGGTTGCTAGCTCAGAAAGATTCTTCTAGTTCCCAGGCTGTGCTTACCAACCCTTTTCCCCAAGGGAAACAATTACTTGTTGGTACAAATGCTAGTACTGGAACCCCTACAAGGGGCAACTAGGATGGGGAATCTACATAGAATGTATATATGGTTAAGTCTCATGTTGATGTTTCAACTAGAGCTCATGATTATGGAGAGACAAAACCTTCTAAGGTTAAAATTTCTTTTGGTATTCTAGAACCCCTTCATATAGAGAGGCCCACAGTTGAGCCTATTCCTCAGATGCTGAAAGGCTCCTCAAAACAATCAACTTATAATCCCAATGCTATGGGTGTTCAGAACTATTCCATTATTGAAGATTTAGCTTAGATCCCCTGTGCTATGTCGGCGTTAGAGGTACTCCAATCATGTCCTTCACAGAGGAGTGCTTTTCTCACTGTGATCAGAGTAGTAGACCTAAAAAACTCTCTAGTAATTACATTTGATATGTCAAATGTTAAAAAGAGACTCCCTCATCATATGGATTTTCATATTAAATCTACGTATCGTAAGAAGACCATATTTTGAACCATAGTTGATGAAGGGGCTTCCACACACATCATGTCTATGTCATGTTGTAAATCTATTGGGTCCCCTGATGTTATTCCCTCTCCTTCTCTCTTAACTACATTCGATGGTCATTCTCATAGGCCTCATGGGATTCTACATGCCTTCCCTATTTGTGTATGGGGAAAGGTGGTTAACGTGGGAGTAGAGATAGTTGATGCTAATCTCGATTACAATATTTTGTTGGGTCGCAATTGGGTTTATGAAATCGATGCTATTGTCTCATCTTTATTATGCATGCTATGCTTTCCTCACGAAGGAAGAGTTTTTACAATTTTTTAGTTAGCCTATTCTCCCAATGACCCTAATGCATCTGTTGACTCCACTATCCCCTTGGTAAATAATACTAAGCAAGATGTTGAGAATTTAGGAGTTGGAATGTATTCTTCTTTGATGGGTACGTTTGATCCTCCATCTCCTTTTTATCATGTCAATGCCATTTCATCCTCCAAGATCATTCCTCAACAATGTTATTTTAGAACTCATTATTTTTCAAATCCTTGGCCCTTGCCCTCTCCTACAACCAAATTAGAATAAGGGGAAGTGGGTGGAATGTCTTATCCAATATCTCCAACGGAAATTGCATATCAATCTATTGCTAATTCTGTAGATTTTGATCCCATCCCTCTTGCATCAGAGGATGTGGATGATGATATGGTGCCGATTTGGAAAATTGATTCCACTCCAGATATGGATTGCCTTGATATTGTTTTACCATATGAAGAGAAAATTCTAGAAGAAATGATTGGTGTAGAAAGACCATGGGATGATGGCATCATCGATCCTATTTTCTCCCTGACTTGTGGGAAGTTGAGTCAAATTTGACTAGTCCTCTCTCTAGTGGAAATGTTCATAAAATTTTAAACCCTCTGGCTCCATCAAATATTTGTACGAAGGTAGCATGGCTAAAATTTTAGAAACCATTCTAATGAACATTCTAAGAATCCCAACGTTATTGAGAATATCTTCATCAGAGCTGAGCGTTCCCTAGAAGAAATCAATATTTACACCTTAAAGAGTTTTGGGATGTATTCGCTTTGTCTTATGAGGAATTACCTAGGATGCAACCTAGTATAGTTCAACATGAGATCAAGAATTATGAAAACGTAGATCATGTTCAAGAAAAGATTTGATTGGTTAACCCTAGGAAAGTTGTGGTTATCAAGGCTGAAGTAGAGAGACTGCTTAAGGCAGATTTCATCTACCCTATTCCTTTAAATGAATGGGTTTCAAATCTAGTCCCCGTTGAAAAAAAGAAAGGAATAATCTGGGTATGCATCGATTTCATGGATTTGAATAAAGCTTGTCCTAAAGACAATTGTCCCACTCCATTTATAGATAAAAAATTGATGAGTGTGTGGGGAATGAAATATTTTCCTTCATGGACAGATTTTTTGGATATAATTAAATAATAATTCTTCCTAAAGATCAACAAAAGACAACATTTATTTGCCCTTGGGGTATGTTTTAAAATAAGAAAATGCCTTTTGGCCTTAGAAACGCTAGGGCTACCTTTCAACGACCTATTTCATACACTTTCCATGACATCACGCATATAATTGAAGCTTATTTGGATGATTTAGCTACAACTCTAGCAAGAGAATGAAAATTCGAAAACATATTCTTTTAGTCTTTGAAACATTTTGTTATTATAAAACCTGGTTGAACCCTAATAAGTGAATTTTCGAGGTTACATTTGGTCGATTATTCAGATTCATCACCTCTGATGAAGAGATTCGTGCTGATCCTTTAAAGGTTGAGGCAATACTTCAGTTTCCTCCCTCGTCGAACATTCGTCAACTTCAAAGTCTCTAAGGAAAAGTTAAATTTTTATGGAGATTTATCGTAAACTACACTGAGATCATGAAAGGATTTATGTGTTTACTTAAGAAAGGAGTTCCATTCATTTGGGACAAATTTTCTCAATGCTCATTCGATGCTTTGGAAAAGGCATTGACCTATGCTCCTCTAGTTCTGGGTCCACCTAATTATAACAAAGATTTCCTTCTGTACCTCACAACAGTAGAATCAACTATTGGTATGGTTCTGGTTCAGGAAGATAGTGCCCTTAGAGAGAATGTGATTTATCATCTAATTCGTGGCTTAGTTGGTCCTGAACTTCAATATTTTCATATTGAGAAATTGGCTTTAACAACAGTTCATGATGTTCAGCGACTTTGTCATTATATTTTTCTTGGAAAAACATTTGTATTGGCTGATGTCAATCCATTTCAATTTGTTCTCAGTAGGTGAGTGATTGGGGGAAAATACAATAAATGGATTGTCATTTTGCAAGAGTTTGATCTCGAGTTTATGTCAGCTAAGTCAAAGAAATCATTGGTATTCGTAGAATTAATTTCGGAATTTCCTTGTCAAGGAGATGTTACTTATGAATAATAATTTCCAGATGAAAATATTTTTCTTATCTCTTCACAATATCCTTGGTATAGAGACATCATGGTATATCTCCAAACTTTGAAGTTTCCTCAATCTTTTTCTAAGGATGAATGCAGAAAATTACGTCACCTAGCTAAGAGTTATCTAATCATTGGTGACACTTTATACCATCGCAAGATTGATTCAATCCTTAGACGTTGTTTAACTTTAGAAGAAGCTAATTTAGTTTTGAATTATTTCCATAGTGGAGCTTGTGGAGGTCATCTATCTGGGCTTTCTACAACCCAAAAAATCTTGCATGCAGGGTATTTTTGGCCTTCGATTTTTTAAGATTATATTGAGGCGGTAAAAAAATTCCATCCTTGTCAAGTTTATACTCAAAAAATGCGCGTTCATCCAACTCCTCTTTTTCTTGTTATCACTGTCGGTCTATTTACTAAGTGGGGTATTGATTTTACAACTTGTAACCCAGTTTCAACTAAGGGCCACAAGTACATTATTGTAGTAGTAGATTACTTCACCAAGTGGGTCGAAGCTATGCCTACTTTTAATAATGATGGTGAGACAACAACACTTTTTCTGTTCAATCAAATCATTTAATGCTTTGGTATTCCTAAAGAGATTGTCATTGATCATGACAATCACTTTCAGAATAAGATGATGTCTGAGTTGGCTTTGAAGTTTGGATTTTGGCAGGAGAATTCGTCTCCTTATTATCCTCAAGCTAATGGACAGGTTGAATCCGTCAATAAATCCCTTAAGACTATCCCGCAAAGGAAAATTAATCAAGCTAAGTCCAAATAGCACATCATGCTATATCTTGCGCTATGGACATACCGAATGTCGATTAATATTGCTACGGGTTTCACCCCATTTCAGTTGGTTTATGGTTTGGAATGGATCTTTCCTATATAATGTGAGATTCTATGTCTTAAGTTAGTAGTCTAGCTTCTTCCAAACACCTCAAGTCTTGAAGAGTGCCTTATTCATTTGGAACATCTTGATGAGAAGCATTGGGATGTCGCCACAATGAATGAGGCCCATAAGAAAAGAGGAAAAGCTCAATATGACAAGTCTGTGTGACCTAGGTTTTTCTCTGAAGGTGACCTTATCTTTGTCTATGACCAAGATAAAGACACCTTGGGGGCAGTAAAATTAAAACCTATGTGGTACAGTCCTTTCATAATTAAAAGTGTTCTGAAGAAGGGTGCTTATGAATTGGTTAATTTTGAAGGAAATATGTTGTCTAAGCCAGAAATGAGCTCTATCTCAAGAAGTATTATGCCTAGGTTCTTGCCTAGCATTTGCTTTATTTTGTAAATAGTGTACATAGTTTTAGTTTCTGCCTATAGGTGTCATGGTGATGATGATATTTTCAATATGCTTTGGCAAGCTTCGATGGATGATTCAATGTATTTAGGATTCACAGATGGTGCTAGTAGACATACTCAGAATTGAGCTTTTTCCACTTGGGTAATAAATTATCCATTTGGTAAGTTGTTGATCGCAAGAGGCATATGTATCGGTCTTTCTTCTAATAATATCGCTGAATACAGTTTCTTTATTAATTTACTATCTGAAGCAATATCTTATGTTATTGAATCGTTAGTGGTTTATTTGGAGTCACAATTGGTTGTGTCTCAATTAAATAATGTTTATCGTGTAAGAGATCCTTAATTACATCATCAATTTCTGAGAGTGAGATTATTATAAAGATCATTCACATTTATTATTTTCATTCACATTCCATGATTAGATAATGCATTTGTTGATTCTATAGCTAACCAAGCATTGAATTGGCATATTTCATCACATTAAATTGATATATCAAAAATCATTTTGATATATGATCAAATCATCACAAAATATCTGTATATAGATAGATATAGTATGTGAAAATAGTACAAAACGTGGACAAATGTCCTACAAAATTAGGGCATAAGCCCGATCATGTCCGTATATAAAAAATATCATTCATCTAAAATCTAAGTCTATGGGTCCTACCCTGGATGAGCATCCTGGTAGAAGACGATGGAATTCACCACTTGTCAGAAGAATTGCACCCACTCTCGTGGTGCTCCAACCACTCGTATTTGTACAACCTCAGGGAGGTCTTCTACTGCTTCCATTGGAATTTGGAAATTCAAACTCTCCAAGTTCCTCTGAACAATATGGAGCACTCTCTTAGACTCAGTTGTTTCTCTCTCTGTGTCTCTTCCATGACACTTATGCCTTGGTAGAACCTCAGGTCTCACTAGTCCAATATATGTATCATGATCATTTAGTCTTGTAAGATTTTTGTTTCACAAAAAAATATTTTGAATTTCTTGAGATTGTATTAAAAAACCCAAAAACTCAAATATTTTAAAAAATCAAAACTTACCAATGTTTTCCCATGTAGCTCCTTTTGGAAGTACTAGATCCATGTTTGGTCAGAAGTCTAATCCTACATAAGGATAATCCTCTATGGCCACGACTTGTTTCTCCCACCAGTGGAAGAATTCGTCATCAAAGGCCGCCTAAGTGACTTTTCCTCCACCAAGTCACTTTATCAGATCTGCCCATTTGGCCATCATGGGATCTCTAAGATTTTTGATGGCAATAGTTACTTTGGGTCATAACATTGGAACTCGTTTGAAGAAAAATGAGTAGAGGATGGTTCCATAGCTGAAATTCTTCATCTTTCCCCGCTTTATTGATGTTAATTGTTTTTTTCATATTGGTTAAGAGCGATGTGCACCAGTCATATACCACTGGTTTTAGGCATTCCACTACCAGAAACATATATGGTCGAGAAGCCTAATGTAATGAAGTTGAACTTGCTATCCTGGAAATAGTAAATAAATTATCTTGATGGGAAGGCTTGTGATTTCTTTTATCAAGACTTGTGATCTGGCTTTGTTAGTATTTGGTGTGCAGTACACAACAATGTAATAATCAGTATTGAGGCCTCCATGAGCCTTCCCTTTTAGATCTACTGCTTCTCCCCTCCGGGAAAGTCTTGTTATGAAGTAGATATCCTCTACTTCGATATGTAAAGGCATATCATCTATGATGAATTGTTCCTGCTCTGGGTCCCAGTAATGAATCAACATTTCCAACAATCGAGTCTGATTTCTCATGTTGGGCATCATAAAGAATTTGAGCAATCTACAATTTTTCAATCCAACCAGTGATTATTGATCATCTAATACCTCATTATCAACATCATTGTTCTCTCTCTCTCTCTCTCTCTCCAAATAATCAACATCTTGAAAAATGAGGGATTTTCATCCATTAGAAATTTCATTTTTCAATCTCACTATGCACATATGCAACTTTTATAAGACACAGTCCATACATAGATATCTTTCCCTTAGTTAAATTGCATATATGGATTTATATACGCGTATTTCAAACCCCCCAACCTGTGTACACGTAGAATGGTTTTGAAATAAATAAAAAAAACTCAATAATTCGATTTAATCTACTAAATTTTTTGATCAAATGAACAAGATTAAGGTTATTAATTACTTTGAGTTCGTGTTTGTTGGATTTGACCAGATCAGTTTGCCCAAATTTTCTCCAAGAGGCCTCTTCTCAACACTTGGATGGTAAAAATGAAATGGGGTGAGTTCAAAAACTCTTTTTATAGCCAAAATTTAAAACCCACTTTCCTAAAGTTCATTTTTAAACTTTATTATTTTATTTTATGAACTTTTGACCTTTTTCTTGAAGTGTTGGGAAAGGATATTTTCAGGGTGACGAAGATTTTTCATGACTTAGTCCTATTTTTTCCACCACTTCGACTCCACGATCGCTGACCTATCATGGAAGGTATTGTTTTCTAAACTAGCATATAGGTTAAGACATGTCACTTGTCTCTTGCATTATGCATCTTGACCTCATACTGCGATATTTAGCCATAGGGTCGACCCCATTATGTTGCAATTTTTTGAGCCCTCTCACTCATCCACTTGTAAAATCGTAACATAGTGGTAGAGCCTTTCCTTCCATGGGATTCCTAGTTAGATCCTTGCTAGCATATGTCGCCCATGCTACAAGTATTGTTTAGGTTCGGAAGTCCTATTTAGTTTCGCCAAGACTTTGCATTGAAGCCTCATTCTTCTTCTTCTTCGCTATTTTATGGCCTTATACCCGAGAGGCTCCCATGTGTTAATTTGTACTATTGCATTGCATTTTGGCCACTTTTACCCCTTTTGGCGTTAATCTGGATTCATTTGGACTCGTGTATAAGCCAATTTTGACCATGAATTTTTGCAAGTTAAAACCATGCATTCATAAGCCTTTGTGACTTGACACCCATTTTTTTCCGTGGAGAGAACATTCCCTGAGTGGCGATGACCAGCATCCGCCACCTTGCATTGAGAATAGGAATGTTCTAGTCCCAGGAACTAGTGCACTTTCCCTTGACACTCGTTCTCTCCACTATACCATAGAAATTCTTTTATTCTTTTTCAAGCTTTAAATATGAAAAAAGACCAAAAAAAAATCAAATATTCCAAAAAGAGCGAGAACGAGACAATTTCTTCATTATTTGATGGTAGAAAGAGTTAGTCGTGTCACCCTTGAATAAGTCACTTGAAATGAGTCTTTCCTCCATCAGGATGGGACTCAGTTTGACTTTAGGGAAGCCATAGCCTTGTTCTTGAGTCAGTCCTCCTCCAATTGGTTATCTCTTCCAATCATATGGAGAGGTTTTATAATGCCTCTTGCATTGCAAAATTATACAAAGTTATCTTATGCTACCATAAAGTCACATCAAGTTGCGCTTTTGTTTAAGGGAAGTAAACCTATTGTCAGAAATTTTGCGGTGTCCCTTGAATCATATTTGTTGGCCATCCCTGGTCTGTCAAGTTGTTGTTAGTATCACATTAATGAAACGGTCCTTCACTCATGATGGTTAAGAAGGTCCCCATTGACTTCTTATTGGCGAGTATGCTCTTATCGACTCTGAAAAAATGCTCTGAGAGTAGACCTAGATTTTCACCTTGGCCCTATTTACATCATTGATAGGTGACCTTATGCTCAACATCGAACAATATTATGGGTCTTTGATGAGTGGTTTCCCTTGTGTTTGACATCATATTACATTATCACACATTGGAATTCGTGTAGTACCTTGGTTTCCATTTTACCCTACTGGTGGATTCCTCACCTCTGTGTCAGCTTTCATTATTGGTTGGTTCAAAGGATTTTTGTCGTGTGCTAGCCACATCTCGTGTATTCCAGAAATCTACTTTAGAATGGTTACTTCATCTCTATTCGTTCGAGTTCTTCCAAATTATTGGCCTATGGGTTACACTCACGCTAGTTGATTTGGGATCTTTTCCCATCGACTTTGACTCATTACTCTGGGAACAAGGTCTAGAGTCCTCTTTTTAGTACCTTAGGGTTTGTATTCATCAGCGGCAGACTCCTTCGCTATCGACAGTGAGAATACATCAATGTATCCTGATTGGTAGATTATTTCAAGTGTTCAAATTCAACACAATTATTTGCACTTGTTATATTATACTGGGGTACCTTGACACTCATTATCATTATTGGTGAGTTTCTCACATTTTTAATGGTATACATCAATGACAGGTAATCAAACTATTTCTCACATGGTTGACTTCAGTTCATTTATTCCCATAGTCTAGAATGTACCATCTACGGTCGATGAAGGCTTCGTCTTGTGTCAGCATCTTGGTTCACTTGACGACTCCTTCAGTTTTCTACTAGTGACACCTCCCACCTTTACATGTTTCATTCCTTCACAAAAACATATTATATGTTGGCACCCAATCTTATGCAGTACCACTATTCCACCTATAGGACTTGGTACTTTTATGAGGATAAATTATGTAGCATCATTGATCATACAGTCTTCTAGCATCGTTGATCAGATATTATTCTATATGTTATATTGAGACATAGTTCCATTGTGTTCCTTCACGGCTATGATATGGTGATCCATTATGTATTCTACAACTCCTTCTATTCACTTGTGTATACATTCTAGATCCACTTTATACTTTATCAGCGGAAATGCTTTATTACTTCTGGGCATGGGTATGCCCACATCAAACATGAGTTTTCTTTTCAACTCCTTCCATAGGTATTCGATGGGCTTGAGTCTAGTGATCTCCTCATGGGTTTTTCGATCATTCCTCCCTATAACTTAATATATTTTTTCCATCATGTACCCCTTCTGATCTTATATTAAAAAATAATATTTCAAATTCCATACATGACTCTTCCCACACTATGCACATACGCGGGTCCTATAACATTGCACGTGCATATACCTTTTAAAATATGAAAAAATAAAATAAAATGCTATTTTTCAGGTGGGGTTTACGAGTTATATTGAGATCCCACCTACAAGAGCTAGTGGCACAACTGAATTAACCAATTTCAGTGGTATATATACACCCCTTGGGTATTCCTAATGGATACAAGAGAATGGCTATCAACATTATACCCATTTTTCTCCCAGATCAAGTCTATTTTTCCCGTGCCTCCTACACTCCCAGTCTCTAGGAAACCTTGGTTTCCTTTGTAGAGATGCTCATAATCCTTATAGCATCTCCTTGCACTTGTTAGAGAGGTTTTCTTCATGGCTCAGGTTGGATGGATCCATAGGAAGGCTTTGTCAGTGCCTTTGGCCTAGATCAGGTTGTACCTTTCCTGTACCTATTGTTGTTAATCAATAAAGAAGCTCATCTATTGTTCTTGATATGTTATTGTCTCATCAATAGTGGTTTATATGCTTATATATGATGATCTAACATATATTTTATGTAGCACATTGAATTATGTATTATGTGTATTCTTCTATGAATTGACTTGCAGGTCTGCTCATTATGGACGAAGCGAAGGGTTTGGGCTTTGTGGGAACATCATTAAACATAGGACCTCCAAGTATGTTTCCAAATCCATGTTTGGTAATTCATATGTTTGGCATGCTTGTTTGAATGCTCTTTGTTGATTATCTTGTTATGCTCTGTTGATGCTTTAAACCCTTTCCTTGAAGAATTTTTCCTACCAACAAATATTCTTCAGATAGTCCCACCATATGTCTTATTTTCCTTTCAAGATATAGGTGGAAATTTTGGCTTTCATATTCTCATAATAATCATGGATTATGAAAAATTTCTTCATGCCAAGAAACCAAGCTTTTAAATCTTCATATTTCTTCATATCTCCATCAAATGTGGGTGGCTTAGCTTTCTTAAATTCCTCATGGATATATTCCATTCCTCTTTTCCTCTAATGATGATGATGGTGCCTCCTAGTAGTGGAACTAGAATATCCACCAAAATGATGCACATAAGTGATAGTTATTCCTTCTGGGGTACTCAGTGGTGAATTTCCCTTCACGGTGCCCTCACTCTCCTACCTATGCCTCTTCCTAAACCTGCTACCATCAACCCCATTTGTTTTCTCTTCTAACTCTTCAAGGATTCTCATGTCTCCATGACTAGTTCCCAACTCATATTTCCTTTGTCTTTGTAAGTCTGAGAGGCTTTGCAAGATCATTGCATTTATTTTAGCTTTCCTCTCCTGAGCTCTTACCAATATTTCATTGTCTACCTTAAGACTTCTAACTTCAACCTTTAGGATCTTTAAGGTATCAATCCAATTAGTAGAGTTTTACTCTCCCCCCTAGCTAATTGATATTTCTTCTCCATCTATCTTGACCTCTTCATTTCCATGTGTTGACTGATTAGAGCTATATTGCACCACTCCAGTCCTCATTATTCTATCTTTTACTATCTTTTGATTCTTGTAATGTGTTGTCATTCATACACAATTGTTAGAAACATTATCACATAAATACAAGAATCAGGCTCATGCTTTTTCTTTTATCGAGCTATTATAATAAGGACAACTACACCAAACAATGCATGTTAGCACACCAATGTCAGTCATTTAACATTTACTAGCACTAATATACATTCATGTATAATCGACCAAGACATACATGTCGATACAAGTTTTTAGCTCATTAATAACAATGGATCATAGAAATTGTTAGTCCATGCCACAAGATCAATCTCGGTATAAACACCTCAATCACGCATGCAATTGTTGGAAGTAATGCTTCCATGTCATGTATAGTTGTCGTTATGAGTTACGAGGAGTTAATTTAGAAGTTGTTGATTCCTATACTATGATTTGGAGTCATAATCTAGATGTATCGAATTAAGTGTGTTATGTCCTATAGATTTAATGTTTGTGAGATCAATAAAATTATGGCAGTTTGATTTGTGTTGTGAAAACAATCTCTTGCTCTCTTTCATATTTCTAACATGGTATCAGAGCTAGATCTGGCTTGATTCCCTCACGGGAAAGCCAAGAAGATGTGAGAGAGCCTTGAGTGTTATTGTTTTGTACATAGATAGATTAATATAAGTGTGTGACAGTTGATTTCTGTTGTGAGTTTTATTTCTCCCTATTTAGATCTGTGTGTGAGTGTGGTTTTCTAGATCTAGATTTGATCTTAAGCGAGAATTCTTCTCTATTTTCTTTATGTGATACATAGCTCCACGGATTTGATCTTAAGCGAGAATTATTCTCTATTTTCTTTAGGAGATCTACAACTCCATAGATCTACAAAGCACTGCCTATCATTGCATGTGGCACAGGGAGTGGCGTAAAAATTGTGCATCCTATTTTGAAAGGAAGAGGGTTGACCTAGAGATCTGCAGCTACTGCCATCGGAGCACCTGGGGTTCTGTTTCATTCAACCCGAATGGAGATAAAGGAGGGGCAACGTCCAGCTGGATTTCAAGTGTGTGGAGAATCATGGTGATCAGATCATTGTTGCTTTGAGAGAGAGGACATGAGCACTATGGAAATCATTTTCGTGAGGGTGATTTTGTTGGCTTTCGAAGGAGAATATCTTCAAACAAATCGCTGCATGGGAGAATCTATGAATGTGGCAATATATGGCATTTCACAAAGGAATGGTGTGTCGACAACCATGGAAGTTTAGTAATGATCATATGGGCGCACTCTGCAGGTGACCTGCATTGTAGCTTTGGATGACTGTGCGATTGTATCATCCGTCTTAGAATCTTGCTCCACAGTTAGATTTTTTTTAGCGGATATAATTTGCTGAAGAAGCCTATAGAATCTGGGCACCGACAGGATCTACGTAATGAAAATCTATTGGAAGTTTAGGTCTAATGTGTCCCTCACGTTCCCCACCCAATTATCATATTCTGATTGTGTGCACCTTAAAAAAGTGGAATGAATCTCCATATATCTCCATGTGTCTTAAGAAAAGTTAAATAAAACTAAAGGTAAATGTAAATTTTTTCCATCATGTTATTTCCCTTTAGCATAAAGAAGAGGCAGTGTAATTTTTGAATGGAGGATTGATTAGAAACGTTGGGAAGGCTAATGGTAAAGAAAGAGGTAAATGAGGATCTTAGAGGGAGAATTTCGGTTTGGTGATGCACAAAAATACATTATTGTATGTTTGAGTGGTTGTTATATTTAATGAGTGACGTGTAAAGTGATTTTATTCATTTGTAAAAAAAAATTATATGTAAAAAAAAAGGTGTGGGGGGGGGAATGCATAACCATAAAGAACATGCTAACTATTTAATAGATTAATGTGACCCATTGTGCTCCACGAGCATTAATCACAGGTAGTTCTTAATAAGGTCAAGCTAGTGTGACCTGTCGTGCTCTAGGAGTGTCAATACAAGTTATTTTATAAGGTCAAGTTGTAGAATTGTTTGTTGAAGACATTCTATACCCAGAATGTTATCCTATATAACTGATGAAGGTTGTGGAGGGTCGTAGATTCACAGATGGTGGTAGTTCCATAGGATGGTTCAGTATTGAGACTGACCCATTGTGCTTCGGGAGTTTGAGAAGCGTCAATTCTAAAAAGCACGTCAATGATGGTCTGAAGCGATTACATTTTAAATGGAGGTCAAGTGACAACTCGAAGATGTGGTGGTGAAAGAGCATAGTTTGCAAGATTCCAGAGTGGATGTGGGTGTTGATGAAGACCATATCAGACAAATCTAACAAAGATTTATTTATTGTTGTAATATGTGTGTTTAATTTTTTCCATGTAAGCATTAAGGGAGGGTGTTGGAAGTAATGCTTCCATGTCATGTATAGTTGTCGTTATGAGTTACGAGGAGTCAATCTAGAAGTTGTTGATTCCTATACTATGAGTTGGAGTCATAATCTAGATGTATCGAAGTAAGTGTGTTATGTCCTATATATGTAATGTCTGTGAGATCAATAAAATTATGGTGGTGTGATTTGTGTTGTGAAAACAATTTCTCACTCTCTTTCATATTTCTGACAGCAATCAATTCTTCACAAACCAACTTTTAACACCTAAAAGTTAGTATTATTAATTTTTTAAAAGCAACATAAAACCACTTTGTAGGATCCTGTTGTTACTTGTTCATAATAGAGCCCATCTTGTCCAAGTGTTGAATATAGATGCTCTGATACAACCTATAAGCACCTGACCTCAACCTTGGAGAGGTGTTCACTTACTAGTCCAATCTCCCTTGCTTAGTTAGAGATATGGGATAATTAAAAAAAAGGGCTATTCAAAGCTCGAATTGAATGTCACCATTGTGTTGATCTCGAAGAGACGTTTCCAATGATATAAAATTCCACCCCAATCCAACCTTTGGATCAAAATTTATGGCTATCTGATTTCCATTGTATTAGAAGGCACCATGTCATTGTTTCTCCATGTGGTTGTCTCAACCAACCACTCAACGCCACCTTGCGTTACATAGTTAGTTTGCAACCTGGTTCATGGGTTGGGTTCTAAAATTCCCCACGCTATATCTATCTATCTATCTATATATATATATATCTTCCCCAAATCAAAGGGCCATCAACTGCTGCCAAATTTCCTGTTACTTGGGTTTGTTACCCTGACCCATCACACTATGCACATTCACCAATAGCTCCATGTTTATGTGTCAATAGTCAACTGACAGTTCGCTTATTGACAAAAACCATTCCTGTCTCTCGGGCTCTCTTACCCGACCTCTTCAAATTTGCACGCTCAACATTTTCTTTGGGGGTGGCCTTCCGGGCTGACCTGTAAGGTGGGTCCACCCTTCTTCCAATGGTTAAACTTCTAGGCTTGTGTGTACGCCACCATAGGCCAGGCTTACGTCATCCTGCGCCCT
Source organism: Pinus tabuliformis (assembly GCA_031772625.1). Lineage (NCBI taxonomy): Eukaryota > Viridiplantae > Streptophyta > Pinopsida > Pinales > Pinaceae > Pinus > Pinus tabuliformis. The sequence continues at coordinate 212,570 of CM062820.1, forward strand.
TTTCGCTTTACAGTTTTTTGTGTTTTCCATACATGACCTTCCTGGCTGACTTGTAAGTGGGGTCCACACTTGCACCAATGAATAAATTTCTAGGTTCACATGTACACCACCATAGCCTAGGCTTATGTCATCCCACTACTTTTAAAAGTGCATCCCACTTTGTACTCCCGGGAAATAGTCTCTGGGCTTATGTGTCCCGGTGGGCCACTGCTCTATGCACTAGCACTACTGATTGGTCCACGGCTTCCCTTCTTACGTAGTAGCTCTAACGAATTTGGTTTATGTATCACATCACAATGGGCTGAGGAAACCACACACCGAGGTCCACTCTTTCCACCCCTATTATATGCTCAATATATTATGTAATTTTTTACTCAATATATACCCCCTAATATGAATGCACACAATATGGTATTTCTCCCCCAGTGAAGCCCTTGTGCGTTGTGCATGGCTATAACCTGGGAGATAGACTCTGACGCGAAATGTTTTCTGATGTTTGCCATGATAATTTCCTATTTAAGAAGTCCTATCATAAGACATCACACATTGTGATAAACCTTTTACATGTGTGTTGGGCCCTTCCGTGGCCCAGTACAAAAGATCCCACTCATTTTGACTTTCTTTATGCCACTGTTAGTGCCACACTAACCTAGTCCTCATCAACCCAAGCGTTCCTTCCATGAAACCTTTATTAGCTTTTAAGATAATAACCTCCAAGGCACATCACCCTAGGAGAAAATCTCCCTTTTCAATGGTCATGGTTACATGGTTGGTCATGAGGGTAGAGGGGAGGGATATTAGTTAGCGTTAAGCTTCTTATAAGGTGTCATATCGCATGTTATCTCACATTGTAAAGAGATGAGTTTTTTCTACAATAAGTTAAAGGAAACCCTAATGAGCACACACATAAGTACACCCGGTTGAGGCCATGTTGGTTCTGCCGAAAACTTGGGTTGTGTAAGTCACAATAACCCTTTCTTGATGAGTTTGAAAATGGCTTGGTCATGGTGGTTCTATAAGATCTTGGACCTATGCTAGAGTTCAAATCTTTCCCTTGGGGTTTTATGAAGCACACACATGTGCTATCCCTCCTGAGATTACAACAAGGATACCATATCAAGGTTTTTGGTGATATAAATACAAGGCACGATTTAGGGACTTGTCCGTCCAGGCCAGGAATTGTCGATTCAATTTAGGAACTTGCCCATTCAAGCCAGGAAATTTCCCTTTTAGGCCAAGGACCTTTCCATTCAACCTCTTAGAGTTTAGCAGTCCCTCAGGTCCTCATTATCTTACCAGGGACAGACCAATTTTATGGCTCAGAGATTTGCATATATGCTTTGAGGAACAAATAGGCATGGCAAACTTATAAAGGAAACCAAACAAAATACGGTGCTAAGGGAATCACTAAGTGATTAACATTGCATGGGTACATAGGAAATCCACCTTTCTAGTTTGATTATAAGCATAAAACATATATATAGGCACATGATTGATAATATTACAAGCCCATAAGCATTTCATTTTTATGGACGAGAATTCTAGGCATGGGCTACACAACTAGTCATCCAATATTCAATACTATGGGCCTGAAGCCACCAAGCGATTTTCCATTTCTCATATCACACACAACAGTGCTACCCAATGTGAACTACAACCACATAGGTGGTTATACACACACACACACACACACACACAAGTGTTTTATGCATAAAGGACAATGATACAACAATTGATGAAGGGGATTTTAAGAAATTTATTAATAGAAATAATCAATATATGAATACCCACTAGTAGAGTACCAATCAAGTTGAGCACCATGGCTATAACTAGCCATTCAAGCAATAATTTACCATATCATCTCTATACTAAGACAACATATAGAATATGGCACTTAGTGTTGAGAGATTAAACATCAACACATACATAAAAAAGATGCAAGCAACACATACATAACATCTTTTACTTGTTAACCTTCACATAGTGACCTTGCCAACATAATATTGTTATCCAATCACACAAGTGTGCCATGTCTCCATGTATGTTAATTGCAACTCAATGACCCACTCTTCGGTTACATGCTCTGGGCATAACTACTCAACAATGTTATCCTTTTTTGCTTGCATTTTTCTCCAAAGAATCATGGCTCTTATCCTCTTGTCCAACTTCCTCTTAATGGCATGTTATAGCTCATTTAGAATGCACACCTACCAACCTCCTTGGCTATCATAATAATTAAAAATATGAAACAAGTTCCCTCATTCTCTGAAATATGTGTCCCATTACTCTGCTCATTTTATAAAAATATTTATATTTCATACATTAGTGAATGAAATTGGGGCTTTCACACCTCTCCAAGTGTGGCGGATAGGGAACTCTTTGTCCTTACACTGCGTTCTTGAATGCATTACCCTTTCGATTTATGAGAAGGGGAACTGATTTTGGAACGACACCTCCATTTGCATTAATGGACAACCTTATCAAAGAGACCCATTCTTAGCCACGGGGTTCAACATTAAATTTGGATGAGATGGGTATGGTATTTCACATCATACCTCATCCCCTTAGACTTTAGCATGTGTCCCTTCTCCTTGGATTCTTAATAATAATCAATTAAATAATTATTTTTTAACATTATTGTAACTAATTAAGTATTAATTATAACATTATAATTTAATTAAATAATAATCCATATTTACTTTTTTTCAAGCATTAATATATGCTTATTTTAACTTTGGTATTAATTAGAGTGTTAAAGCATGATTAACATTAAATAGAGCCTTCCTACAATTTGGCACAATTATTGAAATATGAATGAATTTCCCAATAATAATTTTCATTATATTAAAATGGAGTTTCTTCCAACAATCAGATATTGCGTTGGGATTCTCAATTACACAAGAATGTTTAAAGAGGTCAAAATTGTCCCAAGTGTTCTCACAGACCTAGAAAAGACAACAAAATTTGAGTTTTATAAAAACAACTATTTTACAACCATTGCATGTTGAACAAAAAAGGGCACAATACTTTCATTTGATCTTCAGGATCCTAGGTTGTCTCATCAAGTCTAAAGTGTTTTAATTTCACATTGACTTTCTCTATTTCCTTGTTATAGAGCATGATCTACCTCTAGTCCATGATACACAATTGTTTGGGTTGGAACTCTCCCTCGGGCTCCACCTATATCATAGATCAACCAATCACATGATTAGAATTGTGTGCATGCTTTTTCAGTAAGGATTTGTAGAATAAATCATCTGCCTTTATGGTGGGAGGTAAGGCTAGTCTATAAGCCATTGGCCCCACTCTCTCTTAAATCTAAAATGGTCTGCAAATTCTGGGTGCCAACATAGCACAAGACCCCACTTTCAGTGAATTGCCCCTTGGTTTAATTTAGAGATACATGTGATCCCCACTTGAGACTCTTTATGTATTCTTTGTTGATCTATGTAACTCTTCTATTTATATTAAGTTTCTAAGAGATTCAAACAAAATTTTCAAGAGTTCACTTTTGGCATTAGGGGAAAGAATCAATATTGAAAAAAATCAAGATCTATGGGTGGAACACTCTAGATAGTAAAATGCAAAAAATTGCAAACATTCTTGGTTTCAAATGGGAGAAAGATTGGTATTATTTCAATTACTTGGGACTACCCATTTCCTATAAAAGGAAAAAACCTAAAGACTTTGTAAGTATCATCTCCAAAATCAAGAAGAAAATCAATTCTTGGGGTGTAAAGTGGCTTAATATAGCAGGAAGAATAATTCTAGTAAAATCTACCTTATTCACCCTTCAAATATTTCAAGCTTCAACTCTTCTAGCACCTAAAAGTATTCTTGACACCATCAACAAAAGCATCAGAAAATTTATATGGCAAGGAGGAAAAACCACAAGGAAAAAGTATAATTTGGTGAAACGAGAAACAATCAAATTGGACATAGAGGAAGGAGTTTTCAATATCATGGAATTTGTACCTATAAACCTTACATTAGGATCAAAACGTTGTGAATACTACTAAAAGATGTGTTGAAGTCCCGAATTGCCTTCTTTTTTATAACTTTTTACTTTCCTTTCCATCCTTTTCATGACATTTTTACTACATCTTCAAGTTGAAAGGTCACCTAAGATATGCTCAAACATCATAAATAGTATCATTCATTCATGGTTTATAAGTCTATTGTTTATTTATGGAATTTAATCAAAACATTCCTATAGCTATTGAATCACACTCATTGTGCAGCTAACCAAAGATTATGCAGTTATATGCATGGTCAGTCAGGTTCCAATGCGCTTGATGAGGAATAAAGGATATAGGTAGATGGAAAATATCCAACATATGGACATACACCTATCACATTGATTTGGAAACTCGTATTATTCAAGAAATCTAATGGTCAAACTTGACTTCAACTCTAGTTATAATACTCCAATTGTGCACAAAATTTGAAGGAGGATCGTGGCATCATCAAGCAAGCATGGAATTAGACGAGAAGAGTTTAGAATCAAAAGATACGACATGTCAAATTGAAATATCCTTATGATTTTCTCTTCTCGTAGAAAAGCATGAGAGGAATGATTCCTATTTCGATTTAATCTCTTAGTTGCCAAGTCAAAACTAGATTCTCGGCTTATAACTCTTAAGACTTTTATTCAAAAGAGGACTATAAAAATCCATGGAGTGAAGTAATGGACATATTTACTCTCTTTAAGTTTGTAATCATTTGATATTGAGAACCCTTGTTTTTAATACAAGTTACTCTGTACCTTCAGTGATTAATGCGTGGGTGAATAGATCGTTGATTAATTTCATGTTTACGCTCAACATGAGGGCCCCCTGAAGAGTTGTAATTTAGTTTAGTTATTTGTTATGTTATCGATTGATTTAATTCATGAGTAGTTTCTTTTCAATATAACTAGTTAGATGCTTTCGATTAGTACTTTGTTAATTAATTTCATGCTTTTTGTGATCTAGCATTAGCTAGTTTGCACAGGTCGAGAACTCATACATATTACAAGGAGCAAAAATATTTCCTTTTCACAGTTTTCTTCTTTCACTTTTTTATTTTAGATTCATGAGTTAATGACTAGATCGACTCTAGTCCCCAACTGCGCACACTAGTAACTCCTCAAGATTATGTTTTGGATTGTGATTTTCGACTTCTATTTCTGAAGCACTTGGATTAAAGTTTTCTTTTCTGAATAGAGTAGAGATTTTGGTTTCCAAATATTTAGAATAGTATTTCAATTTTATGCAAGTAGAATAAGATTTCAATTCTTCTCATTAGAATAATTTCTTCAATTCAGTTCAAATACAGTAAACTTTAATTCTTGAAAAAGTAGATTAAGTTTCAATTCCATTTGATAGCTTAGAACTCTCAATTGATTTCGCCTTGAAGGTTAGTTTTCTTTCAAAATAATAATTTTGATGAAAATAACATGTGCATGGGAATGATATGAGTTAATCTAGTTACATTTACATTTTATCTCAATTTCATCTTTTAAAATAAAAAATAAAACTCCTAGCATATATTGTGCACATGCACTTCACAAGTACACAAACCTTGGTTGACAATTAATGAAGTAATTTAACCATCAATTAAATTACCCAACATTTTGGCTCCATTACCAAGGAAGTGTATATAGGCCTTTATTTTTGGTTTGCATATCATCTTAGATGCATTCATCCTATAGATGCATAGTTAAATCATATTAAAAATAATTTAGAATGCATGTATAAAGAATGGGATTCTAGGGGTAGATTTATAAGTAGAGGTAGAGGAAAGAGTTCAATACCAACATCACCACTCACTGCCACTAGACCATGTAGTGCCACATCATCCAATGACACTCATATTCCATCCATAACAGGTAGACATAGACTTCCTGAGGTACACAAATATTAAATTCAACCTAGGGACTCACCAACGTCTTCTACGGAAGGTGTAGTTGAAGAACTTATATCCCCTACTGAAGGAGTTATATTTCTCCCTTCAATGGGATAACAACTCTTAGGACATGATTTAGAAGTTCCCAGTGAGAAAGAGGAACAAATTTTTTCTAAGATACTATTAGTAGAAGAACCAGAGGAAGAAGTAGACAATCCTATTCTTGAACCTTATATTAGTTCTTAGGAATCTATAATGGAAGGAGAAGGGGAAGGAAAAGTGCACAATGTAAATGGTGAACTTAGGATTGGTGGTGGAAGAGGAAAAGGAGGAGATAGAGGAGGTGGTGGAGGACGAGGTGGTAGAGGAGGAAGGTGAGAACTAGATCCTTATGGATTCCCTATATTTTATGAAGATACCATAGCCAAAATGAAAAATATCTCACCTTTTATTCTTCCAAATTTTCATGGCTTAAGAATTGAGGATCTCGAGATATTTATTTTTGAGTTTGAAGTATTATGCAGATCCTATGACTATTTACTTGATACTCAAAATTTGAAATTATTTCTAGATACTCTAAAACATGGAGCCCTTAAATGGTTTGTGGGTCTAGGAACACATATGATCACAACATGGGATGAACTGAAGAGGGTGTTCCTGGAAAAATACAAAGATTATTGTATGCCCCATAACCTTAAGGATGAATTCTTTAAGGTGATGCAAAAGGAGGATGAAAGCCTTGAATACCAAGTGGAAAGATTTTCATACAATATTAAAAGGGCTAAGATGCACAATTTAGATGAGGAAACATTAAAAGCTTTTTTGCTAAAATCTATAAGAGATGAGTGGATTGACCTTCTCAATTTAATGGGAAAAGGAGATGTTTCCCAATTACAATTTGATGAAATTTATGAGTTGTGCAAACATATTTTGAGAGGTAAGGATAGATCTTGTAAGAATCCAAGAGATCCAACCATGTTAAGAGTTAGTAAATCTACATCTGGAACAATAAGTAGAGTAGAATTAGGTAATTTGCTTGATAATTTCAAAATGGATATCCTTGGAAATCTTAGTGAACAACTAGATACTCTAAAGATACAAACCGAGCAAAAATCTAAGAATGTTGCATTAGCTATCTTCTTTCCCAGGTGTAGGAAAAAATATGCCTAAAGAGAATTTCCTCTTGATAATATAAAGATCTCTGTCATATGTGATGAAAATCATGATACAAAAGAATGTCTTTCAATACCTAGACTTAAGGTTTTCTTTCAAGATGAAGATGGATGAAGCGAAGCTGAATCATTTTGTTGTATTGCCAAAATACCATGGCAGTCCCAAGAGTGAGGTATGGCACAAGGTCTTAATACTCAATATCAACCATATGCATAACCACAAAGCAATTGGAATGCAACTATTTCTTGACAGCAATGGTCACCTCAACTGCAAAAACCATCTTGGGCACAAGGTTTACAAAATTCTTATGGTAGAAATCCCCAATATCCTCAATTCCAATAACCTTATTCCCCTTACCAACCTCAATACTACCCTTCTCAACCATCCCAACCAAGTCTACTACAATTTCTGTTGACATATGTAACTAGGTTCAATCTTCATAAATATGAAATGTACTCTTGATTTTTGTATATTGTAAAAAGGAAGAATTTTTTTATTTTTATTTTTTGGTAGCATGGGTTTCATGTTCAAGGTCAAGCACCCATTGAGTGCTTTTAGGGTTTGTCCTAGTGTCAAGAAGTCAATAGAGTCATTTTCATATGAAGAATACCCCATTGGGCATATTGTAACATGTAAAAAGAATTATTTTTTTATTTGAAGTGTAAAAAATACCCCTCCAAGACCAAGTCATCCTGGGAGCTAAGAATTTTTCCTCATTACGGCATGTCGCCCTCCTTGGAAGCCTGTATATAGGAGGGAACTCGACCTCCTATGGATACTCACTCACTTCTCATCATCTAAGCGAAGAAGAGGTAGAAGTAAGGCAAGAGAAGAAGAATAGAAGGAAGAAAGAAAAAGGTTTTGGGTAATTTTTTTTTCTCTCTCTCTCTCTCTCTCACATGTGAATATAAGGCTAGGGTTTTTCAGTTGCAAGATCGAAGTTGTGAAAATTGCAGAAATAAGGTCAAAGAAAGGACTACTAGGTCACCTGGAATCCCTAGAAGGAGAAGCAACACAAGCGAAGGGAAAAGGAAGCCTTAGAAGCCCTAAAATTTCTCACACATGTGGAAGCAACAACTATTGCAGGGGCCGAAAATTTCAGACCTGAAGTGGAGGCCAAAATGTTATAACTGTGGGTTGAAATTGTGCAGTTGGAAGAGATATGAATGGGTTTGTCTTAATAGGAGAATCACATCATTTGGAAGGTTTGGCTTGGTCTTGGAAGGTTATTGATATTGGTCTAGATGTCTTGGAATTCATAATTTGAAGAATATATAAGAAGAGAATAAATTTGTGGGTTTTCCTCTCAAGTGGAGAGGTTTTGGCCCTGGCTTGCAGCCTACATCCTGTGTTCTTACGTTTGATTGATCTTCATGTTTTTGTTAGCTATTTAATGATAAGAACAAAATAATAATAAGTGAAGAAGCTAATAATCAAGCAAAAGTAAGAATACATCACAAGAAGTTATCAAGTATAAAACAAATCATCCTAATTATAACCCTATAGATTTCTCAACAATTTCAAGCACAACCATAAAATCAACCACTTCCATTACCATCCACTCCATTTCCTCATAAATCCAATCAACTACTTTCTCAACCATTCCCAAACCAAAATAATAAAAATCAACAACCTATCTACAATGTAGAGGGTTAGAATTTTCAAGCCTGTATGATAGCCCCATTAGGTCTAAATGGTGTCCAACTTAGATCTGGTATGGTTTTTCAAAATAAGTCACCACCATTTGTCATCCAAGAATCTAAAGAGAATGAGGTTCTTGAGAAAGAAACACTTATTGGCCAAGAAAAGACTGCTCCAAAGGAATATGTTCCTACATAATTAGATGACAATCAAATAAAGACAACTTCTACAATTCCTCTGGTAGAACAACCTTCTATTTCCTTACAAAATCCTTTGTTTCCTGAAAGGCTTAAAATTGATAAGGGAGTAGAAAGGAAAATTGTTTTACTAGAATATGATGTGCTAGATGAATTGAAAAATATTTGCGTCAAAATTCCTTTACTCTAAGATATAAATGAAATACATATATTTGCAAAAACAATTAAGGAGTTTTGCATTAAAAGATCAGGAAGGAAAAGAAAAAATGTCGAGAAAATTCAATTGGTAGGAAAAATTGTAGATATTATGATGGGGAAAACCAGTAGTTCACAAATATCTAGATCCTGGTAGCCCTATTGTAAAAATCCATATTAATGGTATTGGAATTCCAAACACCCTGATTGATATAGGAGTAACTATTAGTATCATGAGAAAACAAACTATGGATCAATTGAAGCTTCCCAATCTTCAATATACCCCAACCTTACTACAATTAGCAGATAGATTTGTTATCAAATGATATGGTATATTAGAATATGTGTTTGTCTCTTTGGATTCATGGGAGTATCCTGTTGATTTTATCATTTTAACTCCCAAGAATAATTTAGGAGGAAATCCATTGATCCTTGGTAGACCATGTCTAACTACAGTTGATGCATTCATAAGTTGTAGATCTGGTGATATGTATATCTCTGATGGTAGCTCTACTAAGAAATTCAGATTGTACCCACCTACAAAAACAATAACTGAAGTAGAAAGTGAAGTTTGGATAGATGATGACAATGAAGACTTTGATGAAATTCAACCAATATTTACTTTTTCACAAATAGATGAGGAAGATCAATTGATAAATTTGATGAATAATAATGATTCTTCATCATATTGTGAGCAAGATCAAAGTTTTCAAGAACAACGTAATGTGGAATATCTATCATCTCATTAAATGGCTTTACATTCTATGGGAAATTCTGGCAATTCTTTAAGAGAAATATTTCCAAGTAAAACATTAAACATTAATAATAAACTGGAAGAATTTCAAAAGAGACAATTGATGAAGATGCTACAAAAACATTCTTCTGCATATGCATGGTAATATATTGATATGAAGGGAATTGATCGTAACACATGCATGCATCACATTTACATTCAAGAAAATTCCAAACAGTTAGACAACATCAGAGGAGGATGAATCCCAACCGGAGAGAAATTGTTAAGGAGGAATTACAAAATATTCTTTATGTGAATTTCATTTATCCAATATTAGATAGTCAATGGGTTTCACCTTTAGTGATAGTTCCAAAGAATAATGAAAAATGGAGAGTGTTCATTGATTATAGGGAATTGAATAAGGCTACTTTAAAAGATCATTTTCCACTACCTTTCATAGATCAAGTACTAGATACCTTAGTAGTGAAGAAATATTTTTCATTTCTCGATGGTTCCAATGGATATAATCAAATACAATTGGCACCAAAAGATCAAGAGAAAACAACCTTTACATGTCCATGGGGTACATATTCCTATAGAGTATTTCCTTTTTGGTTATGTAGTGCACCTACAACGTTTCAAAGAGAAGTTTTGGGTATCTTTTCTGATCCAATTCATGATTGTGTGGAAGTTTACATGGATGATTTTACTGTCTATAGAAATAATTTTGAAGAAGCCCTTAAAAAATTAGAAAAAGTTCTCATTAGGTGTAAAGAAGAAAATCTTTCATTAAGTCATGAGAAATGTTTTATGATGTTTAATGAGGGAATTGTTTTAGGTCACCATATTTCAGCTGATGGAATTAAGGTGGATACTTCTACAGTAGAAGTAATTTCTAAAATTTCGATTCCTACTTGCCAAAAAGATGTTAGAAATTTTCTTAGTTTTACTGGATATTATAGAATATTCATAGAGAACTTGACAAAAATAACATCTCCACCTTTAAACTTATTACAAAAGATTGTGATTTTGTTTGGAATTATGATTGCCATAAAGCATTTGAATCATTGAAGCACCAATTTTAAGAGGACCTAATTGGTCTATTCCTTTCATATTTCAATTGATGCTTCAGATACAACTTTAGTAGCTATGTTGGGACAAAAATATCTAACTCCTTATGGTATTTATTACACAAGTAAAAATTTGTCTTCTGCAAAGTTAAATTATACTATAATAGAAAATGAGTTTTTAGTTGTCGTGCATGCCATGCATGCCATTAATAAGTTTCGACATTATATCATTGGTTATGAAGTTTTAATTCATCAAAATAATTCTGCTATTAGATATTTAATGAATAAACCAATTACTAATGGTGAAATTACCAAATGGTTGTTATTGTTACAGGAATTCAATATTACTATTCTTGATAGATCGAGGAAAGAAATCATGGTTGCTAATTTCCTTTCTTGAATGCAGAATGATAATAATGATATTCTTGTAAAATATAATTTTCCTGACCAGTATCTTTTCTTAGTATCCATTAAAACTCCTTGGTTTACAGATATTGTTAAATATTTGTCTATAGGAAATTTACCCCCACAGTTATCAGCGAAAGAGAAACAGAAAGTTATCAAATCCAGTGCACGTTACTCTTGGAAAGAGGGGGAATCATATTGAACTGGACCTAAATTAATCATTTGAAAATGTATTTGAGAAGATGAAGTACTAGAAATATTGAAATATTTTCATGATGAACCATGTAGAGGACACTTTGCTGATAGAAGAACTACTTACAAATCCCTTCTTTTGGGATATTATAAGCCTTCTCTTTTTAAAGATGCCAAGGAATATGTAAAATGATGTGATAACTGCCAACAAATGGGAAAACCGATTCCATTGGATGAGATGCCTCTACAACCTCAGGTTCTTATAGAGCCTCTTGAAAAATGGGCTTTATATTTTGTGGGTCCAATCAATCCTCCATATCAGTAGAAAGTTATATACTTGTTTGTACATATTATGTTACAAAATGGGTAGAAGCAACACCACTGCCTTTTGCTACTAAAAATATTGTAGTTACATTTATTTATGAGGAAATTTTTACTCATTTTGGTGTCCCAAAGGAAATTGTGACAGATCAAGGCACTCAATTCACATTCAAGTTGGTGCAGAAAATAATGGAGCAATGCAAAATCAAACATAGGAAGTCTACTCCATATCAGCCACAAGCCAATGGGCAAGTGGAATCTACCAATAAATTACTTGAAGTAATTCTAACCAAGAATGTACACTTGCATAGGATGAATTGGGCAGAAAGGCTTCCAGAGGCACTTTGGGCATACTGTACCACATGGATAAATACTGCTAGACATACTCCCTATGAGCCTTTCTATGGGAAGCAAGTTTTGCTTCCAATTGAATTCCAAGTAGAGGCTTTCAGTAAATAGAAAAATTAAGCCTTGATCTATCTTAAGCTCAAAAACAAAGCTTAGCACAATTGAATGAGTTAGATGAAATCTGATAAGATGCTATCCAAAGAACCAGTCGTAGTCCAACATCAAAGATCGAGATGGCATGAAAAATTCATCAAAGCTAAGAAATTCAAGCCAGGTGACTGGGATCTTCTTTTTTACTCTAAATTCAAAGATTTTCAAGGAAAATTCCAAACTCACTATCTTGGTCCTTATGAAATAGATACTGTCTTTGATAATGGAGCAGTTAGAATGAAAACTATTGATGAATAAAAAAATACCTTCCTTGTTAATGGCCATAGATTAAGATTATATCATAAAACATTGAAAGAAGAATATTTTGTCAAATATTTGCAAGATAATTCTGATTTCAATTTGGTTGAGAAAGGAGTTTTTTTCTAGTCCTCCAACCTAATTGTAATTTTCTTTCCTTAATTTAAAAAGGAAAACAAAAAAAATAATAATAATATAATAATAAGTATAGACATGAAAACCAACATTGTTGGCATGTCTATACAGAAAATTTTAACTGAAAACCAATGGTTCTTGGCGGTTTAGATTTTCTCACTCCCCTTCTTTTACTACTTGCTTGATATCCTTTGTTTATTTCTAATAAATATTATAGGTCCAAAGTAAGATTCTTGAGGCCTAGGCTTTTTCAAGCATCATCAGGGAGCAACACCAATAATAAAAGTGCACAACAGAAAATTTTCAAAGAGAATAGTTGTTGAATTAGTGACATTTTATAGCCAACTTCAAATTCTACAACCCAGATCAATCTACAGTTAAGGAAGCATTAGAATGCTCCAGACCTACAACAAAGGACAAGACATCAAATCTTAAAGATGTATGTGTTATGAAAATAGTATGTTAGATTGTCTTTCATTTAAGAGCATTAGATTTTTAAACTTATTGAATGATCATGATACATATACTATAAAAATTGAACAAATCATATACCTTGTAACATCTCCCACCATTATATCTTTGCAATCATATCCTTCATAATCTTATGTTGTCATCATATCTTGACCTGGCACATCGAAATCTCTCCATAATCGCCTAAGTTCTAATGATCCTATAAAGATGGATCTAAGGATCATGGCAATCATTTACACAAAAGGAGAAGTTCTATTGTGAATTGAACACCGCCATAAGTCACTTATTTCACTTTCACCTGACCTTGACACCATCAAACCATACAGCCTTATCGACCATCCTTCCATCACCTCCATCACCCTTGTCAAGATAAAAAATTCAGGATTGAAAGTCCTCCCTCACCATGGGTGGCATTGTCAGATTAGAACCCAATGGAGTAAAATTTCTTCAAGGATATCCACAAGTCAAGGATCAATTGCAAAAGGTGGGTTGACTCTATTTCTTTGAGAAATTTGATGGGCACGAGACATAAGTAATAAAAACGTTTGCATGGGCGTTTGATGGAGTAGAGGTGGAGATTGGAGACATTAAACTTATAATTAGAGTGTCCATAATGGAATATTCCACTGACCTACCCAAGAATGGAGAGACATGGTTCAAAAATAGGAAAATAAAAGAAAAAGAATGGACAATATTCCTCCAATACCCAGGTATGGATACTTCCATCTTCAAAAATGGGATACTAGTAACTACATTGAAAACTAAGTGGAGAAATTTGCTACTAGTCATTCAAAAATTTATAACCTATGAAGGATGGTATGGCACCATGTTTTTCTACCATGTTCAGCTCTTAATGCACTTCATTGACGTAAATGAGTTTAATTTACCATACTTTCTACTCTGTAGTCTCAAGAAAATGGCTTCTAGTTTATGACGCGACTCGAAAACCCTTGACAGTGCTCTGTATCACCATGGGTTAATTAAAATACTTATTGAAGCACATTTGAAGGGAAAGAGAAATAATTAGAAAATATTTCTAGTCTGAAAACATTATAGAAACTCTAGAAGAGGAAGTAGTTATAAAAATTAAGAGAAGATGTCGCATAACAATTTCAAACCCTAACCCTAAGCCTGTCAATGAAGATGAGGGTTTGACTATCAGCGAAGTGGAACAAATAGAAGCTTCACCAAAGGTACCTGAGGACAACACCCAACTTTGTTAGTTTTTAGAGAAAATTAAATAGAAAAATGAAAAACAAGATGTTATAAGAAAAAAATCTAGCACAAGCATCAAGCAGTCTGAAGAAATAAGAGAAGCTGAACCAGGGGACAAGGAACAAAGGAAAATGAGAAAGAGAAAGAGTATCCAAAAGATAGAGGAACCAGAAGTGAAGTTGAGAAGAAGTAAATGATTTTTTAGGAATTTAAACATACAACCACCTGAGATATTTGACCTCATGGAGGGATGTCTTAGCATGAATGAAGAAGCCAGAGCATCACCATTATATCATATTCCAAGTCCAACGAGAAAGACACCTAAAATTGATCAAGTCCAACATTATATCTATGACTATGTGGAATCACTGGAGAAAAGAGATTAACAAAAGGTAAATTCCCCTATCCAAAGTGAATACAAAGATACTTTTAATGAAGAAGTCCCATTGAATGATGCCATTCCTAAAAAAAAATACAAGATGGAAGATGCTTTAAGACATGATATATATGAGTTAGAGGTACTAAAAAAGCATCCAAAACAAGAAAATGAGGAAATAAAAGTACTAAATGAAATTTTGAGGACTCAAAATGATAACATATTGTTGCATTTGGGCCATTGGTATAAGAAAAACAAGAAACTCAAGACTAACAACAAGCTTCTCAAAAATAAAGTTAGGGGGTTACAAAGCAAGATCTTAATGAGGAAACCCAAACTAGCATTCAATGGAAAGAGTCATAAAGAAGGCACTAATTTGGATGTTCTAATTCAAGCTTCAGAGATAGTGCAATGAACAAAAGACTACAAATTTTGAAGTTTTGATGCATGAGAGCATGTAAAACCCTCAGTGTGGGGGAATGTTGAAGTCCTGATTTGTCTTCTTTTTTATAATCTTTTTACTTTCCTTTCCATCCTTTTCATGATAGTTTTTCTACATCTTCAAGTTGAAAGGTCACCTCAAATATGCCAAAACATCATAAAGGTATCATTCATTCATGGTTTATAAGTTTATTGTTTCTTTATGGAATTGTTGATGGTGCTGGACCCGCCAACATTCAGGCGATAATCCTGGTATGAAGTCCCAACAAGACCTCACACTGTTTGGTGTGGGAGTCCCATCTGGTATGATGGCCTGGTTGCCATTATCTTAAGGATTTGCCTCAACTCTTGCTTGTCAACACAGAAGAGTGGTTTGCTTTGTCTTTGAGAAGTGAGGTTCACGTGCTTGGTGAGTGTAAGTGTTACTTGTGTCAATGGTTCTTTCACTATAGAGGGAGAGAGGGTGAGAGTGAGCCCCAAGTCGGTTGGGAGAAGTCCCAACTCTGCTAGGAACACACAACACAACAGGACATGCACAACTTCCGGTGGAATAGTCCACACGGATGCGGCAGTCACAACACACAAGGGAAGATAACATGTATAACACTCAGTAGATTAGTCCACATGAGTGCAACAGTTGTTATAGCAAGTTTTATGTGAAAGGTCTGTCTGATGTCCGGGAGAGTAGTATACATGGGCGAGAAAACATTAACAACATATACAACACATGTTCATTAACATATGTGTATTACAACAAGTGAATTAGTTCAAGTGTTAAACACAGGTTCAAGCAACATGCATTACAAGTGTTAAAGATTAGTCTTACAATAGATACAATACATGTGTGAAAATGTGTTGGCCTATTAGCAGGCTTCTAAATTAAGCGAAAGTTCCAAGACACATCATTACACCATACTTCATTAACCTTGTGTGAGGGTCATTAGAGCCACTTTTTACTCCTCAAAGGCAACATAACAGACTCTCTTAGCTATGTGGGAGGAGCTGAGGTGAAAAAAGTCCTCTGCATGTACAAATGAGGGGCTATTTATAGCCAAGGGTGAAACTGACCCTTGTGGCTATTCGACTACCCTCATGATTGTTTGACTTCCATGACTTTTCGACTTTACATGACTCTTTGTCCAACAATTGGGTCTCTTAGACTTCCACGTTACATTACATTGATTTGACAACAAGGCCCGCAATGGAAATGTGGACAAAATGACTCGACATGACAGTGTTGGTACATTTGTGCTGCTATTGGAGTGCATGTCGAGCTGCAGTGTTGCTGGGTGATGGATGTCTTCATGGTGTGTCACAACTTCAAAGGTAGGTGACTGGGAGAGGCAGCAAGGTTGGGAGGCGGGATGATGGCTCTGGGCACTTTTGATGAAAAATGCGCAAGAGTTACTAGGTGATGAAGATGGGCAATCTGATTCGACAATGATTGTTCGCGAGGTCTAGCTCGGCTGGAAGGGAAAACTGCACAAATTTTGGGAGGGACAATCCGGGCTGCAAGAAGGAAAGACAGAAAGAATCTATGCTTTTTCCGAAATGAGTGGGCAGAAAGGGCTTGACAGTAAAATTTACATAATTTTCTGGAGGAACAGGTCGAGCTGCATCGAGGATCAGCAGGCAGAAATTGCGTGGTTTTTTAGAGGAATTGGCTGGGAGCCTAGCAGCCAAAACTACGCAATTCCAGGAGGGAAGTGGTAGTTGGTTGTTGGCTGTTGGGTCACTGGCAACAGAAACTACAGAATTCCCAAGGGAAACAAGCAGTGATTCTGCCGGGAGCTTGGCAGCAGAAACTGGGCAATTACTGGAGGGAATTGCAGTCTACTGCTGGGAGCTGTTGGCGAGGGAAACTATACTGAGGCTGGGAGGCCAGCCTACTGATCATATTTGTGCAATTTCTAAGCTGAGAAGACTTTTGGGTAGTAGAAGGCATGCTCATGAAAACTGCACAATTTTCTAGTTGAGTAGCCAGTCGACTGTCGGGAGGACTGATTGGGAAATCTACACAAATTTATGAGGGATACAGGGATGGGCACTGGGTGTCTATCCAACCTATCTGTGCAATTTATTTAGTCAGAAGAACGGGCAAGGTCAACAACTTCTGTGCAATTTTTTAGCGGATTCAATCTTGGGGTGGTTGTTGGGTCCGACTCTCTCGGTGGCCAGCATGAACATTGAGTTAATTGCTTGTGAGCAATGCAACTTGAAAAGACTTGCTTGGTGCTTTTGAGCTATTCTCGGTGGTAGTCGATTGATTTGATGGCAGGGTGGTGGTTCGACTGTCAGAGGGGAGTTTGGTCATTAGAAATTCAGCAAAATGACTAAGTTTGTGAACGAGTGAAAGATGCAAAGGTGATCTTACAAATGCACACCCTCATAACTTGACGATGAGACGAATCAAACCAAGCAGACACACATGTTCAACATGACTGACCAACGGTGCACGTGACAAGTGCAACACTCATGATTGATCGTTGATAGACCATGATGACGCTTGCATGACGGTGAATGTGACTCCATGTGTGAGTGCAATAGATGTTTTCATAGCGAACATAACATGTACACATGAAGTGAAGACCTTGAGCATCACCAGAACATGGTCGCAAGAAAGACACTGACATCAACATGCAGAATCTTGGGTGTAATGAAAAAGAAAGGTGGGTATGAAGGCTCACAAGAGCTCACAGAGTGAACCCGAGTGTATGCAACCATCAAGTGAAACTCTCAAGGGAGGCTCTGAATATGGGTGCAGGCCAAAATTTTGGAGGGTGGTTGTAGTCGATACAACACTTGGCAACGCACTAGTAGAACTCCAGCTTCTTTGTTTTGGTTCATTGATAGCACAGTACCTTGGTCTTTCGGGGAGTATTGAATCCCTATGCAGGTTACTTCAGCTTCCCCACTTACCCCATGGACATACATGGTTCACCTTTTTCCAACTTAGTCAAACAAAATCAAAAGTTCAACTTGATCACAATGTTTCGAATCCGGGAAGGGTAGTTTAGCTCGCGTGTTGAAGATTTTCAGAGTATAAGTTTTCATCTCCAGTGTTGCTCTGCTGCTAGCAGGCCTGAACAGTACCCTAATGGAGTCACGCAGGAACATACACATTGCTCCACTTCCAGTGAGCCTAGTCAGTATCCCAGTGGAGTTGCATGCTTCACCTCTCAGCATAGGAATCCTTTCTCTTCTTTCACCTTTGTATTTTTCAAGAGGATTGGCCATAGGCACTTATATATTTTTGGGGCGGAAGAGCGATCCAAACTTATTGAGAGTATAAGAGGTTGTTCCTTTAGAGAAGCATGTAAGACCTCTGACATAGGTTTGCTCATTTAGATTTCCCCTTCTCCATTTCTACTAGTTGGATGAGCTTGAACACACAAAGCAGAAGGTTGAGTGTAGGCATGAGGCTTCCCAGTGTGGACATAGGCTCATGGTTGGACCAAAACTTCCCTTGCAGATGGCTCGTATTTTCTGTCAAGACTTCATCAGCCGAAGGTTGTAACCAAGCATAGAGAAGACGAACACAAGATTGGCCAAGTGCTGCAGTGTCACAAGTCTCTTCATATTTCAGCCACATACTCTATTCAAAATCCAGAATGTAGTAGTTGGCAGCACTTATTTCTGGAAAAAAAAATAGTAATAGATCAAGAAAACAAAATGAACGTTAACAAAAAATAGAAAGCAGAACAAAAAAAAGTGAAAAAAAAGATAGTAAGCAAAGAAAACAAGATGAAAACAACAAGCAGCAAGTAGACTATGTACATGGCATGGGGCGCAGCCCGACCTATTGGAAGTAATGCTTGAGATATTGGCCGTTGTTAGGAAGGTTTTAAACCCTCCTGTCAAGTGTTGCAGACGACATGTGCGTGTGCCAAGTTTCTCAGTGACAAGAGTAAGTCCATAGGGCTCTGCTACCAGAACTTGGTGGTATTCCAAAAGACCTTTAAGTGAAGATGACACCACTGCTTCAGATATTGCATGCAACATAGGCTTAGATGATGGCATGGGGTAGTTTTTTTTATTCTGGGAGTGGTTCAAGTTCCTAAAATCAATGCATAAGCAGATTTCCCCAGATTTCTTACGTGTGGGATTTAAATTAGAAACCCAAGTATGATGATGAACTTTGCAAGTAATCCAATCATCTAAAATCTTAGTCAATTTTTTTTGTATAAGGAGTTCAAATGACATATGTGTTTTACCTGACCTTTGCTACAATGGCTTGACTCCTCCTTTACCTAGAATCCCATGTTGGATTGCTCACATATAGTGTGTACTTAGGTCATGATCTGTCCATGTAGATACATCCTTTTACTGTTTGATCAAGTGATCAAAGACTTTCCATTGTTGCTGTTAGACACCTAATCCTCTATGGGTTGGTGTAGAATGTGAACAACCATGAGAGTCCAAGAGACCTTGGGATGTGGAACCCAACGGTCACACGAATGTACTATAAATGTATATCATTTGTTAATAATAAATGTACTCTCATTCTTATCTTTAATATTCTGTTGTTGCCATGTGTGTGTTTAACATGGTATCAAAGCAGGCAGTCTCCTACCCTGCTCAAGTATGAGCCACTTGTTTATGTGAGCTTGTTGTTCTGTGGCCTTTCTATACATGTTAGTCCTGTACCTCTGTTCTAGACTGCCATCTCTCTAAAATCTCTATTATCGAATGAGTTGGTCGAGAGTTAAACGTTATACCATACCTTGAATTTCGTGAATCTCTTTAATACGCTTTCTAGAATCTATTTGCATCTGGTTGGAACGCAAGACATAAATTTGGCTCTTTGCCCCATGAAATCCTAGTATATACGCTATTTCTCTGTGCGTTAATTGAAGTTAAAAGTTTATATGCTGAGTTATAGCGTTACTCCTGCAGTAAATTTCGGTTTTATTTATATATCTGTTGAGATTATTGTGAGCACTATATCATCTGGTTCATAGCTGGTTCATAGCTGCTCTAATCTGAGTTTGGTTTGGAATTGACTTGTGGTCTCATCAAATTTAGGCCCCTATACTACTAGTGTAACCCCTTATTGTTATTAGTACAACCCCCTTATTATACTGTTGTACCCATTTAGTCCCCATATTGTTACTATTGTGCCCCATAGAAGCCAACTATTGTTATTATTGTGCCTTTACATTATTATTGTTATGTCGACTCTGATTATATTATGACTCCTTAGACTCCTATATATAAAAAGGAGGTCTTGTCATTTGTATCATCCAAGAATTGTTCATTTATGTAATGTAAAGGAGGTTGCCCCCTCTAAGAGGCTAAATTATAAGGCATTCAACTATATTTTCTATCTTTTTGTGAGCTGGTTTCATAACATTTAGTATCAAAGCTTTGGATTCTAGGGTTTTGCTACTCCAAATAGGTCATTGTGGAATTTTCGCTATAATTTTTTTTCTGCGATGTTTCAGAAGCAAAAGAAAAAACCCATTTGAGACAAAATCGCACTGAACCTCAGTTCCGAAATTCAGATATTTTCACGCTATATTTATGGAGATATTATCTAAGGAAGTTGGTCTTTTTGCAAACTCCTAAATTACATTCCAAACAGGTGACCTAGGGAAAATCGTCATAACTTTCTCTCTGAGCATTGGATTGAAATTTCGTAAGAAGGTACAAAAAGAGGAAAGACTACAGTTTATTGTATATATTTTTCAGAGCTAGAGGTTGAAACAGTGACACGTGGCACGTCATAAAAGTTCGCTCTACTGAACTAGTCTATAATCAGGTCACCGTGGGAGATTTGGAATAACTCTTCCTTGGAGAATCCAATTTGGATCAGACTAGTGGCATTGGAAAGAGGACACAGAGGGATACCGTAGGTCGTAATTTCAGAACTAGAAGAACTGAAATTACAGAGTTATAGTCATTTCAAGATCGAGCTCCTAAAATCAAGAAAAGGCGATATGAAGAAGTTTGATGACAAGGATCTGGTAAATTGGATACTTCAGATGGAGCAATATTTTGATCTACATGGTGTATCACTGTTACAAAAGGTATGTATTGCATATTCATATTTAGAACTGGATCAATTTTTATGGTATAAAGGGCTTTGTTCCCATAAACAACTTGTTACGTGGTCAATTTTCATGGAGGAAATGATAGCACATTATGAGGATACAAAGAGTAGCACCTTCTTTAGAGCAACACCACAACAATTGGAAAGAGTAAAAGAGCTTTGTTACATAGTGGAAAGTAAAATTATGGCTAAAAGGAAGCCTACCCCTCACAACTATAATAATGAAAGTGTTGTTTCTCCTAGCCTTCCACAACCTACAAGGCTTACACCACAACAACTGGAAGAGAAAAGAGAAAAAGGGCTTTGTTACAATTGTGATAGCAAATGCACTAAAGGTCATAAGTGTGCTGAGAAGAAATTATTTTACATAGATTATGAAGAGGAGGAAGAAAATGATAAAAAAACATCAAAGAAGAGTATATACACCAAGAACCAACCCCAGAGAAAGAAGAAATGAATCTGACCATATCTTGTAAAGCATTGGCAAGAATTACCACTCCTCAAACTCTCAAGATAGAAGAAAATATCAAGAAGAAAAAGGTTTAAGAAGTGAAAGATCACATCGAGAAAGAAGAAATGAATCCAAACATATATTGTAATGCACTGGCCAGAATTACCACTCCTCAAATTATCAAGATAGGACATATCAAGAAGAAAAATGTTCAAGAAGTGAAAGATCACATCGAGCATCAAGAAATGAATATGACCATATCTTGTAAAGCATTGGAAGAAATTACCACTCCTCAAACTCTCAAGATAGAAGGACATATCAAGAAGAAAAAGGTTCAAGCAGTGAAAGATCACATCGAGCATCAACAACAAGTTCTCCAACTTTTAAAGGATAACGCCACTTTGGTGCAAAATCGAATGAAACAACAGGTAGATCAACATTGTAGTGAAAAATGTTTTGATGTAGGTGATTGGGTATTTTTACTGCTACATCTCAAGCAAACTATTTATGAGAAGGAAATGTTGGAAATACTAGATGCACTTAAGAAATGGCGACCTTACCGATTGGGAAGACACTTCAAGGTAAAAATGGATCATGATAGTCTTAAATACTTTTTAGAACAAATATTATCTATAGAAGAACAGAAAAAATGGGTCACAAATATATTGGGTTATGAGTTTGACATAATCTATAGAAAAGCGAAGCAAAATTTTGTTGCAGATGCACTCAAGAAAGGATGAGGATGTTGAAGCATTATTTTGTGCTATTTCTATTATCCAACCAGATTGGATAAACGAAGCAAGAGATGAATGGAAGAAGGACGAAGAAGTGTGGCCACTCATTCAAAAGTTTCAGAAGATCCCAATTCAAACAATATTGCCAGAACTTGAAGAGGAAGGAAAAATCATATTGGAACCTAGAGCAGTCACAAAAACAAGAACCCAATAGCTACAAAATCGATCAATTTCAAAGTATCTCATCAAGTGGAAGAACTTACCTGCTGAAGATTCCACATGGGAGGACAAGAATATTTTATAGAAGCATCAAGAACTACTCAAGCGTTGAGGATAACACTTTTTGAAGGAGAGGGGAATGTTAGGCCCCTATACTACTAGTGTAACCCCTTATTATTATTAGTACAACCCCCTTATTATATTGTTGTACCCATTTAGTCCCCATATTGTTACTATTGTGCCCCATAGAAGCCCACTATTGTTATTATTGTGCCCTTACATTATTATTGTTATGTCGGCTCTGATTATATTATGACTCCTTAGACTCCTATATCTAGAAAGGAGGTCTTGTCATTTGTATCATCCAAGAATTGTTCATTTGTGTAATGTAAAGGAGGTTACCCCCTCAAAGAGGCTGAATTCTAAGGCGTTCAACTATCTTTTCTATCTTTTTGTGAGCTAGTTTCATAACAAAGGAGTTAAAATGACATATGTGTTTTACGTGACCTTTGCTACAATGGATTGACTCCTCCTTTACCTAGAATCCCATGTTGGATTGCTCACATATAGTGTGTACTTAGGTCATCATTTGTCCATGTAGATACATCCTGGTACTGTTTGATCAAGCGGTCAAAGACTTGCCATTGTTGCTGTTGGAAACCTAATCCTCTATGGGTTGGTGTAGAATGTGAACAACCATGAGAATCCAAGAGACCTTGGGATGTGGAACCCAATGGTCACACGAATGTACTATAAATGTATATCATTTGTTAATAATAAATGTACTCTCCTACTTATCTTTAATATTCTGTTGCTGCCATGTGTGTGTTTAACATGGTATAAGAGCAGGCGATCTCCTACCTTGCTCAAGTATGAGCCACTTGTTTATGTGAGCTTGTTGTTCTATGGCCTTTCTATACATGTCAGTCCTGTACCTCTGTTCTAGATTTCCATCTTTGTAAAATCTCTATTGTCGAATGAGTTGGTTGAGAGTTAAACGTTATACCATACCCTGAATTTCGTGAACCACTTTAATACGCTTTCCAGAATCTATTTGCATCTGGTTGGAACGCAAGACGTAAATTTGGCTCTCTGCCCCATGAAATCCTGGTATATACGCTCTTTCTTTGTGCGTTAATTGAAGTTCAAAGTTTATATGCTGAGTTATAGCGTTACTCCTGCAGTAAATTTTAGTTGTATTTATATATCCGTTGAGATTATTGTGAGCACTATATCATCTGGTTCATAGCTAGTTCATAGCTGCTCCAATCTGAGTTTGGTTTGGAATTGACTTGTGGTCTCGTCAAATTTAGGACTCTACCATCTAAGCCTATCTGTCTATTACCTCTAAGGCAACCTTGAATTTTTCCTCTGGTAATGGTGAGCATTCCTTTTGAATACGGAAGCATACCTACGCTGGAAGAGGTGTCTTCAAAGCCTTGAATGCATCAGTCTCAAATTCATATCCACAGAAAAGTTGAAAGAGTCCCATAAAAAATCGTAATCGATTCACCCATGAATGGTACCATAGCCTTGGACTTTCTTCGCTTTCAAACCTGGAAATCCTATTGAAACTCAAACGCCATGCATTCTCCTCACCTGCTCCAGCCTATGTGTTGTTTTTTGAGCTTAACTATATCATTGTCCCCTCCGTAGTATTACCTCATTCACACTTCGGTCCCTACCACTTCGGTTCACACTCCGGTATTGGAGATCCTCCAAACCATGGCTCCAATATAAACTGGCAAAAGTGTTAAATTTATAGTGGAACAACGGAAAACCCAACAATTTTGAGTCAAAAGATGAATGGGAGTGACAACCTTCCGATCGATAGTTCATTGCTTGGAGAAGACACGCGAAAGATAGCTAGCAAAAAAGGTGGTATTTGCATAGGAAACGGTATTTCGGGGGCATAAAAAGTGGTAAGCGGTAATATAGCGAGTCCGCCCAATTCCACTCACCGCACGACACGTAGCCACTAGAGGAGAGAGAAAAACTGCCCATTTCGGATGGGTAATCATCACGCAAGTGTTCCTTCCGAAATCGCTGAAGACCGTCGGATCTTGTGAGTGCAGATCTATGGCGAAGGATGGTCGTGCAAGTTTGATTGATCGCGGAAAGGATATCAACCATCAGATCATGGGATTGAAATCTATGGTGGAGAATGAACCCAATAAAGTTAAACCTTGAGAACTGTGCGAAAGCTGCGGATTGGTGAAAAGGTGAGTTTACGTGTATTCCGCTATTGGTTGATTGACTAGGTTCTTTGGGAATTAAAATGTTTCCATGGTCTCTGCTTCAAACTTTTGGTATCCATTGAATGCTGCTCCATCCATCAAGTCTACGAAGGCTCCTGCTGCCAAGCCAGCCAAGGCTGCTAAACCAGCTGCCCCAGCAAAGAAGCCAGCTGCAAAGAAGGCTGCTCCAGATGTGTGCAGGTGAAGTTCGGCGATTACACAGAGAGAGATACATGAAGAGGATGGACCGTTGAATCCATTAGAAGAATCAAAGTCCAAGCTCAAGAGGGAGTGCACAGTGAAATGCTGAAGAAATAGCATAAAACATAAGTAAAGAGAAGAGCGAAGAGGTGAAGAGTTGATGCACAACAATCGTTAGATCTTGAAGATCAACGGTCAGGATTAAATCGCGAGAGTGGAAAAAGTAATATCGCATCGCAATACATCAAAGGGAGACGTTAGTCTTGAGCTAAGTGCGATATGCGACATGCGATTTAGGAGTGGACCCGACAAATTATATACTGCAACCTAGAACCCATCGAGTCCATAAGTCATGTTGGATCGAAACTTTTAAGTGGAAGAGGCTAGGTGTGAAGGACGGTGCGATAGCCGATAGTTGATAGCGATAAGCGCTGATCGGAGATCGGGCAGATCAGAGATCAGAGTTCGGGGGTAGCGGTGCAGTCGAAATGCTTCGAGAGATGAAGCCGACGATATTTATAGAAGTGAGTGTATGAATTTTCAAGTCCGACTTATGCTGCCGGAGTGGGATTTTCCTTTGTTTTCTAGTGTATTTCTATGTATTGCAATAAAGTGGTGTGTCCCAGGTTTTAAAGGCAAATGCTTTAAAGATTGAGTGATTCTGGTTTAAAGCCTTAAGCGTTATTTAAACACCTCTGATAGTTGCATATCGGATGTGGAAGGGGTGATATGTGGTGTGACCAAGGCGGACTGCGATGAGCGATTGCGATAAAGGTAATCTCAGGGAATGTGCAGAGCCTAGAGAATAGGCGGAAAAGTATGGATTATGTTGTTTGATGTTTTATTCAAAATTGAGTGGGGACGATTGAAATTCCATGGCCTAGAACTACTGTATGCTGCTTTGAATGCATTGAAGGCTATTGTGCATGAGTGTTAGTGTTATATGGTGTATGGTCGATGAAATATAGAAGCTAATCTCATTTATGTTGGGGTCTTGTCAGGGAAAATTTTAAGAACCCCCCCCAAATTTATAAATATAATAATTGGGTGAATCTCCATGGTTTATAGGAAAAATGGAAGGCGATTTTATCAATAATATAATATGTATATATAATTTTCTGGCGAATCTCTCACCAGGCATGGCAAATATTTTACTCAATTATAAAATCTTGTAAGAACTTGGCAAGTCTTTCACTAAATAATAAAACTTTGTAAAGTCCTAGTGAATTTTAGCATTGTGAACTCTTAGAGAATTTTTTGAAGAAGTATAAAACCATATATGATAAGAACCACATGGTGGCAATATCACTATTTTTTTTCACATTTCCACGACATGGAACTTGTCTATAAAATTATAAAAAAACCAACCAAGTCCCTTATAATATGTAGGTAAGCTTATAACAGAGTCTGATACCTCTATTATGCTTGTCTTCATTCAAGTGTCATAGCTGCTATACTTAACACTGTGAATCACAACTCTCTCAGAACTCAACTCTATAGTGTACTTAAAACCTTTGGAAATTGAATCTGACAACTCTATAAAAAGGATTAGTGAAATAGAAGCTTTTGTGAATGAGCCCACTAACTATCACTGCTAAACAATGAATCTAGACTATGAAGTCTTCCATCTTGATCACAATCGTGCTCACGATCAAGGGAGTGCGATCACCTGGCCTGACATAATGGCCATCATAGCTTCCCTGCCAATACACAAGTATGTTCCTGTTTGCAGTTAGAAAAATTACCCAAATTACAATCTATTTACTCCAGCCTATGTTGGAAAGTTATAGAAGGATGACTAGTGCAATCAATCCATTCCTTTTAGCCCTGGATTTGTTTCAGTTTAAAACAGAAGTATACAAATATACTTGTCCAATGTCTACTGCTATTGAGCATTAGTTAATTCATAAGAAAGTATGTAAACACACAAACATAAATTCACACTCATGAATATCCCAACTTTCTATCAAGTTCTATGACTAGTGATGGAAATCACAATTATTTTCAAAATCCTGGAATCATGCCTAAGCATCCTCTATGAATGACCCAATGCCTTCCTGGTTAGCTGTCTACATTAAAGTTGCAACAAACAATATGACATTAGGCATGGCTTGAAAGTAACAAACCGCTGCAGAACTCAGGCATAGATGGCAAGTGCAGACCGCGTTTTCAAGATATCGGTTAGAAAATCCATAGCATATAATAGCACAAATTGAGAAACTCATAATGTCCTGTCTGTTGAATATTGTAGCCAATTTTCTCACAGATTATACTGCAGAGCATAAAACTGCTGATAAATTAACATAACACACAGGCTTCATATTCCTTGTATATGGCTTCATATTCTTTGTTTTTCTTCAAGTTTGTTGCTTTACAAGACTTAAATTATTCCTTCTGAATTTGTTTTACAAGACTTAAATTATTAAAGATAATAACAAATCTTCCCAACCATTCAAGATAAATCTGATTTAACTTGAATGCACATATTCTTTATTTCCATTATCTAAATGTTTTACTGTCATGAAAAATATATATTTCCATCTCAACATGAGCTAGCAAGAGTGCCTGTATGTAACATGATATAGTGGATGAAGGAGCCAACAATGAACCACAAAAGGAGCATATTGTTGCATCTGAAAAAGCTTATGGGGTAATGCTATTTCCTTGTAGTATTTAGTCATTTATTTCTAAATCTAGGGTATTGAATCTAGCAAAACATGATTTGAATTATAGCTGTTATCTTAGGATAAAATAGGGGCTACTTGTTACTTGAAGAGGATAGCATTTCTCTCTATCCGTATAAAAAAAATTCTACTCATGATATCATTTTATGTTAATTGGATATTGACAGTTTGTATTTAGTTTATTTCAGCGTTTTATTCTAGTCATTCATATATAATCTCTTATGTTATTGGTCATACATATATTATTGTTAACCTATTACTATTTATGTAGTTCAATCATAATTGATTCTTCAATATGTAAGAGGATGGCACATAGATATAGGCATCGAATCTTCTGTACATTCATTCTGAAAATCTTAATATAATTCTCCTATTCTCTCTCCTACTTTCTTTGTGAGGCCAGTGTATGTACATTTTTAGAATATCTCTTCATCATCTCATCTCACCTATTTGAATCTTTGTTAAGTTGGCAAGTTCATATTCGGCAAATTGTGCTATGAATGTTTAATGCTTTCTTTGTTCAACACTTTTCATTGGAAACTAGACTTCTATTAATGTTGAAACATTATGCTGCCTCTCTATTTTTCTATTAAAATGTATGACTGAAGTCTGAGACTGCGAAACCTCAAGCTTTGTTGCCAACAAAATGCTTCACTAGGCAGAGTAATTAACCCATTAAACTACATGTTCCACAATCTAGGTAGACTAGGGTATGAGGGACTACAAAGCCCTTAACAAAAAAAGGAGGATACCTGCATGTTTACTGTTTGATCCAAACACTTTAACATAAAACAAAGGATATAAAAACTTCTACATGCATTCCTTCAATGGACAGAGTTAACATGGCAGTGATTCAGGAAAAATTGGAAAAGGCGCTTTACACAGTTGAGTGCTAGTAAGGGTAGCTCTACTTGTCAGGAATATCAAGAACCAAGTAGCTCACTGTAAGAAAATGGTTAATGCTAAGGATGGTCCACCAACAGTGTTGTTCAACTAAATGAAGAGTTGAACTGTAGGCCGCTGCTTACAAGTTTGGAGGACCTTGGAAATGGTGTTCTTCCCAAGAGTTGAATCTCGAACAAGTGGCACCAGCCTACATGGTCCTTGAATTCAATCTGTGCATAATGTCTGGCACTTTGATCTACAGAAATGGCATAGAGGTGGTATATAATGTAATTGTGTCCTTCAGAACATAGATTGGTTGTCATCAATGTGCCACCGCAATGGCCAACTGGTCAGGAAGAATACACAGCCCCTCTTCTATTGCAGAAACCCTGTTACGGGTTAACAAGAAGAAAGAAAAAACCAAAAAAAGAAGATCAAAAATCCAACTTTAGCCTGAACAAAAATGTGGCCATGCAAAATAAAGAGGGCCTAGTGTAATACTTGCACCACTCTGAGAAATGAATTGGATCTTTTTAAAGGTAATTGCTGGTTTAGCCATTACCTTTAAAAACTAACCAAGGGAAAACATTTACAGAAGTTCTAATATTGTAAGCCTTACCATTTCCTTTTCATTTGTCAAGTTTAATTTCCACATTTTTTATTTCAATGAAACATTAAAGGCTGCAAACTTTGTGGTTATGATCCAACTGGTAGAATAAGGATGACTTTCTATGAAGCTCAAACCACTCACAAGACCCTTTAATACCACGGGGTCTACAAAACCACAAGACTGACATAATAGATTTCATGCTTCAAGAAAACAGAAATACTTCAAGCTTGACTTCCATTACATTTTTTTACACGCACTATATGGTCTACCCTGTCCTCTGAGATGGACAGAGGTTCTTTGTGAAGACACACCAAATACAACCGAGTGATTTATGGCACAATGATTAAATAATGATAAGCCAACAAAATATGTACTATTAAACATAAGATATGCTCACTCAAGGGAAAGATTACTAGCCGAGGATTTATACTCCAAACACCTAATTGGAAGTTGGTTTATGTGGCCTCAAACCAAATGCACTTGGACTCATATTTTTTCCTTGACTAACCAGGGGAATGCCCGAATGCTTTTCCCCTCTGTGAGGGCTATGTGTCTGTCTGATCTCACTTATACGGGGGCTATATATTTGTTTAGCTTCTGCAACTTGGGGACTTAATGCAGACTCGAATCCATGAATTGGTGTGCAATCACTCAAGCTAGTTATCCGTGGACTATATGTGTGTTTGACCTCACCGCGACTTCATGTAATCATCTCATCCAAAACTTCGCCATCATTTGCACCTGTTCCCATGCTTCCTAGTCCGAACCCCTGAATTCCAGCTTCCTGCAATCAATATATGTTACAGTTCAATTTATTATTGTTCATGTTGCAGGGCTTATGAAATAGAATTGAGTAATATTTTTAAAATTTGTTTGATATGTGTCTTGCACTCACTGTTATATTGCATGGCATTCCAGGGGCTTCTTCATACTCTGCTGCATCCAATTCTTGAAGATGTGCTCCTTTGAAAAACTTGGGAAGGATATACTGCCTCGCTGGGACTAACAAGTTACAACATGATTAGTAGTGGGAAGAGAACACCATCTATAGGCACCCATGTGATACCAAAACATGCCAACAAATAACATATCTGGAAAATGGTGAAAGTGGCAATTGTCTTGAAAGGCACCGTTTCAAGAAATGTAGCATGATACTCCTAAAGTTCTCTGTAACCATCAGTTCAACATTGATCAGCTTTGAAAACTATATTACAAGCATTAAATTCAATCACATTATAGTTTGAATAAAGTTCATACTTGTATCTACGGCTTGGAGCAGTGAAAAGAAACAATAGCCTTTCCCAAAATTGATTTCCTGGCAAACTCTCTATGGCCATGAAGGCAAAGTAACCCCAAAGCACAGAAGTTGGGATCTTTCTAATGATGGGCATTACTGCAAGGCAGCCAACCACCATCAGAGATTGCAACAAATTACTCAATTGCTGTTCTTTCACCTCAACAAGAAGCAGGTCATCCACGTCCTTGTCAACAGTAAAAATTGATTCATCAACTGGGGCATCCATATTCCCAGTACTTGCGGCCAACTGAATTGTGGACTCTTTCAATTCCTTAAGTGCCTGCATAAATGGTTGGCACATGACAAGACAAATAAATAAAGGGAGAGGAAAATTAGATAAAATGAAACACCCAAACTCAAAAATAAGACCATTACCAAGGCAGGTGGAGGCTGATAAACCATTGGGGTCTGCATTTGCTCATATGCTTCTTGCATGTTTCTGTATAATTGCCCTAAGGTTGAATTTTTCTGCATACTTTTCCAGATTGTTGTCACTAACTTGCTAAGCACCAACTGTAACAAAAGTACTTGTAAGTTACTCGTCTATAAAATGTCTTAATTGTGTCTTTTCCCTGAGAAGCTGCAATTGATAATTCCAATATATTAGTACCTGATGTTTGAGGGTAGCTAAGCCTTTCATGTGCATTGGAGATTCAGGAATAACACCATTTGAAGGAGGTATGCCAACAATACCACATAAAATAGTCTATCGCAATAAAAGGAAAATTTATGAATCCACTAGAGATTTTTTATGGAGGTGAAAACAAAGAATGAAGAGTTAGATCAAGATGTCTTCAGGAGAGCAAAAGCTCTTCCAGAATAGGGTAGCCAGTGATAGTTGAACCTAAACATGAACCCTGACAAAAATTACAACATAGTTCTAAATAATATATATTTACTGTGGTAATGGTCCTTGACACAATCTCTGCAATAATGGCCCTGCTTGATACAACATCATTTTTCAAGGGTTTTTTGTGAAGTTTCCTTTAAACTTTTCTATGCAGACTTCTTCCCTTTCTTCTTAGTGATTTCAGTGTAAGTGCTCGGTATACACTCTTTTAAGTGAATCTGTTCCAGCAATGTTCTTTCTGCAGTAACATTCCACCAAGAAAGTTAGCCACTTTATCAGTGGCATTCACACTGGTCACAAATGGCTGAAACATTTTTTTCAACCATTGGAACAGTGGCACTACGAACTTTAGGATCAATTCTATCATCAACTGCTCCAAATTGATCTTGCACATCCTGAATACGTATCGTATAAACAGTGATATACACAACCAATCATTTAAAATGCATACAGTCATTTCCTAGAATAGAGAATCCTTGTTCTGTTAGAGAATCCTAGTCCAAATCTTACAAGAACTAATCAAACTTCTAATTTGAGGACCAATATGATCTGCAATAGTAAAACTTATAATGTACTGCACATCTTCATTGTGCGCCAAAAGCTTTACTAATTCTTTAGCAACAGTGCAATTTGTCTTCTTACCCTCCACAAGTCTTAACAATCAATTCTTCAATTATATGTTTAGCACCCTTCACTTGAAGATAGGATAATTCTTCCCATCAAGCTTAACGTTGGGTAGAGGGATGCTTTAAAATTAAGATGAAGCTATCCTCCTCCTTGCTCAACAATTCTCTACAGATCTCAGAACAGAACCAAAGGTAATCTCAGGAACAACGTACTATACTACTATGACAAAGAACCACAATTCTGAAAGAAACATCAGTTTGGTTAGGATCTTCAAACAGCTACCAAGGAATCAAGCAAATGTTGCTCTGCAATTCCAAGACTTCAAGTATCCAGATGCATTACATTGCTCTATGGCACATCAATGCAATTAATTAAGCATAGAAATAACATCTCTATGTAGCGGCACTTAAAATATTACAAAAGGTGATCATTCACTGAGGTACATACTACATTCCAAAAAATATATGATTATTGTTGCCACATCATCCAGATTTAGAATAATAATCTATTGGAATGGACACATTGATAAAAATTCCATTGTTGAGTTTGGGTTTGAGTTATTTCTTCCTCTAACTGCTCTCCAAAGCTAACTATTCAAACCAAGTCACCCTTCAATGACATACAACTCACAAGGTTCTCAAAGGCAGAAAAATCAAAAGCGTATAACAGTTAATATGTCCTTTACTGCTCCATTTTCAGGTGAAAGATTCTCAGTAATATAAACAGATCTTCCAATAGTCAACATGTAACAACAACCAAGAAAATATAGGAATCCACCAATAAACTATAATGCAAGGTCTTTTTTCTCTTTTCGAAAGGTTTCCATGAAAAACTTGTTCAAATTCATTTGTAGAGTAAGCACATAAAATGTTACTGTAATTAACCTTGAGCATGGAACATAGTTCTTCTTAATCTCCATGATATTCAAGAATCAAACTCCAATGGCAGCATTGGCTTCAACACGTCTTCCTTTTATCCCTTCAAAGCTGCCATGGGTCATGATGGCTTGATCAATGATCGCATGCTCTTAAGACCAACAGTCTATACATAATTAGACTACAGTCTATACAGACACTGTGTTCAATCCAGATTTTGATTACAAACACCATTGAGGCCATACGGTATCTCCAATTTTTCACATCATTGAGGTCATCAGTATCTCCAGTTTCAAACAGCATTCAGGCCACATTTGCTTCAAAGTGCTTACAAGTATTGTCAAACGGCAGTACATTCTAAATTTACTCATATTACACTTGAGAACTAGAACACATACCGCTTGAGAAGAGAGCTGCTGCCGCTTCAAGTACCTCAAGTGTAATATGAGTAAAGTTAGGCCTAAGCACCTTTATTATTGAGATTGAGTGCTTTCAAATACCAGGAGACAGGTGTGTGTGTTGACTTCAAGTTTGGCCTGGGAGAATTATTACACACTTTAAGCAGATTCTGTGAGGTTTCAAGGCACAGTGGGAACAAATCTTCAACTAAGGAGGTTGAGAACTGTCTAGTGACCTAGAACAACTAAGTGGGTTATGCGAAGATATTTATTAAGGGTGGTTGTGTTGAAGGTAGTAGGGAGGTTTAGAACGCAAGACAGGGGCGAGTATAGTCACTGTGAGAAAGAACTTGTGGAAAATCTGGGAAAATCAAGATTGTTTGTTATGTCAAAGGTCAAAGGAATAGAGCAATTGACTAGTGGGTCATAACGTAAGGTTCCACAGTTAAGGCTGCTAGAAAAAGGGACCGGAAGAGCCAAAAATGGGAAGGTGAATGAATGAGATGGACTACGTTGAATGATGGAAATATGAGAGTAGCCAAAAGGTATGCATTAAGTGGTACTAGAGCAATATTGATGCTCTTGGGGATTGACAAGTGATTGAGGAGGTTTCTGCAGTGAACCAAAAAGATTTATAAGATTGCTCGTGAAGAAGAGACATCAAAGTTGAGACAAAGAAACCAAGAAAATTTTGGGCAAGAGGAACCTAAGAAAAAAAGTGAGGAGAGAAAGAGATTGAGAACGGAATACAGGATTGGAGCATATTAAAGAAGTACCAACCAAGTGTAGAGCTAGGAAGAACTGAGATATTGAGACCTCAGAGGTTAAGGAACTAGTAGGTAACTGGTTTGTATTTTTTTTTAAATGTATACAAGGAGTTAATCCTTATAGTGGTAATAGTAGAAGGAGTGGTAACAGAGGACTAATAAAGTTCTTAAAGTGTATGGCAAGAAACTTACGACAAATAGGCTACAAAACAAAACATAGAAGGTTTCTAGCTGAGGTCCTCAAAGAGAAGAGAACAAGTGGAGTTCTCAAAAGGTGAGAAAAGTGTAGAAGCCATAGAAGACCAGAGCATGCTCAAGTGGGTTCCAGAGGAGGGAACCAGAGGAATACCAAAAGCCTAGGTTGAGGTGAAGTGGGTGAGATATTGGGTAACAAGTGATGGAGAAGAATTGTTAAAGGGGCTTGAGTGTAGCTCACAATGAGCAAGAGAAAGCTCACAAGAAAGGAGGAAAGAAGATGGCTACTGATGGACATAATTCAAAGGGAGGCCATAACAAAAGGGAGAAGCATGCCAAGGAAAATGGCATGAGTAAAGAAGAAATTGAAAAGGAGATTTATGAGTTGAAGGAGAGATTCAACATAGTCAAAATGAGGCTTGAAAGAGAATACCAAAGGTAGAGATGGGACCTAAGGAAGAAGGCCAAATTACTTGTCAGAAAAAAGATTTTAAGAGGAAGCCCCCTAAAGCTAGAAAGCTAGGGAGGAAGATGAAGCACCTGTTGAGCCTAAAGTTGAATTAGTTCACTATTTTGAACCAGAGCAGGGAATAGTCCTTGATGATGAGGAAGATGTTGAAGAGAGACTATCAGAGAGTCTCATGGACTGCATAAAGAGTTCAAATCAACATATGGATTTGTTGATAGAAGATATGGTGGAAAAAGCATCATAACAGTAGAGGGAGCTACACAAAGAGGATGTCGATGAGACAATAAATGAAAGTCTCATGGGAGGTTAGCTAGAAGTGCTCGTAACATATATACCATATGGGGCTAAAGAGCTTGGTGATTATGATACTGATGCTATGTGTATAGATGCAGATGATAAGGATTTTCAAGAGGGACAATCATTCATAGTTGTCATAAGAATAGAAGAAAGAGAAGGAGTACCTTCCTAAAGCATGGAAGGAAGACAAAATTTGATGTTGGAGGCATCAGAAGAGGCCAGGTAACCTTTTATTTTTAAAATTGGTGAATTTTATGTGAATGCATGCTTTGCATGTGAGGAGAATGGACAACTGGTCCAAAAGGAGAACGAGAGCACTAAATTGATCCAAGAAATCCAAATTGAGGTAGTAGATGCTAGACAATCCTCAAGGAAGGATGAGTTTCCAAAAGGAAAAAACAATGCATAATGAAGCCAAGATAACCTTGCAAGCAATTTTCAGAAGTGACCATGGATCCTAGCAGCCATGTGAAAGATGGATAACAAAACCAAGTTTATGTTAAGACAAGGAAGGAGGCAAAATTATCCCTCAAATGTCATTAAGGAGGAGGCCTTGAACAATCAAAGAATGCATCTATAAGAGAGAAATTGTAGAAGAGGGGATGAACAACATCATGATGCAATGTTCTTTAGAGATCGGTTGATCAATCCAAGGTTTAAGGATTGGCTTGAGTAACATTGTTCAAAGAATGCAATCAATAAGACAAAGGTGTCAAGCTTATTGCTGCAACTGGAGAGCTTGGTTCAACAACAAGAATTATGAATGTTGGCACCCAAGGTATAGTACAATTAACCACAAAGAGAGACTCATTTGTCATGTGAAGTCCTTGAGATGAAGACTACAATTGTGGAGGAGATTGTATTCTAGTATGATGGCAAAGGATAACCAAATGAAGAGGAGAAGGGAGAAGGATTATCTCTCATCGGGCAACGATGGTGGAGGTAACCAAGAAAATATAGGAATCCACCAATAAACTATAATGCAAGGTCTTTTTTCTCTTTTCGAAAGGTTTCCATGAAAAACTTGTTCAAATTCATTTGTAGAGTAAGCACATAAAACGTTACTGTAATTAACCTTGAGCATGGAACATAATTCTTCTTAATCTCCATGATATTCAAGAATCAAACTCCAATGGCAGCATTGGCTTCAACACGTCTTCCTTTTATCCCTTCAAAGCTGCCATGGGTCATGATGGCTTGATCAATGATCGCATGCTCTTAAGACCAACAGTCTATACATAATTAGACTACAGTCTATACAACAGTCTATACAGACACTGTGTTCAATCCAGATTTTGATTACAAACACCATTGAGGCCATACGGTATCTCCAATTTTTCACATCATTGAGGTCATCAGTATCTCCAGTTTCAAACAGCATTCAGGCCACATTTGCTTCAAAGTGCTTACAAGTATTGTCAAACGGCAGTACATTCTAAATTTACTCATATTACACTTGAGAACTAGAACACATACCGCTTGAGAAGAGAGCTGCTGCCGCTTCAAGTACCTCAAGCTCAAACTAGTCTGTTGTTCTTTCTTGCATCAAAAGAACTGAGTACAATAAGAAACAAGTTCCATGAGTATAAAATCAACAAATACAAATGAATATTACATTTTTTATCATCACCCAACGAATAAGAACCAAACAAAACTCAAGTCTAAGGGAAGGTTTATCAACTTGATGTCGAAAGAAGTACCATGAACAGGTATACCCCATCTTCCGGAAAGCAATTGCAATCCCTGAGAAAAGAAATCATCTTATTGTCTACCACAGTACAGACTATCGACATCTGAGACAAAAATTCATTCCCAAGTAGTCCAAAGCACCTCATAGCAGTTTCTCTATTACAAATCAGACAATATTAATACAACAGATTTCTTGCCTCGAAAACTTTTCAAAAGGTCTATACAAAACTTGAACTACAGTCTATACAGACACTGTGTTCAATCCAGATTTTGATTACAAACACCATTGAGGCCATACGGTATCTCCAATTTTTCACATCATTGAGGTCATCAGTATCTCCAGTTTCAAACAGCATTCAGGCCACATTTGATATAAATAGTGCTAACTGACCCATGACTCAGGCAAGAAAACACCCAATTCCCCCACTCAACCCTATGAACTAGCCCATACTTGGCAACATGACTATAACGCTCCCTCTCACCATAAAAGACATTTGAGACAGTTGTACCGAGATCAAGCTGAATGAAAAATATGAACAATACAACAATCATTGCCTAGATCTTTCCAACACGAACAATACATGGGAATCAGAAGCAGGAAGTTGCCTTCTCCATCACAATATTCATCTTGGGATACTGGCAGACTGCAAACATCCAAATGCTGTAATATTTAGGGTAAGTACTGATAACTTTCCAACTCAACAACACAACAAAAGGGAGGACACAGACAATCATAAAAAGAGTAAGCAGATCACGGCTACTTATCCCATGCTTGAATATCAGCAGAGTTAATATACCTTTTACACGAACATGAGAATAAAGGGGCCTAATTTCTCGCGCTCAGCCAACAATTCGGTCAAGTACCGACTGTTGTTGTTGCTGCTGCAGTGGCATGAGCCGTTCAAATCCAAGAAACAATGGATACCGAAACCAGAGAAGAATAAGCGGATTGAAATCTGAAAATGCAAGAATATCCCACCGAAACTGCTGCTGCTAGATTTGTGAACTAGGATGAAAAAACCTATTTCAAAACCATTTTTATACAGGGACCCAGGGAGCCATATACACCAAAACAGCGGGCTGAATCCGTCAAAACAGGGAGCCGCCCTCCCTCCGCCCTCCATTTCAAAATAAATCTAACATCCCATGACCAAATCGACCCTCACAAACCACTCCCGGGACCAAATCGACCCTCACAAACCACTCCCAGACCAGAAAATCCAAACTGTAAATCAAAATGGGGGCGATTTTCATCAAATACGATTCCGCAAATATCAAAATGGGGCGATTTTGATCAAATACGATTCGGTTAGTTTATCCGCCCTGGGCTAAAATAAAAAAATAAATTAATTTTTAAATAAAATATGGGCTAATTATATAAAAAAAAAATTATTATTTTAATTAAAAATTCGCCCCATTAAAATATAAAAAGCCTTAAATTTCGCCTTTGGGCTATTATTCGCCCCTAAAATTAACCTTGATGTAATGCAACAAGAGAAGTAAAGCAGAGGGAAATATTACAAAAAAATGGAGACCTAACAATTTCAGAGGTCAGGAATATGTTAGA
The DNA here is from genome assembly GCA_031772625.1 of Pinus tabuliformis. Classification (NCBI taxonomy): domain Eukaryota; kingdom Viridiplantae; phylum Streptophyta; class Pinopsida; order Pinales; family Pinaceae; genus Pinus; species Pinus tabuliformis. Next base: position 250,881 of record CM062820.1, read on the forward strand.
GAAATGATCCTAAATGTAGGGAGTTACACCAACTATGATATCATTATTAGCCTCACATAAATGAAACACTCGTGACATGCAAATATTATTCATATATACATAATATATAACTCTTTCTTTTACATTCCAAGAGGTTTCTTATATTTCTCACGACTATTCAACTTCGCTTGTGGCTCGTTGTCTTCCACGTAGGTGAATATTCTAAATTTACATAACCCCTAAGGATCCTCACAACTCAATCCCCTAACTCACTTTTAAAAAGTTAGGATTAAAAGAGAAAAATTTTGGTTATAAGATGAAACTCATAAAGATAGAGCAATAATTTCCAATTTATTGTAATAATTACCTAAATTATCACTATAAATTGAAGTTATTGTGATAATTTCAAACAAAAAATATCGTGATAAATATTGTCGATATTATCGTCCAAGTTGGTTTTGGAAATAGCATTATGATAAGTCCAACACTAGTGAATATTCAACATAAATATAAAACATATTGTCTTCATATCAATCAATAATTATCATACTAAAATATATTATTTTATTCTATATATATTTTCTTTATTTATTTCATCTTTAATACATATTTATCGAGTTTATCAATGAAAATATTCATTACATAAATTGGTTCATGAATTAAGGATTTCCCATCCTTGTGTATTGGAATTGTCAATGGAAATAAAAGGCCATCATGAGATAGAAATCTAACAACCACAAAAGTTTTCACAAAGCACAATCTAAACTTCCATTTTGATTTCTATGTTAACATTATTGTCCCAAACTTCCTACACAAGGAAACACAAAGATACATGTGTGAAATGTACACTATCAATTGCACTTAAGACATTGTTGAAAAACTTAGCATTTAAAAGTCGAGGATTTTTGCAATGAATGTCATGGCACTCCCTTGCCAAATTTTGAATGGCTTAGCTACCTCATACTAAGAAATAAAATTGTCTAATTTGCTCAAAATTTTGGAGGATTATGTGATCACTAAGATCTCTCTCTACTACATGCTTGTATCAGAGGGTCATTGTGGTGGTCACTTTACTACTCAAAATCATTTGGTCATTTGATGACAATTAGTGCATACTTTGATCAACAATGTTAATATATACTCCATAAATACATAAGATGTCAAACTCATACTTAGCTTCATGTGCTTATAAAACCTTAAGCCATTGGTTTTTTAGCCCGAGGAAAATCCAGGAAGATCAACTCAAAGGGATCACATCCTACAAGCCAAACTAATTAGAGCCTACCCCTGAGGGTGTCGAGGAGAATTGACCCCGTGACCTGCCAATAGTAAGGTGCTTTAACAACGAGACCTCGACTAATTGAGCTAACCCTTCGAGCTTAATCCAATGGTTTTTTATGGCCTCATTATTCTATTTTAGGATTTAAAATACCACTCAACAACACTTAAAATTCATATGTTCAAGATAAAATCATTTCATAAGGATTTTAACTATGTAAAATTAGACTTTTAATCTCCTTTTTCCAAGGAAAAAACTACAATTTCTATTTCATTATAAAATGAATATCACAATCTTTAAGTGCTCAAATAACGATGAAAAGACAACAATTACATATGTATATTGCACTTGTAAGAATAAAATTATATAAATAATGTACATGTTATTTTTGAACCTTTACAAAGTAATCGATCCTTCCATTTTTCCCCTTCTTTTTTAAGTTCTTCCCTCCCCCTGTAGAAAGAACTACATTAACTAACTGTAAATTAGAAGGTGAAAAATCAAGATCATAGAAGGAACTAATTCCTTATCTAAATTAGAGGTATCAGTTTCATAAAATCTCTTGGTTCCACCTAAAGAGGCTTTAGGTACAACTACCTCCCTCAAGGAGGAAAATCTAATATCCATATATTCTACTCAATCCCCCAAGGAGTGGATTACCCAATTGGCATTTTTGGTTGTTGATTTACTTCATTCTCATCATCGTCATTATCATACATTGGTTCATCTAAAAAATTATAGCTCTTTCATTTTCAATTCATCCTTTTTCCCTAGAATGATGGACTCAAGCATGAGGACAAGTATCTTGCAGATGTCTCAAAAGTTGACATATTCAACACCCATGAATATATGGTGTTTTCACAACCAATACCTTAGTGCATTGAATTTTTTTCCACTTGAGAATCATTTTGCTTGAAGATGCTTAATGAGGTTTATCTCAACACAAATGAAAGCTGATGTGCACAATCTCGTTATAGCTCTATCAACATCTAGCTTTATGCAAGTGGTTAAACTATTATGAATATCCTCAAAACTGATATATATCAAATTTGGGAGGCAAACCCAAACTAACATTCCAGTAACTAACACAGATTAATGCTCAAATGCTAGGAACCAAGGGATATAGAAAGTTCCATGCTACTGCAAAAGTAGGGACCCTCCTCAAACACTTTCTAATAACTAACATGATAGTAAAATTGAGTAATAAAAAAAACTTTGGAGCAAAGAGATATCTCACAATTCTTTGTCCATCGCAAGTGGATCCACTAATACAAAGTTGATGTAGGAGGCCAATATTCATTAAACTTGAAAATAACCACACTTCAAATATGAATGTAAATGGGTTCACCCCTAATGCTACAGTCTCCACCAAAAACACCTCATTAGCATGCTCTACTATACATGCACTAGGAATATGATAAAGCTTCAAATCATGATGAATGGTAGATCTATTTTTAGTTGCATCCCTCAAAAGCATAGGTTTTGAAGTTGAAGGCTTTTCTAACACCCCTCATTTCTCCCTGCAATTGAATCACCAAATTAAGGGTTTAATATTTAACTATGTTGTAGTTAGACAAAGGGATTAAGCCCTCAAGTTATTTACCCTAAATAATTAAAATTTGTCGGCTAGCGAATTTGTTTTTGGATAGCTCCAATTTCCACTTCAGATCCACACCATAATTGAGATGATTGACCCACAAAATTAAAGACTTTGTAAAAAAGAGTCCCTATCATTATCTAAAAATTTTCCTTGGCATTAAGGACTATATCCACACTTGAAGAAAAAAATGTCTTTAAACACTTGACACACAAGCATACTATCAAAAAAAGGCCATGACTCCTCTACTGGTCTTTTGTACTTCTAGTGTCCAAGGCCAAAGAGGGATTCTGTAAAAAGTTGATGAACAAACATTTCATTAAACACGTGGAATGCAATCTTGTTGACCTTGGATTCCAAAGAAAAATATCAAATACTTAGCATGAAATCTCTATTACCATATTAATGTTGGTAACCAAGCAAAAATAGTTGGGCTTTTCTTTAAATAATTTGTGAGTAAACATTTCATCAAGCACTTGGCAAGCAACCTTTAGAAATTTGGTACCTTATGCATTGCCAATAGTTCAAACATCTAGCACTAAAACCTTCTTTATGGCCACGAAATCGATCATGGCCATAATTTGGATTTTCTTCCATACCCAAACTCTTGAAAACAAACTTGGACTACCTTCATTCTACACAAAATTCCCATGCATGAGCATTCAAACCTTTGACCAATGCACTACATATACAAATCAACCATTATGTTTGTGGGTGATACAAATATGTTCAACAACACCAACAAGACAACACAAGTCTATGAACTAGAACACAACATTAAACTACTCATCACTACTTATGTCATTTTCAATACCTACAATCTTTCGTTCTTACCAATTATATGTCTCTACAATGGCAACTATTATTTTGTAGTGATATTTTATTCCATACATCCAATATGATATCTTTGAATAACGTTCAATGACATTTACATTTTATTTTGCAACAATTATTCATGTGACATGAAATTTATTATAGATTATATTCATGTTGAAAATTATCTTCAACAGTTAGACCCATTTTGTTGTCGTGTGTAGCTCAATAATATTAAATAAAGATTCGAGGGAGCTCTAAAAGGATACTCCATATGGCACAATATTTGCTAATGTGTCACAAAGAGGGTAGCTGTTATGAAACCAGCTCAAAAAAAGATAGATCAACGCCTTAGAATTCAGCCTCTTCGAGGGGGCAACCTCCTTTACATTACATAAATGAACAATTCTTGGATGATTCAAATGACAAAACCTCCTTTCTATATATAGGAGTCTAAGGAGTCACAATATAATCCAGCCGACCTAACAATAATAATATAAAGCCACAAAAATAACAATAGAGGGATTCTATGGGGCACAGAAATAACAATATGGGGGTAATAGGGGCACAACAATATAAATAAGGGGTATAACTACAATAGTAATGGGGTAATCACTAGTATTATAGGGACCCAACATGCCCCTCTCCTTCAAAAAAGTGTTGTCCTCAACGCTTGAGTAGTTCTGGATACTTCTGCATAAAATTCTCATCCTCCCATGTGGAATCTTCAGCGGATAAGTTCTTCCACTTGATAAGATACTCTGAAATTGATCGATTTCGTAGCTGTCGAGTTCTTGTTTCTGTGACTGCTTCCGGTTCCAATATAATTTTTCCTTCCTCGTCAAGTTCTGGCAATATTGTTTGAACTGGGAGCTTGTCGCCTATAACCTTCTTTAAACATGAAACATGGAAAACTGGGTGCAATCGAGAAGCTGCAGGAAGCTCCAATTTGTATGCCATAGTACCAATCTTTTGCAACACCTTGTACGGACCATAATACTTTGGTGATAATTTATTATCCTTCTTAGCTTGCTTTAGGGACATTTGCTTATATGGTTGTAGCCGTAGGAATACCCAATCACCTACATCAAAACTTCTTTCACTGCGATGTTGATCTGCCTGTTGTTTCATTCTATTTTGTGCCAACACGAGGTTATCCTTTAAGAGTTGGAGGACTTGTTGTTGATGTTCGATGTGATGTTCCACTGCCTGAACCTTAGAATTTTCTCTTAAATATGATGTGATGGATGGTGGTTGATACCCATAAAGTGCCATAAATGGGGTCATTTTTGTTGCTGTATGGAAGGAAGTGTTATACCACCATTCAGCCAGAGGCAACCATTTGACCCATTGTGTCTGTTTATCAGATACAAAGCAACGAAGATATCCTTCCAAACATTTGTTTACTATCTCAGTTTGCCCATCAGATTGAGGATGATAAGATGAGCTATGAGCTAACTGAGTACCAAGACAAGAAAATAATTCTGTCCAAAAATTTCCAGTGAAAATGGGATCTCTGTCACTTACAATAATCTTTGGGTTTCCATGTAGCTTTTGAATTGTTTCCATAAATGCAGTAGAAACTGTACTGGCTTTAAATGGATGTGATAATGCACAAAAGTGTGCATACTTGGTAAGTCTGTCAACTACCACCATGATGACACTTTTTCCCTCAGACTTGGGTAAACCTGTGATAAAATCCATTGAAACCTCCTCCCAACGTTGGCTTGGAATGGATAAAGGTTGTAATAGACCCGGTGTCTTAATTGTTTCAACTTTATTTTGTTGGCAAACCAAACATTCCGCCACAAACTTTTGAATATCTGATTTAAGGCCATCCCAAAAAAATTCCTTCTTAACCCTGTGGTAAGTTTTTAAAAATCCTGAGTGCCCTCCTAAGGGAGAAGTGTGCAATTCCATAAGAATCTTTTGTTTTAGCTGGGAATTCTTACAGAGGTATAAGCGATCTTTGTACCATAACGAATCATTTTGCCAGCTAAATGTATCAGAAGTACTGGAATCTTGTTGTAGCTTTCGAATAAGTGCCCACACTTCTTCGTCATTCTTCCATTCCTCCCTTGCTTCGTTTATCCAATCTGGTTGGATAATAGAAATGGCACACAACAATGCTTCCACATCCTCATCCTTTCTTGAGAGTGCATCTGCCACCACATTTTGCTTCCCTTTTTTGTAGATGATTTCAAAGTCATAACCCAACATCTTTGTGACCCACTTTTGTTGCTCTTCAGAGGATAATCTTTGTTCTAAAAAGTATTTAAGGCTATCATGATCCGTTTTTACCTTGAAGTGTCTTCCCATTAGGTAGGGTCGCCATTTCTTAAGTGCATGGAGTATTGCCAACATTTCCTTCTCATAAATAGCTTTGCTTAAAAACTTTCCCTTGATTGGACGACTTTCAAAAGCAATGGGTCTTTCATCTTGCATTAGAACAACACCAATTCCATTTCCTGAAGCATCACATTCCACAATAAAGGTTTTTGTGAAGTCCGGTGTAGCTAAGACCGGTGCTTGGCACATTGCCTCTTTAAGATGTTCAAAGGCCTTTGTTGCTTCCGGAGTCCATGAAAATGCATCTTTCTTCAATAATGTTGTTAGAGGTGCTGCTATTCTCCCATAATTCTTAACAAACTTGCGATAATACCCTGTCAACCCAAGAAATCCTCGCAGATGCTTTATGGATGTGGGGATTTTCCATTCCTTAATGGCTTTAATTTTGCTAGGGTCTACCTTAACTCCTTCATGAGATACAATATGACCCAAATATTCCACCTCCTGGACTCCAAAGAAACATTTGGATCTTTTTGCATATAATTGTTTCTCCTCCAATAGTTGTAGCACCCTGTCAACATGTTCAACATGATCCTTCCAAGACTTGCTGTAGATTAGTATATCATCAAAAAATACTAACACAAATTTTCTAAGGAATGGTTTGAAAATTGAATTCATCAAACCTTGAAATGTTGAAGGTGCATTGGTAAGGCCAAAAGGCATGACCAAAAATTCATAATGACCCTCATGAGTTCTAAATGCTGTTTTTGGAATGTCTTCAATCTTCATTCTGATTTGATGATATCCCGAACGAAGATCCAACTTGGTGAAGTAAATTGATCCATGCAATTCATCCAGTAATTCATCAATGACAGGAATGGGGAACTTATCTTTAATAGTGAGCTTGTTGAGCTCCCTATAATCCGGACACATGCGCCATGATCCATCCTTCTTGTGCACCAATACTACTGGAGCAGAGAAAGAACTTTGACTCGGTTGAATTATACCAGCCTCTAGCATTTCTGCAACCATACGTTCAATTTCACTTTTTTGGACATAGGGATATCTGTACGGCCTGATGTTTGGAGGAACACTTCCTGGAATCAGATGAATAGCATGATCATGATCACGCATAGGTGGGAGACCTTTGGGAGTCTCAAATACCTTGGAATGATTGTCCAAGACTTTTTGGAGATCTGGAGAAATAGATGATTCCGATGTGGAAACATCTAGCGAACATAATTGTGCAATTACACCTCTTTGCTCCTTTTTTAGAAGCTTTGTCATACCATTAGAGCTGATTATCTTTCCTGGTTTCCCTGCAATACCCCTTAATTCAACTTCCTTTCCTTCCATAGAAAATTTGATGAAAAGTTCTTGAAAATTAAAAGCTATTGTACCCAAGGATTGTAGCCATTGGACTCCTAGTACAACATCAGCACCTCCCATTGGAATGGAAAGCATTGGGCTAGTCAATACATATTCTCCCATGGATAGCTTGATATTATGGCACTTTCCAGAGCAATTTATTGTTCCTCCATTTGCAATCATCACTTGACACTCTGGTGCTGGATATAGGAAGCAATTCAATTCTTTTGCTACCCTACAATGAATAAAATTGTGGGTGCTTCCTGAATCAATCAACACTATTACCTTTTTCTTCTTGATTTGTCCTTCTATCTTGATGGTTTGAGGAGTGGTAATTCCCGCCAATGCATTACAAGATATGGTCGGATTTATTTGTTCTTCATCTAGGCTTTGTTCCTGGAGTATATCCTCTTCTTTTGACCTTTCTTGCTCCTTTTCTTCTTCCTCTTCACAATCTATGTAGAATAATTTCTTCTCAGCACACTTATGACCTTTAGTGTATTTGCTATCACAACTGTAACAAAGCCCTTTTGCTTTTTTTTCTTCCAATTGTTGTGGTGTCAACCTTATAGGTTGTGGAAGACTAGGGGCAACAACACTTCCATCTTTATAGTTGTGAGTGGTATGCTTCCTAGTTGCCATAATTTTGCTTTCCATTTTTCTTGCTAACCTGAATGCCTTCTCTAATGAATCAGGTTCCCAAAGGCGAACATCATGTTGGATATTATCCTTTAAAGACCCTATGAACACATCAATCCTATGCTCCTCTGGAATATCTTTTACCCTTATGTTCAATTTTGGAACTCCTCAATGTGCTCCATTACTGAACCCTTTTGTTTGAGACTTATCAATTGGCTAAAAAAAGTGTTGCTTTTTGTATCCTCATAATGTGCTATCAATTCTTCCGTAAAAATTGCCCAAGTGATAAATTGTTTACGAGAGCAAAGCCATTGATACCATACAAACTGATTTGGTTCCAAATATACAGTTGCCATACGTACCTTTTGTGTGTTTTGCACATTATTGAGATCGAAGAATTGCTCCATCTGTAATATCCATGTGGCGGGATCCTTGCCATCAAACTTCCTCATATCGATTTTTGGAATATGGTGAGTCTTCGATCCAACATTAGCATCTATGGAATCATGATTAACATTTCTTTTGTTCTCATCATGAGTTTCCTTTAGTACCCTTTCACCTTAGTGCCCATTTCTTGTAGCAACTTATTCATATTTATCTTCAATTCGTCCATGTCTGTCTTCAAATCTGCCATGTCTCTCTGCAAATCTGTATTCGAATCATCCATCTTAGCTTCCATGCCCTTTATCTTATATTCCACGCCATTTATCTTAGCTTCTGTTAGCTTTTGTGAGCGTGACATTTGTTGCACTTGTTCTTGTAATTTTGATATATCATGTAGCATTTCTTCCTCTTCTTCATGAGTCATACTAGAGCTTTCAGGTTCCTTACTAGGTGTTTGCATTTTCTTTCCTTGGGGCATCAGTTACAGATAATAATGCTTTACTATGCCCTTTGAATTCCTTCAAACCAAGCTTATGCAAAAATTTAAAAAAAAAAACTACACACCTCTTTTCACTTTGTAGAAGCCTGATATTGAATCTGATGTATCTCTGTAATTTTGGATCATTCAATTCTGAAATTCTGACCTGTAGTAGCTTTCTGAGTCCTATTTCCAATGCCACAAGTCTGACCCAAATTGGTTTCTCCAAGGAAGAGTTATGCGAAATCTCCCACAGTGACTTGCTTATAGACTAGTTCAGTAGAGCAAACTTGTACGACGTGCCACGAGTCATTGTTTCGACCTATGGATCTGAAAAATGCATACAAGAAACTACAGTCTGTCCTCTTTCTGTACCTTCTTACAAAATTTCAATCCGATCCTCAGAGAGAAAGTTATGATGATTTTCCCCAGGTCACCTGTTTTGAATGTAATTCAGGAGTCTGCAAAAAGACCAACTTCCTCAGATCATATCTCCGAAAATATCGCGCGAAAAGCTCTGAAATTTGGACCCAAGGTTCAACGCGATTTCTTCTCAAATGGATTTTTTTTGTGCCTTCTGAAACATCACAGAAAAAAAGTTATAGCGAAAATGCCACGATGACTTGTTTGGAGTAGCGAAACCCTAGAATCCAAAGCTCTGATACCAAATGTTATGAAACCAGCTCAAGAAAAGATAGAAAAGATAGATCAACGCCTTAGAATTCAGCCTCTTCGAGGGGGAAACCTCCTTTACATTACATAAATGAACAATTTTTGGATGATTCAAATGACAAAACCTCCTTTCTATATATAGGAGTCTAAGGAGTCACAATATAATCCAGCCGACCTAACAATAATAACATAAAGCCACAAAAATAACAATAGAGGGATTCTATGGGGCACAGAAATAACAATATGGGGGTAATAGGGGCACAACAATATAAATAAGTGGTATAACTACAATAGTAATGGGGTAATCACTAGTATTATAGGGACCCAACAGTAGCAAGCTAAGTGAGATTGGTTGTGTGGAAAAACTCCATAGTTAAATGCACTTGTCCTGAGATGGATAATTATCCAAGAATTCCTCGTAACTAAGGTGCAAACCTTGGAAGTGGTGATTGATGCATACAATTTGTTTAGCTAAGAGACACATTTTATAGCCCAGTATGAGGGTGATTAAAGTAATTTTGTTTGTGCTCAATGTGGAGTTGACATGTGTTACTCTTAAAATAAAAAATAAAATATTCTCTAATATAAAAATGAATATGATACGCATTTTAGTTAGTTGTCCATATGATGTAATATAATTTTATGTAAAGTAATTACAAGTAAAAGAATTGCATCAGTAAGATGTTTAAACTTTATACTTTTAAAAATATTTCAAAACGTTATTTAAATAAACTATTTGAAGATCTATGTTAACTAATTATATCGATATCAACTTTATATATATATATGTGTGTGTGTGTGTGTGTTAAAAAAACATTTTAATGTTATATATAATAAAATATTCGATGTCCAAAGAAAAAAAGTAATTGAAAGTTAAAAAATAAAATAAAAAATATCAAGTACTTCCTAATAAGAATAATAAGTGGAATATGCATAATTCATTCAATTCTTAATATAAAACTAATATGTGGCATTTAAAAATATTCATAATAACAAAAAAAATCAATGTGGGTTATCAATAAAATATTTTAATAGGAACTAATATTGTTGTATACTTAAAAATATATTAATAACAAATAAACCATTTTTCGCAAATAAGATGTCTCAATGCACACACACACACATATATATATAATGAAAAAAAAAATATAGTTAAAACATTTGAATTAGTCTCAGTGTTTTATAGTTTGGTCTTTTTTTAGGTATATGTTTGACAAAATGTCATATATATATATATATATAACAATTGAAAAAAATTATAGTTAAAACATTTGAAATAGTCTCAGTATTTTACAGTTTGGTCCTTTTTTAGGTATACGTTTTTTTGTCGAACTCCAACAAAGATTTATTGAACTTACAAGTTTAAGTTATGTACTTGTTGATGCCCCGAAAATCATTGCATCAACATGGGGGGATAACCACCCGGTCCGGACCTTAATACAACTCCTTTTCCGTTTGGGATGGTGGCTCCCACTGGATATAATGGGACCAATTTCCCAGTAATAAATAAAAAGGGGATGGATGAGTGATTGGTTTTCTAATAAATGATAATGAATGGATGACTTAATCTAAAAGCGAAAATACAAATGACTATTCTATCGCGGGAAGCTTCTATTCTTAAGTGCAACGCTTGATGATCTCTGTTCATCAATAGGCATATAGATGACTCTATTCAATAAACATAGATATTCATTCATATAATAATTGCTTTATTCAAATAGTTGAACAAAGTAATTAATAAAACATTGTTACACTTATCTTTTTATATTACTGATACATGTATGATTAGAAGAAAAGCATGCTGTAAACATCCAATAGTGGAAAATATAAAGAATGTTGTTAAAACACATGCATATATTCAATAATAGCAAGAGTGATCAAATAACAATTCACATAAAAAGAATGAATTCAGACATAGATAGTAGTACCATATGAGCTGCAAATCATTCCCAACATCAATTTCAATTCGAATTCCTTTTTCCGACTCAGGAATATTTTTAAATAAAGGCAGTAGTGCACATCCACATAAAAGCTTTGTTATCAAAATTGGAATAATTGGCCCAGTCTTTATAAAAAATATATACCTGAAGTACAGTAGTGTAACTTCATGTTTAAGTCATATACAAAAACTTACGACTCTTTCCAATGCATTGAAAGGGTCTATAAATACTTGATTAAAACTATCAAACTACAAAATTAAAATGCTACTTAATTGGTACAACTTGATCTTGAATATCTTCTTTATAGCAATCTGGCAGTCGGCAGCATGATTCATCACTCTGGTTGTTTGCCTTTCGACCTGAGTTGGCATATCGCTAGCATTGGTTCCACTTCTTGAGGGCAGCTGAGACGAGAATTGAGTTGAGCAGCATAGGTGGCATCTTGTATATCGGGAATGATACACCCGATTGCATCTGTTAGGCACTTGAGGGCAGCTCTCTGGCTGTATGGTTTTACTAGGAACAACCAATAGGTGTCCCAAGTTAAACTGTTAATACCTGCGATCAATCTCTCATTCTTTTCCAACTCTTGATAACATGATTGCTCCAATGTTTTAGGCGATAGTAATTTCCCTGGTGTACATTGAGAGATAATATTAGATAAATAGATAGTATCATTAATTAATTCAACCAAATTACTTGTGGTTAATTTGCATCTAGAAACTGCTCTCTCTGCCTTCATTAACTGGGACTGCCATTCCATAAATAGGATTTCTTTATGGGATTCTAAGATTTTTGGCAAATTAGCTGCCTGTCCCTCATCAGTGTCCCACCAATCAAGAAAATTTGTCAAGGTCTCGTCGGCCTGCTCTAAGTCTGCTCTAGCATCGACTGATTTATCGATTATTGATGTTGTTATGTCACACAGGGGTTCCACTTGAGCAATTTTCTGACATAATAATCTTATTTGTGTTACCAATGCCTTATTAATCTGTAGTGCTTCTGCTCTGAACTCGGCAGGCTGCGAAAGATTCTTGAACTTCTCTATTTGACCTGATAATTGAGAAATTTGCTCATCTTTTGTCTTTACCATCTGTTCATTCATTGCTTTCAATTTTGCTAATGCTTCCGACAGCTCTTTCTGCTTTTGAATTGCACTCGAATCGATCCTTTGTTTCTCTTCATGCAACTGCTTATTCAATTGATTATTTATCTGTTGCTGTGTGGACAATTGTTGTTCTAATTGTTCTGCTTTCTGCTGTGCCTCCGATAGCTGTGCTTGTAGCGAAGTGATTGCCTGGTCCTTTTCTTTTAACAGATTGCTCACTTCAGATGCCTTGTTCATGGTGGCCGCCGATAGGCTCCAGCATATTGGGACAATTTTGTTAGGTCATCAGAAGGATCAAACTCCTCCTTCCAAACCACGTTGGCTGTCACTGTTTGTTCAGGGAACAGGGAAGGTTGATCAATCCTTCTCCTTTTCCGCTGTCGTTTTACTACAGCCCTGTGCTTTGGGTTGTAAAAGACATCCAATGGAGGTATATCCTCCACTTGCAAAATGATTTGATCCGAAGGATCTTTGGGAATTATTTCTATGTTTGTAGTAGGGGGTAGGCTGCTGGTTCCACTTGGAACCTCTTTTGATGCTGTATCCTGTGTATCAGCTTCTTTGGATGCATCGGCTTCTTTTGAGCTTTCTAGATTGCTTATGATTGAATCGAATTGCTGCCATTCTTGGAGCAACTTTGGGTCAATCTGGGCATCGACATTCACGTTCGTGCTACTCTGCTCCTATTCTTTCCTCTGCCCTTCCTCCTGCTCTCTTGTTTGGATTTCTCCAGCAATTTCTGATGTAGCAGGAGGTTCGTTGGTAAGTCGTTGTTCAGGCTCGCTTGACTGTGTCATCGGGGCCGTTGCTAACAAATCTAGAGGCAAAGTTTGCAACCTCTGCTCTCTAAGTCTATTAAATTCGACTAACCCGTCGTCGTGATATCTCATTCTGGCTAGCGTTTGAACCTAAAATAATGACTCGGCCGAGGAGAATAGGTCATCAAACTCATCTTCTTTATGTTCAAATTTAGTGAATTTTTCCTGTTCAAGTGCATTATAGGCGACGTTGTTTGGATCAAATCGTCTGTTAGGAAGAGTGGCGAGATTCAATGTATTAATCTTTTCTGCTTCTTTCTCTGCATGTTTGTAGTCATGCAGAGCGTAAACGCCACACCTTAGAGGAAAAGGAGGCCAGACCTGCTTCTTTTTATTCCTTAGAGTCTGTGTAACTCCTTTGGATGTAAGCTGATGTGCTATCTCTCGAGCCAATAGTTTGTCGGGTATATACAAGGGGAGGACATGAGGCCTGAAATGACTACCGAAAACTCTTATGTAAATTTTTATTCTCCGAACCAGTTTCCTAAGGCTGTCAAATCAATCTGTGCTTGTGAGGAAATCTTAGAATCAGGTTTGTCAAAAATTGCATAGTAAATGGGTAATATAAATCCATTGCAAACTTGATATAGGTGGTGTTTATAGTGGGCTTTCCACAACTTTTGGTGGTAGATATGAATGGGCATGGGGTCCTGTGGAGTCCATCTCCACCCCAGCACAGGAAATTTGGAATTAAAATAGAGAGTATCTAAGATGTAGGCACTAAAGTAAAATGGAGGAATGAACCTTTCAGTAACGCGGGATTTGTTTTTGAATTCAAGGACAGCTGTTGCTAACTTATCAGATAATATATTCCCCCAATCCATTATTTCGCTATTGCATGTTGCTTCCATTAAAGGTACCATCTCTATAGTGAAGTTTGAGGAATCATGCAACCCCCAAATCCTACACATCATTACTCTGGCATAACAATAAGGAGAACACAGGGAATCGACAGAGTACTTACCCGAGGACTCATGCTTGTGTTTCGCTGGGTTTTGTCTCCAATCCCATATAGGTGCTGATTCAATGTCATTTTCATCTCTGAACTTCTCCAGAAACGCTTTGTTATACTTCTTCTCTGGTGCGGGCAAATGGTACATTTGTCTCAAATCATCGGGTTGAAACGAGCCGAACACTCTGCCGTCGATAATGCAAAATTTTTTGTTTGTAATTGGGATTTCCTCAATTGCCCATCTTACCACATCTGTGTATGGAAGAATTTGCTCTCGAGCCGCTATTCGGTGTAGGTAAGAGTCGGTCAAATCCTTCAGGGTTGCATCAGACTTCCGGGTCGGGTCTGCTGTGGCTTGTACTGATGTTACCTGAGGCTCTTTGGCCTCAACCAGATTATAGATGCTCAGCCAAGTAGTTATACCGAGACCAAGACATGCGGTGTCTGAGATTAATCCATTTTTACTTGGTCTCGGATCAGCAGTGTGTTGTCCTGTTACTGTGGAAGCTGAAGTTGTTCCAGATTTCTTAGACTTCTTCCCCATTTGGCCTAAATTCCTTGCTTCGGAGGAGCTCTACACAGGAGATAAAATGAACGTAATGCGGAGAATAGGTTGCGCAAACCAAATATGAAAGAGTTATATCAATTAATGAATAATGGAAGACTAACATAAGGTGGCCGCGGATACAATCTCTAAAGAGATTTTGGCCTTACTGTTCCATTAAATGGTCATTTAAATCTGTCAATCATTTAAATGCTCATCATATCGTTTATTGGCCGAATAATTCATTTAAGCGTGGCTTTGATGTTTTGGCGGTTGGGCGTAAGTGAATCACTATCGGGAAGAGAAAGGCCTTTAATACTAATTAATCATAATATATCCCAGCCTTATCAATCCTTTTTGAAAGTTGCGCCTAGCTTTATCGCAATCGGCGATCGGAGGAATGCTTAAGTTGTTATATTGGTGTCCTTTCGAAATCCCCGATCGCCGATAGCGATATCGCCAATTCGCATCGGGAGGCTTTTAGAAGAGGGATTTTAATTGCATGCATGTTACATTCCCCGACCGTCGATAGCGATATCGCATCGAAGCAAAGAGAGGGGCCTTTTGTTATGATCACTTTCCTTCCCGATATCCGATAGTTATTCGTGCTTGTCGCATCGGGGAAAACCAATGGGTCTTTTGTTATGCATCCTTTTTTATTGCGATATGCGATCTTGCGATCGCTTTATCGCAATAATAAAGGATTATTCATTTTTTATTATAAGACCGATTATGTGCTTTCTCAAAAGGTTTATAATGTTTTATTTCTTTTCGGACCTTTTGAGGAATGATAAGTTGATACCAATTTAATCTAAAAAGGGACCCATTTCATATTATAGTTTTGAAAGTAAAATTTTTTTGAAATGGGGGGTTGTTGTAGAGCACAACAATTGGCGATTCGCTGGAAGAAACAGTTATCTCTGAGAAATATTGAAATACTTAGACTTTCTTTGAATAGGAATCTTATCAAAGAGGAAAATTCTAATATAACTAGGTATACATACATTCTGAATAAAATAAGAGCTATTTTTGCTAATTTCTTCTCTCGTTAAAATTAGATACATTCTAAGTTTTAAATTGGCCTCTATTGGTTGATAATGATAAAACAGAAAACCTTTCCAACTTAGCCTTTTTAATTGACTCCTTTGTCATAGGTAGAGCCTCTGCTGTCAACAAACGTTCATAGTTTCGACAAGGATACCTTTTAACCATTTGACTGTCCATTATCCCATCCATTTCAGAGTATGATTAAAAGAATGAATTCAAAACATGCTTCCATATTTTGTATTTCTTTTTGCTTTTCTATTATTTTGTAAGATAAAAATCCATTGTCCTAGTTTGGTGGCCAGCTGTTTGACAATGCCATTCATTGGTAGTAATCTAACCAAACAAGCTGGCTCGTGATGAGACCCCTTGTCTTATTATTTTAAGCCATTACCCTATTTTGGTATGCAGTGTTGGTAATGTCGGTTAAACTATTTCCCAATGATCATGGTAAGCAGGCTTGTAATAAGACCCCTTATCTTTTATATCAAATATTTTAGAATTACACTCTGAGTAATCATAAACTTTGATGAATGGGATGGACAATTTTCTCCTTAAGAGAGAATGGATGACAGGGTAAGAGTTGAAGATGCTAAGATTGAATTAGTTTCTATTTTGATATTGATAACCTTTTTGTGGCCAATTTGAAAACCATAAAATGATTTACAATACTTCTAAATCTTGAGAAGATTTCACAAAAATGAAATGGGGTTTCAGAATGTGAATATACCTAATTTCCTAGAAATTGTCCCTTTTGCTTAAGGCTTCTATTTAAAATTAAATATCAAAACTACTTCTTTGAGCAACTTTTCAATACAGCAAAGGCCAATGGAAGATACCTTACAACTTTATTTCCTAATGGTCCTACAAACTACAAATTCTACTGAACTTAAAAAGGGAGAAGGGGTTACCTCCTCAATTGAAGAATTTCTTTAAGATGAAGCCATTAACAGGAAGAGAATCTCACTTACCTAATAAATCTTGTAATATGAATGTCGAATGGCCTATCTTCTCACAGATCTGAAATGGTCCAAGCCACATTTTCTAGAACTTGGTGTGTTTTCCTTTATCCTCATGGGCTTTGTCCCATTTCAGAACTAGATCACCAACTTGCAACTATTTTGAACTAGATGAAGTTGAATCAAAAGATGACTTGATAATTTGTTGATGTTTTGCATGAGTAATTTTGGCCTTTTCTCTTTCTTCCTCTAATTTTAAGATTTGATCATATCTAAGTTGAATAGAAGAAGAGGGGCTTTCCTCAATAAACTGAACTAGGGCTAGAGAAGGAAGCACAAGATTGGTTGGTAGCACAACTTCTTTCCCATATACAAGGTTGAATGGAGAAGTACCTATGGAAGCCTTCTGCGTTATTCTATCAGCCCATAGTGCGAATATTAAAGATTTGTGCCAGTTTTTATGATTCTGTTCAATAGTTCGCTTAATAATTTTAACTAGATTTTTATTGGTAGATTCTGCTAAACCATTACCCTGGGGATAGTAATTTGCAGAATATTTCAGTTTAAACCCTCTTTTAATAGCGAACTCAAACATGGCATTTCCAGAGAAATAAGATGCATTATCGAAAACAAGAGCATTTGGGACACCAAACCTGGTAATGATGAATTGATCTATGAATTCCATAATTGCCTCAGAATTTGTTGTCTTTAAAGGAATCGCTTCAACCCACTTAGTAAAGTAATCAGTGGCAGTAAGGATATACTTATGCTGTTTGGATGAATGTGGAGTGATTTCTCCAATGATGTCCAATCCCCATTGCTCAAATGGTTGTTCAATGTTGACTGGTTGCAAAGGGAAAGCTGGCTTTCTTTGTCTTCCACTGGAAGTTTGACAACTTCGGCATTTCCTTACATATTCATGAGAATCTCTGAACAAGGTGGGCCAATAGTATCCAACATGAATGATTTTGTGGGCTGTTGTGTTAGCTCCAAAATGTCCTCCTGCTGGTCCATCATGTAGTTCCTGCAAAACCTTTTGTGCTTCAAGTTTTTCTAGGCATCTTAATAAAATCGAATCATAATTTTGCCTAAAAAGTACATTATCAATGATTGTGAAGTTTTTTGCTTTTAATCTAATGGCCCGTTTGTTTTTATAAGACAAGTTAGATGGTGCATATCCATTTTTCAAATAAAAGATCAAGTCTGCATATTGTGATGCAGAATCAGTAATACTTATCTGATTGATTTCTTCAATATGTTCTGTATCACCTGGTTCTTGAATGTTGGATGCTCCTGCTAATAACTTGCAAAAACCTTGGCCTCTAACAATCTTTGCTGGCTTGATTTCCAAGTCATATTCTTGAAGTGCTGTAACCCAATTTGCCCTTTTTTCACCTAATTCCCTTTGGATTAGTAATTGCCTTACTACAGGAAAAGGAACTATAACTTTTGTATGGGCTTTTAAAAGGAAGGTTCTGTAATGTTTGACAGCTTTATACACAGCAAAGGCTTGTTTTTCAACTTCGAAATAATTTAGTTCAGCACCCTGCAGATTTGAACTATAAAATGAAATCGGTGCTTCCAAGTTGTGATCATAAATCTAAGTGAATACTGCTGCATAAGATGAATCGGACGCGATAGTATACAATGTGAAATGATTAGAAAAATTAGGAGTGTTCAAAGCGGGGGCATTGATTATTGATTGTTTGATTGAATCAAATGCTTCCTTTTCTGCAGATCCCCATCTAAACACTGAATTTTTCTTAATCATAGTTTGTAATGGTAAAATGATATGGGAAAAATCGGGAACAAATCTCTTGACAAAATTAATTTGACCTAAAAATGACTGCATGATTTTTTATTATGAGGAAAAGGAATTTCAGAGATTTCTTTAATCCTATCTGGATCAATATAAATACCATCTTTGGAAACGATAAAGCCTAAGAGCTTTCCTTGATTAAGAGCAAAGAAGTATTTTTTGGGATTGAGTGAGATACCATACCTTCTGCAGCGTTCAAAGATTTGATTTAAATCATGCAAATGATTGGATCTCTTCTTGGAAAATACAGTAATATCATCTAAATAGACAACTACTGTTTTGTTGATCAATCCTTTGAAAGCTATATCCATCGCTCTTTGGAACATGGCTCCTGCATTAATAAGTCTAAAAGGCATTTTCTGATAAGCGTAAGTTCCCCATTTCATTCTGAAGGTAGTTTTGAGTCTGTCATCAGGATGGATTAAAATTTGGTTATATCGTGAAAAACCATCTAAAAAGGATATTAACTCAAAACCTGCTACTGAATGGAGTATCTGCTCCATAGTAGGTAATGGGAAATTATCTTTTTGGCTTGCCTTATTTAGATTTCTGAAATCTATACAAATCCTAATGTCGCCATTTTTCTTCCTAACAGGCACCATATTGGAAACCCAGTTTGAGTGCCAAACGGGAAAAATAATCTTAGCTTTCAAGAGTTTATTGAGTTCTGATTTTATTTGACTCTCTAAGTTCGGATGTATTTTCCTCAACTTTTGTTGAACTGGTTTTTGTTCGGAAAGCATTGGAATGGTATGCTGGATGATAGATGCATCGTATGTTTTTAAATCGTCATATTTCCAAGCGAAGACATGTTTATTTTTTCTTAATAATCTAATGAATGCTATCCTTTCTTCCACAGAAAGTCCTAATCCCAAATTAATGTTTTGAGGATTCTGCTCAGTGCCAAGATTTATCAATTCAAATCTTAAGGTGGAACTTTGGAGCTTTGTATTGGTCACTGGTTTAAACCTGTCTTTAATATCGTAAAGATCCTCAAGTTTAACCACAGGCTTTGGTATTGAGTTTTCCTCGTGCTTTTCTTTCATCTGAAGATCATGCTCACTTTCCTCAATGATCTGATCATCGTAGGACTTGTCGGAAGTCAAAAAATGTAAGATGTCTTCATCGTGATTGAACACTCACCAATTAGTGACATTGTCAGCAATCGGTGTCTAAAAAGTAACTCTACTGAAAATCTATCTGGGCTATAATCTTCGGAAGGTAGGAGTTTGGAAGCAACATTGGCTAGCAAGTCAGCTGCTGAATTCTGAGACCTAGGGATGGGAGAAATATTGAATGCTAAAAATTGAGAGGTGAGTTCTTGTACCAGCGACTGATAATGTTTGAGATGGCTAGAAAGACAATGAATTGTATTTCTCACCTGTTTAATAACAATTTCTGAATCACCAAACACTTTCAAATATTGAACCTTGAGGCCAATCGCTTTGTATAGTCCTTGAACTAAGGCTTCGTACTCAGCTGTATTATTCGTGCATTCAAACTCCAACCTACAGGACAACGTCATTTTTTCTCCCTGAGGGCTAACCAAAATGCATCCTGCTCCCAAGCCTTCGCTAGACTTAGACCCATCAAAATATAGTGACCAAAATAAAGAATTATCAACAATTTGATTTACAGTTTCCTCAGTAACCTTAAAACATCTTGACCTATCTGTGTGTGAAAAATTTTCAATCTGAGAGGTAAAATTGTTTACTGAGAAAGGAGATGGTTGGGCGGTGAAGTTGCCAAAGAATGATTCAAATGAATAATTCCCCAAGATATTGTTATTAAATGCTATTGGTTGATTCTCCTGTTCAAATTCTGTAACAGTATGGGTCAAATATTTTTCCCGATTGATTTTTATTTGATTTGGATTTCCCTTGTAGGGTAGCCACATATGGGACCAATCGGTAGAAATATACCCATGGAGCTTCTCAGACCAATCCCTACTCAAGATTAAACCATAAAACTCAGGTATATCAGCGATTAAGATATCAATTCTTTGAACTACTCGTGGATCAGCCGATAACCTGATAGTTACAGAGTTAATTTCCCCTAAAACCTGGACTTTGGTTCTATCTAACTGCACAATGTGAATTGCGGACTTTTGGGGCTCAATGTTCAGTTTGGAACAAACCGAAGCTGGCATTATATTAGAGGATGCCCCTGAGTCAATCAAACAATTGTGTAGATTTCGATTATAAATCTCGTAGGTTAAGAGGAAAGGAGGAGTATGGGAATTTGATTTGTCTCCAATCAGAATCGTATCAGTAGCTTCAACCCTACCCGAAGGTGGTTGACCTGAATCATTTGCAGCTTTAGCACTAGGAAGAGGTGAAGAAGGAATGGCATTCAATTCCTTGAGAAGCAATTTCTGCTGATGTTTTAGTTTGCTAAGTTCAAACATGGTAATGTTTGCCTTAGTCTTCTTCATATCATCAACAATATTGTAATCCATTGAATCCGATACTACCAACGTTTTAGATGTTGAAGGTATATTTGAGGATGAAGGTTGGTTTTGTGGTACTGTTGCAGCTGGCTTCTTTGTGGATACCTTTTCCTTTGTAGTAGTAGCACCTGCACTTCTTTTCTTTGAACTTGCCTGGACAGGTTCAGGGGCACCTTTACTCCTAGTAGTCACAGGAAAAGCTTCTTGTTCATTTTCTGTATCGGAGTTAGGTAATATGAAGTCCCACATTCCATGGCATTCAACAACTTCCTCTTCTTCATCAGTTGGTGAAATTGTTTCATCTTCTTCTTCTTCAGCAGGATCTGAATCTGCATTAGATATAATATTTGGTGGTTTTGATTCGGTTTTCTTGAAATTTCTAAAGGGCCTTTTTGTTGAGGTTTCCGCTACTTGTTTTTTGATTTCAACCATTTCATTTGACAAAGTCTTGAGTACCTTTTGTATACCCTCCATATCATATGGATCTTTAGGGGTTTTCTTCTTTGAATCATCTTTAAAAAAAAACTTTTTTGGATTTTCTATCTTCAAGAGCAGCTTTCTTTTCTAGAGCATTAATACGTTTCTCCACAACAAGTGCTTCTTTCATGTTTTCAACTAAAGTTGGTTTTCCGGCCCTGTCTACGAAGATAACTATATTGGCAGGTAGGGCAGTTATATACCATTCGCTTCTGATTTTCTCACTTGGTTTGGAGGCCGTTGGGATCTTATTCAAGAGTTTATTGAATCACGCATTGAATTCTTTAATCGGTTCCCTATGCTCTATCCTAAGATTGGAGAGATCATTAATTAATGTGGCTAAAGATCTATCATCACCATACTTAGTAAGAAACTGTTCTTGGCAAGTGTTCCAACTGGTAATGGATCCAGAGGGCAGGGAAAAATACCAAGATCCCGCTGATCCTTGCAAAGTATAAGGGAAAAGCCTAACGACAACATCTTCCTCTGTTACTCCTTTCAAATTAACTGATAACATGAAGTTATTAATATGTTCTTCAGCTTGTATTCCATCATCTGGGTTAAACTTGGGTAACCATTTTTCAGGAGCATCAGGCAATGCATGTAATGGTGCAGGCATATTGACCGCACCAGGTCTATTCCATGGATTTGCCATTGAAACACCAGTAGTGGATGAGATTGCTGATGAAATTCCAGATGTTTGGGAAGCAATTGATATTGAGGACTGAGCCGGTTGGGATGTTGAAGTTCCTAATCCCTGATGAACAACAATATGTAATGAGGGAGTGGATGGTTGACTTCGCACTGGGGAAGATGAGATGGAGGATGTGGATGAAAATGCTTCACTGTCAGATCCTTCAGTGTTCTTCTTTGCCCTTTTCCTTTTAGGTAAGGGCAACTCAGTAGGTTCGATACCGAGCTTTCCGCTTTGAAGTCTAGTGAGAGGATGAGGTAGATTGAATTGTGAAGTCTCACTGCTTTGAGATACCTTAGATTTCTGTGGTGATATCGAGAAGCCTTGAAGTTTATGGATGAGTAACTGAACTTCAGGGGACTCAGGACTTAATCGTTCTGGAGTATTGTGGGTTTGAGCAGTGGTAGTTGATTCCTCTTCTTCTCGCTTGGATACTGGAGAACCAACATGCAATTGGGAAGTACGAGGTGATGTGGAGGGAGATTTACTCTCAGAATGGTCTGTAGATTTGGGTTTGCTCGCCATTCACAGTTCATGCCCTCCTTCTAGCGCCAAAAATGTTGATGCCTCGAAAATCGTTGCATCAACATCGGGGGATAACCACCCGGTCCGGACCTTAATACAGCTCCTTTTCCGTTTGGGATGGTGGCTCCGACTGGATATAATGGGACCAGTTTCCCAGTAATGAATAAAAAGGGGATGGATGAGTGATTGGTTTTCTAATAAATGATAATGAATGGATGACTTAATCTAAAAGCGAAAATACAAATGACTATTCTATCCCGGGAAGCTTCTATTCTTAAGTGCAACGCTTGATGATCTTTGTTCATCAATAGGCATATAGATGACTCTATTCAATAAACATAGACATTCATTCATATAATAATTGCTTTGTTCAAATAGTTGAACAAAGTAATTAATAAAACATTGTTACACTTATCTTTTTATATTACTGATACATGTATGATTAGAAGAAAAGCATGCTGTAAACATCCAATAGTGGAAAGTATAAAGAATGTTGTTAAAACACATGCATATATTCAATAATAGCAAGAGTGATCAAATAACAATTAACATAAAAAGAATGAATTCAGACATAGATAGTAGTACCATATGAGCTGCAAAGCATTCCCAACATCAATCGCAATTCGAATTCCTTCTTTCGACTCAGAAATACTTTTAAATAAAGGCAGTAGTGCACATCCACATAAAAGCTTCGTTATCAAAATTGGAATAATTGGCCCAGTCTTTATAAAAAATATATACCTGAAGTACAGTAGTGTAACTTCAGGTTTAAGTCATATACAAAAACTTACGACCCTTTCCAATGCATTGAAAGGGTCTATAAATACTTGATTAAAACTAACAAACTACAAAATTAAAATGCTATTTAATTGGTACAACTTGATCTTGAATATCTTCTTTATAGCAATCTGGCAGTCGGCAGCATGATTCATCACTCTGCCTGTTTGCCTTTCGACCTGAGTTGGCATATCGCTAGCATTGGTTCCACTTCTTGAGGGCGGCTGAGACGAGAATTGAGTTGAGCAGCATAGGTGGCATCTTGTATATCAGGAATGATACACCCGATTGCATCTGTTAGGCACTTGAGGGCGGCTCTCTGGATGTATGGTTTTACTAGGAACAACCAATAGGTGTCCCAAGTTAAACTGTTAATACCTGCGATCAATCTCCCATTCTTTTCTAGTTCTTGATAACATGATTGCTCCAATGTTTTAGCCAATAGTAATTTACCTGGTGTACATTGAGAGATCATATTAGATAAATAGAGAGTATCATTAATTAATTCAACCAAATTACTTGTGGTTAATTTGCATCTAGAAACTGCTCTCTCTGCCTTCATTAACTGGGACTGCCATTCCATAAATAGGATTTCTTTATGGGATTCTAAGATTTTTGGCAAATTAGCTGCCTGTCCCTCATCAGTGTCCTGCCAATCAAGAAAATTTGTCAAGGTCTCATCGGCCTGCTCTAAGTCTGTTCTAGCATCGACTGATTTATCGATTATTGATGTTGTTATGTCACACAGGGGTTCCACTTGAGCAATTTTCTGACATAATAATCTTATTTGTGTTACCAATGCCTTATTAATCTGTAGTGCTTCTGCTCTGAACTCGGCAGGCTGCGGAAGATTCTTGAACTTCTCTATTTGACCTGATAATTGAGCAATTTGCTCATCTTTTGTCTTTACCATCTGTTCATTCATTGCTTTCAATTTTGCTAATGCTTCCGACAACTCTTTCTGCTTTTGAATTGCACTCGAATCGATCCTTTGTTTCTCTTCATGCAACTGCTTATTCAATTGATTATTTATCTGTTGTTGCGTGGACAATTGTTGTTCTAATTGTTTTGCTTTCTGCTGTGCCTCCGATAGCTGTGCTTGTAGCGAAGTGATTGCCTGGTCCTTTTCTTTTAACAGATTACTCACTTCTGATGCCTTGTCCATGGTGGCTGCCGAATAGGCTCCAGCATATTGAGACAATTTTGTTAGGTCATCAAAAGGATCTAACTCCTCCTTTCAAACCACGTTGGCTGTCACTGTTTGTTCAGGGAACAGGGAAGGTTGATCAATCCTTCTCCTTTTCTGCTGTCGTTTTACTACGGCCCTGTGCTTTGGGCTGTAAAAGACATCCAATGGAGGTATATCCTCCACTTGCAAAATGATTTGATCCGAAGGATCTTTGGGAATTATTTCTATGTCTGTAGTAGGGGGTAGGCCACTGGTTCCACTTGGAACCTCTTTTGATGCTGTATCCTGTGTATCAGCCGCTTTGGATGTATCGGCTTCTTTTGAGCTTTCTAGATTGCTTATGATTGAATCGAATTGCTACCATTCCTGGAGCAACTTTGGGTCAATCTGGGCATTGACATTCACGTCCGTGCTGCTCTGCTCCTGTTCTTTCCTCTGCGCTTCCTCCTGTTCTTTCCTCTGCGCTTCCTCCTGCTCTCTTGTTTGGATTTCTCTAGCAATTTCTGATGTAGCAAGAGGTTCATTGGTAAGTCGTTGTTCAGGCTCGCTTGACTGTGTCATTGGGGCCGTTGCTAACAAATCTAGAGGCAGAGTTTGCAACCTCTGCTCTCTAAGTCTGTTAAATTCGACTAACCCGTCATCGTGATATCTCATTCTGGCTAGCGTTTGAACCTGAAATAATGACTCGGCCGAGGAGAATAGGTCATCAAACTCATCTTCTTTATGTTCAAATTTAGTGAGTTTTGCCTGTTCAAGTGCATTATAGGCGACTTTGTTTGGATCAAATCGTCTGTTAGGAAGAGTGGCGAGATTCAGCGTATTAATCTTTTCTGCTTCTTTCTCTGCATGTTTGTAGTCATGCAGAGCGTAAACACCACACCTTAGAGGAAAAGGAGGCCAGACCTACTTCTTTTTATTCCTTAGAGTCTGTGTAAATCCTTCGGAAGTAAGCTGATATGCTATCTCTCGAGCCAATAGTTTGTCAGGTATATACAAGGGGAGGACATGAGGCCTGGCATGACTGCCGAAAACTCTTACATATGTAAATTTTTCTTCTCCGAACCAGTTTCCTAAGGCTGTCAAGTCAATCTGTGCTTGTGAGGAAATCTTAGGAGCAGGTTTGTCAAGAATTGCATAGTAAATGGGTAACATAAATCCATTGCAAACTTGATATAGGTGGTGTTTACAGTGGGCTTTCCACAACTTCTGGTGGTAGATATGAATGGGCATGGGGTCCTGTGGAGTCCATCTCCACCCCAGCATAGGAAATTCGAAATTAAAACAGAGAGTATCTAAGATGTAGGCACTAAAGTAAAATGGAAGAATGAACCTTTCAATAACGTGGGATTTGTTTCTGAATTCAAGGACAGCTGTTGCTAACTTATCAGATAATATATTCCCCCAATCCATTATTTCGCTATGGCATGCTGCTTCCATTAAAGGTACCATCTCTATAGTGAAGTTTGAGGAATCATGCAACCCCCAAATCCTACACATCATTACTCCAGCATAACAATAAGGAGAACACATGGAATCGACAGAGTAGTTACCCGAGGACTCATGCTTGTGTTTCGCTGGGTTTTGTCTCCAATCCCGTATAGGTGCTGATTCAATGTCATTTGCATCTCTGAAGTTATACTTCTTCTCTGGTGCGGGCAAATGGTACATTTGTCTCAAATCATCGGGTTGAAACGAGCCGAACACTCTGCCGTCGATAGCGCAAAATGTTCTGTTTGTAATTGGGATTTCCTCAATTGCCCATCTTACCACATCTATGTATGGAAGAATTTGCTCTCGAGCCGCTATCCGGTGTAGGTAAGAGTCGGCCAAATCCTTCAGGGTTGCATCAGACTTCCGGGTTGGGTCCGCTGTAGCTTGTACTGATGTTACCTGAGGTTCTTCGGCCTCAACCAGATTATAGATGCTCAGCCAAGTAGTTTTACCGAGACCAAGACATGTGTTGTCTGAGATTAATCCCTTTTTACTTGGTCCCGGATCAGCAGTGTGTTGTCGTGTTACTGTGGAAGCTGAAGCTATTCCAGATTTCTTAGACTTCTTCTCCATTTGGCCTAAATTCGTTGCTTCGGAGGAGCTCTACACAGGAGATAAAATGAACATAATGCGGAGAATAGGTTGCGCAAACCAAATATGAAAGAGTTATATCAATTAATGAATAATGGAAGACTAACATAAGGTGGCCGCGAATACAATCTCTGAAGAGATTTTGGCCTTACTATTCCATTAAATGGTCGTTTAAACCTGTCAATCATTTAAATGCTCATCATATCGTTTATTGGCCGAATAATTCATTTAAGCGTGGCTTTGATGTTTTGGCGGTTGGGCGTAAGTGAATCACTATCGGGAAGAGAAAGGCCTTTAATACTAATTAATCATAATATATCCCAGCCTTATCAATCCTTTTTGAAAGTTGCGCCTAGCTTTATCGCAATCGGCGATCGGAGGAATGCTTAAGTTGTTATATTGGTGTCCTTTCGAAATCCTCGATCGCCGATAGTGATATCGCCAATTCGCATCGGGAGGCTTTTAGAAGAGGGCTTTTAATTGCATGCATGTTACATTCCCCGATCGCCGATAGCGATATCGCATCGGAGCAAAGAGAGGGGCCTTTTGTTATGATCGCTTGCCTTCCCGATATCTGATAGTTATTCGCGCTTGTCGCATTGGGGAAAACCAATGGGTCTTTTGTTATGCATCCTTTGTTATTGCGATATGCGATCTTGCGATCGCTTTATCGCAATAATAAAGGATTATTCATTTTTTATTATAAGACCGATTATGTGCTTTCTCAAAAGGTTTATAATGTTTTATTTCTTTTCGGACCTTTTGAGGAATGATAAGTTGATACCAATTTAATTTAAAAAGGTACCCATTTCATATTATAGTTTTGAAAGTAATTTTTTTTTGAAATGGGGGGTTGTTGTAGAGCACAACAGTACCATATATAGCATCCAAAAATACAATTTAAACAATGAAAAATTATATATATATATATATATATATATATATATATATATATATATAGATATATATATATATATATATATATAGATAAACGATTTTTTTTTGAAATTTCATTCTGAAAAAAAAATAAAAATAAATAAATAAATAAATAAATAAATAAAATTGCACTTGAAGAAATTTGATCCCTCTCGGCTCATGTTAGATTTGTGCTTAAAATGGATCTATACTGGTTTAACTAGTTTTAATCCCACTTCTCCACCTTTTTCAACATAACCTAATGTAATGACTATTCAATATCATGAGAAATTGATCATTCTAACTAATGTTCATTTGATATGGGTCACACATTAATGACTCTCTCTATATAGATAATCTCAAAAATGATATCTTATACGTTGGACTATGAAAGCCTTAAAAATACTTAATAAAGAGTCAAGGGAGCTTTAAATGAATAGTTCATAAAGAATAATACTTGCTAAGGCTTTATAAATAAAGTAATGAGTTAAGTCGGCTTGATTGTGGAGCAAAACACAATTAAGAGCACTTAAGCCAAAGCAGTCTCAAGCTGAGTGACTCATAAAAAGTCCAAGTTACTAGATGCAAGCCCTAGAGGTGATAATTGATGTGTGGGATTCATTTTGCTAGTTTCAATTTCATTGCTTCATGTAATGAGTGCTAAGTGGACTATTCAACATCAAGAGAAATTAGTCATTCAAACTAATGCTCACAGAACATAGGTCATGCATTAATCACTAAATTTATGTAGATAATCCCAAAACCAATATCTCATATGCTAAACTTCAACCAAAAGATTATTGAGATGGGTGACCTCCTAGGAAGTCCTACTTACTAGGTGTGAGCCCTAAGGTGATGACTAATACATGCAATTCATTTCACTAATTTCAATCCCAACTATTCATTCTTGTGAGCATTACTTGGTGCAACAATTATGAAGAGTATTATTTAATATCGTAAGAAATTGGCCATGCTCAAGGGATATGCGTCATGAAATAATTCCCAAAATAATCTCTCTTATATTAGATTGTGAAAACCCTCAAATCCTAATGTTAAGTTGCATTATTTAAAATTCTAAAATATCAACAACCTTCTAATATTATCATAATCAAGAGCATCACATCGTTGATGGATGCATTTTTAGGCTCATTAATACTTAAAGTTTATTTTTCCTTATATGACCTTCTCCTTCATATGAATTTGATATAAATAGAAGGGGGATTATGTATGTGTGTGTGTGCGAGAGAGAGAGAGAGAGAGAGAGAGAGAGAGAGAGATTCATCTTTACAAGGTAAGTCAATGCAAAATTCATTTTTTTACATTGAAGTGTGTAATATGTACACGTGGGTGGAAAAATTCATTCTAGAGTTTATCTTTACAAGGTAAGCCAATGCAAAATTCATTTTTTTGCATTTAAGTGTGTAATATGTACATATGGATTGAGAAATTCATCACAAGACACTTTCCTTTTAGGTCAATCCTTGTATTGTTGAGTACACTTAGACACTGATGACACTTGTTACTTAAGTGTTAGACACTCATTGGACATGTGCCCTAGTTAGGTTGCATGTCCCACACTCAAGTCATGCATATCTCAATGCTGGCTAATTATTAATTTCTCATTTGATGGCATTGGTCAATTATGTTCAAAGTATCAATACTCGGATTTTAATGCATCAACCCTAATGCTAATCACTTTTGACAATGACGATAAGGCATCATCTACCACACCAACAAATGAAATAGAGCATAATGCCAATATCAATGTTACCTAATAGTTAGACACTCGTGGGACATGTGCCCTAGTTAGGTTGCATGTCCGATGCACATCCCATACCCAAGTCATGCGTATCTCAATGTTGGCTAGTTATTAATTTCTCATTTGATGGCATTGGTCAATTATGTTCAAAGTATCAATACTCGGATCTTAATGCATCATCCCTAATGTTAATCACTTTTGACAATGGCGGTAAGGCGTCACCGGTCACACCAACATATGAAATAGAGCACAATGTCAATGTCAATGTTACCTAAGTGTTAGACACTCATGGGACATATGCCCTAGTTAGGTTGCATGTCCCACACTCAATTCATGCATATCTCAATGCTGACTAATTATTAATTTCTCATTTGATGGCATCAGTAAATTATGTTCAAAGTATCAACACTCATATCTTAATACATCAGCCCTATTTTTAATCACTTTTGACAACAACAACGATAAAACATCACCTGCCACACCAACATATAAAATAGAGCATAATGCCAATGTTTATGACTATAATACTAATGACTCTTATTATAAGATCTACAAAGTATGAGTTATGAGATTATTCTACCCTATTTTATATTTTCCATCTGTATTTCCATTTATGATCTTAATTATGCATTATTTTTGTTCACATTAAATAAGAAAGTACAATTTATACTTCTATATACATTATCTACAGTGTATTTGTATGTGTTTGATGCAATATAATTCTAAATTTAAAATCTTAAAATAACTTACATCTTTATGCCTATTTTATTTCTGTAATATATAGATATATTTGTGTCTCATGTTAGACACTCATGTCCATATTTTCCATTGTTACATGACTTAGGTTAGTACATATATAACCATTCAAGAACAAAACTTCACCCATGTATGATACATAAAATACTCTCACAAGTTACAAAGAAAATACCTTATTAATATAACAAGAACAATAACTTTGCTTTTTCAATCCATAGACCTTTCGAGCTGGGATCATTTATAATCTTGTTGCCGGCAATGATGAGATATTGATGACTTTTTTTTTTGCTATAATTACTTCATGTTTATCTGCACTCAATTTTTATTTCATAGTACATCTTACTTTGGCACATGAATATTGGAGCAGCGATGAATTGTTCACGTCTTGCACTTTTTTCTAGAAGCTTCAGAGATGGCATTTTCAGGGTTCCTTGGTGCTACACATGATTGTGCTGGTAATGCTAACTGTTCCATTCTATTCTGTGTATGATTACAATCTGATTTCATATTCACCCAAATTGAACATAACAATTGCATTAATTTGACATATAGGAATTGCATTTTATTCATTACATAGAAGGGAATGAATGAATAATTTAATGTAACCACACTTGGACAGAGACACAGAAAATCCTTGAACATAGTAGGACCTTGTAATCTTCATATGGGAAACCATATAACTTTGACAGTGAAGTCAAACAAGACTGAACCCATCTTTCTACCAAATCCACAATAAGTGTGGAACGAATGTCCCAAAATACCCCAGGGGCATAATATTTCTTTTAATTTTATTATTATTATGAGTATCCCAATTTATGAAGCTAAGGTAGTAGAGGGGCAGTTGCCAATGGTATCACATCCGAGAATATCCCTGTACTCTCTTGTTATCCAAAACTGATCATAAACTTTCCCATCTGAACTTTTCTTGTACTCGAGCAGCAAAGAAGAATGATTAAAAGCCGTGAGCTTAACAAATCCATAATCATGGTCCTTGAAATAACTCCAACTGGTTTGTAGAGTAGTATAATCAGCTAGGGCACAACCTCCCCCACCAACCACTACGTGTATGGTTGCATTGAACGTACCAGAATAGTGAGACCTTTCAGAACTCACACATATGTTCTGCACCATGACAAAAAAACCAAGA
Organism: Pinus tabuliformis; assembly: GCA_031772625.1. Taxonomy (NCBI): domain Eukaryota; kingdom Viridiplantae; phylum Streptophyta; class Pinopsida; order Pinales; family Pinaceae; genus Pinus; species Pinus tabuliformis. Next base: position 282,333 of record CM062820.1, read on the forward strand.
TGAATGCTCCTTCAAATGACATTTTTTTTTAAAAACTCACTTTATAAAAGAGTCCCATGAAGATTACAAGGAAGAAGGGCACACAAAATTGCACAGTATAACACCATTGTTGTTCCAAGACATCTCAATGCATCAATTGGAAAACGAGCTTACCTCATAAATGGGACATGTTCGCTCATAATTGTGAACATGGCCATAAAAGGCAAGGTCCACTTTATACTTCTGCCAGAGCTTTTGCAGCATCTCTCTCCCCATAGGCTCTTCAAATGCTCCCTCCTCTGCATACCAGGAGGCTGAGGAGTAGCCTAGAACACGATGAGCAATAAAGATAAGCCAGGGCTGCTTCTGTCTATCGGCAGATGCAAAACATTCCTCGATGAACTTGTATTGCTCTGTTCCCTCTCGCCAATCATGTTCTGAATCAGCAATACAGAAATGGAACATGCCATAGTCGGTAGAGTACCTGAACAATGACATACACAGAACACTCACAATTACACTTGCTTGAAAAGAATGAATTAATAGTATTTGATAGTCTTTCATCGTCTAAAAGAAGCTACACCTGAAAGCTAATTTTCCCATCTTCCTTTTAGTAAGCCAAACTGAAGAAGGAAAGCTCCGTTTTGGAAGTATTTGCAAATTTTACATGGAGTCTATATCAGTTATTAAGGTTGATTCCACTGCTTCCATATGTATTTAATAACTTGCCATGGAATTTAAACTAATTTAGTGCGAAGCAGTAGAACATTTGTCCCCATATTTTGGCGTGTTGCTTTGGTTTCTTTCATACTTTTTTGATAAAAATGTCATTACTTAAGGCTATGTCCTTACATACAAACATTTGTTCACAAAAGTGCCTTCTTATTTCTCATAGAAATTCCTCACCATGTTGCCAGTATTGAAAAAACAATTTCAACTCTTCGGTTTTTTGTCACAAATGTAGTCAGCAACCAATAATTACCAACCTTCTTGCTAATAAACATAGGCTTTTCAAGTTTCAACTACTGCCATGCATACCAGATCTTAATGGGAATGACCTTGTAAGAAGCAAATACTAGTCAAATCCATACAAAAATGGGCATTAACAAAATTTATCCACAGTACAATCAGACTAAAACAATGATGTCTGCTATCACAACACTCTTGGTTTATATACCGATGAATTAGAGGATAAGTGGCTACATTCTTTCTGGAATCTACTTTTCTATCTTACTATTTGCAGACATTGTTTTACTATCTCACTCAATTGCAGGTCTTCAGAAAAACTTGATGTTATCAATTCATTTTGTGATGAGCATGGCCTACAGGGTAATCTTGGAAAGACAAATATTATGGCATTCAACATGTCCAAGAAAGAAGCATCCACTATAAATCTGACATATAGAGGACAGCTGATGAAGGTGGTATCATCTTATACTTGCTTGGATTGGGTATCTTCTGGACCATCTTCAGCTTGATTCTTGCAGTAGAAGTAAGATTTAACAAAGGTTATGCAACAATAACACCCGTTAAGCAACAATATTTCCAGCTTCAATAGAAAAAAATTCAGGGCAAGATTTATCCCTTTCACAAACTAGTTTGTTGATTTAGGGTAGCATTGGACGTGCTCTAGCCATGAAAATTGGTGGAGAGGCTAAAGCACATGAGATCTCCAAAACCCAGAAATCGTTTTGGAAAAATCCATCCGGATGAAGAGTTATTAAAATAATTAATATTTTTAATGAGTTCCTAAGTCTAAACTTAGGGAAATAAAAATATTAATGGGTATTAATAAAGATAAGGATGAGAAGCTTCCAAAAGATAAGGATCAAGTCTATTTTAACCTTAGCCATTGATTAGGGACTTAATCTCGGCCATTGATTCATCAACGGGAAAAATATAAAAGGGGATTTGAGGGTCAGTTGGAGATATACTGAGGGAGACCAGTCAGTTTGATTTCCGAAGCGAGGTTTGCTGAGAAATTCGAACTAGAGGTTTGGATTGCAGCAAGAGGTAGCGAGTGCGGAACAGAGAGTCAGAAACAGTACCAGAAGATCAACGCAGAGATTAGAGAGGCAGACGCAGAGGCAACAGGACTACGCAATCACTGGAGGGCCTGCGTGGGTGATGCAGAGAGGCCCAGTGCTGACGCAGAGAGGCAGGCGTTGACGCAAAGGGTTTGGGAGCTGCGCAGAGGCCAACAAGTCTGACGCTGAGTCTGGAAGAGGTGCTGGAGAATTTATCTCTGTTGGGTAAGCCAGTTTGGCACCCAGTTGTGCTCAAGAATAGTTGATTAATAAAATCCTCCTCTGCTACACTGACTTTCCCGCATTGGGTTTTTCGGAAGACAATTGTCCAAAATATCTATGTTGGTGCGTTTGATTCTTGTGCATATATTTGTTCCTGTATTATGGTGTGATATCTGCAGCAGAATTTATTTTAATGTTTACTGAAGCGTTTTTGTAAATAACTTATTGGAAAATAAGTAGGTAAAATAAATCAGTTGTTGCAGTGATAGAATTTTCACATGGTATCAGAGCAAGTAATCAGAGACAGGAAGGGAAAATCAATTATGGGTCGAGACCATGATGCAGAGGCATCTACGTCAGGAGACTCGCACAGATTTTTAGAAAATTGCACAAGAGACAATAATTTTGATTTCTCTATGTTGGCTTCCAGATTGGAAGAAGTTGCTTGTGTGACTAGCTCTGCATCATCAGAGGTATGGTATATAGACAGTGGAACCTCCTAGCATATGATGGGAATCCAGGAATGTTTCTCAGATTATCAGGAGGAAAGGATGAATTTTCAGATCACCATGGGGAATAAGGCAAAGTGTACTCCAGTAGGGAAGGGTACCATAGTTTTTCAAACAAAAACAGTTCTGTGCTACCAATGTGTTGCATGTACTAGGACTGGGGATGAACTTACTTTCTGTATCGCAACTTCAAGGCAAGGGCTATGACGTTTTCTTCATCAAGGAGAAAGTATACGTCAAACACCCGAGCTAGAAAAAGAAAGTGTAGATCAGGATCAAAAGTAACAGGTTGTACAAATTACAACTAGAATCACCAATGGCACTGATAGGGAGTCATGGAGACAAGGATTTGAACGAACTATGGCACAAAAGAATGGGACATTTGTACCATGGGGCTCTGAGAATTCTCGGGAAACCTGTAACAGGAGTTTTGGATCTTAGTACAGAACGAGATGATGTATGTAGAGGATGTGCTCTGGGAAAGTATGACAAAGCGGCATTTCCTAGAAGTAAAAACAAGGCCAAGAGTGTACTAGGATTGATACACTCAGATATCTGCGGACCTATGTCCACTAAAGCTCTTAGTGGTGCCGAATACTTCATCACCTTCATTGATGACCACTCAAGGAAAACTTGGATTTATTTTTTGAAAACCAAGGACGAGGTTTTCTATCAATTCAAAGAGTTCAAGGCTCTGGTAGAGAATCTGACAGGGAAGAAAATAAAAGTTTGCACTCAGATAATGGTGGAGAGTATGTTGATAAGGACTTCACTGATTTTTGCGCTAAGGAAGGCATCAGAAGAGAGTGGACAACTTCTTACAATCCGGAGCAGAATGGAGTAGCAGAAAGAAAGAACAGGACTATCGTAGAAGCAACTAGGGCCATGATGTATGATCAAGATATGCCAAAGTTCCTGTGGGTAGAAGCATGCAACACAACAGTCTATGTTCAGAATAGAACTCCTCATCGGGCATTGGGCAAGATTACTCCAGAGAAAGTCTTCACAGGGAAGACACCTAGAGTCAGTCATTTCAGGATATTTGGGAGGTTAGCATATTGCCGCATACCCGAGGAAAAAAGGAAGAAGCTAGATCAAACTGTAGAGAAAGGATATCTAGTGGGATATAGCAAGAACACTAAGGCATACAAAATCTATCTTCCAGGGGGCAGGAAGGTAGTAGTTCGACGAGATGTGAAGTTCATGGAGGATAGGGCCTTCAAAAAATCTCGAGAAATGTCTTCGAGGTGCACTGAAAAGATGAGCCGTTGGTCAAACCAGTTCAACCAACGGAAGCAAAGAATTCTTCCTCAGATCAGGAAGAATCACAGGAGGAGGAGGAGCTAACAGAAGCACCTGCTACCAGAGGAAGAACGAGCAGGGAACTTTGTCAAATTCTGCGAGATGCAGAGGATTTCATCAGTGCACCAAAAAACAATAAAAGGGAGCGAAAACAGCCAAATAGATATCAAACATTAGTAGCTCAGGATGGGGAGCCTGCCAATTTTCAGGAGGCTGCTCAACATCAGGTTTGGTTGGATGCGATGGTAGAGGAATACAACTCCATAATGGTGAACGATGTCTGGGAGGTAGTGCCGAGGCCTCAAGACAGATCGGTGGTAGGTTCGAGATGGAGATTAAATATGCTACAGATGGCAGTGTGGAAAAATACAAAGGCAGGTTTGTGGCTAAGGGGTATACTCAGAAGAAAGGAATTGACAATGAAGAGACCTTCGCCCCAGTAGCCAGGTATACATCTATTAGAACCGTGATATCTCTTGCAACACAGATGGGATGGGAGATTCATCAGATGGATGTCAAAACAGCATTCCTGAACGGGGTGATAGAAGAGGAGGTATACATTGAATAGCCAGAAGGCTTTGAGACACATGAGAAGAAGTCTCATGTATGCAGATTGAAGAAAGCCTTGTATGGGCTGAAATAGGCACCTAGAGCATGGTATGGTTGAATTGATGGCTACTTGCAGAAGATGGGATTTGTCAAGAGTGACGCAGATCCAAATCTCTACTATCTGGTTGTAGAGAATGAGCCTCTAATCCTAGTATTATATGTGGATGATCTCTTCCTGACAGGATCATCCAGGCTCATCGAGGACTGCAAGAAGAATCTAGCCACAGAATTTGACATGAAGGATTTGGGACAAATGCATTATTTCCTGGGGTTGGAAGTTTGGCAGCAAAAGGGGGAGATCTTCCTTGGGCAAGGGAGATATGCTACAGAAATTCTGAAGAGATGCAGGATGCAGGATTATAGACCCATGGCTACTCCAATGATTACCAACTGGAAGAAAATTGATGCGTCAGAAGACAAGGATGTTGATCCCACCTTATACAGGCAGCTCATAGGGTCCCTGATGTATCTAGTTAATACCAGGCCAGACATTTGTTACGCTGTCAACACCCTTAGTCAGTTCATGGTGGAACCAAAGAGGGTGTTGATTTGGGGTAGCATCATATGTGCTTTAGCCATGAAAATTGGTGGAGAGGCTAAAGCACATTAGATCTCCAAGACCCAGAAATAGTTTGGACAAATTGTACCCAGCTTGGGAGATATTAAAATAATTAATATTTTTAATGGAGTTCCTAAGTCTAAACTTAGGAGAAATAAAATATTAATGGGTATTAATATAAAACTGGGTTAGAAGGTTCCAAAAGTCATAGATCAAGCCAAATCTAATCTTAGCCATTGATTAGAGATTTAATCTCGGCCATTGAATGACCAACAGGAAAAGTATAAGAGGAGGCTTGAGGGTCAGTTAGAGAACACACCAGAGTGATTAGTCATTCATTTTTCTAGAGTGGGGTTGCTAAGAAAAAGTGAATCAGTGATCAACGACGAGGGGCAGTGAGTACTGGATAGAGACAGTACTAAGAGACCAGCGCAGAAGCAGGGAGAGCGAGAGCAGCAACCAGTTCAGGCCACACAGAGCCCAACAGAGACAGCGCAGAGGCCAGAGGGACTGTGTCATCCACGCAGAGGCTGCTGAAGTGACGCAGAGGGTCCCAGAGGCTATGTAGTGCCTCAGAGGGCTAACGCAGAGGGTCCTGGGGCTGACACAGAGACCAAAAGGGCCAGCACTGAGCTTCAAAGTCGCTAGAGAGGGTTTCATGGGACAGGTTTTTTGAATACCTGTTTCCGAATATAGAGGTATTGCTGCCGTGTATTTTTCTCTGTCGGGTGAGCCGGTTAGGCACCCAGTTGTACTCAAGGAAATACTGCATAATAATAAACCCTCAGAATAGCTGCACTAGTTTTCCTGCATTGGGTTTTTCCGGGGACATTTGTCCAAAAATAACGATGTCACTTGTGTGCTTGTTTTCTTTCAGTTGATGATCTGTAGATGTTGTGACTGTATTGTGTTTATTTTGGTATTTAAATGTTTTAAATAACTTGTTCAGAATTTACAAGTAGAAGAAATAAACCAGCAGAATACAGATTAATTTTCTAACGGATAGACTTAGAAAATTCAACAGAGGGCGCACTGGGCAGCATCCAAACATGTTCTCAGATATATATAGGGAATAGTCGATTATGGACTCTTGTACACCAGGAGTAAGGATATCAGATTGAGTGGATTTACTGATGCAGATTGAGCTGGAAGTTCAGTGGATTGGAAAAGTACCTCTGAGTATTGTTTCAACATTGGATAGGGAATGACCTCCTGGTGCAGTAGGAAATAGAAATCCGTAGCTCTGAGCTCAGCTGAAGCAGAATATATGGCTGTGTTGTCGCGCAGATTGACACGACAACGCTCAGAACGGGGGCTGTCACTCTGATCCCCGATCCCTCCGTTTAACCCTGTCTCCCGCAGCTAAGGGGGGTAGTCCCTGGGAGATGATGAGACCAACTGTCGACCATTTGGTTGGGAGACACGAGATACGATATAAAAAGCACTCGATGGATTTGATTAATTGAGCAGACCAGTGCCTTAAAAGATTGTTATTAAAATGATTACTTGTTAAATGACAAGGAAACATAAACCGTGAACAGCAATCATTTGTCAACAGCGAAATCACATGACCAAAACGATATCCGGCAATTGAAAATTTTAAAAAAAGATGAATGCTTTTAAACCACCACGAATCGTAAACCATTAACCAGATATCGTATTCGTATCTCGACTTGAAAAATTCAGCATGAAAGATATGACAAATCCCGAAAATGACTGGATCTGATAAAGAGAATTTTCCACAAAAATTTTTTACACTTTTTTCAATTTTTTTTTTTTTTTTTTTTTGACACAGAAGAAATCTAAAAAAATTAATCTAAAACTAAAAAAACAAAACTAAGGCTAAAATCCTTTTCCCTTTTTTATTTTTTTATATTATAAAAATCTAAAATTTAAAAATCTAAAAATTTAAAATCTAAAATCTATTCTAACAAAACCAGAACATTTTCTTGACTTTTTATTAAATTAAAACTAACAAAATGAAAACTAATTAAAATTATATTAAAATCCTAAATCTAAAGTCTAAAGGACAAAACTAAAATAAAATAAAATCTAATTTAAAGTCTATCTAACCCAAACCCAATTTTCTTATATTTTTTTTTTTTTTTATATTATAAAACAAAATCTAAAAGTTTATAAAACAAATCTAATAAAAACAAATTAAAATCCTATAAAACAAAACCTAACTAAATTTAAATTAAAATAAAAAATCTACGTTAATCTAACTTAAAATCTAAAACTAAAATCGATTTTAAATATAAAACAAAGCTATATAAAAAAAATTTTAAATCTAAACCTAAGTAAATCTGAACTAAACGTAAATAAAAAAAAAACTATGCAAATATATTCATAAACCCAAAACGATGATACCTGACCCAGATTAGCAATGCAGAACACGTATTGCGAAATGAAAATCGAATTACCTGAGGGTTTGCGTGTTTTTTGCAGGTTCATATGCGGTTTCGAAAACGATACCTGAGGCTCTGAGCTACGCATATGGCCACGAAATGCAAAAAAAATTCGATTTACCTGTTTGATAATGCTGCAGATGTAGCAGAATGGATACCTGTGGCGACACAACGATTTCTTGAGACGCTGAGCAAATGGCAGCGGATTTCTTGATGCTGCGTTTGAGAAAACGTGAGAATGAACCCGTAACAGTTTTTCGATGGTCCTCAGATAAGCTGTTGATCTCATGCAGATGTAAATCGTGATGCTAATTTCAGAATAGACAGAAAATATGGGTGAACGCTGATGATAAAGCAATGAAATCGTGACCCTAATCAAATCGATCAGCAGGACAGGACTGTCGGCGGTTTGAAATCGAATTGATGCCGTGTGCAAATGAAGATCATACATCGACGAAAAAAAAAACATTGTTTGTCTGGCGTGATGGAATGTTGGGTATGATTTTGCTTGCTCTGGCCCGATAGTGAGGACGGCAGACGTATTACATCATTTGTTTTGAAACATGCATCCTCCAGTGGCGATTTATGAGACGCATTTGCATTTCCTTTTCCTGATTGGCCTGCAAATGGATCTAGCCTGTATATGCAGCAGCAAGGATTTTGCAGGCAAACTGATCCCCCGGGTGTGTAGTTACTAGCGAAATATGGCACGGATGAGGGGTTTCAGAAAACTTTAACAATCCTGCAACCTGAAATAGATCAGATCACCCAAAAAAATGATATATGCATAAAACCAACACTAAAAACCCTAATGAAAACTGTATGAAGCAAAATTTTAAAACCCTAGATCAAAAAATTTGAAACCCTAAAACAGCTGTTTAATCTACAGATTTGGCCCCTTAACAGCCAGATTTAGCAGTAAGCATAGAAAATATTTTAAGAATAAAAATTTGAGGTTTTCACTGTGAAGAACTTCAGAAAAATATCTCATGCAAATCAAATAAATAAACCGAATGATAGACCCAGGATCAAATCCAACTGGGCTCAGCAAAAAATGCTTGCGGGAGTTGGCTGGTTCAACCGAGAACTTCCCCGAACGCCCACAAAATTTCCTTCAATGATGTTTTCTGCACAGCTCAAAACAACTGTCAATAAAGAGGGCAAAAATGCTGCTAGATCTCAGGAAGTAATGGAGATACCTGCCATTACTTCAGAAACCTTAACAGCACCCAAACCCTAGCAAGTGAACAAGATACCTGTGCCCACACTACTCTACAAAAAGCTATTATTAACGGCTGAAAATAACATATGCAGAAAATGAAACAATCTCACAGCATTTTAAGAGAGTAACACCAGCAAGATATGGACCCCAAAGTCTTCTTTTATTAACCAGAAACAAATTTACAAGAGAGCTTCTTCAGTATCAGACTCACAGATCCAATGATCTGAAATGACCACCTAAGACCCTATATAAAGGAAATGATCCCAACGGCTAGTTCGAATGATCCATGTAGAAATGATCTCGACCGTTGATGAGGATCAAGACATCTCTTGATCTCATCCGTCGATTTATTCACTTAAAAAAATATTATTATTTTATTTAATTTTTTAAATTTTTAAATTTTTTATTATTTTTTATTTATTTAATTTATTTAATTTTTTAAATTTTTAAATTTCTTAATTTTTATTTATTTTATTATTTTATTTCATTTTTTAAATGGATCATCGAACCAAGCCTTTGGAAACATCACCTAAGACCTAGGACTTAGGACTCACGAGGGGATTTAAAACATTTTCAACCCTCAAGACACATTTCATGATGACTTTTTACAATTTACAACTCAAGGGGACAAACCCACTTAATACAGACCCTCACAAAACACCCAGTTCTGCGACATAACTATAATCTAGTAGATCAACACACTAGGATTCTCCTAAAATTCCAATGACAAAATCCATCCCGGCTTTGGGGTCAGGTTTGAAGGAAAACTCTGCCGATCCATGGATCGGTGAAATGAAAAACCTTCCGGGACGTAGATTACCATTAGAAAGTTAGGTCCACCTAGGCAATTCACATACACGACTCATATCTGCTAAGATTATTTACAATTAATACATGCAGACTGGGTTTACAATTAAAATGATCAAGCTGCTGATGACTGCAGGATGGCACGGAAACGTTGATCAGGTGCTGCCCCTTTTTGCAAAGAAAAGGGGGGTGTACTGCATGGGTAGTTGACCAGTAGTGGTCAACATCTGGCTCTACTTGGGGACACGTTGCTGCACTGTAGAAATGTGAGAATCCAAAATCTGCACCCATACAACACACAGATAAAAATAAGTAGCGTCCATTCCAAAATCATCATATACATTAAGCACAGGAAAGATAAAAGCTCTTCATTTATTAACTATCTAAAGCAGAAACGAAAATGCGGAAAAAACAAGGAGTGGGGTTAGAAATACGATACAAAGGATGCCCTACGGCATCAGATGTGTTCAATATAGTGCATACTGAGCATTTGCCTGCTTTCAGGCAAATCTGTCGGCTGCTTGTCGGATGTACCATGTCCAATTCTGCATAAGGTAGGACTTTTTCCTATCTGAAAATCAAGCTGCTCACGGCCGTCTGATGCGTCAAATCTTCTTCTCTTTTTCTTTCTCTTACGCTTTTTCTTTCTGGCAGGTTCAATTACTGATGACCTGGAACTTTCTGTTTCAAAACCATCAGATGAAGTATGCGTGATATGTCTTTCTTTAGCCCGCATCTGATCTTTATCAATCTTAAGTCTATCCGGATCACCTTCAATTAACCATCTTTCAATCGAATCAATAACCTCCTCATAATAAGATGGAGCTTGTTGCAGCACATGAGAAGGCTCCTGATCTATTGATGTCACCTAGTTTCTTTCATCTTCCAATTGCTGAAACCTTTGAACCTGTATTCTAATGGCATCCATCTGTCTAGAGTGTTCAACCTTTATATCATCGATTTGTCTGGCATGATGTTCTTCCATGTCTTTTATCATTTTATTGTTCTTTTCCTTTATGTCCATCAAGTAATGCTGCATGAAATTTATTTTTTCTTTATGATTCGCTTGTATGTCAGCCAACTGATTATTATGATTGAACGTCATGATAGTCATTTCCTCTTCAATAGTTAGTAACTTGTTTTGCATAGAGTCAATTTCCCTATCATGATCAGCTTTCATGGTCACCATATTTTCCTCTAAGACTGACATCTTGCTATGCATGTTTCCAATTTCTGTTTCATATTTAGTTTTCATGGCCTCAATTTCTTTAGCATGCTGATTTTGCGTGACCTCAATCTCCCTATTACGTTTTTCCAGGTGGGTGCATAAAGTTTTCACATCATTGACATAATTAGTTTGATTGATTTCCATATTTCTCACCAGCATCATTAGATCTCGTAAAATTTGCTTTTGCTCTTCCCTTTCATTGTCATTTGTCCCTGATTTTTCACTATCATGAACTTGATCTGCAATATTTCGGGTGGATGACACGTTCTGACATGATGAATCGTCTTGGGATCTTTCAGCTGGACCGCTTATCAAATTACTTTCATTCTGTTGCACAATTTTAGAGGCAGAAGGCAAGCTGTTTGGACTATCATATCTATCTTTAAAAGCATTGAGAATGTCTTGTAAAGAAGTGAAAAAATCATTAGGGAAATTATTAAACCAATTCAAGGCATCACCCTCTAAAGAATGGACAAATAGACGCATCTTGAAATCTTCATGATTATATTGAGGAAATCTACAATATAAGATCATTACACAAGTAAACATGTTTAAATGCTGTTTAACAGTGACCGAATCACCACCCGAGAACTTAAATAATTTAAAAATGGCCTCTCTCGGAAGATCATGGAGATTATCAGTAAAATGACATGGTTTAAATGAATAATCCATGATGAACAATAAGGGATCAAATGGATGATAGAAATAGATCTTTGCTCAAGAAAATCAAGAGATGAAAGAAGTGGAGTCGCCACTTGAACAATGAGTCTGATTCTAGGATCCAAAAAGTAATCAACAAACAGATATGCGAGCGGCTTCTTGTCTGGGAAAAAATAAGAAAATGGAGTCGCCACCCAAACAAGAAACACACCGAATAGATATTGATGATGTGACGAAAAAATAAGGCAATGAAAGATCCAAATGATAACCCCAAAGATGGAATCTGCCATCTCAAATGAGAGATGAGAAAGATGAGAAGATGAAATGTCGATGAAATTCCAGGAACAGAAAAACTCTGTCCCCGGCAACGACGCCAAAACAATGTTGGCGTTGCCGGCTCAAACGAATGATAGAAAGATGCACGATGAATGATGAAAAGTCGTTGAAACACCAGGGACAGAAAAACTCTATCCCCGGCAACGGTGCCAAAAAATGTTGGCGTTGCCGGGCCAGATGAAAAGATAAAAATGAGAAGGAAGATTGTCGTTGAAACACCGAGAACAAAGAGTCCCCGGCAACGGCGCCAAAAAATGTTGTCGCGCAGATTGACACGACAACGCTCAGAACGGGGGCTGTCACTCTGATCCCCGATCCCTCCGTTTAAGCCTGTCTCCCGCAGCTAAGGGGGGTAGTCCCTGGGAGATGATGAGACCAACTGTCGACCATTTGGTTGGGAGACATGAGATACGATATAAAAAGCACTCGATGGATTTGATTAATTGAGCAGACCAGTGCCTTAAAAGATTGTTATTAAAATGATTACTTGTTAAATGACAAGGAAACATAAACCGTGAACAACAATCATTTGTCAACAGCGAAATCACATGACCAAAACGATATCCGGCAATTGAAAATTTTAAAAAAAGATGAATGCTTTTAAACCACCACGAATCGTAAACCATTAACCAGATATCGTATTCGTATCTCGACTTGAAAAATTCAGCATGAAAGATATGACAAATCCCGAAAATGACTGGATCTGATAAAGAGAATTTTCCACAAAATTTTTTTACACTTTTTTCAAATTTTTTTTCTTTTTTTTTTGACACAGAAGAAATCTAAAAAAATTAATCTAAAACTAAAAAAACAAAACTAAGGCTAAAATCCTTTTCCTTTTTTTATTTTTTTATATTATAAAAATCTAAAATTTAAAAATCTAAAAATTTAAAATCTAAAATCTATTCTAACAAAACCAGAACATTTTCTTGACTTTTTATTAAATTAAAACTAACAAAATGAAAACTAATTAAAATTATATTAAAATCCTAAATCTAAAGTCTAACGGACAAAACTAAAATAAAATAAAATCTAATTTAAAGTCTATCTAACCCAAACCCAATTTTCTTATATATATATATATATATTTTTTTTTTATATTATAAAACAAAATCTAAAAGTTTATAAAACAAATCTAATAAAAACAAATTAAAATCCTATAAAACAAAACCTAACTAAATATAAATTAAAATAAAAAATCTACGTTAATCTATCTTAAAATCTAAAACTAAAATCGATTTTAAATATAAAACAAAGCTATATAAAAAATCTAAACCTAAGTAAATCTGAACTAAACGTAAATAAAAAATAACTATGCAAATATATTCATAAACCCAAAACGATGATACTTGACCCAGATTAGCAACGCAGAACACGTATTGCGAAATGAAAATCGAATTACCTGAGGGTTTGCGTGTTTTTTGCAGGTTCATATGCGGTTTCGAAAACGATACCTGAGGCTCTGAGCTACGCATATGGCCACGAAATGCAAAAAAAATTCGATTTACCTGTTTGATAACGCTGTAGATGTAGCAGAATGGATACTTGTGGCGACACAACGATTTCTTGAGACGCTGAGCAAATGGCAGCGGATTTCTTGATGCTGCGTTTGAGAAAACGTGAGAATGAACCCGTAACAGTTTTTCGATGGTCCTCAAATAAGCTGTTGATCTCATGCAGATGTAAATCGTGATGCTAATTTCAGAATAGACAGAAAATATGGGTGAACGTTGATGATAAAGCAATGAAATCGTGACCCTAATCAAATCGATCAGCAGGACAGGACTGTCGGCGGTTTGAAATCGAATTGATGCCGTGTGTAAATGAAGATCATACATCGACGAAAAAAAAAACACTGTTTGTCTGGCGTGATGGAATGTTGGGTATGATTTTGCTTGCTCTGGCCCGATAGTGAGGACGGCAGACGTATTACATCATTTGTTTTGAAACATGCATCCTCCAGTGGCGATTTATGAGACGCATTTGCATTTCCTTTTCCTGATTGGCCTGCAAATGGATCTAGCCTATATATGCAGCAGCAAGGATTTTGCAGGCAAACTGATCCCCCGGGTGTGTAGTTACTAGCGAATATGGCACGGATGAGGGGTTTCAAAAAACTTTAACAATCCTGCAACCTGAAATAGACCAGATCACCCAAAAAAAATGATATATGTATAAAACCAACACTAAAAACTCTAATGAAAACTGTATGAAGCAAAATGTTAAAACCCTAGATCAAAAAATTTGAAACCCTAAAACAGCTGTTTAATGTACAGATTTGGCCCCTTAACAGCCAGATTTAGCAGTAAGCATAGAAAATATTTTAAGAATAAAAATTTGAGGTTTTCACTGTGAAGAACTTCAGAAAAATATCTCATGCAAATCAAATAAATAAACCGAATGATAGACCCAGGATCAAATCCAACTGGGCTCAGCAAAAAATGCTTGCGGGAGTTGGCTGGTTCAGCCGAGAACTTCCCCGAACGCCCACAAAATTTCCTTCAATGATGTTTTCTGCACAGCTCAAAACAACTGTCAATAAAGAGGGCAAAAATGTTGCTAGATCTCAGGAAGTAATGGAGATACCTGCCATTACTTTAGAAACCCTAGCAGCACCCAAACCCTAGCAAGTGAACAAGATACCTGTGCCCACACTACTCTACAAAAAGCTATTATTAACGGCTGAAAATAACATATGCAGAAAATGAAACAATCTCACAGCATTTTAAGAGAGTGACACCAGCAAGATATGGACCCCAAAGTCTTCTTTTATTAACCAGAAACAAATTTACAAGAGAGCTTCTTCAGTATCAGACTCACAGATCCAATGATCTGAAATGACCACCTAAGACCCTATATAAAGGAAATGATCCCAACGGCTAGTTCGAATGATCCATGTAGAAATGATCTCGACCGTTGATGAGGATCAAGACATCTCTTGATCTCATCCGTCGATTTATTCACTTAAAAAAATATTATTATTTTATTTAATTTTTTAAATTTTTTATTATTTTTTATTTATTTAATTTATTTCATTTTTTAAATTTTTAAATTTCTTAATTTTTATTTATTTTATTATTTTATTTCATTTTTTAAATGGATCATCGAACCAAGCCTTTGGAAACATCACCTAGGACCTAGGACTTAGGACTCACGAGGGGATTTAAAACATTTTCAACCCTCAAGACACATTTCATGATGACTTTTTACAATTTACAACTCAAGGGGACAAACCCACTTAATACAGACCCTCACAAAACACCCAGTTCTGCGACACAACTATAATCTAGCAGATCAACACACTGGGATTCTCCTAAAATTCCAATGACAAAATCCATCCCGGCTTTGGGGTCAGGTTTGAAGGAAAACTCTGCCGATCCATGGATCGGTGAGATGAAAAACCTTCCGGGACGCAGATTACCATTAGAAAGTTAGGTCCACCTAGGCAATTCACATACACGACTCATATCTGCTAAGATTATTTACAATTAATACATGCAGACTGGGTTTACAATTGAAATGATCAAGCTGCTGATGACTGCAGGATGGCACGGAAACGCTGATCAGGTGCTGCCCCTTTTTTCAAAGAAAAGGGGGGTGTACTGCATGGGTAGTTGACCAGTAGTGGTCAACATCTGGCTCTACTTGGGGACACGTTGCTGCACTGTAGGAATGTGAGAATCCAGAATCTGCACCCATACAACACAGATAAAAATAAGTAGCGTCCATTCCAAAATCATCATATACATTAAGCACAGGAAAGATAAAAGCTCTTCATTTATTAACTATCTAAAGCAGAAACGAAAATGCGGAAAAAACAAGGAGTAGGGTTAGAAATACGATACAAAGGATGCCCTACGGCATCAGATGTGTTCAATATAGTGCATACTGAGCATTTGCCTGCTTTCAGGCAAATCTGTCGGCTGCTTGTCGGATGTACCATGTCCAATTCTGCATAAGGTAGGACTTTTTCCTATCCGAAAATCAAGCTGCTCACGGCCGTCTGATGCGTCAAATCTTCTTCTCTTTTTCTTTCTCTTACGCTTTTTCTTTCTGGCAGGTTCAATTACTGATGACCTGGAACTTTCTGTTTCAAAACTATCAGATGAAGTATGCGTGATATGTCTTTCTTTAGCCCGCATCTGATCTTTATCAATCTTAAGTCTATCCGGATCACCTTCAATTAACCATCTTTCAATCGAATCAATAACCTCCTCATAATAAGATGGAGCTTGTTGCAGCACATGAGAAGGCTCCTGATCTATTGATGTCACCTGGTTTCTTTCATCTTCCAATTGCTGAAACCTTTGAACCTGTATTCTAATGGCATCCATCTGTCTAGAGTGTTCAACCTTTATATCATCGATTTGTCTGGCATGATGTTCTTCCATGTCTTTTATCATTTTATTGTTCTTTTCCTTTATGTCCATCAAGTAATGCTGCATGAAATTTATTTCTTCTTTATGATTCGCTTGCATGTCAGCCAACTGATTATTATGATTGAACGTCATGATAGTCATTTCCTCTTCCATAGTTAGTAACTTGTTTTGCATAGAGTCAATTTCCCTATCATGATCAGCTTTCATGGTCACCATATTTTCCTCTAAGACTGACATCTTGCTATGCATGTTTCCAATTTCTGTTTCATATTTAGTTTTCATGGCCTCAATTTCTTTAGCATGCTGATTTTGCGTGACCTCAGTCTCCCTATTACGTTTTTCCAGGTGGGTGCATAAAGTTTTCACATCATTGACATAATTAGTTTGATTGATTTCCATATTTCTCACCAGCATCATTAGATCTCGTAAAATTTGCTTTTGCTCTTCCCTTTCATTGTCATTTGTCCCTGATTTTTCACTATCATGAACTTGATCTGCAATATTTCCGGTGGATGACACATTCTGACATGATGAATCGTCTTGGGATCTTTCAGCTGGACCGCTTATCAAATTACTTTCATTCTGTTGCACAATTTTAGAGGCAGAAGGCAAGCTGTTTGGACTATCATATCTATCTTTAAAAGCATTGAGAATGTCTTGTAAAGAAGTGAAAAAATCATTAGGAAAATTATTAAACCAATTCAAGGCATCACCCTCTAAAGAATGGACAAATAGACGCATCTTGAAATCTTCATGATTATATTGAGGAAATCTACAATATAAGATCATTACACAAGTAAACATGTTTAAATGCTGTTTAACAGTGACCGAATCACCACCCGAGAACTTAAATAATTTAGAAATGGCCTCTCTCGGAAGATCATGGAGATTATCAGTAAAATGACATGGTTTAAATGAATAATCCATGATGAACAATAAGGGATCAAATGGATGATAGAAATAGATCTTTGCTCAAGAAAATCAAGAGATGAAAGAAGTGGAGTCGCCACTTGAACAATGAGTCTGATTCTAGGATCCAAAAAGTAATCAACAAACAGATATGCGAGCGGCTTCTTGTCTGGGAAAAAATAAGAAAATGGAGTCGCCACCCAAACAAGAAACACACCGAATAGATATTGATGATGTGACGAAAAAATAAGGCAATGAAAGATCCAAATGATAACCCCAAAGATGGAATCTGCCAGCTCAAATGAGAGATGAGAAAGATGAGAAGATGAAATGTCGATGAAACTCCAGGAACAGAAAAACTGTCCCCGGCAACGACGCCAAAACAATGTTGGCGTTGCCGGCTCAAACGAATGATAGAAAGATGCACGATGAATGATGAAAAGTCGTTGAAACACCAGGGACAAAAAAACTCTATCCCCGGCAACGGCGCCAAAAAATGTTGGCGTTGCCGGCCCAGATGAAAAGATAAAAATGAGAAGGAAGATTGTCGTTGAAACACCGAGAACAAAGAGTCCCCGGCAACGGCGCCAAAAAATGTTGTCGCGCAGATTGACACGACAACGCTCAGAACGGGGGCTGTCACTCTGATCCCCGATCCCTCCGTTTAAGCCTGTCTCCCGCAGCTAAGGGGGGTAGTCCCTGGGAGATGATGAGACCAACTGTCGACCATTTGGTTGGGAGACACGAGATACGATATAAAAAACACTCGATGGATTTGATTAATTGAGCAGACTAGTGCCTTAAAAGATTGTTATTAAAATGATTACTTGTTAAATGACAAGGAAACATAAACCGTGAACAGCAATCATTTGTCAACAGCGAAATCACATGACCAAAACGATATCCGGCAATTGAAAATTTTAAAAAAAGATGAATGCTTTTAAACCACCACGAATCATAAACCATTAACCAGATATCGTATTCGTATCTCGACTTGAAAAATTCAGCATGAAAGATATGACAAATCCCGAAAATGATTGGATCTGATAAAGAGAATTTTCCACAAAATTTTTTTACACTTTTTTCAAATTTTTTTTTTTTTTTGACACAGAAGAAATCTAAAAAAATTAATCTAAAACTAAAAAAACAAAACTAAGGCTAAAATCCTTTTCCTTTTTTTATTTTTTTATATTATAAAAATCTAAAATTTAAAAATCTAAAAATTTAAAATCTAAAATCTATTCTAACAAAACCAGAACATTTTCTTGACTTTTTATTAAATTAAAACTAACAAAATGAAAACTAATTAAAATTATATTAAAATCCTAAATCTAAAGTCTAAAGGACAAAACTAAAATAAAATAAAATCTAATTTAAAGTCTATCTAACCCAAACCCAATTTTCTTATATATTTTTTTTATATTATAAAACAAAATCTAAAAGTTTATAAAACAAATCTAATAAAAACAAATTAAAATCCTATAAAACAAAACCTAACTAAATATAAATTAAAATAAAAAATCTACGTTAATCTAACTTAAAATCTAAAACTAAAATCGATTTTAAATATAAAACAAAGCTATATAAAAAAAAATTTAAATCTAAACCTAAGTAAATCTGAACTAAACGTAAATAAAAAAAAAACTATGCAAATATATTCATAAACCCAAAACGATGATACCTGACCCAGATTAGCAACGCAGAACACGTATTGCGAAATGAAAATCAAATTACCTGAGGGTTTGCGTGTTTTTTGCAGGTTCATATGCGGTTTCGAAAACGATACCTGAGGCTCTGAGCTACGCATATGGCCACGAAATGCAAAAAAAATTCGATTTACCTGTTTGATAACGCTGCAGATGTAGCATAATGGATACCTGTGGCGACACAACGATTTCTTGAGACGCTGAGCAAATGGCAGCGGATTTCTTGATGCTGCGTTTGAGAAAACGTGAGAATGAACCCGTAACAGTTTTTCGATGGTCCTCAAATACGCTGTTGATCTCATGCAGATGTAAATCGTGATGCTAATTTCAGAATAGACAGAAAATATGGGTGAACGTTGATGATAAAGCAATGAAATCGTGACCCTAATCAAATCGATCAGCAGGACAGGACTGTCGGCGGCTTGAAATCGAATTGATGCCGTGTGCAAATGAAGATCATACATCGACGAAAAAAAAACACTGTTTGTCTGGCGTGATGGAATGCTGGGTATGATTTTGCTTGCTCTGGCCCGATAGTGAGGACGGCAGACGTATTACATCATTTGTTTTGAAACATGCATCCTCCAGTGGCGATTTATGAGACGCATTTGCATTTCCTTTTCCTGATTGGCCTGCAAATGGATCTAGCCTGTATATGCAGCAGCAAGGATTTTGCAGGCAAACTGATCCCCCGGGTGTGTAGTTACTAGCGAAATATGGCACGGATGAGGGGTTTCAGAAAACTTTAACAATCCTGCAACCTGAAATAGACCAGATCACCCAAAAAAAATGATATATGCATAAAACCAACACTAAAAACCCTAATGAAAACTGTATGAAGCAAAATTTTAAAACCCTAGATCAAAAAATTTGAAACCCTAAAACAGTTGTTTAATGTACAGATTTGGCCCCTTAACAGCCAGATTTAGCAGTAAGCATAGAAAATATTTTAAGAATAAAAATTTGAGGTTTTCACTGTGAAGAACTTCAGAAAAATATCTCATGCAAATCAAATAAATAAACCGAATGATAGACCCAGGATCAAATCCAACTGGGCTCAGCAAAAAATGCTTGCGGGAGTTGGCTGGTTCAGCCGAGAACTTCCCCGAACACCCACAAAATTTCCTTCAATGATGTTTTCTGCACAGCTCAAAACAACTGTCAATAAAGAGGACAAAAATGCTGCTAGATCTCAGGAAGTAATGGAGATACCTGCCATTACTTCAGAAACCCTAACAGCACCCAAATCCTAGCAAGTGAACAAGATACCTATGCCCACACTACTCTACAAAAAGCTATTATTAACGGCTGAAAATAACATATGCAGAAAATGAAACAATCTCACAGCATTTTAAGAGAGTAACACCAGCAAGATATGGACCCCAAAGTCTTCTTTTATTAACCAGAAACAAATTTACAAGAGAGCTTCTTCAGTATCAGACTCACAGATCCAATGATCTGAAATGACCACCTAAGACCCTATATAAAGGAAATGATCCCAACGGCTAGTTCGAATGATCCATGTAGAAATGATCTCGACCGTTGATGAGGATCAAGACATCTCTTGATCTCATCCGTCGATTTATTCACTTAAAAAAATATTATTATTTTATTTAATTTTTTAAATTTTTAAATTTTTTATTATTTTTTATTTATTTAATTTATTTAATTTTTTAAATTTTTAAATTTCTTAATTTTTATTTATTTTATTATTTTATTTCATTTTTTAAATGGATCATCGAACCAAGCCTTTGGAAACATCACCTAGGACCTAGGACTTAGGACTCACGAGGGGATTTAAAACATTTTCAACCCTCAAGACACATTTCATGATGACTTTTTACAATTTACAACTCAAGGGGACAAACCCACTTAATACAGACCCTCACAAAACACCCAGTTCTGCGACACAACTATAATCTAGCAGATCAACACACTAGGATTCTCCTAAAATTCCAATGACAAAATCCATCTCGGCTTTGGGGTCAGGTTTGAAGGAAAACTCTGCCGATCCATGGATCGGTGAGACGAAAAACCTTCCGGGACATAGATTACCATTAGAAAGTTAGGTCCACCTAGGCAATTCACATACACGACTCATATCTGCTAAGATTATTTACAATTAATACATGCAGACTGGGTTTACAATTAAAATGATCAAGCTGCTGATGACTGCAGGATGGCACGGAAACGCTGATCAGGTGCTGCCCCTTTTTGCAAAGAAAAGGGGGGTGTACTGCATGGGTAGTTGACCAATAGTGGTCAACAGGCTGCAAGCACAACTTCGTGCGACGCCATATGGCTTAGAAAAATGCTTGTGAACCTATTCAGAAGAAAGATGGAGGCGACCAGGATCATGTGTGATAATCAGAGTTGGATCAAGCTCTCTGAGAATTCAGTGTTTCACGAGCGGTCAAAGCATATTGATATTCGATTTCACTTTGTTAGAGAGTGTGTCCAACGAGGAGCTGTATAGTTGAGCTACACTCCTACAGGAGAACAGGTGGCAGACATCCTTACCAAGGCCCTTGGAAGAACCAAATTTGATTATTTCAGGGAGAAGATGGGGATGATAAAGAATCCATTTCAGTAGCAGAAATGGGTATGATGTTGCAGTGCAGTAGCAGTTAGTAGTAGCACGATGTAGCATGATGAGAAGGGGTTGCAGTGCAGATGCAGTGTTGGGAAGAAGGACCAGCAACAACACGGATGCAGAGGGAGCTGCAGTACAGATGTAGTAGTGGTAGTGATAGAGCCATGGGCAACAGTACAGGATGCAACAGTGCAGAGGATGTTGGGCAGGGAGGCCTAGCATTAGCATAGGTACCGGTGCCGTATAATTGGAGTGATGCTCAGTGTGGAGTATTACTAGAGCACGCCGGCACGGTCCTCGCTAAGAGGTAGTGTTGATTTTCGGTGGCATCAGATGTGCTCTAGCCATGAAAATTGGTGGAGAAGCTAAAGCACATGAGATCTCCAAAACCCAGAAATCGTTTTAGAAAAATGCATCAGAATGAAGAGTTATTAAAATAATTAATATTTTTAATGAGTTCCTAAGTCTAAACTTAGGGAAATAAAAATATTAATGGGTATTAATAAAGATAAGGATGAGAAGCTTCCAAAAAATAAGGATCAAGTCTATTTTAATCTTAGCCGTTGATTAGGGACTTAATCTCGGCCGTTGATTCATCAACAGGAAAAGTATAAAAGGGGACTTGAGGGTCAGTTAGAGATATACTGAGGGAGATCAATCAGTTCGATTTCTGGAGCAGGGTTTGCTGAGAAATTTGAACTATGGGTCTGGATTGCAACAAGAGGTAGCGAGTGCGGAACAGAGAGTCAGAGACCGTACCAGAAGATCAGCGCAGAGATTAGAGAGGCAGCAGGACTGCGTAGTCACTAGAGGGCCTGCGTGGGTGACGCAAAGAGGCCCAATGCTGACGCAGAAAGGCAAGAGCTGACGCAGATGGTCTGGGAGCTGCGCAGAGGCCAGCAAGTCTAACACTGAGTCTGGAAAAGGTGTTGTAGAATTTATCTCTGTTGGGTAAGCTAGTTTGGCACCTAGTTGTACTCAAGAATAGCTGATTAATAAAATCCTCCTCTGCTGCACCGGTTTTCCCGCATTGGGTTTTTCCAGGGACAATTGTCCAAAATATCTGTGTTGATGTGTTTGATTCTTGTGCATGTATTTGTTTCTGTATTATGGTGTGATATCTGCAGCAGAATTTATTTTAATGTTTACTGAAGGGTTTTCGTAAATAACTTATTGGAAAATAAGTAGGTAATATAAATCAGTGGTTGCGGTGATAGTATTTTCACATATTCACCCCTTCCCTTCTTAATGGATGTGAAGTGTGGGGCACATATATGGGATGGACAAGTTACAACCACATTGAAAGAGTTCCTATCACTATGTTATCAAAACATGTTCAGGGGAATAAAATAATTCCACTAACATCCTAGCTGAATTGGGGATATTCTGAATTCACTTCAGTAATCTTCCATGCTTTCAATATGTTTCAAAAGATTCGGTGCATGGCTGATTTTCATTCAGTTCACAACAGATTCTCGTATCTGACCCTCCGATCTCCTATGCAACTTTTTGGACAAGGATGCATATGAAGTTGGTATACCAAGGTTTCTATCCTTGACAATTTTATTGGGCAGTGTAATATTCCTAATGGTAATTTTACAATAGATACCAAAAATGTGCTAGGCTACAGCAATAATAAATCAACCAAGCCAATCTTAAGGGATTTAGTGCACAATTCTAGCTCCTTCAAGCAAATGTTTCCAAAATATTTAATTATTGTTTTTGACACCTTTGGCAAACACTTAAGTGCAAACTCAGAAATTTTCTCTTCAATGGACAGCACAGTAACATCAAACCAACAATTCATGTACAAACTGGAATGTGAACAATTATGAGGGAAAGATTGATTTATATTAAAACCAAAAAGTGAGTACAATGCTGATTAATAGCCCAGATCACAGTAAACTCAAGCACTAACAATATATATCTGATTTAAGTGGGAGTATATTGAACATATATAGAGCAGTAGAACCTGGGTGTATTTTCCAGCAAACAACTTTAGCATAACAATCATATGGGTACTAGAAAAACCAGGATTATACGTCCCGGTATGTTGGCAACAATGATGCAGCTTCCCTTCTCAAAACGCTGTTATATCAGTCCTTAAATTGTCCCTCTCAAAATGATGCACGCAGCTCCCCTTTTTGGCACTGAAAATTCATGGTGAATAAATCGGCCCTCCTTGAGAATAAAATTCAGCCTATATTGTTGATCATTAAACCCTGCAAGAGGTGCAACCTGGAAATGTGTTATTTATCTTTGCTTCAAGCTCACATCTCAACTGATGGACTGGAATTAGGCTGAACAATTCGGCCCTAGCATAGACCAAACCTCGGCCCCATGCAAAATCTGCCTGTAAACTTCAATAACTCAGACTTCCTCCTTGGGATAGAGATGGAGAACAAGTCTGCTTTAATAATAATCACGTGGCCCACAAAAATATGAGATCTGAAATGAAGTATCAGTCCTCTTATAATGAGCTGCTACAGGCATACAACTGTGATTTTCTGATCTGGAACCATGACTTCTTGACTTAGTAATTCGATCTCCTCAAACTGGTGCCAATATCTCGAAACAACAATTACTCGGCCTCTCCAAGACAGCTCCTGAAAGCACAGGTCTGATGCAACAATAATACTGTTCTGTGATGCCTTAAATTCTCTGAGGCTGATTTATCAATCTTGCACAAGGACTCAACCCTCCTTGAAACAATTATGCTTGGCCCCAGGAATAAGACGAATAGCCCTGCAAACTTAATGATAATGCCAATAATCTCCTGCAAATGAAATACTCGTCAAATCTCAAGAGAAGATTCAATCAACCAAACAAATAAGCTCTAATGGAAGATCTGAGTTAATCTTCCCCAAATAGCTAACTAGGGTGGCACTCGAAGTCCACCGAAATTAGCTTGAGTTTCACTTGAAACTCTTGAACTCACTTGAGCTCCTTTCAATTGTCAATGAGATAGATAGATTAGAATGATTTGCAATTGAGTCTCTCTTCTATTTATAATTCTCCATGGAGCCTCCTTCTAGCTTCTAGATTCTCCTTTTTCCCCAGTGTTTTATTAGTGGGGCCTATTTTCCACTAGGAGACTTCTTGCCGCCATTTTGAATAAAATAATCATTTGCCTCCTTTCTCAATAAAATATTATTTTGCCGCCATTCTCCATAAAATAATATTTTTCAGCTTTTCTCCCACAAAATAATATTTTCTCTTTTTTATTTAATATCGCCAAAAATTGTCAAAACTCTTAGTTATTTTTGCATGCACAAAAATTGGGAATATTACAATCCTCCCTGCCAAAAATTGCTTGTCCTCAAGCAATATCATCCTGTGCTGCTACTCAACATGTTGGCCTAATGCCAAGGTCCCAAATGCGCCACTGCACTACTCCTCGCTGTAGCACCACCCCCACATGAATAAAACCCGTGACACTAGGGTCCCAAACCAACTTGACCCATGGGAAGCCTCCTTCGCTCCACTCGTTGTCCCATAAGATAAAGTTGCCAAAATCCCTCTGCACAAGTAGAGCACCTTGACAACGTAAAATCCTAAGAAAACCCTCAAGAAGTTGCCCTCTTGAGTAAACGATCCCGTGCACTTCAAGATTAGACTCCTGAAGATGCAGTCCAATCCCCATGGGGATAAACCCTCATTTGCATGTGTTCCCCCTGATCTCCTCCTGCTGGACATCCTGCCATACTGGTGAATCCCCCAAGTCATTAGCATATCACTAAAGTTTGATGGAAGATCTGTGTGATCTTCCCTTGTACAAACCCGCTCACCCCTGAGGGTAGTTGAACCGTCACATCCCTCGATGCCCAGATCCCATGCTAGTCTCGGAAGGGTGCCACCATGCTGGCGCTGCGCCACTCTGACTATGACAGACTTCCCATCGTGTGCAGACGGTATCCTCCTCTCCTGGAACCTTATGGTGAAAAATCTGTGAAGGCCAAGCTCATTCTGCCCAGGCATCTCAACAATGTGTAATATCTCCAATTTTGTGAGCATGGGAATTTTGCCCAATTTTGGTAATATTAATTAAAAGGAGCAATTAGTATTTTGGAGAAAGGTGACAAGTATTATTTTATTGCAGATTGGCGACAAATTATTATTTTATTAAAATAGTGGAGAAAGTAACCAAGTACTAAAAGGAGTCTAGAAGGATGGAGAGAAAATATAAAAGGAGGGGGGACTCATTTTGTGGAGGATCTTTTGGCTATTACACTTCATATTTCAGCCTTCTCTTGGAGTTGTTTAGCACAAGGCCCAGAGTGTTGTTTAGCACCAGGAATTTCAAGCGGCATTCCACCCTCATTTCAGAGAACTTCAAGTATCTCCCTAGTGAGGAAATTTGGGGAGCTCAATTCAGAGCTGCCATTAGATATCATTGCAGGAGTTTATTCAGAAGTGAGTTTTTTTTGGGCACAAAGGTATTTTGCGGAGCACATTGTGGGAGCAAGCGTGGGTTAGAGGCTCTGAGATTTTGGAGGGAATTTTCTTATTGTTAGACCAGAGTTTGGACAACAATTTGTTGAGCTAGATTGAAGGCTATTACCTGGGTTAATTTTCCTATCTTTTGGCAAGGCAACAAAAGCTACTGACCAAATGCTGCGCAAGGGTTTAGAGAAGTGGAATCGGGAGAGATAAGGGCTAGAGATAAGAGGTATTTCTTAGTAGAGAATTTAGCCAGAGCTGGGAGAAATTTCCCGTGGTAGATTTGGGCATAATTCAGTAGTATCAAAACTGTGGGGTGTTTTCTGGCTAGATTGGGCAGTTCACACTTGTTCGGGGTCACTGGGGGTCGGTAAATTCATCCCAAACCCTTTATGGGTTTTTGTAGGTTTATTGAGAGGAGTTTTCGACTAATTTTAAAAAAAATTCTGGGTGAGATTTGGGCCTAAAATCTTCATTCTTATAGCATTCTTATACAAGGACTCAACCCTCCTTGAAACAATTATGCTTGGCCCCAGGAATAAGACGAATAACCCTGCAAACTTAATGATGATGCCAATAATCTCCTGCAAATGAAATGCTCGTCAAATCTCAAGAGAAGATTCAATCAACCAAACAAATAAGCTCTAATGGAAGATCTGAGTTAATCTTCCCCAAATAGCTAACTAGGGTGGCACTCGAAGTCCACCGAAATTAGCTTGAGTTTCACTTGAAACTCTTGAACTCACTTGAGCTCCTTTCAATTGTCAATGAGATAGATAGATTAGAATGATTTGCAATTGAGTCTCTCATCTATTTATAATTCTCCATGGAGCCTCCTTCTAGCTTCTAGATTCTCCTTTTTCCCCATTGTTTTATTAGTGGGGCCTATTTTCCACTAGGAGACTTCTTGTCGCCATTTTGAATAAAATAATCATTTGCCTCCTTTCTCAATAAAATATTATTTTGCCGCCATTCTCCATAAAATAATATTTTTCAGCTTTTCTCCCACAAAATAATATTTTCTCTTTTGTTATTTAATATCGCCAAAAATTTTCAAAACTCTTAGTTATTTTTGCATGCACAAAAATTAGGAATATTACAATCCTCCCTGCCAAAAATTGCTTGTCCTCAAGCAATATCATCCTGTGCTGCTACTCAACACGTTGGCCTAATGCTAAGGTCCCAAATGTGCCACTGCACTACTCCTCGCTGTGGCACCACCCCCACATGAATAAATCCCTTGACACTAGGGTCCCAAAATAACCTGACCCATGGGAAGCCTCCTTCGCTCCACTCGTTGTCCCATAAGATAAAGTCGCCAAAATCCCTCTACACAAGTAGAGCACCTTGACAACGTAAAATCCTAAGAAAACCCTCAAGAAGTTTCCCTCTTGAGCAAACGATCCCGTGCACTTCAAGATTAGACTCCTGAAGATGCAGTCCAATCCCTATGGGGATAAACCCTCATCTGCATGTGTTCCCCCTGATCTCCTCCTGCTGGACATCCTACCATACTGGTGAATCCCCCAAGTCATCAGCATATCACTAAAGTTTGATGGAAGATCTGTGTGATCTTCCCTTGTACAAACCTGCTCACCCTTGAGGGTAGTTGAACCGTCACATCCCGTGATGCCCAGATCCCATGCTAGTCTCGGAAGGGTGCCACCATGCTGGCGCTGCGCCACTCTGACTATGACAGACTTCCCATCGTGTGCAGACGGTATCCTCCTCTCCTGGAACCTTATGGTGAAAAATCTGTGAAGGCCAAGCTCATTCTGCCCAAGCATCTCAACCAGTGTTGCGGGGGAGCGCCCCCCCCCCCTTCGAACCCGCTCCCGAAGCGCGCTCCGGGCGGGAGCGGCTCGGGAGCGGGTCGGGAGCGCGCTCCCAAAATCGCTCCCGGACGGGAGCGATTTTCGGGAGCGCGCTCCCTTAAAAAAATTTACGCTCCCTGCTCTGATAGGGAGCGTTTCAGGGAGCGATCGCTCCCGAGCTCCCGGAGCGTTTTTTAATGCCCGGGAGCGATCGGGGAGCGATCGCTCCCTAATCGCTCCCGGGCATTAAAAAACGCTCCGGGAGCGATTTTTAACCGGCCGGGAGCGGTTCGGCGGAAAAAAATTCCGCTGGACCCGAAAAATTAAAAAAATTTAGCTAATTTTTTTTGTTTTATAAGCCCAATGGGCCAAAAACTTGTCATTACAACTTTGTTGAGCAAGTGATTGAGAGCTTGAGCAAGAGATTGAGAGCTGGAGCAAGAGCTGAGGAGCAAGGAGCCAGAGCTGAGGAGCGAGGAGCAAGTGCCAAGGAGCGAGGAGCAAGCTTGCAGAGGTATGTAACTTAATCATTTAGTTAGTTTAGCTGGTTAGGTAGTTAATTTGGTTAGTTTCATTTACCTGTTTGAGTTTAAAGATCATTAATTTAAATTAAATTAATAAATTAAATGAATTAATCCCAATAAACTAAATTAATTTGCAGATTCAAGACTCAAACCCTACAAACATCAAACACGATGGACCTGAGCATTTTTATTGGCATTTTCCTCTTCCTGGTCCCCTTTCTGGTTATTATGGTGGTGGAGAGTAGGAAACGGAGGGGGCCTGACCCTGAAGAGGTGGATGAAGAAGCCGGAGGAAGTCAAATAGGTGAAAACCCCAGTGAGGAGGATGTGGAGGGTGAACATGAGGGTGAAAAAACTAAACAAGACCAAACTCCATTGTGGAAATATGTTCAGAGGCCTGAAACAGGGAGAGGGGGTGGAACCACTAAATTTCATTGCCCCCATTGCAACACTGATTTCACAGGCTCATACACCCGTTTGAGAAGACACCTTTGCGGGAAAAGGGCATGGGATGGAGAGAAACAAATAGGAATCAGAACTTGCAACGGGGTGTCAACAGTTGATAGAGCCAAATACATAAAGGAAGAGGAGGACGCCCAATACAAAGCAAAAAGATCAAGGGGTTTCTTTGAACCAAGCTCACAAAGAACTCCTTCAGCATCCTCCCAAGGCAGTGGATATGGACATGGAGGCTCAGGGTCATCATCTTTACGCCGTAGAAGCATATCAGATTTCCTTGATGAGGGGTGTAGGAATGATGTGGATTCAAAAATTTACAGGTTCCTCTATGCAAATGGGATACCATTCAATGTTCTACGCTCACCTTATTGGCACGAAATGGTTTCTGCCATAAATGATGCCCCTAAAGGATACAAGAGCCCTGGGTATGACAAGGCAAGAACAGTTGGCCTTGATCATGAAAAAGCAAAAATATCACATTCTTTGAATAAAATGACAAGTTCTTGGACTGACAATGGGGTGTCCATTGTATCTGATGGATGGACAAATGTAAAAGGCAAGCCATTGATAAGTGTTCTTGCTGTGTCCCGAAGTGGTCCCATTTTTCTAGCTGCACATGATTACTCAGACAAGTTCAAGACCGCTATCAACATTGCAGAAGCATTGCTTGAAACAATTGAGCGTATTGGCCCATACAATGTCATCCAAGTCATCACTGATAATGCTCCTAATTGTAAGGCAGCGGGAGCAATTATTGAGGATAGATACCCGAACATATTTTGGTCTGGATGTTTGGTTCACACATTGAACCTTCTGTTGCATGATATTGTCAAAAACAAAAATGAACAATACCAATGGATTGGGGATTTGTACAAGAGAGGAAAAAAAATGATAAAATTTATTACAAATCATAGCAATACCCATGGCCTTTTCCGCAGTCACTCGAGATTGGAGTTGCTGAAGATTGCGAGGACTAGATTTGGTAGCTATTACCTCACCTTCAGGCGCCTTTTGAAGGTAAGAGAGGGTTTAGCTAGCATGGTATCAAGTCCAAATTGGCAGGTGTTAAAGGAAAGGGCTACAAATGTAGCTGACATTGCAGGTTTTGATACGGTGGAGGAGGCCGCTCTTGATGGGCAGTTTTGGACAGCTGTGAGACAGGTATTGGATTTCACCAAGCAAATTTATAACATGATTCGGTTTGCAGATACAGACAAACCGGTGATTGGCGAGGTGTATGAGCAAATGGATACCATGTTGGGGGAAATAAAAGACATTGTTAATAACAGAGATCCCGACTTGTACAATCTGATTCACGATTGTGTGTGTGAACGGTGGAAAAAGCTTAACCTTCCACTACATTGCTTGGCGTATATCCTTACGCCAAAATACTACTCAGATTCTTGGTTGGGCAAACCTGCAGCAGGGGGTGGTGTTAGGACCAAACCCCATTTAGATCGAGAGGTAACTAAAGGATATCTGGATGCATTAGAAAAGTTGGTGCCTGACAGGGAGGAATGTGCAGCTGTGCGCCTTGAAATAGGCAGATACTTCACTGGCAGTGGTTTGTATGGTAACTTCCATGCAATGGACGACAAAGATAAATTTGATTCTCTCACATGGTGGGAAACATATGGCGGCGACGGACTTTTGCGAAAATTGGCATTGAAAGTTCTTGCACAGGTTGTAAATTCTTCTTCTGCAGAGAGGTGTTGGAGCACCTACAGTTATATACATAATGTGAAAAGAAACAGGCTCAACGAAAACCGAGCAGAAAGCTTGGTTTATGTGCACTACAATTTGAGGTTGTTGAGCCATTACTGTGATCGGGCCAATGAAGATCCCACATATAAAATTTGGGACAGTCACCCTGAGGACGACAATTTAGAGGATGGCATTGTACATATGGAAGAACTAGAAGATGAGCTTGTACGGGATGAAGCTGAAGCAGCTGCAGCAGCCATGCCACCTCCACCTCCACCATCCAGTAGCAGTTCTCGGGGCCCGAGTCTTGTTCCATTGCTGTCGCCACCTCCATCGACACCCTCGCGTGGAGGCTCGAGTTCTGGTCGTCGGTCTGGGAGGGAGACTCCTAGAAGACCGCCAAGACCTACTTATACTCCTGGAGACTCTCGTGGCAAGGGCCACTTGTAGATTTACAGTTTACTTGTCTTTTTTAGTTTCTATTAGACTTGTCACTTTAGTTTTCATAACTGTTCAGTGTTGAGTTTTGAGTCCTTGACTCTTGACTCTTGACTCTTTCATATCATTATGACATTATGATATTTTTTGTAAACATTATATCACTGTGACAATGAAAATTTGAAGTTTGAAGTTGGGCCTTGGCAATTATAACTCATTGGTAATGATTGTGAATTATGAATATGATGCTTTGTGAAAGACTAAAGTTGTTTCATTTCATCTCATTATTCATGTTTCATTTTATAAATTTTTAACATTTCATATCATGTTAACAGTTAGAAGTTAGGACTTAGAAATATCTTCGATATTACTTCTTGTAATGGTTAAACTTGGCTTACAAGTACAACTTGTTACTTTGGTGATCAATGATGATAAATGTTATTGAATTGAATGTTATTTTAATTTATTATTTTACTAAGGTTGATGACGATTATAATTTCTAGATGATTGATGTGATATGGTTCAATGATCAATTTATGTTTTTTTATGTTTTTTATGTCTATTTCATCATTCTACATGTTTTTGTTGACATATATGTATCAAAAATTAAAAAATATAAAAAATATATATATTTTTAAAAAATCGCTCCGGGATTCGCTCCCAAACCGGGAGCTTCTGAAAATGGTCGCTCCCGCTCCCGCTTCCGCTCCCGCTCCCCGCTCCCGCTCCCGCTCCCAAGTAACACTGATCTCAACAATGTGTAATATCTCCAATTTTGTGAGCATGGGAATTTTGCTCAATTTTGGTAATATTAATTAAAGGAGCAATTAGTATTTTGGAGAAAGGTGATAAGTATTATTTTATTGCAGATTGGCGACAAATTATTATTTTATTAAAATAGTGGAGAAAGTAACCAAGTACTAAAAGGAGTCTAGAAGGATGGAGAGAAAATATAAAAGGAGGGGGGACTCATTTTGTGGAGGATCTTTTGGCTATTACACTTCATATTTCAGCCTTCTCTTGGAGTTGTTTAGCACAAGGCCCAGAGTGTTGTTTAGCACCAGGAATTCCAAGCGGCATTCCACCCTCATTTCGGAGAACTTCGAGTATCTCCCTAGTGAGGAAATTTGGGGAGCTCAATTCAGAGCTTCCATTAGATATCATTGCAGGAGTTTATTCAAAAGTGAGTTTTTCTTGGGCGCAAAGGTATTTTGCGGAGCACATTGTGGGAGCAAGCGTGGGTTAGAGGCTCTGAGATTTTGGAGGGAATTTTCTTATTGTTAGACTAGAGTTTGGACAACAATTTGTTGAGCTAGATTGAAGGCTATTACCTGGGTTAATATTACCTGGGTTAATTTTCCTATCTTTTGGCAAGGCAGCAAAAGCTACTGACCAAATGCTGCGCAAGGGTTTAGAGAAGTGGAATCGGGAGAGATAAGGGCTAGAGATAAGAGGTATTTCTTAGTAGAGAATTTAGCCAGAGCTGGGAGAAATTTCCTGTGGTAGATTTGGGCATAATTCAGTAGTATCAAAACTGTGGGGCATTTTCTGGCTAGATTGGGCAGTTCACACTTGTTCGGGGTCACCGGGGGTCAGTAAATTCATCCCAAACCCTTTATGGGTTTTTGTAGGTTTATTGAGAGGAGTTTTCGACTAATTTTACAAAATTTTCCGGGTGAGATTTGGGCCTAAAATCTTCATTCTTATAGCATGGCGAATTGCTTATTAGTTGGCATATTTGCATCACTTTGTGGGTTCAGCTTTGTCTTTGAGTTGGGCCAAACCCTTTCCGGGTATTTTTGGGCATGAGGAGTGGAGCCCGTGGCTACAATTTCAGGGTGATCCAATCATTCTTCAGAGTAGATACTTCAGTCCCATTCTAGCAGCAACAATAGTAATTTCCTAGGTAGTGCGTAGTTACAGTTTGGGCCAGTATTTCCTCCAAATTAGAGTTGTCTCACCTGGGTTTTGCATAGCTTGCAGTAGCAAGCCAATGTTCCATTTTCCTTACTCATTGTACTCGTCATTCTCAAGATTAATAAAATGGCTCAGCTATTTTGCTTATTTTCTATGGTGTTATTATGATTTGGGTGCTTGGATTTTAATTTTAATTTTTGTTCTTAGTTCATGTTTTTAGTATTTACGGTTATTTTCCAATTAGGAATATTACACAATGTCAATGTATACCCATCCACTGTCAATCTCCGTCCTGAGCGACAATAGGACAAATCTGCCTCGCCATACAATGGAGGTCTCAGCAATCCCCCATGTGTCAAACCCAACGTGAACTAGATCACCCTCTGCCATGATCTTTTTCATCACGGGATGGAGTGTCCTATCGACCCATTGAATCCCTATATCCCATAGCCATATCTGAGGTGGTTGGGTTCTAACTGCAGTTGGAATCCACTTGTGCATAGTCTCTGGTCCCTGCATACTATCCATATAACTACTCCATATATCATGAATAGTCTGATGCATGCTAAGCTTCCCTGAGCCTGCCATACCACACAGTGACATCTATTATCTTGTCTCTTGCAGTCACCTCTCATCCTGACCACATGCCTCAGCTAGGGATCCTGCCCCTCAATGCCCTGTGATCTGTCTAACTATCTCGGATGGGGCTCCCATGCCCTGTTGCTTATGAGGCGAGCATCAAGAGACAAGATCCAACTCCTCTGTCACTATGTGTGGTGTCGAAGATTGATAGATGTGTGGGCTTTGATGGGTATGTCCAAGAACCCATACGGACGCTCACAGCCAACCCTGTGTCCAACCCACTCTCCAAACCTAGGTATGCCCACCTCAATGGCATGCTTGACACCCTCATCAAGGAATATCCCTACTAGTAACACTCCCGTAGTACACAGTACAGCCCCGCACACTACTGTGCACCACCGTGCACCTCTGTGCTCCTCTACATACCGTTGTGCATCACTGCATATCCCTATACACCCCTGGGTGCCATGGTCTAAAACTGAGTCAGTGGGTATCTGCCTGCATCCTATTAGTATCTACATCTCCACTACCACACCTCCATAACCTCGGATGAGTGGATCTCCCATCCTGAACCTCCTGAATATGAAGATTTCAAGTCCGAAATCCTATTGCAGCAACTGGAAATTATTCTTCTAATTGTTAATTAATTTAACAATTTATTTGCTATAGTAAATACTGAATAAATCACATTGCAACCTTCACAAATAAAACTGCAGAAAATAATAGTGCTGGAAACTGGCACACACACACAAAAAATTGACACAAGTATTTTTGGACAAATGTCCTCGGAAAAACCCAACTTTGGAAAACTAGTGCAGTAGCTGAGGGTTTTTATTATTATGCAACAGCGAGAAATTTTGAGTACAATCTGGATGTCGAAAACTGGCCACCCTGCAGAGAAATTATTGGCAAAAATATTGTGAGGAATTTTCCTCACCCCCACTAGCAATCTGGGCTCTGATTGCAGCTACAAGTGAGCCATGCAAACAACCTTTGCGCAGCCCTGCGTCACCCTTGTGTAGTCCCTTCCACGCTCTACCTGAATCAGCTGCTCTTGTAGCCATCCTGAATGCCACTTGTTGAGAAATTATCTTTTCGGCCTTTTGGAACACTTTCCTGTGAAAATTCTATCACTGCAACAACTAATTTACTTTTCCTACTTATTCTTCAATAAGTTATTTATGAAATTCCTTCAATAAACATTAAAATAAATTTTGCTGCAGATATCACACCGTAACACAGAAACAAACACATGCACAAGAATCAACACATTGACACAGTTATTTTGGACAATAGTCCCCGGAAAAACCCAATGTGGGAAAACCGGTGCAGCAAGGGAGGATTTTATTATTCAGTAATTCTTCAGTACAACAGGGTGCCAAACTGGCTTACCAACAGAGAGAATTCTCGAGCACCTCTCCCAGTCCCAGCGTCAGCTTGGCTCCTAGACACTCTGTGTTAGCCCTTGCTTGACTGCGTCAGCCTTGGGCCTCTCTGCGTCAGCCCTTGCTTGACTGCGTCACCCACGCAGGCCCAACTAGTGACTGCGCAGTCTTCTGCTGCCTCTACGTCTACCTGAAATGCCCTGCGTTTGCCTCTCTTGCCTCAGCATTGGTCTCCAGTTGCTGATCCCATCTCTCTGTTTTATACTTGCTGCCTCCTGACTGCGCACTAGACCACTAGTTCCAATTTCTCAGCTAACCCCGCTCCAGAAATTGAACTGCTGGTCTCCCTCAATGTATTCTCCAAGTGACTCTCAAGCGTCCTCTTATACCTTTCTTGTTGCCAATTCAACGACCGAGATTAAGTCCCTAATCAACGGCTAAAATTAACTCTGGCTTGATCCATGACTTTTGGACCCTTCTAGCACAGTTTTATATTAATTCACTTTAATAACTCCATTAAAATATTAATTATTTTAATATCTCCCAAACTGCTTAGAATCTGCCCAAACCATTTATGGGTATTGGAGATCTCATGTGCTTTAGCCTCTCCACCAATTTTCGTGGCTAGAGCACATCCGATGCTACCCCAAATCAACACTCCCCCTTAGCGAGGACTGTGCTCTAGTAATACTCCTCACTAAGTATCACCCTGATCATTTGGCATCGGTCCCTGCGCTAATGCTAAGCCTCCCTGCCCAACATCCTTTGCACTGCTGCCCATAGCTCTGCCACTGCCACTGCTGCATCTGTACGACAACTCCCTCTGCATCCGGCTATTGCTAGTCCTTTCTCCCAACACTGCAACTCCTTCCGCATCCATGCTGTAATCACTCCCATTTCTGCTACTGAAATGGGTTCTTTACCATCCCCATATTTTCCCTAAAGTAGTCAAACTTTGTCCTTCCATGGGCCTTGGTGAGGAGGTCCGCCACTTGTTCTCCCGTGGGAGTGTAGCTCAACTGTACAACTCCTCGTTGGACACAGTCCCTGGCAAAATGACACCAGATATCAATATGCTTCGACCTATCATGAAACACTGGATTCTCAGAGAGCTTGATGCAACTCTGATTATCGCACATGATCC
This sequence comes from Pinus tabuliformis, assembly GCA_031772625.1. Classification (NCBI taxonomy): domain Eukaryota; kingdom Viridiplantae; phylum Streptophyta; class Pinopsida; order Pinales; family Pinaceae; genus Pinus; species Pinus tabuliformis. Next base: position 318,195 of record CM062820.1, read on the forward strand.
TGGTCGCCTCCATATTCCTTCTGAATAGGTTCACAAGCAGTTTTCTAAGCCATATAGCCTCACACGAAGCTGTGCTCGCCGCCATATATTCTGCCTTAAATTGAGCTCAAAGCCACGGGCTTCTGTTTCCTACAGCACCAAGAGGTCATTCCTGATCTAATGTTGAAACAAGTCATTGCTGATCCAATGTTGAAACAGTACCTAGAGGTACTTTTCCGATCCACTGAACTTCCTGCCCAATCTGCATCAGTCAATCCACTCAAGCTGATATCCTTACCTTTGGTGTACAAGAGTCCATAATTGACTGTTCCCTGTAAATACTTGAGAACGTGTTTGGTTGCTGCCTAGTGTGCCCTCTTCTGTTCCACCATGAATTGACTGAGGGTGTTGACAGCGTAGCAAATATCTGGCTTTGTATTAACCAGATACATCAGGGACCCTATGAGCTGCCTGTATAGGGTGGGATCAACATCCTTGTCTTCTAATGCATCAATTTTCTTCCAGTTGGTGACCATTGGCGTAGCCATGGGTCTACAGTTCTCCATCCCGAATCTTTTCAGGATTTCTGTAGCATACCTCCCTTTCCCAAGGAAGATTTCTCCCTTCTGCTGCCAAACTTCCAACCCTAGGAAGTAATGCATTCGTCCCAAATCCTTCATATCAAATTCTGTGGCTAGATTCTTCTTGCAATCCCCAATGAGCCTGGATGATCTTGTTAGAAAGAGATAATCCACATACAATAATAAGATTAGTGACTCGTTCTCTACAACCAGATAGTAGAGATTCGGATCCGCGTCACTCTTGACAAATCCCATCTTCTGCAAGTAGCCATCTATTCGACCATACCATGCTCTCGGTGCCTGTTTCAGCCCATACAAGGCTTTCTTTAATCTGCATACATGAGACTTCTTCTCATGAGTCTCAAAGCCCTCTGGTTGTTCAATGTATACCTCTTCTTCTATTACCCCGTTCAGAAATGTCATTTTGACATCCATCTGATGAATCTCCCATCCCATCTGAGCTATAAGAGATATCACGGTCCTAATAGATGTATACCTGGCTACCGGGGCGAAGGTCTCCTCGTAGTCAATTCCTTCCTTTTGAGCATACCCCTTAGCCACAAACCTGGCCTTGTATTTCTCAACACTGCCGTCTGCAGCGTATTTGATCTTGTAGATCCATCTTGAACCTACCACTGATCTGTCTTGAGGCCTTGGCACCACCTCCCAGACATCGTTCACCATTATGGAGTTGTACTCCTCTACCATCGCGTCTAGCCAAACCTGATGTTGAGTTGCCTCCTTGAAACTGGCAGGCTCTCCATCCTGAGCTACTAATGCCTAATATCTATCTGGTTGTTTTCGCTCCCTCTTATTGTTTCTTGGCGCACCGATGAAGTCCTCTGCATCTCGCAGAATCTGACAAAGTTCCCTGCTAGTCCTTCCTCCGCCAGCAGGTGCTTCTGTTAGTTCCTCCTCATCCTGAGAATCTTCCTGACCTGAGGAAGAGTTCTTTACTTCCGTTGGTTGAAGAGGCTTAACCAGCGACTCTTCTTTCGACTGCTCCTCGGAAGGCATCTCACGAGATTTTCTAAAGGCCCTATCCTCCATGAACTTTACATCTCGTCGAACTACTACCTTCTTGCTCCGTGGAAGATAGATTCTATATGCCTTAGCGTTCTCGCTATATCCCACCAGATATCCCTTTTCCGCAGTTTGATCCAGCTTCTTCCTCTTTTCTTCAGGTATGCGGCAATATGCTAAACTCCCAAATATCTTGAAATGACTGACTTCAGGTGTCTTCCCTGTGAAAACATTCTCTAGAGTAATCTTGCCCAACACCCGATGAGGAGTCCTGTTCTGAACATAGACTGTTGTGTTGCATGCTTCTGCCCACAGGAATTTTGGCATATCCTGATCATACATCATGGCCCTAGTTGCTTCTACAATAGTCCTATTCTTTCTTTCTGCTACTCCATTCTGCTCCGGATTGTAGGGAGCTGTCCACTCTCTTCTGATGCCCTCCTTAGCGCAAAAATCAGTGAAGTCCTTATCGACATACTCTCCACCATTATCTAAGCGCAAAACTTTTATTTTCTTCCCAGTCAGATTCTCCACCAGAGCCTTGAACTCCTTGAATCGATAGAAAACCTCATCCTTGGTTTTCAGAAAATAAATCCAAGTTTTCCTTGAGTTGTCATCAATGAAGGTAAGGAAATACTTGGCACCATTGAGAGCTTTGACAGACATAGGTCCGCAGATATCTGAGTGTATCAATCCTAGTACACTCTTGGCCCTATGTTTGCTCCTAGGAAATGCTGCCTTGGCATACTTTCCTAGAGCACATCCCCTGCATACATCATCTCGTTCTGTACTCAAATCCGGAACTCCTGTTACAGTGCTCCTGAGAATTCTCAGAGCTCCATGGTGCAAATGACCCATTCTTCTGTGCCATAGTTCGTTCAAGTACTTGTCTCCATGACTGCCTATTAGTGCCATTGGTGATTCTAGTTGTAATCTGTACAACCTATTACTTTTGATCCTGATATGCACTTTCTTTTTCCAGCTCAGGTGTTTGACGTATACCTTCTCTTTGATGAAGTAGACGTCATAGCCCTTGCCTTGAAGTTGCGACACGGAAAGTAAATTCATCCCCAATCCTGGTACATGCAGCAGATTTGTAGCACGAAATTGTTCTACCGATTTTGTTTGAAAAGATATGGTACCCTTCCCTACTGGAGTACACTTTGCCTTGTTCCCCATGGCCCCATGGTGATCTGAAAGTTCATCTCTCTTCTCGATATTTTGGGAAACATTTTTTGATTCTCATCATATGCCACGAGGCTCCACTCTCTATATACCACACTTTTGATGATGCAGAACTAGTCATACAAGCCACTTCTTCCAGCCTAGAAGCCAACATAGAGAAATTGAAGTCTCTTTCTCTTGTGCAATCGTTCGAAAATTTGTGTGAGTCCCCTGACGTAGATGCCTCTACATCGTGGTCTCGACCCATAACTGATTTTCCCTTCTTGTCTCTAATTACTCCCTCTGATACCATGTGAAAATTCTATCGCTACAACAACTGATTTACTTTTCCTACTTATTCTTCAATAATTTATTTATGAAATTCCTTCAATAAACATTAAAATAAATTATGCTGCAGATATCACACCGTAATACAAAAACAAACACATGCACAAGAATCAACACATTGACACAGTTATTTTGGACAATAGTTCCCGAAAACCCAATGTGGGAAAACCAATGCAGCAAGGGAGGATTTTATTATTCAGCAATTCTTCAGTACAATAGGGTGCCAAACTGGCTTACCCACAGAGAGAAAAATTCTCCAGCACCTCTCCCAGTCCCAACGCCAGCTTGGCTAACCTCTGCGCGGCTCCCAGACACTCTACGTCAACCCCTACTTGACTGCGTCAACCTTGGGCCTCTCTGCGTCACCCATGCAGGCCCAGCTAGTGACTGCGCAGTCTCCTGCTGCCTCTGCGTCTGCCTCTCTTGCCTCAGCGCTGGTCTCTAGTTGCTGATCCCATCTCTCTGTTCCGTACTTGCTGCCTCCTGACTGCTCACCAGACCACTAGTTCCAATTTCTCAACTAACCCCGCTCCAGAAATTGAACTGACTGGTCTCCCAGAGTGTGTTCTCCAAGTGACCCTCAAGCCTCCTATATTTTTCTCGTTGACAATTCAATGGCCGAGATTAAGTCCCTAATCAACGACTAAGATTAAATCTGGCTTGATCCATGACATTTAGACCCTTCTAACACAGTTTTATATTAATTCACATTGATATTTTATTTTCCCTAAGTTTAGACTTAGGGACTCCATTAAAATATTAATTATTTTAATATCTCCCAAACTGCTTAGAATCTGCCCAAACCATTTCTGGGTATTGGAGATCTCATGTGCTTTGGCCTTTCCACCAATTTTTGTGGCTAGAGCACATCCGATGCTACCCCAAATCAACATTTCCTAGCCTCTGGAACTGAAACCCATCTTCTCTCTAGCAAACTCGAATTGCCTCTAGAGGTCTCTGCGTCAGCCTCACTATGGCTATTTCTACCTCTCTACAATGCACTTCACCAGACCTGGAAAACTTCGTCTGGCTCACTGTCCCTGCCCCTCACTGTCTCTGCTTTATTCTGAAGCTCGAGCTCTTCCGGCAACTACTAGCTCTCTGGAAAAATCGAACTCCACAAGTGTATTCTCCATCTACCCATCAACTTCTTCTTATAATCTTCTGTTGGACCTCCAATGGCCAAGGTTAAAACTTAATCAAGGGCCCAGATTAATTTCTTGTCGATCTGTGTGAGTTTCTAGATGATTCACACCTTATCTCAATTAATTATGATTAATTAACCAGATTTCCTAAGTTTAGACTTGGGAAATATTAAAAAATAGGCTAATAATCTAATTGAGACACTTCTAGGTGGAATTTCCAGAAACGATTTCTGGGTTTTGGAGAACTCCTGTGTTTTAGCCTCTCCACAAAGTTTCAAGACTAGAACACCTCCCTAAGCACCAGTGGCAGTGTCAGTAAGGTGTGGCAGCTAGGTGACCTTTGCGCCCTACATATTCGCGAAAAATCCTCATCTCAATACAACACTTTGTCTGGTGGCTTATTGGTGCCACCTCCTAAGATCAACCCCTACCAGAGTATGTTGGTCATCCTATGACCCCATGCCTGACCAACATGCCAAGACAACTCACGGTGTCTACCCATTGTCCTAGAAATCCATCCTATCATTATTGTTGCTCGGGCATCTAATGAAGACCTGGAAGCGTGGGTACAATCAGTCTTCGGATCCACGAACCCGGCTAACACCATCACTAACCAATTCCATGATGTGATGGGGAATCCCACCTGGATCCCAACAACAATCTGGCCCTCTAGCCCCTCTGGTAATCCACGACCTCTGCTAAACTGTGGCCATGGATGTATCCAACCTCCTAGCTTGCTCCGTCGGGTACCAACTCAATACCTCTCACCATCCAAAACCAAAGGAGGGATCGAATGTACAAGCTCTTGTGTACGGAACAAGGCCTCCATGCTGGTGTTGGGCCATACTTAGCTCAAGTCACTCGCACCCGCTCACCTAGTTATCCCCTCTAGTTTTGTCTAGATAACTCCTCTCTCGGTCCAATGAGTAGGGGTGGGAAAATAATGTTGTAGGCCCCTTCATCGTGCCTGGAAGTGAAATGTGTTGAAATCCCAGCATGTGCTCCCTATTGATGGTTGGCCCAAAAGATGACTGTCCATCCTCATCCACCATGGGCTCAACATGAGTCACTAGTTGCCCCTCTGTAGGTAGCTCATCATGCATAACATCGTCATCAAGCTTATGCCCCTCTATTTGCTCAAAACTCCTCTGCTGCCTCTCATCTGGCAGCCTTGGGCCCACGCTAGATGTTTTGGTACCCACCTGTACCTCATCGATGGCTGGCCCAAAAGATGAGTACTCACTCGCCTCAACTACTTCTATCTCTTGAGCCATGGGAGGGCTCTCCAAAGGTGGAAGCTTATAATCCTCATGGTATAGATCTGAGCTACAATACTCCCCATGATCATGTGAGTCAATGAGCACCCCATATTTCACCCTGCCAACCATGGCCCCTTCTATTTCCTTCCCACTCTGCTGGGAGTCCCTTGTTGTTCCTTGCTCTTCTTCAATTTTTGCATCCTCATGTAATGGTTCTAATGATGTTTGTAGGGTTGTTTTAGGGCTTGTTTCATCTCCTCCTTCAAGGTCTTGAGTCTTAGGTTTGTCATTTTTTTCTCTCTTTGCCATCTCTGATGATACCCATGCTTCAATGAGTTCTGCCACCTTCAAGAACGTTTTGTTATAGTCTTCAAATTTCTGAGCAAATTCTTCTTGTCTTGGAAACATTTAAAGTCCCACAGCTGGCCAAGAATGTGGCTCTGATACCACTGTAATATTCCTAATGAAAATTTTACAATAGATACCAAACATGTGCTAGGCTACAGTAATAATAAATCAACCAAGCCAATCTTTAAGGGATTTAGTGCACAACTCTAGCTCCTTCAAGCAAATGTTTCCAAAATATTTAATTATTGTCTTTGACACCTTTGGCAAACACTTGAGTGCAAACTCAGAAATTTTCTCTTCAATGGACAACACAGTAACATCAACCAACAATTCATATACAAACTGGAATGTGAACAATTATGAGGCAAAGATTGATTTATATCAAACCCAAAATCTGAGTACAATGTTGATTAAGAGCTCAAATTACAGTAAACTCAAGCACTGACAATATATTTCTGATTTAAGTGGGAGTATATAGAACATATATAGAGCAGTAGAACCTGGGTGTATTTTCCAGCGAACAACTTTAGCATAACAATCATATGGGTACTAGAAAAGCCAGCAATAAATGTCCCGGTCTGTTGGCAACAAGGATGCAGCTCCCCCTCCTCAAAACGCTGTCATATCAGTTCTTATATACTGATAATTGGCCCTCTCAAAATGATGCATGCAGCTCCCCTTTTTGGCACTGAAAATTCATGGTGAAAATGGTGAATAAATTGACACTCCTTGAGAATAAAATTTGGCCTATATTGTTGATCATTAGACCCTGCAAGAGGTGCAATCTGTAAATGTGTTATTTATCTTTTCTTCAAACTCACACCTGAACTGATGGACTGGAATTAGGCTGAACAATTTGGCCCTAGCATATACCAAACCTCGGCCCCACGCAAAATCTGCCTGTAAACTTCAATAACTCGGACTTCCTCCTTGGGATAGAGATGGAGAACAAGTCTGCTGCAATAATAACTACGTGGCCCACTAAAATATCAGATCTGAAATGAAATATCAGTCCTCTTATAATGAGCTGCTACAGGCATACAACTGTGATTTTCTGATCTGGAACGATGACTCCTTGACTTAGTAATTCGATCTCCTCAAACCGGTGCCAATATCTCAAAACAACAATCACTAGGCCTCTCCAAGACAGCTCTTGAAAGCGCAGCTCTGATGCAACAATAATACTATTCCATGATGCCTTAAATTTTCTGAGGCTGATTTATCAATCTTGCACAAGTACCCAGCCCTCCTTGAAACAATTATGCTTGGCCCCAGGAATAAGACGAATAGCCCTACAAACTGAATGATAATGCCAATAATCTCCTCCAAATGAAATACTCGTCAAATCTCAAGAGAAGATTCAATCAACCAAACCAATAAGCTCTAATGAAAGATCTGAGTTAATCTTCCCCAAATAGCTAACTAGGATGGCACTCGAAGTCCACCGAAATTAGCTTGAGTTTCGCTTGAAACTCTTGAACTCGCTTGAGCTCCTTTCAATTGTCAATGAGATAGATAGATTAGAATGATTTGCAATTGAGTCTCTCTTCTATTTATAATTCTCCATGGAGCCCCCTTCTAGCTTCTAGATTCTCCTTTTCCCCATTATTTTATTGGTGGGGCCCATTTTCCACTAGGAGACTTTTTGCTGCCATTTTGAATAAAATAATCATTTGCCTCCTTTCTCAATAAAATATTATTTTGCCGCCATTCTCCAATAAAATAATGATTTTCCTCGATTCTCCAATAAAATAATGATTTTCCTCGATTCTCCATTAAAATATTATTTTACCGCCATTCTCCATAAAATAATGTTTTTCCTCCATCCTCCATAAAATAATATTTTCCCGCTTTTCTCCCACAAAATAATATTTTCTCTTTTTTTATTTAATATCACCAAAAATTGTCAAAACTCAGTTATTTTTGCATGCACAAAAATTGGGAATATTACAAGCAAGCAAGTTCTGAAAAAGTAAAGGCTCTTTAGTAGACTATCTCAGTATGAATTTTGTGCAAGAAATGGAGGTGTTGAGGAAAATCCCTGATGTAATCCTAGAAAAGAACGATGTCTCAGATGGAAGGCTTGATCATCAATTCCATGAGATCTAGTCTTCTCCAACAGTTGGACACTTCTAGAGAGACCCTTTCCCTCTAGGGTTTCTATTGATGTTCCTCATCTCACCAAGTAGGAAATTATTAAAAGTATCAGTAAGGAGACCTAAAAGGCCTATCTGTAGGCAACATGAATAGCTCCAAGATGTGAAAATGTCACCACTGGAGTTATTCTTCTAACTGTTAATTAATTTAGCAGTTTATTGCTACGAAAACAATGAATTATTCACACTGCAATCTCCACAAATAAAAATACTGCGGAAGATAAAATGGAAACTAAGAAAATATTGGCAGGCACACAAAATATGACACTATTATTTTTGGACAAATATCCTTGGAAAAACCCAACTTGGGAAAACCGATGCAGCAGCTGAGGGTTTTTTATTATTAAGCAACAATGAGAAATTCTGAGTATAAAAAATATTGCCAAACTGGCGAATCTATCTAAGAGAAATACCGGCAAAAATTCTCTGAGGGAAATTACCCTCTCCGAGCAATCCCAGCACTGTCTGACCTCTGAAAAGCTAGTCGTCAACCTAGCTTTCCGCAGGCCCTGTGTCACCCTAGCGCAGTCTCTCACATGCTTTACCTAAATCCACTGCCAATCTAGTCGTCCTGTGTGCTGCTAACTAGGAAGAAAATGCTTCTCCAACCCTCTGGAAATCTTTCCCGGACTCTGGAACTAAAAACATCTTCCTCATCTCACCAAGTAGGAAATTATTAAAAGTATCAGTAAGGAGACCTAAAAGGCCTATCTGTAGGCAACATGAATAGCTCCAAGATGTGAAAATGTCACCACTGGAGTTATTCTTCTAACTGTTAATTAATTTAGCAGTTTATTGCTACGAAAACAACGAATTATTCACACTGCAATCTTCACAAATAAAAATACTGCGAAGATAAAATGGAAACTAAGAAAATATTGGCAGGCACACAAAATATGACACTATTATTTTTGGACAAAAATCCTCGGAAAAACCCAACTTGGGAAAACCGATGCAGCAGCTGAGGGTTTTTTATTATTAAGCAACAATGAGAAATTCTGAGTATAAAAAATATTGCCAAACTAGCGAATCTATCTAAGAGAAATACTGGCAAAAATTCTCTGAGGGAAATTACCCTCTCCGAGCAATCCCAGCACTGTCTGACCTCTGAAAAGCTAGTCGTCAACCTAGCTTTCCGCAAGCCCTGTGTCACCCTAGCGAATTCCCTCACATGCTTTACCTAAATCCACTGCCAATCTAGTCGTCCTGTGTGCTGCTGACTGAGAAGAAAATGCTTCCCCAACCCTCTGGAAATCTTTCCCGAACTCTGGAACTAAAAACGTCTTCCTCTTCAGCTGGATTGAATTGCTCTTCTAAAGCAACTGCGCAATCCCTGCATTACTTCAAGGAGAAAATATCGGACTCCTCTTTCTAACTCTCCGAAACTAGAAAAATTCCTTTGGACTCATATCTTTGCCCCTCTCTACTTCCATTCTCTGGCTCAAACTCTTCCTGCAACTGTTGTTGCTCTCTAGAGAAATCGAATTGCTCAAGGAAATCAATCTCAAGTGTCACAAGTGTGTTCCTCCATCTACCCATCAACTTCTTATAATCTCACTGTGGGACTCCAACGACCAAGATTAAATCATAATCAATGGCTAAGATTATTTCCTTGTCAATTTGTGTGAGTTTCTAGATAATTCTCACCTTTCCCAATTAATACTGATTAATTAACTAGTTTTCCTAAGTTTAGACTTAGGAAATATTTAAAAATTGGTTAATAATCTAATTGAGACACTTCTAAGTGGAATTTCTAAAAGCAATTTATGGGTTATGGATAACTCTTGTGTTTTAGCCTCTCCACAAAGTTTCGAGACTAAAACACCTCTAATGCTACAAAAACTAACACTCCCTCTTAGCGAGGAAGGTGTTCTAGTGTTGAACTGCTCCAACACCCTGTCTTTGCATCACCCTTTGTACGTTGTTGATGTCTGGCCACTGTGACTACCTGCCACTGCCCATCAACCACTGCACAACTCAGATTTTGCATCTGTGCTACTGTTGACACTACTGCCAACTCTGCATTTGTACTGCAACTCCCTCTCCACTATTGTTGCTGCTACTGCAACTGAGAAGCATCCGAAATATGAATCCATTGTGTCTCTTTGTTGCATTTGTCTCCTGAGCATATGACTGCTACTATCCTCTGCACTATCCACTGGGAATCTGCGTTGTTGTTGACTCTGCTACTGAGCCTCCTGCTCTGCTGCCAATACTGCTCTACGCTCCTCAACACCTAACTACAACTAGTTTGCAACCTTCACTATGGAATTTGACCGCATCACTAACACTGATCCATCCTGCCACTGAATATTGTGGGCCCTTGTAGCAAGGTAATGATCTATGAGGAAGACACCTCAATGAACCCTGCCCAACCTCTGCACTACTCTGGGACTTCCCACCTCATTCCTGGAGGTATAGTTGCAAACATGGCGAAGTCTTCCTCCAACATCTAGGACAATTTGTCTATCTCTGCGGATTTTGCCGCTTGGTGCTACTTCTCCTACTTGTCATTCTTCCTGAGAGGACACTGAGTACTGTAGTGGTTAAACTCGCCACACCTGAAGCACTTGACCTTAGATAGGTCCTTCTTCTTCTTCTCCGCCGGTCCTTGATTGAGACCCTTTGATGCAAGGGCCTCATTCTCCTCCTCCTTCTCACCCTTCTCACCCTTGTTGCTACTTCCATTGATGGAGATATTTACTAGAGCTTACCTCATCTCCTCCAGTTGTATGTCTTGCCACATCCGGTTCCACCTTGGTAATGTGTCTCATCCCAAGATGCTTTGGACAAAGACTTGCCACTCCTCTAAGACATTGTTTAGGGCCAAACGCACAAGCTTAGTAGGTTGAGGCGCTCCCCCAACGACTGCAAACGGATCCCAAATCTCTTGAATTCTGGTGAGGAAGGGATCTATGCCTTCACCATTTTGCATCCTAATGTTTCTCAGCTTCTCTTGCAGGAACATCTTTCGTTGCTCAGAAGGATTCTGATATAGCTGAGCAAGAGCATCCCTCATCTCCTTGGTCTTATTCTTGGTCGATATATGCGAGACTATATGGTCCCAGACTCCATCTAAGATCATCCGCTTCGCCTTCGCCATTTCTTTCCTGTATTCCTTCAACTGATCTGCATTGTTCGGTATTGGCACAACATTTCTTGCATAGGTCTTCAGGCTGAATTCATCTAGCAAGAAGGATGTCCTCGCCTTCTAGATGACATAGTTGGGGGCTCCCTCCAACCTTGTTGAGAAATCTAGGACATAGAAATTAGGTGATTTCTCTTCTTTAGATAACTGCTTGTGAATGCTTTTTACTTCTTAGATTAGGATCTTCTTTTACTTATATTATTATAGTGTTCTTATTCATCAAACAACTACTAATGCATAAACCATAAAGAAACAAGAGACACAGAATATGGGTTATCAGCCAGGGCCAAAACCTCTCCCATTTTAAAGGAAAACCCAAACAAAATTTTCTTCTTATAGAGACCTCAATTGATGAATACCAAGACCAGGACCCTTGCCCTATTTGCCACTCCAAGACCAAGACACAAAATCCTTCCTTTTTTGCCTTTTTCTTGACCAATTCAATACTAGTCAAAACTACTTTATTCTGCACTTCTCAGCTACCTTGAAACTTTCGCCTCTTTCCCACAAATTTGTAATTCGTACTGCTGTGATTCCACACGTGTGAGGAGTAGGAACAAGATTGGAGGTGTTTTCTTCCTTTGCCATACTTGGAGACTTTTCTAGATGAACTCGGCTAGCAATAGCACTGATTTGGAGACCCTTTTCTTGTCCTTTATTACATCATATGTACCCAATGCATAAACCCTAGTTTCTGCCACACATGTGAAGGAGTTTACCCAAAAAACAGCCCTAAATAAGCTCGATCTTCTTCTTCCCTTACTCGCTAGTTAGTTGGCTGCCTTCTTATGAACTTCGCACTCCTTATTTCAGACCTTGACTGAAATGCATCACTAAAATTTTGCTTTCTAAAATGTGGCCCAGCTACCTATTTATAGTGGTTTCCCATGATAATAAGCCGAATTGATAGTGAGCTAGGACGACGTGTCTTTTGGAGAGGTTTCATTTCTTTATTTAAGGCCGATTTGCTAGGAGACGCTTGTGCTTGTCTTGGAGGGTTATTTTACATTTTCATTGACTCATATACAAGTATAACATGCCCAAGAAGGGTCCTTCATACATGACATTGACTCTCTTTGACTTTTATGACTAAATGAAAAAACCTAAAGGTTCACAATGGGAACCTTATCTAAAATAAAATTCCTTGATCATGAAACTCATGATTCAAGTACTACAAAAATAATTTTATTTTCTTATTTTCATCAATTTACATAAAATCACAAATTACACATGTCATTATGAAGACTGAATCTAGTTACACTTTTCAACACTCCCTCTTAACTAGAATGGTACTTGGTCATTCTCAATCTGAAGAATTTCTCATAAGAAGAGTTGGATTGGTAACCCATCTGTTTAGCATCATATCAACTAGCATTGTCACATAGCAAGGCCTTGACTAACATCTCTATCTCTCCATGAAATCTGAGCACAATGTTGGCGAGACCAATGATGTATAGACACCCTCATCATTGTCTCTCTCGAAACATACCCCACCTGGGTTCTCAAGGTGTGTTCCACCAAGACTATTCTTATCTTGGATTCCTAGTCCTCAAAGAATATCGATCCTCTACCACTACTGTTATCTTAGATGCCCTAACTCATCCTCAAAGAGCATCGGATGCCAGATGTTTACCCAATCCTCCATTCTGTCTTCCCAAGTGAAGACAAGAATGATGTGTTTGTCTCTCCCTCTTAATTAGGGAGGATATACCTATTCCAATAAAGGAATGTACTCATTCCTACGAAAGGAATGTACCTAAGCTCCCTCTTGGCTTAGGACTTTTGCTTCCAAGTTTCTTCCAAGTAAGAAACGTGTTTCCAAACTCCCTCTTAATTAGGGACCTGCAATAGCTCTTTATGAAAATTTCTAAATAGAAATCCCTACTGCAGTGATTAATATTATTTCTTCTACTTATTATCTCGTAAGTAAATTATTCACAGTTTTCTTACAGCAAATATCGAAATATATTCTACTACAACCTTCACAATTAAAATATTGTAGAAAGTAAATGTAAATAAAAATACTGGCATAAATACAATCACAATGACAGTTATTTTTGGACAATCGTCCCCGGGAAAACCCAATGTGGGAAAACCGGTGCAACAGATGAGGGTTTCTTTATTATTCTTCAGAAAATTCTCATGTACAAATTACAACCAACAAAACAGGAGTGAGAAATTTTACAGACGCTTCCTAACAAATTTCTGATCCAGGTGAAGTACTCCTCTTCCCCAGAATCCTTCTACGTCAAACTTCTCACATTGGCCCAACGTCTAGCTGCCCACGTAGGCTGTGCGTCAATCTGCCTTTGCGTTGCCTCTTTCTACGTCACCCTATTCCTACTCTATGTCTTGCTGCCTTGCAGTCTCGAAAGATGTTGATGCCCTCTCTTCCTTTCTCAACTGCAACTCTCCCTCTAATTCGATTTTCTCTTGTCGAACTTCAACTAGTGAGAAAATCGATCTTACTCGGGTAGCTGAGTATCTGCCTCTAGTGTGCTCTCCAAGTGCCCATCAAGCCTCCTCTTATAATCCTCTCGTTGATCAATCAACAACCCATTTTAGATTCTAATCAATGGCTAGGATCATATTGTCTTAATTTTCTCCTTCTTCTAGAAGTTTCACCCACAGCTTAGATTAATACACATTAATTATTTTAATTCTAAGTTTAGACTTAGGGTCCCATTAAAAATAAATAAAACTCTCTCTGGGTTGAATTTCCCAAAACGATTTCTGGGTATTGGAGAATGTATCTTTCTAAGCCTCCCTGTAAATTTTGAGAGTTAAAGCACATTCGATGCTACCAGAAATCAACACTCCCTCTTAGCGAGGAATGTGCTCTAGCAATTGAACCTGCTGAAGCATCACTTTGTTTTGTAACATCTCCCTATGCGTTGTTGAGGTCTGTCATGTTGTCCACCAACCTTTGCACAAATGCTGCATTTGTACTGTTGTTGACCTTGCCACTGCCAATACTGCATCCGTACTGCAACTCCCTCTGAATTTCTACATCTGTGTTGTTGCTGGCACTGCCACTACCAACTGTCCCTGCACTGCAAACTACTGCTGCTACTGAAACAGATTTTCTACCATACCCATCTGCTCTCTGAACTAAGTGAACTTAGCTCTTCTGAGAGCCTTTGTGAGTATATCGGCTACCTGCTCTCCTGTGGGGACATACTGTAGCTGTATTGCCCCATGCTAAACACAGTCTCTGATAAAGTGACATCGGATATCTATGTGTTTCAACCGATCATGAAATACTGGATTCTCAGAGAGTTTGATACAACTCTGATTATCACAGTAAGCCCTAGTCGCCTCCATCCTTTTTTCTGAACAAGCTCACAAACAATTTTCTGAGCCATATAGCTCAGAGCTATTGATTTCTGCTTCCTATTGCACCAAGATATCATCCCTGATCCAACAATGAAGCTGTTAGGTCCCTATACTACTAGTATAACCCCTTATTGTTATTAGTACAACCCCCTTATTATATTGTTGTGCCCCATACAAGCCCACTATTGTTATTATTGTGCCCTTACATTATTATTGTTATGTCGGCTCTGATTATAGTATGACCCCTTAGACTCCTATATATAGAAAGGAGGTCTTGTCATTTGTATCATCCAAGAATTGTTCATTTGTGTAATGTAAAAGAGGTTGCCCCCTCGAAGAGGCTTATTTGAAGGCGTTGATCTATTTTTTCTATCTTTTTGTGAGTTGGTTTCATAATATTTGGTATCAGAGCTTTGGATTCTAGGGTTTCGCTGCTCCAAACAGGTCATCGTGGTATTTTCGCTATAACTTTTTTTTCTGCGACATTTCAAAAGTTAAAAAAAAACCCATTTGAGCTGAAATCGTTCTGAACTTCGAGTCCGAATTTCAGAGCTTTTGTCACTATATTTTCGGAGATATGATCTGAGGAAGTTAGGGTTTTTGCAAACTCCCAAATTACATTCCAAACAGGTGACCTAGGGAAAATCGTCATAGCTTTTGTTCTAAGCATCAGATTGAAATTTCGTCAGAAGTTTCAGAAAGAGGACAACCTGTAGTTTTTTGTATATCAGTTTCAGGTACTAAGGTCAAAACAATGACATGTGGCACTTCGTACAAGTTCGCTCTACTGAACTAGTCTATAATCAGGTCACCGTGGGAGATTTGGCATAACTCTTCTTTGGAATCCAATCTTGATCAGACTTGCAAGGTTAGAAAGAGGACTCAAAGGGCTACTGCAGGACGCGATTTCAGATATTCGAGATCCACAGTTACAGAGATACAATAGATTCAATATTGAGCTCTTACAAAGTGAAAAAAACTGGTGTGTAGCTTTTTTTTTTAATTTTTCATAAGATCGATTTGAAAAATTAGTTTGAAGGAATTCAAAGGGAATAGTGAAGAATTGTTAGCATTAATTGATGCCCCGAAGAAAGAAAATGGAAACACCTAGTAAGCAACCTAAAAGCTCTAGCATGACTCGTGAAGAAGAGGAAGAAATGCAACATGATATATCAAAACTACAAGATCAAGTACAACAAATTTCACTCTCACAAAAGGTAATTGAAGCCAAGATGAATGGCGTGGAAGCTAAGATGGATGGCGTGCAAGTTAAGATGGATGACATGGACGCTAAGATAGAAGAATTGAAGATAAATTTGAATAAGTTGCTACAAGAAATGGTTACTAATGGTGAAAGGGTAGTAAAAGAAACTCATGATGAGAACAAAATAAATGTTAATCATGATTTCATAGACTTTAATGTTGTATTGAAGACCCACCTGGTTCCAAAAATCAATATGAGGAAGTTTGATGGCAAGGATCCCGGAACATGGATACTACAGATGGAGCAATTTTTCGATCTCCATAATGTGCAAAACACACAAAGGGTACGTATTGCAACTTTATATTTGGAACCAAATCAGTTTGTATGGTATTGATGGCTTTGCTCTCGTAAACAAATTGTCACTTGGGCAATTTTTACGAAAGAAATGATAGTACATTATGAGGATACAAAAAGCAACACCTTTTTTAGCCAATTGATAAATCTCAAACAAAAGGGTTCAATGATGGAGCACATTGAGAACTTCCAAAAATTGAACATAATGGTAAAAAATATTCCAGAGGAGCATAGGATTGATGTGTTCATAGGGACTTTAAAGGACAATATCCAACATGAGGTTCGCCTTTGGGAACTTGATTCACTAGAGAAGGCATTCAGGTTAGCAAGAAAAATGGAAAGAAAAATTATGGCAACCAGGAAACCTACCACTCACAACTATAAAGATGGAAGTGTTGTTTCCCCTAGCCTTCCACAACCTACAAGGTTGACACCACAACAATTGGAAGAAAAAAGAGCAAAAGGGCTTTGTTACAGTTGTGATAGCAAATACACTAAAGGTCATAAGTGTGCTGAGAATAAATTATTCTACATAGATTGTGAAGAGGAGGAAGAAAATGAACAAGAAATGTCAAAAGAAGAGGATATACTCCAGGAACAAACCCTAGATAAAGAAGAAATAAATCCGACCATAACTTGTAATGCATTGGCTGGAATTACCACTCCTCAAACTATCAAGATAGAAGGACATATCAAGAAGAAAAAGGTAATAGTGTTGATTGATTCGGGAAGTACCCATAATTTTATTCATTGGAAGATAGCCAAGGAATTGAATTGCTTTCTATATCCAACACCAGAGTGTCAAGTGATGGTTGCAAGTGGATGAACCATAAACTGCTCTGAAAGGTGCCATAATATCAAGCTGTCCATGGGAGAATATGTATTGAATAGCCCAATGTTTTCCATTCCAATGGGTGGTGTTGATGTTGTACTAGGAGTCCAATGGCTACAATCCTTGGGTACAATATCTTTTAATTTTCAAGAACTTTTCATGAAATTTTGTGCGGAAGGAAAGGAAGTTGAATTAAGGGTATTGCAGGGAAACCGAGAAAGATAATCAACTCTAATGGTATGACAAAGCTTCTAAAGAAGGAACAACGAGGCGTAATTGCACAATTATGTTCGCTAGAGGTTTCCACATCGAAATCATCCATTTCTCCAGATCTCCAAAAAGCCTTGGACAATCATTCCAAGGTATTTGAGACTCCCAAAGGCCTCCCACCTATTCGTGATCATGATCATGCTATTCATTTGATTCCAGGAAGTGTTTCTCCAAACATCAGGCCGTACAGATATCCCTATGCCCAAAAGAGTGAAATTGAAAGTATGGTTGCAGAAATGCTAGAGGCTGGTATAATTCAACCTAGTCAAAGTTCTTTCTTTGCTCCAGTAGTATTGGTGCACAAGAAGGATGGATCATGGCACATGTGTTCGGATTATAGGGAGCTCAACAAGCTCACTATTAAAGATAAATTTCCCATTCCTCTCATTGATGAATTGCATGGATCAATTTACTTCACCAAGTTGTATCTTTGTTCAGGATATCATCAAATCAGAATGAAGACTGAAGACATTTCGAAAACAGAATTTAGAACTCATGAGGGTCATTATGAATTTTTGGTCATGCCTTTTGGCCTTATCAATGCACCTTCTACATTTCTAGGTTTGATGAATTCCATTTTCAAACCCACCCTTACAAAATTTGAGTTAGTATTTTTTGATGATACTCTAATCTACAGCAAGTCTTGGAAGGATCATGTTCAACATGTTGACAAGGTGCTCAAACTATTGAAGGAGAAACAATTATATGCAAAAAGCTCCAAACATTTCTTTGGAGCACAAGAGGTGGAATATCTGGGTCATATTGTATCTCATGAAGGTGTTAAGGTAGACTCTAGCAAAAATAAAGCCATTAAAGAATGGAAAATCCCTACATCCATAAAGCATCTGTGAGGATTTCTCGGGTTGACAGGGTATTATTGCAAGTTTGTTAAGAATTATGGGAGATAGCAGCACCTCTAACAACATTATTGAATAAAGATGCATTTTCATGGACTCCAGAAGCAACAAAGGCCTTCGAACATCTTAAAGAGGCAATGTGCCAAGCACCGGTCTTAGCTATGCCGAACTTCACAAAAACCTTTATTATGGAATGTGATGCTTCAGGAAATGGAATTGGTGTTGTTTTAATGCAAGATGAAAGACCCATTGCTTTCAAAAGTTGTCCAATCAAAGGAAAATATTTACACAAAGCTATTTATGAGAAGGAAATGTTGGCAATACTACATGCACTTAAGAAATGGCAACCCTACCTAATGGGAAGACACTTCAAGGTAAAAACCAGTGTTGATAATATCGGTATCGGGAAAATATCGACGAGGGTCCAGAAAATATCTTATCGGCAATATCGGCGAAAATATCAGCAAGCATAAAAAAATGCATAATATATTCATTTTTTTCAAATTTCTAAACATATAAAGCAATAACAACATGAACTAAACACATTGGCACATATATATGAAGAAGGCATTGATATATATGATGTCAAATAGAAATGATACATCAAACTTCAAAGGCGATACCAAATCCTGCTGATCCCTGATAATTGTCCAATCAAGGACTCAAACAAAATAACATCACATATCCTGTTGATCCCTGATAGTGATAAATTGATAATTGTCCAATCAAGGACTCAAACAAAATAACATCACAATGTCACATATCCTGCTGATCCCTGATAGTGATAATTGTCCAATCAAGGACTCAAACAAAACAACATCACATATATAAAACTTTAAAAGTATTTCATCATCATGAGTTATAAACTTATATGTAGCAAAAGTTGCAAAACAAATAAAACTAGCAGCTATCTATCTGACACCATTGGCCTCTCCCTAGCAGCTTTCTTTCTATCTTGTTCAGCAATTGCTTCATGAGCTTTTTGTATAACCTCTGCACTAGAAACCATACAAGGCATCACATCTGCATCATATGTAGAGAGTTTAGCTAGATGGTATTTCAATCGTGTAATCCCTCCTGACATCTTGGTCCCACACAAGTTGCATGATATATATGCCTGATTTGCCCCACCAACAGCCTCCCCATACTCCCAAAATGGGTCCAAGGCTTTTGGCATATTTGACATTTGTAGTGAACTAATTCAAACCTAGGGCACAAAAAAAAACAAAAAATTGGCATTAAACGCCCCAACACAAAATGAAAAAATAATAAGTAATAACAACCTCATTCAAACAAAATTACTACATTATTTGCATTTTGCAATGTGAATGAAAAATGGCAATAAGAGGGTGCATAAGAAAGTTGAAAAAAAAAAAATGAAGCTTGCTGTCCAAATATGGAGAAAACCCTTGCATTGGTTCATGGGCATGAAAATCATAGCAAATGGAAAAAACAAAGAAACAAAATGTTGGTAGGCAAAGAGGCAAGCAAGCATAACCCTGAATCTATGAAAAAATCATTAACATAGGGGTTTTTAAGAACATACCTGCTAATGGAAGAAATGAAGTTTGTCTCGTTATTCTTCAATCTTTGATCCACAAAAAAATCTTAATTGGTGGTGATAATCGTCGTTTGATCTTCAAACCCTCCTTGACAAGCACCAGAAAACTCTTTCCCTTTCTTCTCCAAAACTCAGAAACAAAAATGAAGAAAAAAAAACCAATTTTTGTTTTTTGTAGCCGCGGAAAAACACGCCCGGCGATATTTTATATCGTCGCGCGATATTTTCGAAAATATCGCCGATATTTCGGAAATCACGCGATATTTTCGGCTCCCGAAAATATCGCGATATTTTCTCGGCGATATATCGGCTCGCCGAAAATATCGCGATATTTCCGATATTCGGCGATATATCGCCGATATTATCAACACTGGTAAAAACAGATCATGATAGTCTTCAATACTTTTTAGAACAAAGATTATCCTCTGAAGAGCAACAAAAATGGGTCACAAATATGTTGGGTTATGACTTTGAAATCATCTACAAAAAATGGAAGCAAAATGTTGTGGTAGATGCACTCTCAAGAAAGGATGAGGATGTGGAAGCATTGTTGTGCGCCATTTCTATTATCCAACCAGATTGAATGAATGAAGCAAGGGATGAATGGAAGAATGACGAAGAAGTGTGGGCACTCATTCAAAAGTCACAGAAACAAGAACCCGACAGCTACGAAATCGATCAATTTCAGAGTATCTCATCAAGTGGAAGAACTTATCCGCTAAAGATTCCACATGGGAGGACAAGAATTTTATACAGAAGCATTAAGAACTACTCAATCATTGAGGACAACACTTTTTGAAGGAGAAGGGCATGTTAAGTCCCTATACTACTAATGTAACCCCTTATTATTATTAGCACAACCCCCTTATTATATTGTTGTGCCCATGTAGTCCCCATATTGTTATTATTGTGCCCCATAGAATCCCACTATTGTTATTATTGTGCCCTTGCATTATTATTGTTATGTCGGCTCTGATTATACTATGATCCCTTAGACTCCTATATATAGAAAGGAGGTCTTGTCATTTGTATCATCCAAGAATTGTTCATTTGTGTAATGTAAAGGAGGTTGCCCCCTCGAAGAGGATTATTTGAAGGCATTGATCTATCTTTTCTATCATTTTGTGAGCTGGTTTCATAACAGAAGCAGTACACTGAGGTACTTTTTCGGTCTACTAAACTACCTGCCCAATCTGCATCTGTGAACCCATTCAATCTGACGTCCTCCTCTTGGGAGTATCTCAACCCATATCCGACTATTTCGTGTACATACCTAAGAATGTGCCTAGTTGTTGCCCAATGCACCCTCTTTGGTTTTACAATATACTGACTAAGAATGTTGACAACAAAGAAAATGTTCGGCCTAGTGTTGACCAGATACATGAGCAACCTAATGTTCGGGTCTACTTCCTTGTCTCCTGATGCATCTATTTTCTTCCAGTTGGTGATCATGGGAGTAGCCATGAGTCGACAATCCTGTATTCTAAATCTCTTCAGAATTTCTGTAGCATATCTTCCTTGTCCAAGGAAGATCTCCCCATTCTTCTGCCAAACTTCCAACCCTAGAAAATAATCCATCAACCCCATGTCCTTCATGTTGAATTCAGCTTCAAGATTCTTCTTGCAATCCTGTGTGAGCCTAGATGACCTAGTTAGGAACAGGTCATCTACATATAATAGCAGAATAAGTGGCTCGTTCTCTACCATCAAATAGTAGATATTGGGATCAGCATCACTCGTGACAAATCCCAATTGTTGCAAGTAACTATCAATCCGACCATACCATGCTCTGGGTGCCTGCTTGAGCCCATACAGGGATTTCTTTAATCTGCAAACATGAGTTCTCTTCTCATGAGTTTCGAAGCCTTTGGGCTATTCTATATACACCTTCTCTTTTATCACCCCGTTCAAGAATGTTGTCTTGACATCCATCTGGTAAATCTCTCATCCCATTTGAGTTGTTAGAGATATAACGGATCTAATAGAGGTGCATCGAGCAACTAAGGTGAAGGTCTCTTCATAGTCTATTCCTTCTTTCTAAGCATACTCCTTTGCCACAAACCTTGCCTTGTACTTCTCTATACTACCATCTGCAACATACTTGATCTTGTAGATCCATCGTGATCCTACAACTGATCTATCTTCTGATCTAGGTACTACTTCCTAGACCTCATTCGTCATGATAGAGTTGTATTCTTCTATCATGGCATCCACCCATAATTGGTGTTGAACAGCTTCCTGAAAGCTAGAGGGTTATTCAACCTGAGCTAGCAATGCTTGGTATTTGTCAAGTTGTCTACGTTGCCTTTTCTCAGTTGTAGGAGCTCCAACAAACTCCTCTGCGTCCCTCAGAGTCTGTCGTACTTCTTTGTTGGTTCTACCACTGGTGGTGGGAGGCTCAACCAACTCCTCCTCCTGATCATGTCATTCCATCTGCCGAGAACTATCTGCATTTCCTCCTTCTGAGGAGATACTGGTACTAGTCGTTGTACTCGATCTAGGTGTTTGTCCTCCTTGCTGCCCCTGCTGCTCTTGGACTAATGGAACATCTCCTGACTGATCTTCTGCAAGCATCTCACGAGATTCCTGAAGGCTCTGTCCTCCATGAACTTTGCATCCCGTCTCACTACAATATTCCTGTTGTTAGGAATGTAGAATATGTATGCCTTTGAGGTCTTGTTGTATCCTACGAGATAACCTCTTTTTGCAGTCTAATCTAGTTTACTGCGCTTCTCGTTTGGAATGTGACAATAAGCCACGCTTCCGAATATCCAGAGATGACTGACTTCCGGCTTCTTCCTTGTGAAGACCCCTTCGGGCATTTTCTTCCCCAATGCTTTATGAAAAGTTATATTCTGGATATACATTGTTGTGTTGCAAGCTTCTGCCCATAGATACCTAGGTAGATCCTGATCATACAACATAGCTTTGGTTACCCTAGCAATAGTTCCATTTTTCCGTTCTGCTACTCCATTCTGCTCTAGATTATATGGAGTTGTCCACTCTCTTTTGATGCCCTCCTTTACACATAAATCCGTGAATTCTTTGTCTATATATTCTCCACCATTATCTGAACGCAATACATTTATCTTTTTTCCTGTCATATTTTCAACAAGAGTTTTAAACTTTCGGAAACGATCAAAGACCTCATCTTTGGTCTTTAAGAAATAGATCCAGATTTTTCTGGAGTGATCATCGATAAAGGTGACAAAGTATTTGCCACCACTAAGAGCTCTTGTGGACATAGGACCATAGATATCTGAGTGTATCAATCCTAATACACATTTTGCTCTATTGTTACTTTTGGAAAAAGTTGCTTTAGCATACTTCCCTAGTACACATCCTCTGCATAAGTCATCATGTTCACTACTAAGGACTAGTACTCCTGTAACAGTCTCTCTGAGCATCCTCAGTGCTCCATGGTGTAAATGCCCCATTCGCCTGTGCCATAATTCATTTCGCTCCTTCTCACCATTATAGTTGCTGCCTATCAGTGCCATTGGTGACTCAAGTTGCAATCTATACAACTTGTTGCTTCGAATCCCAATTTGCCTTTTCTTCTTCCAGCTTGGATGCTTGACGTATACTTTCTTTCCCATGAAGTATACATCATATCCCCTATCCAATACTGGAACACTGAAATCAAGTTCATTCCTAATCCCGGCAGATGCAGAACATTGGTGGCTTGGATACTGGTCCTTGCTTCTATCTGAAATGCTATGGTGTCCCTCCCTACTGGAGTACATTTCGTTTTGTTTCCCATAGTGATTTGGAAGTCCATTTGTTCTTCTTGGTAACTCAAGAAATGTTCTCGTACTCCAGTCATATGAGTTGAAGCTCCGCTATCAATGTACCAAACATTTGCTGATGCTAAATTTGCTAGGCATGCGAATTCTTCATTTAATCTGGTAGATAACTCTGAGACACTTTGAGTACCATATTATGCCAGTTTCCGATGCTAACCTGTCCCAGCAACTGCTGCAGGAAAAACTACGTACCACCTAAGACAACCCCACTCGCTAAATCTTCTGCTGCGTTGTTCCTTCTACCACTGAAAATTTCAATCGGAAAGACTTACCTCTCTGTCGACTCACTCAGAGAGAGTTTTCCCACGAAATCTAATCCTCTTGGCTTTGAACTGCACAAGCCCCTTGGAGATTTGAATTACTGCCCCTGCAGGAATTTCGAATTCCTTTCTTCCTTCAACGTTGGGTCTTCCAGCTTCTTCCTTTTGCTTTCCCTTAGCTTTGATACCATGTGAAAATTTCTAAATAGAAATCCTACTACAATGATTAATATTATTTCTTCTACTTATTATCTCAGAAATAAGTTATTCACAGTGTTCTTACAGCAAATATCGAAATATATTCTACTGCAGCCTTCACAATTAAAATATTGCAGAAAGTAAATGTAAAGAAAAATACTGGCACAAATACAATCACAATGACAGTTATTTTTGGACAATCGTCCCTGGAAAAACCCAATGTGGGAAAAGGTGCAGCAGATGAGGGTTTCTTTATTATTCTTCAACAAATTCTCATGTACAAATTACAACCAGCAAAATAGGAGAGAGAAATTTTACAAATGCTTCCTAACAAATTTCTGATTCAGGTGAAGTACTCCTCTTCCCTGGAATCCTTTTGCTTCCCTCTGCATCAAACTTCACACTGGCCCAGCGTCTAGCTACCCATGCAGGCTCTGCGTCAATCTTCCTCTGCGCTGCCTCATTCTGCATCACCCCGTTCCTGCTTTGCGTCTTGCTGCCTTACACTCTCGAAAGATGTCGATGCCCTCTCTTCCTTTCTCACTTGCAACTCTCCCTCTGATTCGATTTTCTCTTGCCGAACTTCGACCAATGAGAAAATCGATCTTACTCAAGTAGCTGAATATTTTCCTCTAGTGTGTTCTCCAAGTGCTCATCAAGCCTCCTCTTATAATCCTCCCGTTGATCAATCAACAACCCAGATTAGATTCTAATCAATGTCTATGATCATATTGACTTGATTTCTGCCTTCTTCTAGAAGTTTCACCCACAATTTAGATTAATGACCATTAATTATTTTAATTTCCTAAGTTTAGATTTAGGGTCCCATTAAAAATAATTAATTATTTTAATGAAATTGTCTCCAAGTGGAATTTCCCAAAACGATTTTTGGGTATTGGAGAATGCATGTGTCTAAACCTCCCTGCAAATTTTGAGACTTAGAGCACATCTGATGCTACTAGAAATGAACACTCCTCAGGTGGAGATGATGGGACAATCAGCTGCTTGAAGAATTCCTCCTCACAATGTCATGAACTTCTTTTCGTAATTCGGGAGTCTTCATGTTTGGGACTTCTTCATAGGGCACAAACCATCCATCACTTTCATTTATGAGTCAGTCATGTCATCATCGGAAAGTGATCCTTTAGTCCATATATGGCCTTACTTCATGCCATGTTGCCTTCTTCATGCCATGTTTCCTTAAGGATATTTCATCCTACTACATGGGCATCAGTGGTGGAAGATATCCATATCTCTTCCCTCGGCAACCCTACATAAGCCCATCCAGATATTTGTTCAAAAATAAGAAATGAACACTTAAATCAAAATTACCTTTGTGATGGTCTTTCATCATGACATCTTCTAGTTTTCATCAACATCCTGCATACATATTGACACATCTCCCAAAGATATATATTGTCAAGGGTCTCTTTCTTTTTCAGACTCCATCAAAGTCTTCATATCTTTCATGGAGATATCCTAGTCAAATCTTCTTGGTCTTTGGATGTTGATTGCCTTTTTCCATGGTTGCATATCCCACGATCTCTTCCTTCCTTTCTTCACACATTTCATTCCCAGGAACTTCCAATCAGAGTTCCTCAATTATAGTCAACCATCTCATATTACATATGAGGACATATTATGTTGATTTCATCTAGTGAATGTGTGACCCATGCATTTCTGCATTCCTTCGAAGGAGGAGATCCTTTCTTTTGATCATGCTCTCAAGATAGAGCATTGATCCATGTTATCTACAACCATATGACATGACTTTACAATATCGAATGTAAGCATACATACCTCATTTTCCTTTATCTAGACTTCCTTCAGCAGCTTCCTTGATTGAAAAGAGCTTCAATCCCTTGATCTGCTTCACCTCTTATGTCATCATACCATCATCCCATGAATTCCACAAGTTTGGAATTCTTGATGAAACACTTGCTTCCCCTCTTGAGCGGTGAATTTTTTGATGAAGATTCCATCAGAGTATCTTGAGGATCTAAAGTATCCCCATTAGCAGATGTTTCCTTTTGAAAGATGTATGATAAGCCTTGCGCTAGATGACCTTTTTCTTTCTTTTCCATAAGTGTCACTTATGTTACAAATGAGGTTTCCAAGAGCTATATCCTTCCATAGTTGACTACCATGCTTCAACCATCTTTCATGCTTCTCTATGATGAAGTCACGAGCTCTTGCTTTCAATGCTTCTATGATGCCATGATGCATCCCATCATTTTCTTAGTGAATCATAATAGTCATATCTTTCAACAGAAGACTTAGGAACTTGAAAAGAACTTATGTGAGGAAGACTATCTCAGTCATAATAGAGATCTCTTACTTCCTCTTTCTTGGACTTCTTCTTTTCAGCTTCCTCTACTTCTTTGGTGATATGGGCTTCTTCTCTTCCTCTTTTGTTATTGTCCTTCTTGATCTTAGAACAATCTCTTTTGTAGTGCCCATATTCTTGACACCCATAGCATTGAATCTTAGCCATGTCCCTCTTCTTTTTCTAAGAACTAGACTTCCCAAATTTTCCCTTTCTTCTTGTCATTGTAGCATAAGCTTGATTTTTCTCACCTGCTCCCACATCAAATTTGGCCTTTATTCTAGATTCTTCAATCTTGCACAATGACCATAGATCCTGGAATGGAATAGCTTCTTTCTTCCCATAAATACTTGAAGTAAAGTTACCCCACTCCTCCGATAGTGCATTTAATACTATTGTAGTCATTTCTCTATCAGACATGACTTCTCCCAGATCTTGTAGTTGATCCCGGATTTCAGATATCCTTGTAAAGTATGAGGCTATTCCATCTTCTCTTGACATCTTCAGCTTGTAGATTTCTTGCCTTAATGAGATGACTTCTGCAACAGTGCTTACGGAATACAACTCTACCTGTTTGTCATAGATTTCTTTCAAAGTTTCAACTCTGGATACATATGGGATGAGGGGATCCTTGATGGATTCTATGATAATTCTTTGAGCCCTAACTTACCCTTTCATATACTCTGCAAGAGCTTTAGCATCTTCCTTTCCTAGTTTAGTGATAGATCCTTTCATATGTTCCATAACCTCATTTTCAATGAGATTCAGATTTGTCCTTTTCTTCCATGCAAGATAGTTTGAAGCCCCAACCAGTTTGTTTCTTTCCTTGCAAAAAGACATTTTGACAGATTCAGGTGTCGACATAAATATACTTACATGATAGGATTATCCTTCTCCTTGTTGCTTCCTTGATGTTGATGATGATATAGAGAATAGAAAACTTCTCCTTGATGAAGATAGTTTTCTTCAATAATGATCCTTGATCTCACAGAGAGGGAGATCCCTTATGATCTTTTGATGGTGAAGTCTTGTTGATGAAGATCAATGATGACTTCTTGATGATGTCTTCAATGGTAGGAATCTTGTTTCAATGAGAGAGAGATCACCTTAGAGTCTTGATGACAACCTTTTGATCTAGCTTCCTTTGGATGAATAGTCTTCAAAACACTTCAACTTCAAAGTGATTGAGAGTAGATCCCAGGAATGCTTCTTTGATTGATGATAATATGATCTTGATCTTGAAGTGTTTTTCTTGGATGAATAAACTTCAAGCTTACCTTGATTCATAGATCTCTTCAACTTGAGTAGATGTAGGGTTTTGGCCTTCTTTTCTTGATGATGATCCCAATACTTCTTTGTAGACTTCTTTGATCTAGGGTTATGATGCTTCCTTTGTAGATCTTGACTTCAAGATGATCTTCGCTTTGATGCCTTCCTCAAGATTTGATCCTTGAGTGTCCCTTGATAAGATGCCCTTCCTTGATTTAGTCACCTTAGCTCTGATACCATGTTGAGAAATCTAGGGCATAACAATTAGGTGATTTCTCTTCTTTAGATAATTGCTTGTGAATGCTTTTTACTTCTTAGATTAGGATCTTCTTTTACTTAGATTATTATAGTGTTCTTATTCATCAAACAGCTACCAATGCATAAACCATAAAGAGATAAGAGACACAGAATATAGGCTATCAACAAGCGCCGAAACCTCTCCCATTTGAGAGGAAAACCCAAACAAATCCTTCTTCTTATAGAGACCTCAATTGACGAATACCAAGACCAAGACCCTTGACCTATTTGCCACTCCAAGACCAAGACACGAGATCCTTTCTTTTCTGCCTTCTTCTTGACCAAGTCAATACTAGTCAAAACTTCTTCTCTCTTCTACACTTCTTGGCTACCTTAAAACTTCAACCTCTTTCCCACATATTTTTAATTCGTACTCCTATGATTCCACACGTGTGAGGAGTAGGAACAAGATTGGAGGTGTTTCCTTCCTTCCCTATACTTGGAGACTTTTCTAGATGAACTCGGCTAGCAATAGGACTGATTTGGAGATGTACCCACTACGGAAACCCTAGTTTCTGCCACACGTGTGAAGGAGTTTACCCAAGAAACAGTCCCAAATAAGCTTGATCTTCCTCTTCCCTTACTCGCTGGTTAGTAGGTTGCCTTCTTGTGAACTTCGCACTCCTTATTTCAGACCTTGACCGAAATGCATCACTGAAATTCTGCCTTTTGAAATGAGGTCAAGCTACCTATTTATAGTGGTTTCCCATGATAATAAGACGACTTGACAGTGAGCTAGGACGATGTGTCTTTTGGAGAGGTTTCATTTCTTTATTTAAGGTCGACTTGCTAGGAGATGCTTGTGCTTGTCTTGGAGGGCTATTTTACATTTTCATTGACTCATATACAAGTATAACATGTCCAAGAAGGGTCCTTCATACATGGCATTGACTCTCTTTAACTTTTATGACTAAATGAAAAAACCCAAAGTTTCACAATGGAACCTTATCTAAAATAAAATTCCTTGATTATGAAACTCATGATTCAAGTACTACAAAAATAATTTATTTTCTTATTTTCATTAACTTACATAAAATCACAAATTACACGTCATTATGAAAACTGAATCTAGTTACACTTTTCAACAAACCAATCCTGATCTCTAAGGCCAACTGTGGCCAACTTTGAATCTGGAACGAAAATTTCCCTCTTCCTCCTGCTCAGCTATTGAATCTTCTATTCGCACTCCCTTCTCGAGTGAGAAATCTACTTGTAGCTACTGTCAGCTGCAACTGAAAAATTGGATTTCTAGGCTATAAACATGCTGAGAGAAATTTCCCTCTTCGTGTGCACTTTCTCTTCCACTCGGAGCTGATTCTACCACTCAAAACCCTTCTGCGCCCAAACAAAGAATCTGCTCAGTGAAAATTACTGAGTTGCTGGCCCCTCTGCCTGTTGGAATCACACACTCAGGGAAGCCGAATTTTTCTGCCAATCCTACACTGAAAAATCGAACTGTCGAGCAATTCGCACTGCCTGGCTAGGCACTACGCAGCGCCCAGAAATTTGTCCTACTACTCCCTCTGAACAACGAATTTCTTCTTCCGCTTCTGAGCTTCCCCGTTTGATCAAAATTGCTCTGATACCATGTGAAAATTTCACCACTGAAATTCTTTGCAGCAACTGGAGTTAATTCTTCTAATTATTAATTAATTTAGTAGTTTATTGCTACGACAACAATGAATTAATCACATTGCAATCTTCATAAATAAAAATACTGCGGAAGGTAAACTGGAAACTAAGAAAATACTAACACACACAAAATATGACACTATTATTTTTGGACAAATTCCTCGGAAAAACCCAACTTGGGAAAACCGGTGCAGCAGCTGAGGGTTTTTTATTATTAAGCAGCAGTGAGAAATTCTGAGTATAATAAATATCGCCAAACTAGTGAATCTATCCAAGAGAAATACTAGCGAAAATTCTCTAAGGGAAACTACCCTCTCTCTGAGCAATCCCAACATTGTTTGACCTCTGAGAAGCTAGTCATCCACCCAGCTTTGCGCAAGCCCTACGTCACCTTAGCGCAATTCCTCACACACTTTGCTTGAATTAGCTACCAATCTAGCCATCCTTCCTGCCGTTGACTAGGAAAATGCTTCTCCGACCCTTTGGAAAACTTTCCCGGCCTCTGGAATTGAAAATGTCTTCCTCTTTAGCTGGATCGAATTGCTCTTTTGAAGCAACTACGCAATCCTTGTGCTGCTTCCTAGAGAAAATCTCAGCCTTTTCTTTCTGACTCTCCGAAACTAGAAAACTTCCTCCAGACTCACTGTCTCTGCCCCTCTTTGCTTCCTTTTTCTAGCTCAAACTCTTCCGGCAATTGCTGCTGCTCTCTAGAGAAATCGAACTTCCCAAGGAAATCAATCTCAAGTGTCACAAGTGTGTTCCTCTATCTACCCATCGACTTCTTATAATTTCAGTGTGG
The DNA here is from genome assembly GCA_031772625.1 of Pinus tabuliformis. Taxonomy (NCBI): domain Eukaryota; kingdom Viridiplantae; phylum Streptophyta; class Pinopsida; order Pinales; family Pinaceae; genus Pinus; species Pinus tabuliformis. Next base: position 348,347 of record CM062820.1, read on the forward strand.
GACTCCAACGACCAAGATTAAATCATAATCAATGGCTGAGATTATTTCCTTGTCGATCCGTGTGAGTTTTTAGATAATTTTCACCTTTCTCAATTAATACTAACTAATTAACTAGTTTTCCTAAGTTTCGACTTAGGAAATATTTAAAAATTGGTTAATAATCTAATTGAGATACTTCTAGGTGGAATTTCAATAAACGATTTCTGGGTTATGGAGAACTCCTGTGTTTTAACCTCTCCATAAAGTTTCGAGACTAGAACACCTCCGATGCTACAAAAACTAACACGCGAGATCCTTTAACACTTAAGCTCCTTCACTACTCCCAATTTTATATGTGCCTCCAAGATGGAAGAATCTAAACTCTAAGTATCTCAACGGAACGAGACCATGCTGCCTGAAAGTCCCTTTAGTACAAATCCATCATCTGAGTTTGTTCTCAAAAACTTTAGATCCAGTCAGATCAGCACATTACACATGATAATCGTACTTATATAATTTGTCATCAACAGCCTATGTTTGAAAATCATTTCATCTTCAGTTGTCGTCTTTATTCTGAAATTCATGGATGGTACCACCACTTGTTTAGAGATTCACATGGCTCTTTGAAGACTTTATAGAGTACAGGGACCAATAATGTTTGGCTTTATTTATTTGAGGCATTTCAGTTTCAACATAAAGCCTCCAACTCCAGATCAACCCTCATTGCCAACTCTAGTCTAATCACCTCATACTTCCAGACATTGGATGGGCCATTCCTGCAAAATATCTTGTGATAAAACCATATTTAGGAGATCAGTCAAGCAACATAGGCTTCAACGACCTCTATTAGAGATCAAGGTGAGCCTTACCACCAATTTCTTCATGACCTTGAATGCTGCGAGAATAACTGATTGAAACTGCTTCCAGAGATTAAGCTCTATCTCACAATCCTTTCCAACTTCCTCTTTCTTTTGTCTTTCTTGAAATTTAATGCTTCATATCTTGCTCTACTATTACAGATTACATTGTTGGAGACACATTATGCACTCTCTTTGCATCCTATATTCATATAGCATTTTCCATTCCCACCGAGCATTTTTTCCATCAATGAACATTAAAATATAAACTAAAACTAAATTAAATATGTTGCCAGGCGCAATATTGCAAGTGTTCATTTTGTGTCTTATATATTTCATCAATATTTAAAATTCGAAGCTATATGTCCTCATAAATTTTATGCAAAACAATGTTAATCTCGTAATTCTATTTTATTATAAATGTTGATAGAAGAATTAATCAAGTGGCAACTATACTAATACTATAACAAATCGTTGTTCCAAGAACCCAACATGCACTGTTCATGCATTGGGTTCTTTTTGTTGATTACTGGCTACTCCGATCTTGCATGGCCATTTTGACTTGACAACTTATTCTATTCTGAGTCAAGGATCTTCTAGATGGATTCTACTCGTCGAGATGTTTCTGTTGATATATGGCACGCCGAGTAATTCTTCACGGTTTGAGAGATATTCATGTTTGAAGTTAGTAACCCCAGTTAGTGGGTTAAAACCCTATGGGGTTGTGGCATGGCACTTGTAATTGGTTGTGTTCATTGAATAGTCAATAATTAATAATAAAAAAATTTGCTCATAAAATCCCTCCAACGTTCACTTGTTGAGGACCCTCTCAACTCAAGACAGTCATATAAATAATGACCCTCATATCCTCCTCTTGTAGGGATTTTGTAGCTTCAAAGAGGTCATTGTGGCATTTTCGCTATAACTTTTTTTTTGCGAAGCTTCAGACGTTGAAATTAAAACCCATTTGAGCCGAAATCTTGATGAACCTCGTGACCGAATTTCAGATCTTGGTTCGCTATATTTTCGGAGATATGATCTGAGGAAGCTAGGGTTTTTGGAGGCTCTCGAATCCCATGTCAAACAGGGGATGCTGGGAAAATCGTCATAACTTTCTCTCTGAGCATTGGATTCAAATTTTGTAAGTAGTCACAGAAAGAGGACGGATTGTAGTTTGTTGAATAGCGTTTTCAGGGCCAAAGGTCGCAACAGTGACACCTGACACTTCATACAAGTTCACTCTATTGAACCATTCTATAATCAGGTCATCGTGGATGATTGGGCATAACTCTTTCTTGGAGAATCCAATCTTGATCAGACTTGTGTGGTTGGAAAAAGGACTCAGAGGGCTACGACAGGACAAAACTTTAGACCCTGGAGATCTGAAATTACATAGATACAACAGATTCAATATCGAACTCCTAGAAGGCAAGAAAAAGCATGCATTCAAGGATCACTGCAGTAAGGACCACGCATCAATAGTCAAGAGTAAGTCTCCTACAACAAGGTATGTATGATTAGTGTTTACATTTGAATTTTGAGTATCATCTCTCACATATTTTTTACAGGACAACATAAGTATATATAGTGTCTCGGTTATATCTCTATGTCACTATATATCACAATTAGTTTTTCGGATGTCCTATTCTTGATACTACACATTTTATGCTACATATTCTTGATGCTACACCAAGTTTGCTAAATCTATATGATGTTGTAAGTTCATGTTACTTGTCTTGTCATAGTTGATAGAATGGTCTCTGTTGTTGTACTTAGAACTTGGTCCATCACAAGTCTAGGGTTTGTCATCAATTTTTATTGTATATATCTTTAGGTCAGTTTTGGATATAGTCTTGCATAGAGTCTAGGCCTATATCAAGAGTGGGATTCTTTGTCTACTGCTGCAACAAGTCGACAACAAAAGTGACAAGCACACTTCAGGTACGCATTGTAATTGTATTTATTCATTATTATGCACTTACAAGTGTTTTGCAAGCAGCAGTAAGTTGAAGGGTATTTTGTTTTGTTTTGTTTTGGGATTGATTTCGCTGGGCAAATTTTGCATGCAGGTAGAAGAAGATTCAAGTACAACTTCAAGCAAGAATTCAAGAGCAGAAGTATCAAATCAAAGGAAGCATTGCAGCGGGACATCCTTTGAAGACATGACAGCCATCCGTATATTGTGAAGAAGTGTCAAGGCCAAGAGTTATCATTGTAAAGTTGTAAAAGAGTCATTTGTAAAAGTGTCATCATTGGAAGAGTCATTATTGTAAAAGAGTCAATCTACCTAGAGCTGAAAAGGCATTATTGGGAGGTATAGGAGTCTCTGTTGGGATGATGTCATGGTTGGGTTGCAGGTCATAGTGTGATTGGGTTTTCGGTCAAAATCATTGTAAATCATATTGTATCGTGGATCGTTGTCCTTGGTACGGGAATCCACACTCTTGTCTCATTTCAGTCATTATAGGGTGGCAGGGAGGTGTTAGGATGGTGCATGAAGTCGCCTACAAGTTGGAGCATGTGAACACTTCAAGGTGGTAGGTTAGTCTGGGATGTTGGGGCATCCATTCAGTTGACTACTGAAGAAACAAGGGCATTGGGGCGTCCTTCTAGTGGGAGCTAGAGAAGAATGCTTTTCTAGAATTCTAGGAAGTTGTTGCTTTCATTTCAGTTGGGGTTGAAGATTAAAGAATTTATTAGAAAAGTGTTCTGTGGTTTTTGACCTGGAGGGGGTTTTCCACCTAAAATTATTGTGTCTACTGTGTTCTTTTATTTACTGTTATTACTGCATAAACATTAATAATAATTGAAGATTAACTAATGCTCTGAAAAATTTAAAAGTGCTAATTGCTAAGGAAAACTGATTCAGCCCCCCCCCCTCAGTTTTTCGAACACTTTCATTTATAAAGGATCAATCTGTTTGTTTTCCTCTTTCCAAGAAGATAGCAAAATGCCTTCGTGTGCTCTAAATTCATGTTTTCAGAAGAAATCCCAAAGTGACTCAAAAGGTTCCCTTGATGTAGGTCTGCATTGCTAAAAACTATATTGATTAAAATAATTTCTATAATTCCAAAGTTAATTTTGAAAACCTTAGCACATCAAAGTTCATAAGAAAAAGAAGAAAAATACTTTGAGGTCAACTGATGGCAGTCATTTTGTGTCTCGTTGAATGGACCTAAGAGTAGACATATCAACTAGAACCCAAATGTGAAGCACATCAAACCGCAATAACCACTGGGGGTGAGGCAGCCCAAAAGAACAAGAGACTTTCCTAGGGCCAGGCCATTATAAACCAAAGACTAAGTGATTCAAAAGCTTCCCTTGATGTAGGTTTGTATTGCTAAAAACTATATTGATTCAAATAACTTCTATAATCCCAAAAGATGAATATGAAAACCCTAGCACATCAAAGTTCATACGCAAAGGAAGGAATATACTTTGACATCAACTGATGGTAATCATTTTCTCTCTCATTGAATGGACCTAATAGTGGACATATCAACTAGAACCCAAATGTGAATCAGATCAAACTGCAATAACCACAGGGGGGTGAGGCAGCCTAGAAGAACAAGAGACTTTCCTAGGGAAAGCAATTATAAACCAAAGAATAAGTGAAATAAGATTTTCCAGGTTCAATTAGAGCTTCCCGTATATGCATAAGCCTATATGTTAAAGCAAAGGCATGTGACTTAAGTTTCCAAGGTTTGTTTAATATCCCATGAAACACGGACGTCTTCCTCAACCATTGGTAAGGATTGAAAGGTTTGTATCTCTAGAAGGGTTTGAAGTAAGAACATTTCCAATGTTTCCAACAATTATCAAGGCCTTTGATTCCCAACTTGTGGGATAGTATGCCAGGGTTCAAGTATTTAATTCTATCTAGGACAATTTTATTTGAATCTCTCCATCCTAAAATGAACTTTTAGCTCAACAAGGGAACCTAGTATCCTTGAAGATATGAATAAATATACTTGCATTCTAAATTCCCTTTTTGACGAGGTAAGAATGTTTAGAAATCAATATGCTTGTAAGTTAGGGTTGATTCATCTTACTTGATAGTTACTTGTCAGTGTTTATTGGCTTTTATTACTTAATTATGTCTTCTCCATCAAGCAATAACCAAAACATAAAGTGTATGAAGACAACAAGAGACAAAGAACACAATATATAAGCTCCAAGCCAAGGCAAAACCCGACAAGGGGGAAAACCCAAACAACTTCTCTTCTTGTAGAATCAAGTCAAAGTGAGACATCCAAGACCCAAGACCAAGACTTTCACAAGGAACCAAGTCAACCCTCCTTCAGATCTCCTCCAACCAAACCAAGTCAACAAGAATCAAAGATGGTCAAACCTTTTCAAGTCAAAATTTTGGACCTGCAACTTCGCAGAGTTGCCCCAACACCTTTGCAGAGTTGTCCCAGCACCTTCGCAGAAACAGATTTTCAGCCTATAATTCGCAGAGTAACCCCAACAAATTCGCACTTGTGGACAAAGACAAGCAAAAACTTGAATCTTCTTCCTTCCTTGGATTCTTCTCTCTTCCTTGGCCTTCACACTTTTCCTCCCTTGTTTAGAAATCGAATTGTGAGTGAGTGAGCAAATGAGGTCAAAGTCTCTTCCTTTTATAGTGATCCAAGACATCGAATTGGGCCTCTTCAAGGCCGATTTGACAAGGCAGGGCCGACTTGGTCTTGTGGGACAAAATGACTCTTTTGGACTCAAAAATAATATTTTTCATTTGTTACAAAATAGTCCAAATGGGACTTTGACACATAATAAATTTTCTTCTTGACTCAATAAACCCTACAAGCATGAAGGACATGCTTTGACTAGAAAAATAATAATAATAATAAATTTGTTTTTCTTTTTGTTTTTTACAAGAAATACATATTGATACAAATTATGAAGACCGAACCTAGTTACATTTTTCAACGCTCCCTCTTAACTAGGGAGGTATTCATAATTACACAACAGGAGACAAGGATACTCAAATTGAAATATTCTCATAAGAAGAGTTTGGATTGATAAGCCATCGTCAAACATCAACATCATAACCAGCGTTATCAATTTCAAAAATAGAAAGGCCTTGACTAACAAGCTCTAACTCTCCACTACATTAGAGCACAATGTTGGGATGCATATATTTGTACACCACCACAACTGCCTCTCAAGGCACATACCCCATCCGGATGTTCACGAGGTATGTCCTTACAAGACTATTCTTATCTTGGATTCCGAATCTTCAAAGAATATCGGTCCTCTTCAACAATTCATATCTTGGATGCCCTACCTCCTTAAAGAGTATCAGTCCACGAGACTACTCCTATCTGGGATTCCCAATCCTCAAGAAGTATCCGTCCCAGATGCTTATCCAATCCTCCATCTCCCTACCAGTGCCTTCAATAGCTTATGGTTGTTAGTCCTGGCCTAGTGCATGATACATGGAGAATATGATGTCCCTCATCGCTCCCTCTCAACTAGGGAGGACATATTCACAATTCCAAGCTTATCTCTCAAATACTCAAGCTTCTTATTTGAAAAAGGCTTTGTCAATATGTCAGCTATTTGTTCGTCTGTTGAGATGTACTATAGTTTCACAACCCCATCTTGTACCAAGATTCTAATATAGTGGTACTTATTATTGATATGCTTTATCCTAGCATGAAACACTGGGTCCTCTATCAACCTTATGTAACTCTGGTTGTCACAGTGTATAATGGTAGGGTCCAAAGGTCCTTCAAACAAATCTAAAAGCAACTTTTTGAGCCAAACAACTTCTCTACCAACTTCACTAGTTGCAATATATTTGACTTCAGCACTAATCAATGTGAAAATTTGGAAGCCCAAATTTCTACTGTAGCAACTGATTAAGTTCCTTCTATTTGTTAACTACTGAACAACTTATTTACTACTTTCTACAACAAATATTGAAACTAATACACTGCGGCCTTCACCAATTAAAATTATATGAAGAAACAAGTAATTGAGCAAGAAAGAAATACACAACACATCTACACAGTTATTTTTGGACAAATGTCCCCGGAAAAACCTAATGCGGGAAAACTAGTGCAGCAACTGATGGTTTGTATTATTAAAAAGTAGTTTTTTGAATACAATCTCTAGATGCCTTGTTGGCTATCCAGTACAAAGAATATGACTGACAGAAGATTAGTGAGAAATACCTCACACTATCACTGGAAATCCCGACTAATCCAGCCACAGAATGGCTTGTCCCTTGCTGCCTTTGCGCAGTCACTGCGTAGTGCATAGGCCCAACGTCACAACTTCTAGGGATTGCATCACCCCTTCTGCTGATTGATTTGCCTTTGAGACTTCGATTTTGTCCTCCCAGTCTCATAAAACCCATAATGCAAGCATTACAATAATTTTATTTTCTTCTCTACATCTCTTTACATAAAATCACAATTACATGTCATTATGAAGACCGAACCTAGTTACACTTTTCAACACTCCCTCTTAACTAGGGATGTATTCATAATGGTACTTGGTCATTCTCAATTTAAAGAATTTATCATATGAAGAATCGAATTGGTAACCCATTTGTTTACCATCATATCAACCAGCATTGTCACATAGCAAGGCCTTGACTAACAGCTCTATCTCTCCACAAGATCTGAGCTCAATGTTGGCGAGACCAATGATTTATAGACACTCTCATCATTGTCTCTCTTGGAACATACCCCACCCGGGTTCTCAGGGTGTGTTCCATTAGGACTATTCTTATCTTGGATTCCCAGTCCTCAAAGAATATCAGTCCTCCATGACTACTCTTATCTTGGATGCCCTATCTCATCCTCAAAGAGTATCGGATGCCAAATGATTACCCAATCCTCTCATTCTGTCTTCCCAAGTGAAGACTAGAATGATGTGTCTATCTCTCCCTCTCAATTAGGGAGGACATATCTATTCCAATAAAGGAATTTACTCATTCCTACACAAGGAATGTACCTAAGCTCCCTCTAAAAATAGGGACCTACAGCAACTCCTCGGGTGGAGATGATGGGACAACCAGTTGCTTGAAGAACTCCTTCCTTTGATGTCATGAATTTCTTTTGTCACAGAGTCTTCATCTTTTGGGACTTCTTCATAGGGCACAGACCATCCATCACTTTCATCCATGAGTCAGTCATGTCATCATTCCTTTTATCAGAAAGTGATTCATCAGTCTTCATCTGGCATTGCTTCATGTTATGCTACTTTCATCATGCTTTCTTTTCTGGAAGGTTCTTGCATCCTTCTACATGGTTCTTCATGGAAGACATTCATAGTTCTTCCCTTTGGTAGCCCTGCATAAGCCCATCCAGATACTAGTTCATAAATAATGAACATTTAAATCATAATTACCTTTGTGATGGTCTTTCATCATGACATCTTCATGTAGGCATCAGCATCCTGCATATATGTTGACACATCTCCTAAAGATATGTATTGTCAAGGGTCTCCATCTTTTTCCAAACTTCCATCAGAGTCTCCATATCTTTCTGGGAGATATCATAGTCAAATCTTCTTGGTCTTTCGGATGTTGACTGCCTTTACCATTGTTGCATGATCTCTTCCTTCCTTTCTTCACACATTTCATTCCTAGGAGCTTCAAAGTTCCTCAGTTGTAGTCAACTACCTCATACTCCATATGAGGACATATTATGTTGATTTCATCTAATAAATATGTGACCCATGCATTCTTGCATCCCTTTGAGGGAGGAGATTCTTTCTTTGATCATGCTTAGATAGAGCAGTGATCCATGTTGTCTACAACCATATGACATGACTTTCATGATATCAAGTGTGAGCATACATACCTCATCTTTCTTTTGGGTCATCCAGACTTTGAGTGAAGGAATTTCACCCCCTTTATCTGCTTCACTGTTATGTTATCGTCCTATGAATTCCACAAGATTGAAACTCTTGAAGAAATACTTGTTTTTCCTCTTGATTGGTGAATCTTACAATGAAGATTCCATCAGAGTATCTTGAGGATCTTGCATATCCTATCCTGCAGATGTTACCTTTTGACAGATGTATGATAACCCTTTTCCTAGATGACTTCTTCCTTTTTCATAAGTATCACTTGAGCTTTCAATGAGGTTTCCAAGAGCTATATCCTACATAGTTGACTTCCATAGGTTTTGTTCCAGACATTCATCATATTACATATGTCACGAGCTCTTACTTCTAATGCTTCTACCATGATGCCATTCTCTAATATGATGCATCCTATCTTATTTTCAATGCTTTCTATTTATAATTTACACAATAGAAGAGTACCTTTTAGTGAAGGAGATTCTCTTAGTCATAGTAGAGATCTTTCACTTCCTCCTTCTTAGGCTTCTTTGTCTCAAGCTCTTCTACTTCTTCGGTAATATGGGCTTCTTCCTTATTCCTCTTGTTATTGTCCCTTTTAAGCTTAGGAAAATCTCTTCGATAGTGCCCATATTCTTGACATCCATAGCATTGTACTTTAGCCATGTTATTCTTCTTCTTTTGAGGACCAAATTTTCCAAACTTTCCTTTTCTTCTTGACATAGCAGCATATGCTTGATTCTGCTCATTTGTTCCTACATCAGACTTTGCCTTTAGTCTAGTTTCTTCGATCTTACACAATGACCATAGATCTTGAAAAGGAGTGGTTTCTTTCTTCCCATAGATACTTGAAGTGAAGTTGCCCCATTTATCCAGTAGTGAATTTAGTACTACAGTGGTCATTTCTTTGTTAGACATTATTTCACCCAAATCTTGAAGTTGATCTCTTATTTCAGAAATCCTCATAAAATATGAGGTTATTCCTTCTTCCCTCGAGATCTTTAATTTGTAGAGTTCTTTCCTTTTCTCCAATAGTACTTACGAAAAACAACTCTACCAATTTGTCATATATAGCTTTTGCAGTGTCTAATTTTGATACATATAGGATGAGAGAGTCTTTGAAGGATTCTACGAGAATCCTTTGGGCTCTCACTTCTCCCTTCATGAATCTAGCATGTGCTTGGGTATCTTCTTTGGGAGGTTTATTTATTGACCCTTTGATGTGGTCCATGACGTCATTCTCAATAAGATTTAAGTCAGTTATTTTCTTGCAAGTAAGGAAATTTGAAGCCCCAACCAGTTTGTTGCTTTCCTTGCAAAAAGACATTTTGATATTATCAGATGAAGTCATAAACTTACTTGAGTATTTGCTGCTTGCTTCCTCCTTAATCTTGATGTTGATAGAAGATTACTCCTTGAAAGATTGAGGGAGAGCTTGCTTCACGATCCTTCTTGAATGTTCTAACCTTCCTTAGATGGTGATCTTGGAAATGCTTCTAGGGTTTTGGTCTTTCTTCCTGCTTCCTTCTTGAAGATGATTTCAAGACTCTTGCTAGAGTATGTTTCTTCGATCTAGGGTTTTGGTATGATGAAGATCTTGATCTCTTGCTTGGTGTCCTTTGACTTTCTTTGATCCTTCTTTGAAGCTCGATTCTCATGTGTCTTCTTGATTGGATGCCCCTTCTTGACTTCAGCACCTAAGCTCTGGTACCATGTTGAGAAATCTAGGGCATCAGAAGTTAGGAGATTTCTCTTCTTGATAATTGCTTGTGATATACTTTTACTTCTTGGATTATGATCTTCTCTTCGTTATGTTATTATTGTGTTCTTTTCATCAAGACAATTACCAAATAAATAATAGAAGACAAGAGACAAAGTATGTAGGCTTGTCAGCCAGGGCCAAAACCTCTCACTCTTTGAGAGGAAAACCTAATAAAAAATTCTTCTTATAGATCTTCAATTGACGAAAGCCAAGACCATGACAAAGACCCTTGAATCTAGTGTCCTCCCAAGACCAAGTCACTAACCTCTTCTTCAATGATGCTTTTCCTCTTCTTGTTCTCGGCTTCCTTTCTCTTCTTGTTCTCGGCTCCTTCCCTTCTTGATTTCGGTTCCCTTTGATTCTCGGTCTCTTCTTGTAGGCTTGCCACCCTACCAAAAAAACCCTAGATTATCTTTGCTTCCTTTATAGTCTCTACAAGAGAACCTTGTCTCGGCTTCTTCTAGCGAGGCTCTATACCCAAACAATAATCACCTCAAGGTGACAACAACTCCTTCGACTTCTTCTAGATACCTTCGGTTCTACTACCTTCGCACGTGGGAGGACAAACTAACCCAAAAGAAATTCTTGACTATCTTCGCTATCCTCTTCCTCTTTGTTGCGTTGATATGGAGGCTTCTTCTAGTGTATACTTCGCACTTCTTTCTCGACTTGCTTCACCGAATTCATTGTCTCCAAATGAGGCCGAGTATGGGTATATATACAAGTTTGTTCATGACCTCTAGGCCGACATGATCTCTTGGAGGGAAGCCGACTTCATCTTCTAGATACATCTCTTTGTTGTAGGCCGACATGATGAGGGCTAGTGACAAGGTCTTGGAGGATGACTTTACATAGACAAGTATGACTCTTTACAATGTGTAACATGTCTTCATTACATGACAATGACTCTTTTATACTTTTATGACTAGATGACAAAATTCCTAAAGGCTCTCAATGGGAGCCTTGACTCAAAATAAAATCTCTTGCTCATGAAACCCATGATGCAAGCATTAAAATAATTTTATTTTTCTTCTTTACATCTCTTTACATAAAATCACAATTACATGTCATTATGAAGACCGAACCTAGTTACACTTTTCAACACTTCTTCCTCTAGAGGAAAAGGCAAAGTCATTCCCTATTCCCATAAAAGGGGCAGAGGATCTCAGTGGCTGATTACTTTATGACATGTAGATGACTCATGATATACATTTATTATATTTTTTGTTGATATTTTGACTCTTGGGAGTTGAGACTTAGACAAGACTCAAGATTCAAGACTTGATTCACTATTTTGATATGTGATGTGGCACTTGTGAAAATTTGGAGACCCAAATCCCTATTACTGCAAACTGATATTACTTCTCCTACTTCTTAATTCATGCAAGTTATTTATTGTGTTACACTGTAAATATTGAAGTAAATACGACTGTAGTCTTCAGTAATTAAATTATATGTCGAAACAAGAACTGAGCAAGAAGAAATAACCACATACACAATTGACACCGTTATTTTTGGACAAATGTCCCCAAAAAACCCAATGCGGGAAAACCAGTGCAATTTCTAAGGGCTTGTATTATTATGCAGTAGTTTCTGAATACAATCTTTGGATGCCTTACTGGCTATCCAATACAGAGAATCTGACTCGCGGAGAAATTAGTGAGAAATACCTCACACTATCACTGGAGATTTGACACTGATCCAGCCACTGAATGGCAAGCCCCACACTGCCTTTGTGCTACCTCTGTGTTAGCCTACGCGGTCCAACGTCACAGCTACTAGGCTCTATGTCACCCTTCTTGCTAGTCGATTTTCCTCTAGAACTTTGATTCTTCTTCCCTTCCGGTTTCACACCCCGACTACTGGCTCTAAAACTCGACTCTCCACCAAATTTCGAATCTTCTATCAGGCGTTGCGCTGCCTATTCCAGATCTTTCTCTGCCTCCTCTGCAATGTATCCCCGGATCAGGAAACTCTCCAACCGGAAAACTATCTCTGCCCCTCACTGCAAGAAATCTCCTCGATGACCTCTCCGACAACTGTTGCACTGCTCTCTTGAGAAAATCAATCTTTGATCTCTCACTCGATGTATTTTCCAAATGCTCGTCAAGCCTCTACTTATAATCCTCTCGTTGATCAATCAACAACCCAGATTAGATTCTAACCAATGGTTTAGATCATTTTGACTTGATCCTCGTCTTCTTCTAGAAGTTTCACCCCCAGTTTAATTAATACCCTTTAATTATTTTAATTTCCTAAGTTTAGACTTAGGCATCCATTAAAAATAATTAATTATTTTAATAAAACTGTCTTCGGGTGGAATTTCCCAAAACGATTTCTAGGTATTCTTGAATACATGTGTCCTAGCCTCCCTGCAAATTTTTAGGCTTAGAGCACATTCGATGCTACCAGAAATCAACACTCCCTCTTAGCGAGGAATGTGCTCTAGTAATGCAACTTGTTGAAGCATCACCCTGACTCTGTAACATTTCCCTTTGCGTTGCTGATGTCTGACATCACTGCCCATCAACTACTGCACAAATGTTGCATCTGTGCTGTTGTTGACTCTGCATGTTGTTGCCAACTACATCTGCACTGCAACTCTGCTCCAACTGCTGTTGTTTCCTTCTGCAACAACTACAATGGAAAAACATCCAAAATACTGAACTAACTGTGCTCAGTATGATGCATCCGTTGTCCGAGTTTTGACTATTGCTAGCCTCTGCGTTGTCATTGAAGTCTATACATTTTTGTTGACTCTGCTTTGTGCCAACTACATTGCTGCCAACACTATCTCTGCGTTGCTCAGTATCTGACTGCTACTAGCCACTGCATCTGTCACTCTGGCACTTGACTACACCACCTGACACTAGTCCATCCTGCTATTGCTGACTATGGGCTCCTGTAGCAAGGTCTTGATCTAAGAGGTGGACTCCTCAAGGATCTTGCCCATCTGTGGTTCTTTCGAACTATAGTACTAGATCACCCCACCTCTCCCCTGGAGGTATCTGTGTAATCATGGCAAACTCCTCCTCCTCGATCTTTGCGGTTGCAACTTGCGGATCATGTTTCTCGTCCTTGTCCTTCTTGAGAGGACACTATGTAGCATAATGACCAAATTCACCACACCAAAAACATTTGATCTTCGAGACGTCCTTCTTCCGCCTCTACTACTCCTGCTGCCCATTTGATGCAAGGGTTGCATTCTCGTCCTCCTCCTTGGGCTTTGTCCCACTGCTGCTGCTGCCATCAAGTTTGCATTTGACTAAGTCTCGCCTCATCTCTTCCTGTTGAAGAGCAGCTCACATCCCTTCCCAATCCAAGAATTTCTCTCTGCCTAGGATACTCTAGACAAATACTTGCCATTCTTCTGAGACTGAATTCAAGGCCAACCTCACCATCTTTGTAGGCTTAGGTGATGACCCTATGGCTGCCAACTAATCTCGGACTTCCTGAAGCTTCGATAGGAACGGATCAATGCGTTCCCCCTTTTACATCCTTGCAGATCTCATTTTCTCCTCCAAGTACATCTTCCACTGCTCAGAAGATCCTTGATACAACATAGCCAAGGCATCCCACATCTCTTTGGTCGTCCCATTGCCAACAATGTGACATACAACGTGATCCCTCACTCCGTCGAGGATCAATCGCTTAGCCTTCGCCATCTCAACCTTGTACTTTTTGAGCAGATCTGCATCGGCAGGTTCAACTACCACACTATCGACATAGGCTTTGAGATCATGCTCATCTAGAAGGAAGGAGATCCTAGCCCTCCAGATCACACAATTGGAAGCTCCATCCAATCGATCTTGATCTCTCAGCCCATTAGCTACCATCTCTGCCAACAAAAAGTCAAACTGCTCCCTCTCTCCTCTGCGCCACTGCTAGGCTGGCCTACACACTCCCTGTTGGAGTTAGTAGATTTGGTCCTCGCTACTACTGCTCAGCAACTGAAAAATAGAATTCCTTGGCTCAGAATTCACTGAGTAGGAAATTCCCTCAAAAGGTGTCTTCTTCCTTCTTCTGACGTTTTTCTGCCCTAGCAACTGCTGTAGAAAACTGCGTCTCACCTAAATACTGCTCAACATTGGATCTGTTACTGCGTTGCTCCCTCTGCCACTAACAAATCACGAATCTGTTGCTGTGTTGCTCCCACTGCCACTAACAAATCACGAATTGGAAATCTTACCTCTCTGTCAACTCACTCAGAGAGACTTTCCTCGAGAATCTTTCCCTTCTAGCTTGGACTACTGAAAAATAGAATTCCTTGGCTCAGACTTCACTGAGGAGGAAATTCCCTCAAAAGGTGTAATCTTCCTTCTTCTGACGTTTTTCTGCCCCAGCAACTGTTGTAGAAAACTGCGTCTCACCTGAAGACTGCTCAGCGCTGGATCTGCTGTTGCGTTGCTCCCTCTGCCACTGACAAATCACAAACTGGAAATCTTACCTCTTTGTCAACTCACTCAGAGAGAGATTTTCCTCGAGAATCTTTCCCTTTTGACTTCGACTGCGCAATCCCTCTAGGGATTTGATCTACTGCCGACGCAACACTTCGATCTCCCTCCTTCTCTTCAATGCTAGACTCCTCTGGTCTGCTCTCTTGGTTCACCTGCGGTCTAATACCATGTGAAAAATCGGTTACCTAATTCCTACTGCAGCAAACTGATATTACTTCTCCTACTTGTTAATTCATGCAAGTTATTTACTGTGTTACACTGTAAATATCAAAATAAATATGACTGCAACCTTCACTAATTAAATTATATGTGGAAACAAGAACTGAGCAAGAAGAAATAACCACACACACAAGTGACACCGTTATTTTTGGACAAATGTCCACAAAAAACCCAATGCGGGTAAACCGGTACAGCAGCTGAGGGTTTGTATTATTATGCAGTAGTTTCTGAATACAATCTTTGGATGCCTTACTAGCTATCTGATACAAAGAATATGACTGACAAAGAAATTAGTGAGAAATACCTCACAATATCACTAGAGATCCGACACTGATCCAAACACTAAATGGCAAGCCCCACACTGCCTTTGCGTCAGCCTACGCAGTCTAGCATCACAACTACTAGGCTCTGCGTCACCCTTCTTGTTGGTCGATTTTCCTTTGGAACTTCGATTCTTCTTCCCTTTCGGTCTCACACCCCGGCTATTGGCTCTAAAACTCGACTCTCCAGCAAATTTTGAATCTCCTCTTAGGCTTTGCGCTGCCTCAGCGTGGCTCTACGTTGCCCAGCATGGCTCTGCGCTGCCTCTTCTGGATCTCTCTCTGCCTCCTCTACAATGTATCCCCAGATCAGGAAACTCTCCAACCGGAAAACTATCTTTGTCCTCACTGCAAGAAATCTCCTCGATGACCTCTCCGGTGACTGCTACGCTGCTCTCTTGAGAAAATCAATCTTTGATCTCTCACTTGATGTATTTTCCAAATGCCCATCAAGCCTCTTCTTATAATCCTCTCGTTGATCAATCAACGGCCTAGATTAGATTCTAATCAATGGCTCAAATCATTTTGACTTGATCCTCGTCTTCTTCTAGAAGTTTCACCCCTAGTTTAATTAATACCCCTTTAATTATTTTAATTTCATAAGTTTAGACTTAGGCATCCATTAAAAATAATTAATTATTTTAATAAAACTGTCTCCAAGTGGAATTTCCCAAACCAATTTGGGTATTTTGGAATACATGTGTCCTAGCCTCCTTGCAAATTTTTAGGATTAGAGCACATCTGATGCTACCAGAAATCCACAACACTAGACTTCATATACATATTATATATTAGTTTTCTTTTCATGTTTATGTGGAAATGCATTTATTTGATGTTACGGATAATTTAGATGCTAAAACAAAAAATTAAAAAATGAATATTTTATATTTTTTTAATTTTGTCGACTTTTTCAAAAACCTCCCAACTTTAACGACTTTTTCAATTTATGGACCCTTTCTGATTTAATCCTAACTCCGACTCTTTCCACATTGGTCTAGAGTGCCTAAGTTGGAATGAGTGTGCCCAAGTCGATCGAGAGCACCCAAGAGTGCCCGAGTCGATCGAGAGCACCCGATGTTGAAAATTGGGCAGCTTTGGGATGAATTTCCCTTGGGAAACCCTACTACCCCAAAGGGAAGCCATCATACCCAAAGCAAATTCAAATTGGGCAAAGGAAAAAAAATATTATTAAACTGTTGAGTCAAAACCCTTGGGCAAGCAATTATTAAAAGGGAAATATATTCAAATGTTTTTGGTAAACAGATTTTGAAATTCAAAATCAAGCTTCCCTCCAAGATTTCAAGATCAACTTCACATCTTTCATGTCGACCTTCTCTAAAGATCACAACCGTTCACTCATAGAGACAACTATAAATGTATGTCTCTTCTCCATCGTTCAGATCATCGAATGGGGTATTCTTCTGAGGTTTGTATCTGTGGATATATTCGCATAGCATTTCTATGGATTGAAATTTGGCATGGAAGTCTTGGATGTTGTTCTCTATGGGTCAAAGTTTGGCATCAAAGTTTTGGATGTTATTCTCTGTGCACAATATGTCTTGCATAGGTCACACAGGTATACAATGAATAGCATCAATATACAACGTCGTCTAACAGTGCTTGACACCACAGACATTTTGTGATTTGGCTTCACATCTCTTTACAATGGTTGGCTCGATCAATGGCAACGCATTTATATGTACAGTGACTGATAATATTGCTCGCATTGGAGCCAACAAATGTGCAGGCAGCGCCCAAGGAGGCAGTATTTGCAAACCCCTGTCCTCAGGAGGTGTTGGAGATTGACAGGGTT
This sequence comes from Pinus tabuliformis, assembly GCA_031772625.1. Classification (NCBI taxonomy): domain Eukaryota; kingdom Viridiplantae; phylum Streptophyta; class Pinopsida; order Pinales; family Pinaceae; genus Pinus; species Pinus tabuliformis. Next base: position 365,575 of record CM062820.1, read on the forward strand.
GTTTTGCAAGACACTAGTAGACGGTAAGAGCTGTTGGAGATGCTGGTGCATCCATCTTTGGGCCGACCCACTGATGAGGTGCAGGCAGATGCACAGGCAACTAGCAGAGTTGCAGGACTTTCAAGGAGCAACCCTCTCCAGGAGTATATAGATAGGGCTTGCAGCATAGTGTGCCCACTTCTTCCCATTAGAGGGAGAAAGGCAGAATTTCTTGGACATGTTTTGATTGACCAGGTAGAGCCTCAGGAGTTGAGCATGGACTAGTTTCAGCATAGCAAACATATCCCTTGCACAGGTGTCCATGCATTGGATTGGCGAGAGATCATGAGCTGGTATCCTTTTGATGGAGTATCATTTTTAGTCAGGAGCATTGTATTGCAGGAGCCCTCAGAGGTGAGGGATATCACATGCTTCAGTTGGCAGCAGGATGTAGGCTGGCCACTCATCAATATTTCACAATGGCGTCAGCATGATGAGATTGACCTTGGTCTATGCCAAGGGTTGGATTGGAGAGAGGTGATGAGTTGGTACGCGGTGGATGGAGCAGCATTCATGGTTGGATTTATAGCACAACAAGAGCCATGGAGCCTTGATGTTTGTTCTTGGTGGCCTTAGGATCTAGGAGGATTCGTTGATGACAAGTTTAGTCAAATATTAGTCTGGGATCTGAGCATTGAGGGGTCCATTCATGATGGGTTGACACAAGAGCAGAGCATCACCCAGTGGTTCGTATGGGATTCGGGCATTGGGTCTCAGTTGCGTTGGGCCACCAGATTGGTCCACAGATTTGGATTTCTTGAGGGAAAGCAATCTTGGGGCGAGAGGACTCTCATGTCCCCATTTTTATTCTTCTTCATAGTACAACCAGGTTGGATTTCCAGGGCAGAGGATGGCCAGGTCAAGGGAGTAGGTTTATGTCATCAGGGGTCCCAATGGAGTTTTAAGGAGTTTTTATGAGATTTGATAGCATTCGCTTGGCATATTCCATCATCCGCACAGTTTGCCTTTCATTCCGACGCATTCTGACAACTTTCAGAAAACATAGTTATTATTGGGCCTAACTCAATTAATTACACTTAAGGTGCCATTCCGAGAGGAATACTTCACAGAACACATTAGTATAATATCTCGTTGGAACCAAAACGAGAAGATCTACATGATGGGATTGTTAGATGTGAGTTTCAGTGACTTGAGGATACATGGTGGCCAATTTACCATTTTCCTACATTAAAAAGAATATTTTAATTAAATAAAAGAGGAAAAAGTGCTCCATGATTAAAATAATAATAAAATATGAGGTTCTAGAGGGGTCCATCAAATCTACAAAAGAGGAGGAGGCCATGGGAGGACATCTTAGATTTGTGTATTGTTTTTGTATGAGAGGTTGACAACTTGGTTCTCTACTCCAGCAGTAGCCCTGAGACGGAAACCGTCGGGTGATTCAATGAGAGTGGGCGAGCACCCATCTCTTTCCTTGGTGAATCCATTCAGGGTTCACAGGTTGCAGTGTATTGTTTTTCAGTTTGTTTTGGAGGCCGATTTGCGATATTGTTGTAGATCTATTTTAGGCCAGATTATCTCAGTTGTATGGGTTGTATGTGCATGTAAGACACCAGTTATCTAATATAATAAATCTTAGAGTTTTCTTATTCATTTTATTGTGAGATTACAGTACTCTATTTGTTTATTTTTACAAGGCAATCTTCTGTTTGTGAATGAAATTTTTTATGTGAAGTGCTTGTTCCAAATTTTCTTCATTTGGGACATTACAGCATAGTAAACTCATCCATGAGTGAATCCAAGTACCGTAAGAACTCCAGTCAACCAATGCAAACTCGAACTAAGTGATGCCACATTTGTAGATGATACCAAGGTAGCTTTGCGTAGATCCCAAGAACTGCGTGATCTCCTCCAAGAGAAACTCGTGGTCCTCCAAAGTGAAACTTGTAATCCTCCAAAGTGAAGTGCTAAGAGTAGAGGCACCCAAAATAATTGTGAGATGAAGCCCCACATAATCTTCAATCTAGATATTCCATAGAATATTCCTTCAGTGCATGAGTTCCTCTAATAAATTCGATTTTCCACATGTGCAACTAGTGCTTTATCTATGGGAAATTCGATTTTATGAAATAATGGTGTATTTATGATGCAGTGTGCTTAGTCATCCTCCATATGTCCCTTGAATCAACTCTTTGACTTAAGATAATTTCCAAGTCATTTCCACGTCATTCTGTCACATGGAATAATTTATTTCTCTCTATTTTATTTAATTCTAGCCTAATTAAATGCCACAATTTCCATAAACTTAGGAAATGTGGGTTTTAAGGGCCGAGAACACATTATTAACCCCTCAAAGTGTGTAATAGTAGAAAGTTGAGGGTGAGAAGTGTAATTTTATTACTCATATCCCATACAACTTCTCTAGACAACATTTATTACATTACATATACAATTTTTATTGCGATTTTTGACCTGCAGGAAATCTAAAAAATTAAAAAATGACTACCTAGACATAACCAAATTCCACGAAAATTTTTGTGTGATCTAGTATGGTAATATACATCGACTCTAAATGCTAGGAGTCACCCAAAGCCTCACCATCAAGCCGTACTCCGGATTTGGGGTAAATTTGGAGGGAAAAACTCAATTAATTATTAAGTCCTGGTAGGGAGATGATAATTAACCAAGTGAAAAAAAACCTCCCAGAGTAATACTCACTTGTTGGAAAGGTCCCAAGCTACCTAGGCCTGTTACAGACTCAAAACTCATCATTACTAGCATCACTTATTACAATTCCCCGCAGGGTGTGGAATCTGGGTAGAAGAGAAAATTATGAGAAGTAGAAGTAGAGTTTAAAAACTCTAGTGATCTGATGATATATGATGGTACAAGTGTCCTTTGGTACATCCTTGGGCATGGAGTCTTCAAGTGCCACTCTAGTGGTCAACAAGACCCACCCTTATACTATTGAATTTGGTTAAGTCTACAAGCAATCGAACTTTTTCATTCCTTAGTTTTTCAAATCATCCCCACTATTGATTTTTCAAGTGCAATAGATACAAGCACTAATTTCTGGAAAAACCGATAATTACTTCTAATGACATAGATTAGCACTTCCAGTTTTATCATTAAGTAATTACACTTCAGAAATTCAACCATAAATGCATAAGGACAGTAGTGATCACAATAACACAAGATTTACCCTGGGAAAACCCACTTGGGGAAAGCCCAACAACCTTTTCCTTAGAGAAATTCTTCAGTTCAACAAGAGATACACCTAATTTTGATAGTTAAATACGATGATCAAACTGACCAAAACTGCTATGGTCAAACCTGGTCAAATTGTCGTCTTGTCAAGTCAATCTTCTGCCCAACAAACTCAGCCTTGTCTGATCTACCTAGGCCGAAATTCAGCCTCCCAGAATTTGCCTAGAAACTCTGCCCTGATACCCAGAAAATTCAGACATACTACCCAGAAGTTTGACATGTTGCCTAGAATATGCCCTGAAACTTAGAGAAAACCAGACGTGCGAAGTTAAGGTTAGATAGAAAAGATACTTGAGATGTCTTTGTTCTTCTTCTTTTCCTTTGCTTGGATGCCCAGAAGATGTCTTGTCTTGTGAGAGATCGAATTGTGCTCGAAGGAGGTTGAGTGCCTTATATATAGTGTTTTAGCTGGCTTGAATGGGTGTCTCTTCACTGGGGCCAACTTGAATTGAAGGTGGGCCGACTTGACAAGTTTAGAGCCAAAAATTCAAAATTCAAAATTTTCTCTTTTGAAACTGACATGAAGAACATGTCTTATATTAATCATTTCAAACACTAAAATAAAATGACATGAAGAACATGTCTTACATTTTTCATTATATATATTTCAAGGACTAAAATATTAATTATGAAGACCGACCATACATACAAAATTCAAAACCCACCACTCTGGAAACACTTGTTTCCAACACCCTATCTCATGCTATCTTGTGATTGAGGATTGAGACTCATTCTCTTCCTCACCTTTGCTTTGAGACAAGACTTTGGAGGATAAGCTATCTTCAATGGCCCAAGAGGGGGAACCCAAATGGAGGTATTGGGTGGTGCCGACAACAAGGATCGGGTGACTTTTAATTATTGGTTGTTCAATTTGAATAATAAGAGAACTCTCTTCTTTCCTTCCTCCAATACTATGCAATTGATTCATTTCATCAAGTTTACTCTTAGTATTTGGTAGGATACTAACTTTGTTGATCCTATTTAGTTAGGGTAGTTACATTTAGTTTCTTGTTTCTACCATTTTGCTCATGAAAGTCGATTGTTCCTATGTGCAGGCCAGCGAGGTTTGGATCTTGGAGCGGAAGATCAGAGAAAAGACTATTCAATGGGATCATCTCCAACCTTCACAATAACTGGTAAGTGATCCATAATTGCTTGGTAGTTACTAGAATGATGATGTTTACTACTTTAGGATTGAATAGGTTTTCTTTTTTATTTTGATTAGTTGTGCCCCCAACCCTGTCATAGGATAGCCAGAAAAATTCCATAACAAAAAAGAAACTAGAAGTTTCAAAGAAATGCTTCAAAATTTCAGGGTCTATTTCATGGGATCGGAGTCTATTTCCTTCTCTAGGGGATCCACTACCTTGAAAGATTTGTTGAGAAATCCAAGAGTGGCAGTTAAAACGATTTCTCTTAGTATGACATTATCTTGTGATGTTTTTCATTATTATTATTTGTTCTCTCGAGTTATCTTTTCTTATCATCGAGACTAATGCCAAAACAACAAATAGAAGAGAACACAAGATGTAGGCACGCTTCTGAGGCAAAACCCCACTCTAGGGGAAAACCCAGTGAAAATTATTCCTTCAGTAGATTCAAGATGAGACGACGAAGACCCATACAACTTAGACACGAGACTACCTCCATACACCAAGTCAACCTTGTCATGCTTCAGTTCTTTTGCTCCTGTAGCAGTCAGTCTTCTTCACACTTGTGTCTTTGCAGAGATCACCTATGCAACCAATCCGAGCTCCTTCATCCACTGTGATAGCACTGAGATACTATGAAATCACCATTGTAATAGCACCAAACTAAAGTTACTGTAATAGCACCAAGATGAGGTCACTGTGGTTATGTAAGAGCACCAAGTTGAGGTCATTGTGACAGCATTGAATCCTTTAGTCACTATAATGCAAGTTCATCTCTGTAATGACAACGAACCTCTACTTCTGAAATAGCACCGAGCTGAAGTCATCTGAACTGCACACACTATGATATCCGAACCAATGAAGACAATATCGCCGAAATATTGCGATATTTTCGGGGAGACGAGATATCGCTGAGGAAATATCGCGATATTTTCTCCCCAAAAATATCGTGATATTTCCGAAATATCGGCAATATCTCGGGAAAATATCGCGCTACGATTGAAAATATCACCCAGCAATAGCAAAAAATTGTCGTTGCGCTAAGTTACCAGGATACAGATACGGATCCGGATTCAGATCCGGATCCGGATACGGATCTGTTGGATTTTTGAAAAGCCAGGATCCGGATACAACGAGGATATGGCAAATACAAAAATATATAATAATATTTTTTAAAATTTTAGAAAATACATTTGATGTTTAAAATCAAAACCATTCATGAATCACAACATTAGAACTAAAATTATTAGATAATTTATGAATCTGAACACTGAAATGATGAAATTTAAAAACTAACAAACAAATAAACATATAAATATTAATAGCAACATATTGATATAATTGTTAAAATAAAGTTATAACATAAAATATATTTTATTTATTTATAAAAATTAAAAAAAAATATTTTAATTTTTAACAACCAAACATAAAGTTATGTAAGTTATGACTTATAAAAATAAAAAATTTAAAATGAAATACAAAACATACGGTTTATTAAACATAAATATATTGATTTAAAATAAATAAATTAAAATAACTTTATTATATATATTAACATCAAAATAAATTTTTTAACTAAATCAGAAATCTTTATATTGAAAGCTTATTTAAAAAACATATTGATTTAAAATAAATAAATTAAAATAACTTTATTATACATATGTATTAACCTCAAAATAAACTTTTTAATTAAATAAAAATTCTTTATATTGAAAGGTTATTAAAAAAACTTGACGCATAATTTTATTGAAATCTTTATCTATATATATATGTGTGTGGGGGGGGGATGGTATTAAAAAACTTCACACGTAATCTTAATAAAATCTTTATATATATATGCCAGATGGTATTAAAAAGCTTATATATTTATGCCAGATGGTATTAAAAAATATGACACGTAAATAAAGTAAAATAACTCTATTATATATATATATTAACATCAAAATAAACTTCTTAATTAAATCGGAAATCTTTATATTGAAAACTTATTAAAAAACAAATTGATTTAAAATAACTTTATTATACATATATATTAACCTCAAAATAAACTTTTTAATTAAATCAGAAATCTTTATATTGAAAGGTTATTAAAAAAACTTGACGCATAATTTTATTGAAATCTTTATCCATATATATATGCGGGAAGATGGTATTAAAAAACTTAACGCTTAATCTTAATAAAATCTTTATATATATATATATATATATAGATATGCCAGATGGTATTAAAAAACATAACACATAATTTTATTTAATTCTTTATATATATATATATATATATATATATATATATATATAAGCCGGCAGATGGTATTAAAAAACTACGTGTAATTTTATTTAAATCTTTATATATATATATATATATATACGCTGGCAGATGGTCACCAACTAAGTCACTAACTGACCATACGCAGATCCTAGCGTATCCGTATCCATACCAGTTTCGGATTCTGGGATCCGCGGTTCCACCTCTTGCCCTCAGCGGATCCGGTAACGTAGCCGTTGTTGCTTGAAAAGGCCAATTTTGTTTTTTTTAATTCATTTTCATTTTTGATTGCTGGACAAGGAAGGGGAGAGCTATGTGCTTGCTACCAAGGAGGATTTGAGTGTTGAATAGCCATTATCGCCACCAACAACGAAGATTTTGTTGATCTAAGATTGGAGAACAGTGAGACAATTTCATTTCTTCCATTAACAGGTATGTTCAAATAAACCCCTATGTTAATAAAAAAATTTATAGTTTTAGGATTATTCTTGCTTGCCTATTTGCCTACAAACATTTTGCTTGTTTTTTTTTTCCATTTGCTATGATTTTCATGCCCATGAGCAAATGCAAGGGTTTTCTCCATATTTGGAGAGCAAACTCCATTTTTTTTTAAACTTTCAAATGCACCCTCTTATTGTCATTTATGGTTTTTCATTGAATTCACATTGCAAAATAATGTAGCAAAAAAAATATTTTGTAAAATTAGGTGGTTATTACTTATTAATTCCAAATTATTTTTTTTGGTGCCCTAAGTTTGAGTTAGCTCACTACAAAATTCAAATATGCCAGAAGCCTTGGACCCATTTTGGGAATATGGGGAGCCTGATGGTGGGACAAATTGGGCATATCTTACATGCAAATTGTGTGGGACCAAGATGACAGGAGGGGTTACACGATTGAAATACCATCTGGCTAGACTCATTGGACATGATGTTGGGATTTGTACAGTTTCTAGTCCAAAGCTTATACGAAAAGCTCTTGAGGCAATTGATGAAAAAGACAGAAAGAAGGAAGAGACAGAAAGAAACAAGGCTAAACGTACAGGTAAATCTTTCAAGATATCTTCTCCAGATTTTGACGCTGAGGGTAGTGGGAGGGGCTCCACAGCATCACCTGCTACTGCTAGTGCGAAGTCATCATTTTTTGTTCCATGAACAGGACATGGATCACAACCTGGCATAAAATCACTTGTTAAAAAAAAGGAGAAGCAAGAAGCAGATAGAGTCATGGGGAGGTGTCTTTTCTGGAGTGACTTACCTCTCAGCATCACCAAAACCAATCCATTTTGGCAGCCAACGTGTGATGTTATTGTTGTTGTGAGCCCAGGGTACAAAAGTGCTACATATGAGGAGTTGCGGGGGCCAATTCTTCAAGCAGAAAAGAAGGACATCAACTCTAGATTAATGGAGTTGAAAAAAACATGGGAAGTTACTGGATGCACAGTGATGTCTAATGGTTGGACAGATAAGAAGGGTAGGACCCTTCTAAATTTCTTGGTACATTGTCCGAAAGGTACCATGTTTATTAAATCAGTGGATGCACCAGAACATATCAAAGATGCAGCAACAATATGTGAGTTGTTAGATGGGTTCATTTGGGAGATTGGTGTGCAGAATGTGGTGCAAGTCATAACAGACAATGCAGCTAATTATGTGTCTATCGGCAAGATGCTTATGGAGAGGCATCGCACATTGTTCTGGACTCTGTGTGCAACACATTGTCTTGATTTGTTGCTTGAGTATATGGGGAAACTCTCCTTCTTCAAGGAGGCGGTTGATATGGTTAGGAGCGTCCCCAAGTTTATTTATAACCATGCTTTTGTTCTTAGCCTCATGAGGAAGTTCACTAGAAACAAGGAGTTGCGGCGACCTGCAATCACACGTTTTGCCACAAACTTTATTACTCTTCAATCTTTGCTTCGATGTCAGTTCGAGTTGAAGCAAATGTTTGTGTCTGATCACTGGTGTAATTGTAGATACAGCAGGAGATAGGACGGGAAATCCATTGCAAAAATGGTGTACTCTGAGACATTTTGGCGTGGAGTAGAAGAAGCATGCTCACTTAGTGAACCTATAGTAAAGGTTCTCAAATTGGTAGATGGGGAGAACCCTGCAATGGCTTATTTGTATGAGGCCATGGATAGGGCCAAGGAGGCCATTCCTTCTTATTATGCAGACAAGGGTTCAGCTGGCCTTGATAGGCATATGATGTTATGGGATGTGATTGATAGTCGGTGGACAGGGATGCTTCATTGACCCATTCATGTAGCAGCACTCTTCCTCAACCCCGCATTTTCATACAAATGCGGCTTTGATTTTGATGGCGAGGTGATGGAAGGGCTCCATTCCTATATTCATAGGATGGTACCTGATCTTGAGCTTCGTAGCAAAATCAATCGCGAAATACAGTTATATCAGGATTGTGTTGGCCTATTTGGCTTTGATGATGCTATTAGGGAAAGGACCCTCTTCATGCCACATAAGTGACAAGTCATCACTCATTAAAAATTAGAATTTTCAATTTGGAATTTCCTTATAATTCTTATTTTTTTAAATTCAATTATGTAACTTTTATTTGAAAGTTTAATTATGTTTTAAGTTTTTGAATTTTTTATTTCTTTATTTTGTTGTAGATATTTGGTGGCGAAGCTATGGTGCAAGGGCACCAAATTTGCAGAAATTGGCCATAACAATCTTGAGTCAAACATGTAGCTCTTCAAGGTGTGAGCGCAATTGGAGTGTATTTGAGAAAATACACACAAAAAAGCGCAACAGGTATAACTTTGAGCTCCAGCCTTCAGTTGAGCAATTACACTTAATTGTAATTTTTAATATTCAATTTATGACCTTCAAGTGTCAAGAGTCAAGAGTCAAGACTCATTAGTTTTTTTGACACTCTTACAGGTTGGAGTTTGCACACCTCAATGATTTAGTGTATGTGCATTACAACATCCAACTTCGAGTGAGGCAAATAGAAGCACCAATGGATCCAGAGGCCATTTCCTTAGACAATATTGATGTATTGTCTTAGTGGAGGGTGGAGTCTGAGGAGCCCATCTTGGAGGAGTCACCTTCGTGGTTAGAGCCAGATGATCCATTAGAACAGGGGCAGCAAGAGGAGGAGGAGGAGGAGGAGGAGCAGCACTCGGAGGAGGAGCAGGAGGAGGACACTGTGGGAGCATCAGCATCAACACCATCTGCTATAGATATAGGAGAGCATAGCTCCATACCTAGCACACATTATTTGACATTACGTGCAGAGGCAGGGCTAGGGCCTTCTACTACTAGGGGCAAGCCTGGCAAACAACCCATCATGTTTTCTCGTAAAAGGGGGAGAGGGCAGTGATTTCAGATAGATAGTTGCTAGTTTTATTTGTTTTGCTACATATAAATCATGATGATGAGATACTTTTATATATGTGATGTTATTTTGTATTGGTTCTCCACATTTGAGTCCTTGAATGGACAATTATCAGGGATCAGCAGGTTTGTTATCGCCTTTGATGTATCATTTCTATTTGACATCATATATATCAGTGCTTTCTTCATATTTATGTGCCAATGTGTTTATTTCATGTTGTTATTGCTTTATATGTTTAAAAATCTGAAAAAAATGAATATATTATGCATTTTTTATGCGTGCCGATATTTTGCCGATACCGATATTTTCAACATTGATCCGAACTTTTCACTGTAAAGACACCGAAACATGTCTCTGAAATCCCTATCTGAACTTCTCTATGGTGAAGTTAATGCGAAGACCCTATGCTTGTATATATAGTGGTTGTCCAATATAATTAAGCCAACATGAGTATTCAAACAATTGTGTCAATATAGGCCGACATGTGATCACCTTATGGAAGCCAACTTGATGGAGATTCTTTCAACAGCAAGGAGACTTCGATGGATGGAGGAGTCTTTTCAAATTGACTTTGACAATAACTTGAAGCCTACAATGGAGGCTTGACCTATACATTTGACCCAAGCATGAAACCCATGCCTTAATAAGTCAATTCAATAATAATAAAAATTATTGTTGCTTTTCTTTTGACAAACATATTACATTTTGACTTCAAGTACAATTATGAAGACCGAACCTACATTCTTCAACACTCCCTCTTAAATAGGGAGGTATTCATATTTACATATAACCATAGAGGTACATGGAAGATCTCAAAAATGTGTCATCTACGAAGAAGTTTGGGCACCACAATGCCATGGAATAGATTCCTGACAAGGGAAATCTATCCATTGGTCTCTCATCAATTTAGGCACAACAATGCCACGAACTAGATTCCTGACCAGGACAATCTATTTGAGTAGGACTAAGATGGACTCAAGCTTTCAGCCTCTCTAGGTACCATCAGGCTTACTTGCTAACCACCAACCCAGGGATCCAGGTGTGTGTTAGAGCTCAATGACCGACGCTGCCTTTCCTACTTCAGCAACTAGACATCAATACAAGTGTCGGCCAGATATCCTCCCAGGCAATGCTTCACTTACAAAGCCTTAACACACCTTGATCCAGCAGATAAAGGACAACAAATCTCTCCCAATCAAATTGATCGGTGACCAGCATGCTATCAAAATTTCAAGTGATTTACCTGTACAAACACAACCCTAATCAATAATATACTTTCACATGTAATAATCAAATACAAACCTTCGAGGTCTTCCAGACAACTTGATGTTGCTTCTCAACTTTTCATAGTAGGACTTAGAGCTTTCCCAATGAATCTTTGACAAAATATTTCTCAATCGTGCAGCTTCCTTTCATACTTCTCATGCAGCAACATATTTCATAAATTGATCCAACTTCTCAGCAGCCCTACAAAAATATATTCTCCAATTTCCTTCTCTCACTCATGGCCTTCATAAAACGTACGGTTGTTAGTCGTGGTCTAGTGCATGACACATGAAGTAGAGAACCATATTTACTACTCCCTCTTAATCAGAGAGGATCTAATCATTCTTGTACAAGGAACCATCCTCTTATCCTAGGGAGATTCCTTTCATTCAAGCTCCCTCTTAACTTAGGGATTTCTACTTCTTCTTTACAATATCAGAGAATCTTTCATGACTTCCATCCTTCTTATCAGAGTCATTCATATATCATGCTTATCACATCAACTTTACTTACGATCATCTTCACCATCTTGAAGATGATGTACCTACACAACTTAGACAGCAAGTACAACCAAAATTATAGAAGCATGAAATTAGCCATATCAAAAACTTATAATAGCAGAAGAATTAGACTTTACAAACATAATCAGCAAGAGACTATATTTCAACTTCTTGCCCAGGTTTAGTTAAACCCTAAATCACATCAACAATTCATCAAGATATCAAACTCATTATATCTAGGGTTTCAATATTCTTTCAACGAGATGCAAAGTTCTTTCATATAGCAAACCCTATAGATAATTCAAAGTAATGTGTCTAACAATTATCAGAATTCATATGTTAGACTCCTTACTAGGATTTCATACTTATCCTAAATTTCGTACATGAGCTTTAACAATCAAAACCAATCATAGCTTAATCAACATCATGACTAGCATCTACTAGGGTTTCATGTAAACCCTAGATTTCCATCTACAAATTCTCAACAATCACTATATAGATAAATTAAAGACGGTTTATACATACTAGAGAATTTAACTACTACTAGGGTTTAGCTACTAAACCCTAGATTTTCCAAACAACATCATCGTAGACCATCAAACTTTGACTATGGCTTGTTTCCAAACCCAAGGACTCATGACCATTAACACTTAAGTAAACACATATATCTAGGAATTCATCAACATATCATAAGCACATCATATGTTAGGCAATATTAATATGTTAGGCATATACCAACCTACATCAGGCTAAGGTTTCAACCAAATGGACACATACCTAGGGTTTCATTCCTAGGACTCTAAATACATAACAAGGGTTTTTCTTATAGACCCAACCAAACCCTATTATACCAAAACTTCAAAAGTTTGGGATTTCAGACAACATCATTTCAACCCTAAGTTAGGGTTTTCATGATCGTACCAAACCCCAAACATGACATCATCAACAAAAACTTCAAATAGCATTCCCAATAACCCTAAGAAGTTTTAGGGTTTAACTTTCAGATATTAACATTATCATACCCTTAGTTCAGGGTTTTCCAGAGAACCTGTCTAGGGTTCTATAAAAATTAATTAAGAATATGAGGGTAGATTTATCAAGTGATTAATCACCCGAAACAAGAATCATTGCAATTCAATATAGCTAGAAATAACGATGTTAGTAATAGATTATCAAATGAATAAACATTTATAATAAAGAAATCAATGTTTTGTAGTTTAAGGCATACCTTTGTTCCTTGACAAACCTTGTAGGGACTCCTTGAAGTGCCATGATATTTTGTACCTGTAACAAATACTTCTAGAAAAAATATGTGATACCTAGAATACGATGTTAGCTCTCAATATATATTTTCTAACAATGGAAGATGGAATCAAATTTATCTTTCCTTCCAATTAATACTAAGATTTTTCTTTACATCCTAGATTACTTATAAAGATAATGATTTAAGGTTCTTGAATATCATTTTAGGGATTACATTTTTACCTTAGACTGACTATAAACTAGGACTATCTAAGCTCACAAAAATACGTACCTTGTGAATTACATACCTTTGATTTTATTAGACTTGTTGCAAGTGCATCTTGTTGAGTACAGAATACTTACTTGATTTTTCTTAAGCTAGTTCCTTATGCTAGTACTTGATAGATCTCCATAGGCAGTTGTACCAAGTTCCATTCCTTCAACGAGTGGAAGACAAAATATTTTTCACTGCTTTGATCTTATCATTGTAATATCACCGAGACTTCATTTCTGTGGTGGCACCGAGACCATCTTACTGTGTTGACACCGAACCCTTCACATTGTGGTGGCACCGAACCCTACATACCGAAATCTTCTCACTGTGGTGGTATCGAAATAGTGATTGCACCGAGACTGTGTTTACACTGAGACTGTGTTACAGTGATTGCACTGAGACCGAAACAATGATTGCACCTCAATCCAAATTGACCCAAGATTTACTGTGATTGCATCAAGAGTATACCAAACTTATTTCAGAGATAATCTGAGCTTGTTCTTTTGTGTAGAATGTGAGGTTCTATCACTTAATTCCATTGAAGTTTTCTCTGCAAAGTATAGCGAAGTCACATCCTAATTTTATTGTGATTGACCCAATTTCTGTGGAGTGAGGTATACCCTCCTTAAGTTGCCTTGATCACACAGAACCTATCTCTGAGAATACCTCAAAGATTGTATAAGTGGTCTTCAAACTACCTTTGACCATGACCATAGCTCTAATACCATGTTGAGAAATCCAAGAGTGGCAGTTAAAATGATTTCTCTTATTATGACATTCTCTTGTGATGTTTTTCATTATTGTTATTTGTTCTTTCGAGTTATATTTTCTTATCATCAAGACTAATGTAAAAACAACAAATAGAAGAGCACACAAGATGTAGGCACGTTGCCAAGGCAAAACCCCACTCTAGTGGAAAACCTAGTCAAAATTCTTCCTTCAGTAGATTCAAGATGAAACAACCAAGACCCTTACAACATAGAGTCGAGACTACCTCCATCCATTAAGTCAACCTTGTCATGCTTCAGTTCTTTTGCTCCTGTAGTAGTCAGTCTTCTTCACACTTGTGTCTTTGAAGAGATCACCTCTGCAACCAATCCAAGCTCCTTCATCCACTGTGATAGCACCATTATAATAGCACTGAGATGTGAAAATTTATGAATCTATACAAACAGAAATCCTATTGTAGTCATTGGTTTATCATCTCCTACTTGTTATTTCATTCAACAAGTTATTTAATTATAAACAATGATGAAAAACACTACTGTAGACTACACTGACATACAGATCATAAACTGAAACAATAGATGAGACAAACACACAAGGGACACTGTTATTTTTGGACAACACATCCCCAGAAAAACCAGTGCAGCAGATAGAGATTTTGTATTATTAAGCAAGTAGAGTCTGATTATAACTTGTTGCCTCTCACATCGGATAACCTTTCAGAGAAGTCTCAGCAGCAAGAAATACATACGAGGGTTTACCCCGTTCTCCAAGTCACAACTGATCCACTGAGTGGCCTGACTCCGGCAAGCACTGTGAAATCCTAGCGTAATTCCTGCTTGGGCCAGCGTCTTGCCTCTAGGAGACTGTGTCACCCCTTTTGCTGGATTGATTTGCTGGAGGAAGACTGTTGTTCAGCCCTCCCAGCTTAGAACCTCGCTTCTCTAGCAAAATCTCGAACTTCTGACGAATATCTTGCACTGTCACTGCAAGAGACCCTTTTGGCTTTCGTCAACACTGTGTGAACCTCTTCCTGGACTGCGTAGGCCTCTGTGCTGCCTCTCTAATGCTATTGATGCCTCTCTGCCCAGTCCTCTTTGGCTCGGAACTCCTTTCCGATCCAAATCTCTGCTTCTGCCCCTCCCACTGCAACTTAGATCACTAGTTCGATTTTCTCAGCAAACCACGCCCCAGAAAAATCGAACTGATTTGATCACTTGGTGTATCTCCAACTGACCCTCAAGCCTCCTCTTATACTTTTCCTGTTGATGAATCAACGGTCGAGATTAAGTCCCTAATCAACGGCTAAGATTAAAACAGACTTGATCCTCATCTCTTCAAGCTTCTCACCTTTATTTTTATTAATACCCATTAATATTTTTATTTTCCTAAGTTTAGACTTAGGAACCCCATTAAAAATATTAATTATTTTAATAACTCACAATCCAGGTGGAATTTCTCCAAACGACTTCTGAGTCTTGGAGATCTTATGTGTTCTAGCCCCTCCACAAAATTTCAGAGCTAGAGCACATCCGATGCTACCCCAAAATCAACACTCCCTCTTAGCGAGGAATGTGCTCTAGCAATACTTCCCAATAGAAGCATCACACTAATCCATGGCATCGGTCCTCTATGTTGCATCCTGTACTGCTATCCATGACACTGCCATTGATACATCTATACTATAGCTCCCTCTCAAAAAAAATGTTGCATCATGTTGCCCATAGCACTGCCACCGCTAACTGTTGCACTGCAACTCAGTTGCTGAGAAGTAAGCAATTGAAAAGCCACCCAAAAGTTGACATACTGATCAGTTTGGATACCTCATGATGCTGAAGCTACCTCTGCTGCTAAATTGTGCTAACCCTCTGATGCTACTGCGTTGTTGTTGGCTCTGTGCCTCCCAACCTGCTACAACCTCCATTGCGCTACTTCAGACTCTGGCACTCTAGCTCTGCCACTGTTGCTCCATCATCCCTTGCACCAAATGACTCTCATCATTCTACTACTGTCATTAAAGGCTCCTGTAGCAGTATCTAATCCAAGAGTTTGGGCACCTCAACGATCCTGCCCCTATGTAGTCCTCCCGACTACAGCTCAATATCGCCCCACCTCTTCTCTAGAGGTGCATGAGCACTCATGGCACAATCCTCGTCATCATCCTCCTTGTCATCTTTCGCTGGAGCAGCCTTCGAGTCAGACTTCTCTTCCTTGCCCTTCTTCCGAGGGCACTAAGTGGCGAAATATCCCAGTTCCCCACACCTGAAGCATCTGACTTTGGTTATGTCTTTCTTTTTCCTCTTCTGCTACCTTGGTTGTCCTGCTAATGCGAGAGTTGCATCCTTCTCTTCCTCCTTGACTTTGACTCCTTTGTCGCTACTTCCTACCTTGGTTAACCGCGTTATCTCTTCCTGTCCAAGAGTTGCCCACATCTCCTCCCAACTAGGGAGAGAAGCCCTGCCCAAGATGCTCTGGACAAAGGTCTCCCAGTCTTTAGTGACTGCATTTAGGGCAGTCTTGACCATGAACTTAAGATCTGGTGTAGACCCCACGGAAGTCAGCTGGTCTCGAATCGCTTGCAACCTGAGAAGGAAGGGATCGATTTCTTCTCCCTTCTGCATTTGATACTATCTCAGCTAGTTCTCAAGCAACATCTTCCGTTGAACGAAAGTTCCCTCATATAAGGTGGTCAAGGCCTCCCACATTTCCCTTGGTGTTTCCTTCTCAGCAATATGTGGGATCACATGATCCTTGACCCCGTCCAAGATCATGCACTTCGCCTTCGCTTGAGGCTCCTGATATTTCTTGAGAGGATCAGCATCGACCGATACAACCACCACTTTCAAGGCATAATCCTTGATGCGATTCTTGTCCAAGACTGCCAGGATCCTAGCCTTCTAGATGACAAAGTTGGCTGCTCCATCCAATCTGTCTTGATCCCTCAGTACATTGACTGTCATCTCTGCTCAAACAAGTGTAGAACAAGGTCTCTTCTCCTTCTCTCGTTGTTGCCCCAACAAGACTTGGATCTGGATTTCTTTGGCACTAGAAATCCTCTAAGGAACAATTTCCTTCTAGACTCCCTCTGAGTCCTGATTTCCTTCACAGAAATCCTCCTGCCAAATAATGTCGAATCACCACTCCCCGATCTTCTTTTGTTGCTGCTCAGCAACCTGAATCTAGATGTCTTTGGCAAGAAATCTGTTAAGGCAGTGACTCCCTCTACCTTGGTTTCGTCTCCACAAACACTGTTCTGCAACAACAACAATAGTGTCCCACTAGCACCACAGATCGAATCTGCACTACTCCTACAGCCCCGGCAACTGACTGATTTGAGCCCCTCAGGCTCTGCGTTGGCCCAGAGAGCTGACGCAGTCACTGTGTGAGCTCCTCTCGGCTACTGCGTCTCCTCCTCCTGGCTCAGAAAGCTGACGCAGGCACTACGTGAGCTTCTGTGTCACTCCTCTGGCACTACGTCACTCCTTCAGTTGCTTCTCTGGCTCTGAAACAACGCTGTCACTCGAGACAGCTGCCTCTTTGCAGCAGATTTGCTGGATCTCCCGACTGATGGCTTTAGTGTCCTATGATCTGCAATGCTCTGATACCATGTGAAAATTTATGAATCTATACAAACAGAAATCCTACTGCAGTCACTAGTTTATCATCTCCTACTTGTTATTTCATTCAACAAGATATTTAATTATAAACAATGATAAAAAACACTACTGCATACTACACTGACATACAGATCATAAACTGAAACAATAGATGAGACAAATACATAAGGGACACCGTTATTTTTGGACAACACATCCCCGGAAAAACCCAATGTGGGAAAATTGGTGCAGCAGATAAAGGGTCTATATTATTAAGCAAGCAGAATCTGGGTACAACAGGATACCTCTCACACCGGTTAACCTTTCAGAGAAAGGTTGGCAGCAAGAAATACATACAAGTGTTTACCCCGTTCTCCAAGTCACAACTGATCCACTGAGTGGCCTAACTCCAACAAACACTGCGAAATCCCAGCACAATCCCTGCTTGGGCTAGCGTCTTGCCTCTAGGATACTGCGTCACCCCTTCTGCTAGATTGATTTGCTGGAGGAAGACTATTGTTTAGCCCTCCCAGCTCAGAACCTCGCTTCTCTAGCAAAATCTAGAACTTCTGACGAATATCCTACACTGTCATTGCAAGAGACCCTCTTGGCCTGCGCCAGCGCTGCGTAAGCCCCTTCCTGGACAACGTATGCCTCTGCGTTGCCTCTCTGATGCTATTGATACCTCTCTGCCCGGTACTCTTTGGCTCGGAACTTCTTTCCGATCTAAATCTCTGCTTCTGCCCCTCCCACTGCAACTGAGATCACTAGTTTGATTTTCTCAGCAAACCATGCCCCAAAAAAATCGAACTGATTTGATCACTTGGTGTATCTCCAACTAACACTCAAGCCTCCTCTTATACTTTTGTTGTTAATGAATCAACGGCCAAGATTAAGTCCCTAATCAACGGCTAAGATTAAAACAGACTTGATCCTCATTTCTTAGAAGCTTCTCACCCATATTTTTATTAATACCCATTAATATTTTTATTTTCCTAAGTTTAGACTTAGGAACCCAATTAAAAATATTAATTATTTTAATAACTCACAATCCAGGTGGAATTTCTCCAAACGATTTCTGAGTCTTGGAGATCTTATGTATTCTAGCCTCTCCACAAAATTTCAGAACTAGAGCACATCCGATGCTACCCCAAAATAAACACAAGATACTGTGAAAGCACCACTGTAATAGCACCAAACTGAAGTCACTGTAATAGCACCGAGATGAGGTCACTGTGGTTATGTAAGAGCACCGTGTTGAGGTCATTGTGATAGCACCGAATCCTATAGTCATTGTAATGTGAGTTCATCTTTGTAATGACAACAAACCTCTATTTCTGAAATAACACTGAGCTGAAGTCATCTGAACTGTGCACACTGTGATATCCAAACTTTTCACTGTAAAGACACTGAAACATATGTCTTTGAAATCCCTATTTGAACTTCTCTGTGGTGAAGTTAATGCGAAGACCCTGTGCTTGTATATATAGTGGTTGTCCAATATAATTGAGTCGACATGAGTATTCGAATAGTTGTGTCTATATAGGCCAACATGTGATCACCTTATGGAAGCCGACTTGATGGAGATTCTTTCAACAGCAAGGAGACTTCGATGGATGGAGGAGTCTTCTCAAATTGACTTTGACAATAACTTACAATGGAGGCTTGACCTATACATTTGACCCAAGCATGAAACCCATGCTTTAATAAGTCAATTCAATAATAATAAAAATTCTTTTTGCTTTTCTTTTGACAAATATATTACTTTTTTACTTCAAGTGCAATTATGAAGACCAAACCTAGTTACATTCTTCAACAAGATCCTGGATGGATCTGGATCGGACCTGCAGATCCTACACAGGGGTGACAGATCTTGTAACATAGGTTTGATGCCAAGGTGTGCATGTTGCCTCTTTTGGCATATGTAGGGAGAGATGGTCAACAATAGA
Organism: Pinus tabuliformis; assembly: GCA_031772625.1. NCBI lineage: Eukaryota > Viridiplantae > Streptophyta > Pinopsida > Pinales > Pinaceae > Pinus > Pinus tabuliformis. Next base: position 385,172 of record CM062820.1, read on the forward strand.
TTCTAACCCTACTGTTGTAGTTATTGATGTAATCTTATGTTTATCATAGTAATATAAGACAGATTTCAAGAATATATATAAAACATGATTTTTACATGTTGAATTAGCTATTCAAAGATGAATATTGAAAAGGCGGTCAAATTAAACAAAGATTCAAGTAAAATATAGTTGTCTGTACTATTTTTTTATGTGCAACTAAGAGAGAATGCTACTAACGAATGCAATTATCTCTTCATAAATAAAACACAAGCAGGCTGTCTTCGTAAGTCCTACAAAGTGGCTTAATAACGGGCTGATTAATTTGCATAGGTTGAGTTGTTTGTACTATTTCCTTTCTTTATGTACAACTAAGAGAGGATGCTACTAACGAATGCAATTATCTCCACATAAATAAAACACAAGCAGGCTGCCTTCATAAGTCCTACGATTTGGCTTAATCATGGGCTGATTAATTTGCATAGGTTGAGATCTTAATGTTCATGACAAACCTAGATGGCAAATGACTATGTATGGAACAATTAGATAAAATCATTATAAAGTCAGATACCACAAAATATTTGGAAAAAGTAAGTCACTTTCATATCTTTTAGAAAAAGATAATGACCAATAACATACCAAAACTTGTCCCTGTTATTTGTAGGCACATAAAACATGGTTTGAGCTGGGACACCACATTCTCCACCTGAATCAAGGTTCTTATAGAAAGAACCTGTATTTGGCCAATCACGTTCATGGTTTCCACTGTAATAGAAAAAAATGAAAAATTAGTTAGAAGAGCATGTCTCAAAATTGAACTGTCCTAGAAGTCATGATAGTATGAAGAATTATAGAAGCTAAAATAAGCTAAACAACTCGATCATAAACCTGGCTATCATGTAAGGAACATGTGAAGCAATAGGCTCTATTTGTGATGTAAATTGATCCCATTGAGAGATGTATCCATTTGCATAAACAATGTCTCCAATATGGAAAACTATGTCAATATTCTCCAAGTCCTCAACTAGCCTATCAGTAGTGTTAAGAGACCCGGGCTGGAAGTTATTATACTCATTAGACCCATCACGTTCTGCCTGTAAACAATAAATTTCCAGTAAAACAGTATTCTCGAAGTTTCAATAAACAAGTCTTCAACATAACGAGCTTGTATTGATTCCTACAATTAGTGAAAATTCATCACATTTTGGCAGGGAAGAAGCTTCATAAAATAAGAATGGACAAACGAAGATGTGTTTCCTCTTTGACAATAAGTCACGGATATGGTCTTGGGAAGTACCGAAACATTGGCAAATATTTATTAGCATCAAATTAGAACTACAAATTCAACGTTCTAAAAAGATTTATGAATGCCTTATGCACCTACAATTTCATAGAAAGATTGCTTGATTTTTCTAAATAACATCATTTTATTAGATAAGACATCCTCAGTTTCAATTACTGAATCTCTTTTGTAAATATTTTGTAAAAACCAGCCAAATGGGAAAGACTGTCTACTAAAATTCTCCATAAAGCTCTATTTAGACATTAGAGCCAAAAAGAAATGGAACTAACCTTCCCCATGTCCCCAAAAATAATCACACGTTGTAGAGAATCTTGTCCAGGATATGGAGATGATGTAAATAAATTTACTTTTCCCCAGACATATGAACCGTTGAATAGCCTATGACCAACTCTGTAATAATATCTGTACCATTCATGTCCAAGTCAAAGGACCGCATAAGGAAAAAATGTTGGGACAGAATACCTAAAAGATTTAGCCATTATCACTTTGTATCTTTTTTCTTGCAAGTTCAAGATTTCTCTAAATAAAATAAATTTCCAAAAATAAATGTACAGAATGGTAAATCTAACTCCAACAACCAATGTGTTAGATAATAACAGCCAACTAAAACAAAGTCAATGATCACAATCTGGAAACTAGCCTTACTTCATGTTTGGCCATAAGTCATGTAGAAAACTCGTGTGTATAAAACCAGGGTCACGCCAGCCAACAGTACGAGCAGGTGCACCTACAACACAAATCAGTATGTGGATGTATCTAGACTTATCCGCATTCCAAACACTGAAATCTTTCTTCCATATCACGAATCAAGTAATCAGCATTTTTGTCGTAATTTAAGTAAAATTATATTCACAATCCTTAAACACATATTATATATATAAGAATCAAGTGAAATTATATCCAGATTCCTACACAGATGCAGGCACACCAAAAATGACAAACATGAAGCCACCAGATATCATAATACATTACAGTCCACACAATTATATCCACATGCAGGCACACCAAAAATGGCATATGAAGCAGCCAGTATCATATTTCATTACAGTCCCCACAATGATATCCAGAACTCCTAATCCTCTCCAACTGTATGCACATTAACTCGAAAATATATATTTCGGTTTTACTGACAGTTTTGACTATTGTTGGGACCCTATCTTTGACAAGGAATAACCTTTTTTTAATATAATAGATTGGGCAAATTTAGGAACATATTTATAATTTTATAAAGATCCTTCTATAAGGAGATGCCATGTGACATAGTTGACATGGTCAAACCTTCAAATGAATAATAAATGCATGCTTTAAAAGGAATTCATGGAATAAAAGATGACAAGCAACATTGTGGCCGTATTTATTCACTCAAAAGGAAAAAGGGAACACTCCGCTCAAGAAGGATTCTAGGGTCCTCTGAAAACAAATTATTATTTTATTAATTATGGTTTGATTTGAAATGTATAAATGGAGGAGGAATTCATTTGCTAAAGGCATGGTTAGTGTAATGTACCCTTCGAATGAATTACCCATGGTGAGGGACATTGTAGCCTATTTAACCCCATAGGCTATAGTCATTTGTAAAGGGGGAAACCAATTATTCAATGTTATTGGGATAACATTGGGTAAATTGGGGTAGTTTGAAAAATGTGGTGATTTTGGTTGATCACTAACCATTTGGGGTTGAACAATGTCATGGTTTTGGTTGACTACTAACCATTTTGGGTTGAACAATGACGTGATTTTGGTTGACCACTAATCATCTTCACTCCCCACTTAAGGTGCAAAAGAGTTTCACCATCGTACTACCCCCCCTAAAGGTGTAAGAGCATCTTTTCAATGTGCTCCCCCACTTGAGGTGTGGAGAGTACCATCTTTGTTTCATGTTTTAATTTCATAGAACATATAAAATTGGATCCAGATCATGCCCAAAATCATCTAGAATAATTGTTTGAAAGATTTCCACTTCAAGGATTCTAGAATTTAGCCTCTAGGGGGCAGCTCAATTGGCAATGACCGTGTTATCAAGTATTATGTAAACTAAGAGATCTGAGCTTCAAATCCGTCTCGATTAACCCGTGTCTGCAAAAGGGGTGTACGTAGGCACCTAGAGATTATAGTGGTAGTGGTTGGAATCAACCGAGTGTCATGCAAGGAAAAAACCTGCCTAGTTGTCGATTCCTCTAGATACAAATTAAAAAAAAAAGGATTCTAGAATTTACTACCAAAATGGTGTGATTTTAGACTAATGCTCATTTTGGCACAAAATTGAATCATTGAATCTAATATGGTAATATTTGTGAATTAGCGAAACTTATTAGAGGACTGTCATGATTGCTAAGATACCAACGGCACTCGTCAAAGGACAGTATCTCAAGTGGTAGTTAGCGGGTTTAATTCTCCCTCCACCTGCGTTCCATTCTTCGGAGACATGTTAGCATGTGTGGCAAAAATTTGAACATGTTGAAAATTGTGACAAGCAATTCCTATAAGCCCGAAGGGGCAGGAAAAATTGAATACATTATATTGAGGTGAATATTAGCAGTCGTCGTGATTCGATCTTGGGTCTTGCCTAGAACAGTCCTTCGAATTTACTGATTCACCAATTACTGTTAACAAAAAAAGATACCAGCAACACTCTATTTTCTTTTTTCTGCAATGGCATTTTCAAAATCTTTATGCAATTGAGGAATTCTAAGTCTGGTACAATTTTATTTATTAGTCATACTAAATTCTAGAATAAGTTCACACCTTTCTTGATACGATTCATGGTACAGATAAGGTTCATATTTCAATAAATCAGCCAGCACATGATTTCATGACTTGGCATCTTCCTTTTCTAGCACAAAGAAACATTCTTTGCTGATCTAAAATTTCCATTGAATTCTAAGTCTGGTACAATTTTATTTATTAGTCATACTAAATTCTAGAATAAGTTCACACCTTTCTTGATACGATTCATGGTACAGATAAGGTTCATATTTCAATAAATCAGCCAGCACATGATTTCATGGCTTGGCATCTTCTTTTTCTAGCACAAAGAAACATTCTTTGCTGATCTAAAATTTCCATTCATGATGAGTGGGTTCTACTACTAAGCATTATTGTGCTAACAAGAAGATTTAAATCTGATTCAAATGGTGATCCCAACTTGATTTGCTATAGCACGTTAATCTGATTTGTGAAAATTTGGTGACCCAAATTCCTACTACAGCAACTAATTAAATTCCTCCTACTTGTTAATTTCTAAATCAAGTTATTTGCAGTGTTACACAGTAAACATCGAAATAAAATCTATTGCAGCCTTCACAATATAAAATACTGCGGAAACAAAATACCAGACAGGGGAGAAATAAACACACACACAATTACACCATTGTTTTTCGACCAATGTCCCTGAAAAAACCCAATGTGGGAAAACTGGTGCAGCAACTAAGGGTTTTATTATTATGCAGTAGTAATCTGAGTACAAATCATTAGATGCCCAAACTGGCTATCTGATACAAAGAATAAACTAGCAAAGAGGTAGTGAGAAATATTCTCACACTGTCACAGGCGATCCGACACTGATCAGGCTTTGGAAGGCTAGCCCCACGCTGCGTCTACGTCAGCCTACGCAAATCTGCGTCACAGCCTCTAGGAACTGCGTCACCTCCTCCTCTGATCTTCTGCTCACTGGAACTTCGACCCTCTGACCCTTTGGTCTCACATCCTGGCTTCTAGCTCTAGATCTCGACTGCTCCCAGCAAAAATACGAACTCCCTCTGAAGCTCTGCGCTGCCTCTTTGAACCTCTCGTTGCCTTCTCTGCCTTGCACTCTCCGGAACTGGAAAATGCTCCTCCAGTCTACTATCCCTACCCCTCACTGCAAGAAAATCACTTGATCTCTCTCCGGCAACTCAGCGTTGCTATTCTTGAGAAATTCGATCTCTAGATCTCACTATCTCGATGTGTTCTCCAAGTGCCCATCAAGCTCCTTATTATAATCTCTCGTTGGAGCATCAACAATCAAGATTAAAACATAATCAAAGGCTAAGATTAACTGGGAGTTGACCCTCGTCTTATCTAGAAGATTTGCATCAAATTTAATTAATACCCTTTAATTAATCACATTTCCTAAGTTTAGATTTAGGAATACAATAAAAATGATAAATTATTTTAATTAAACCATCTCTAGGTGGAATTTTTCCAAATGATTTATGGGTCTTGGAGAATGCATGTGTCTTAGCCTCTCTGCAAAATCTCAGGGCTAGAGCACATCCGATGCTACAGAAATCAACATGATTACAGTGTTCACCAAGCAATGAAATGATTGATGTGTTGGCTCATTCTGGAATTTAGAGCTTTGAACTAAATAAACTAGCACATTTGAGACATTTGGCATAATTAAAAATAAATATTAATGCAAATCGGCCAGTTTGTAGTTTACCACAAGCACTTAATTTGCAGCACTTGTTCCTCATGGTATATTGTTGGCACTATGGTATGCAAACTTTTGTGACTGTCACTCATTTAATGATCAGATTTATGCGCAAATTTCATTACCTATTTGCTCCATAACCACTTTAATTGAACAATCTCACTACAGCAACATATGTGTATCTTATAAAAAGGATGATGTTGAAACTCGATGTGACTTGGAAGGCAAACCAACGAGGATTTTGTCAAAATAACTTCACTTTCCAAAACCAGTTTGTCTAAAACATTTGCCACCATATGCATATTTTGATCAATCACATTCTTGCCAGTGTTATAAGGACCGAACCAGACCAGCTGATTCCAGTGTTTTTAATACCGGAACCGGTGACCGGACCGGTCCACCTAATGAACCGGTTTACCGACCGGAACCGGTCTAACCGGGACTGGTTTGGTCTAAACGAACCGGTTTTTAAAAAATACATTAAATAATTAATTTTTAATGAAACAAAACTATTTTTAAGATGTAAAACCATGATTCCAAGCCAATAGAGACAAAATATGCAAAGTTTGCTCATTTATATACCATGCAAAGGTGAATATATCAAAATGGCACCGAGTGCAATACATATCATCGACAAAATAGCAAAATACATTCTTTCCCCTACAGTTCCTTGAGACAAGCTTATATTTGTACCAAATTTGTGCAGTTGTATATCTGACTAATGAAAGCAGGTTATTTTAATCTATGAACTTGTCTTTGTTTTATGATTCAGTTTTAGGGATTTTAGTTACCAAGAGTTATTCTATTATCACCTTGCTGATTTACATTTTTCAGACATTCTCCATCACCTATTCAATTTGGCACTTGTACAAAAATTATAAATATCCCATCATTTCATTTCTAATAACTTTTTGTTAATTGGTTGCAATTATATTTGGGCAAAACAGGGCACAGCCCTGGGAAGTTATGACAGGACTGTTTATGAAGATATCCAGCAGAGGAGGATGCCGCAGCCTGCCATGCATGCTTTGAACCATATTTGACCAGCATGGAGTGTGCACCAGTTTAGAAATATTTTGGAGGTTATCATGTGGAGGCACCCAACATGCTGAAACCCTTAGTGTTATCTTGGGAAAAAAGAAGTTGGAGAAACAAAAAGCCTAATTTAGCATACCAAATTAACCCTGAGCAGTGCACATTAGAAACAGCATTAAGCATAAATTCATGACCAAGTTATCAGTGCCATCCTTATTCCTCTACACCATCTAAGTCTCCTTGTCATTTTATTATCTAGTCTTAGTGTCTGAGTACAAAAGCCACTCTAGGCTATCTTTGTAAATCAACAAGATCTTGACCAGTGACTATTGTTCCATGTCCCCTATGGTTCCTTTGGACAAACTTATATTTATACCAAATTGTGAATTTCTGTCTCAGATTAATGAAAGCAGCTTTGTTTGATCTATGAAGTTGTATTTTGCTTTATATGGCAGGCCCAAAATGACTTCTGGTGCACGATAAGAGCGTGACTGTACATACGAACATAAGTGATCTGTTTGAAAGCAACTGCTCCCAAGATCTATAACTTTTATTTCACACCGACTGTAACTTTTTACAAGAATGTTTTCAGGCTTCAGATCACAGTGGTCGCTCTGTCCATAAACCGGCCGGTTTAGGACGGAACCGGCCGGTTAGCTATAAACCGGCCGGTTCCGCCCTAAACCGGCCGATTTTTACCGGTTAGGGCTGTTTTTTGGGCGAATGATGGAGCAAACCGGGTTAGATGGGCCGGTTCGGACCGGCCAGGCCTCCAACCAGCCGGTTAGGCCGGTAACCGGTTTTTTCCACCGGTTTTTAAAACTATGGCTGATTCAAACCGGTCCGACCATTTTGAGGTAAAAACTGGTTTGAACTCACGACTTGAACCGTTTTTGTCCAATTCGGTACGGTAAAGTGATGTAGAACGTAAATAGTGGGGCATGTTTTACTTTTTTACTTTTAATGTTTGTCTTAGTTGGGCACTAGCCTAGAATAGGTGCCTAATATTCAAGCATATGGCCCTACTATTGCTATGCATTTCATGGTAATGTTAAATTCTCCTTTATCTTTCATTTTCATCATTTTACTTAAATTTTTAACATTACCATGAAATGACTCAGGATGTTTGAGAGTGGTTTTGACCTCATTGGATTTCATATGGAGAATGTAGAATTTTAGATCTCACTCAAAATCCAACAGACTTAACAGTTTTCCAGGATTTCAGGATTGGGGGGATTGCAATGCTACATTGGATTTTTTCACGTACAAGGGTATGGAACTAGTATTTAATCAAGAGCACCAAGCCCTCTATGTACCTTGATGTTAGTGGCATTGGTTGCTTAACTCCTCTATCATGAGCCTACTAAAAAAAATACCCATCACTCAAAGAAAATCTTGACTTAGAGGGTGATATTGATGACGAAGATCTTAATATAGGAAAATGATTTTGATGATACGTAGGTATTTGCTGTAGCATAATTTTTTTTTGGATGCTAGAGGCCATGAGGAGCTTGTTTTCTGATGTATTTTCGGTTTAGAGATGGATTGCACTCGGTGCTATTTTGGTTATGTGCACCCTTACATACTATATAAATCAGAACTTTTGCTTATTTGTGTATAAATGGTTTGGATTCATATGGATGCATGAATATATATGTTTTTCTTTAAAATTTGAATATTTTATGTGTTTTTAGTTGACTAGTTTTTTGGTCCATTTTTTTACCAGTTTTCGTACGGTTCTAACCGATTCCAGGTCTAGGGGGTTTGTTGGTTCAATAACCGGTCCAGTTCTGATAACTATGATTCTTGCAACATCTTTAAACACACCTGATTTCTTGGGTTAACAATCTTAAGTAAATTGATAATTTCCTCCCATTTTCTCACTCAACAATTTAGCTAGATTGACCCTTTAGGAATTCCCCCTGCGTTAAGGTAGTTTTCCCTTAGTCTGAAGTGTGGGAAAAGGCTACCGAGGTGACAATGGTTAGCCTGCTTGTTGTTCGTCTAGGCTCTCCCATTGATGATAGGACTTTTCCCCCTAGGGTAGAGTTTGAGTGATAGTAGAAGATAGATGAAACAAAAGGAATATGAGGGCAAGGGAAGAAACCTAAACCTCAATCAGTCATTTCCAATGTAGCATGTTGCTCCTCTATGGTCTTGTTATGCCTTTGTCATTCCTAATCTTGCAAAATATAACCTCTAGATGGCACCATGGAATATATACTCACACATAATTGAAATTAACATAAATAAAACCACAACTTACATACACGAGATACATTATCCTCCAAAGTTTGGACCTAGCTTGCTCACAAGTTCTTTCATTGATCATTGAACCCAACCCAAGTTGCAAATGGAGAGAGAAAATCCTTTATATAGGTTTGAGCTCTAACTCCTCATACAATAAAATACAATTTATTTTCCTAGATCCACTTTTTTCTATGAGGAATACAATAAAGTAAGACTCTCAACTATTGATTTTTAGTAGCATCGGATGTGCTCTAGCCTTGAAATTTGGAGGAGAAGCTAAGGCACATGAGATCTCCAAGACCCAGAAATCGTTTTGAGAAATTCCACCCAGATGAGGAGTTATTAAAATAATTAATATTTTTAATGGGTTCCTAAGTCTAAACTTAGGAAAATAAAAATATTAATGGGTATTAATAAAGATAAGGGTGAGAATCTTCTAAGAGACAAGGATCAAGTCTGTTTAATCTTAGCCGTTGATTAGAGACTTAATCTCGGTCGTTGATTCATCAACAGGAAAAGTATAAGAGAAGACTTGAGGATCATTTGGAGACTCACCGGCGAATACTCAATGTCTCTAGGAAAATCGATTCTCAAGTAAAGGAGATCGATTTCATAAGGAGAGTTGTAGGGTGGAGGAAGAGGAGGGCATCAACTGCAGGCAGTGACTAAGGAGGAGGTGACGCAGGGACAGTGGGAAACGGCGCAGAGAGAGACGCAATCTAGAGAAGAGACGCAACCCTCACGCAGGCAGACGCAGAGCCACTCAAAGCCACGCAGAGTGACGCAGACGTGACGCAGGAGTGGGAGCAAGGTCTCCAAAGTGTTAAAAAGTCTCAAAGGGAAAGTCTTAGGTGTTGTCTTTCAGTTTCTCCATAAAATCATTCCTTGTAAAAGCAATTGTTGCTAAAGATTAATAAAGCCCTCATCTGCTGCATCAGTGTTCCCGCATTGGGTTTTTCAGGGACAATTGTCCAAAACAACTATGTTGATGTGATTGGTTCTTGTGCATGTATTTTTCTCTGGGTAATTTTGTGGTAACTGCAGTAGAATTTATTTTGATATTTGTTGAAGGGATTTCGTAAATAACTTATTGTGAATAATAAGTAGGTGAAATAAATCAGTTGCTGCAGTAGAATTTCAGTTTAGAAAATTTCATATCAACAACTTGCTTACTAAAAGTAGCAAGAAGTTTGCTGAGATCTCAACTTCCTTCAAAGAAAATAAAATATTATTCTCTACTAACTAACTCCAAAAACTAGGGCAATAATTGTAAAATAACGGAGTTAGTTGCAACCTTTTTTTCCAAATATAGCCAATGAGCTAACAACTTCTTCAACTAATTCCCCTGAGAATGTGACTAGCTCCCAAAATGGTTACATTGATGATTGGACAATATGATTATCTTTAACATCCATTATTATTGTATTGGACTAAAACTAAATCTATTGTACAAGTTGTAGTGTTGGTTTTGTATGATGAGTTTCATTTTGGGTTTCTAGTGGTTTACATATTGTATTTTCGGCAACAACATTACAACAAACAAAGCCTCCATGTCAAGAAAACAAGAAATGTAACATTTCAATGGGGTGATCCTAGTGGCTATTGCTCTTATTCTTCTCATTTTTAAGGTCATCCCAATTTTTACATATTGTACATGGATTTCCCAGAGTCATTCAAGTCTAATGCTTCCACCATTCCAACCTCAAACATTTTGAAAAAAATCAGATAGTATTGACTTGGATTGGGTACTAAATGTTTGAATAAATTCTTATTCAATCACCTTCTTAACCTGCTAGTGGAGCAACGTGTGCATCTATGAACAAAATTATCCACATAGATCCATGGTAGACGATGAAGTAAACGGACAATATCTTCCACCTAGTGATGGACACCCATAACAGACAATGCAGTAAACCTTGCAATTTGCTAGGCTATAACAATTTTTTGAAAGCAATATGTCTTATCAATGATGTTTTCAGAGGGCCTTTGTTATTAAATTGTGCATGTGCTGAGACATTATTCTTGTTCAGTAACTTTAGCTAAATCATTGCTTTAGTACAAAAATTTAGTCCTAGATCTCATTCGAGTCATCTTCTTTGAAATGCATACTCTTTTCCAAGTAAATATCCACCATATGCATTACTAGTGGCACACGTATTTCATATCTACGCCTTCATAAATTTAGTAGTGTGGTTATGAGGGTTTAAACCAAAATCTCTATCCAAATTGGCATTCTATTTTATTTACAGTTTACAAATATCAAAAACATGAAAACAAATGGAGAGAGAGAGAGTACAAGTACCACACATGCTGTTACGACCGAATGTCAACGTCCCAGCTGGGGACAAAAATTTTGACTCCTCTCCTTGAGGACCCCACTGAACAATAGGTGTCGCTTCCTCAATGCCATAACCACTTGTCCATGTAACCACCATCTGTTTGTTCAGGAAAGAATTACTTTACCAAGTTACTGAAGCTCAATACAGGAAACTGCATTTTCAGAGTTTAAAACAGTCCAGAATCTAGACATCATTGTTCAAAATCATATCATTGTATCACAAAACTATATCGACTCATGAAGTTTAGAGAAATCCATCTCAGTACACTAAGTTTTATATACTTCCTGTTGCAGTACACATTATAAATATAAAATGATCCCTATATGCTATCAAACAATATAAGTCCACTTGTCCCTATAACTGGCATCCTCATATACTATGAATAATATTTTCAAAATACCACAAGTCAACCTGTCCTTCAGTAGAGACAACTGTATTTAATATTTACAAACAGTTTAACAAGATTTTAATTGTATCTCAAGACTATAGTAAATCATATAGCATCTTCAAACAAAGGCATTCTATTATGGTTGAGCTTAAAAATTTTCCAGAACAAATATTCAAAAAGAATTAGCTTGAAATGATTCCATTATTTTTCTTTTCAGATCTAACCAGAGAATAATTGACATGACTGCCACTCTTTTTGAATGAAATTTTTCATATTCAAAAGGAGACGATAACATGGCATATTCAATTTTCTTCCCTCGATGCAAAATACCATGACCCAATCTTGTGACAAAATGATATTGCGTGCACAAGCAATCTTTAACACATGCAAAAATTATCTAAAGACACACTTCCGAGAGTACTTTTCCACTTGTTTCTGCCCAAAGTTGCACCTAATAAGTGATAAGGCCTCAAAGCAAAAGAGAAACTTTAAGGGAACTAATAGAGGTTGTCCATTGTCACTACAACAATATCCTCTCTCACTTTAGAACAACTCTCCTCTGGAAGAAGGGGGGTATCACTAGAATAGGATCACTGAAGCTATGAAATGGAGGCTCAAGGAGATATGAAGAATTAGTTTTAGCAAAATGAAAATTGTACCAGCGGAAAATTAAGTGGATGGAGGACTGAAACTAGTGCCTATCCAGGTTAGTCAGATAGAGTCAAGAAAGGAAGTTAAGCAGGCCTAAAATAGATTAATGAGGTTGATGAGAAATGCTATTATAATATGCGAAATCCCATCTATGAATCACAAATAAGATTGCTAGAAATAAAAGCTTGTAATCCCTTACAAAGGTGCTCTACCTGTGCACATGTGTAACATATAAAGGGTGGTTTCGCTCCAAATTAACCATACGTGCTCCACCTTTCAATGAAATGGTATTGTTACCCACCACCAGTGGGTGACCCCTACAGGAGAATTTTCCTTCTAGATTTGTCTTCAGCCGGTAGCTAGCAACTCCTTAAGGCCACCTAATAGCTCGATGTACTTCTATTCTCCACTACCTGAGCTAGCCATTGTGAGCCCTCGCTCATCTGTCATGATTGTATGCTTGAAGGTGGGTCATCCAACCCCGAAGGTATGAATTTTCATTATGTAATTGGGTGTTTATGCTTGCTTTTCTTGGGCACACTTGGGCATGGATTAGTGGGGGGCTTTGGTGGAAAGAAATGACTTTGACTATACTCTTGTTTCCTTATCTTAGCTTTGGGCGTTAATCTTGTATCCTAGTCTATGGAATCTCCTTTATTGGCCATTAGCTTTAGGAGTGGCACTACATGGGAAACCTTGATTTTGGTTGCGTGGTCCCGCTTCCCGATACCATATATCTCACTTCCCTCCACTCATTACAAACCCTTTTCACATTCTCCCCATCTGGGTCCACATTTGTCCATTGGGTTCAGAAGGTGCTAGCCTCCCCCTCCCCTTGTTCACATCTTGGGTCGGGCCTGTAACTATGCTCCGAAGGTTGATGCAGCTAAAAAGAAAGATAAAAGCGTAATATGGCCACATACAACATGAAATGTACCACAAAATGCAAAAGATGGTCGAGACAATAAAATTTAGCATGTGGGCAAAAGCCAAACATGAGCTCTACCCCGTATCATTATGGTCATCACCTAGGTTCCTAGAGCCCATGTGAGTGCCCCTCTCATCATTAAGGAACCTATGATTTGTTACTTTTTGTAGCATCAGATTTGTTCTAGCCACGAAATTTGGTGGAGAGGCTAGAATACATGAGATCTCCAAAACCCAGAAATCGTTTCTGGAAATTCCACCTAGAAATGACTTAATTAGATTATTAATCAATTTTTTTTAATGTTTTCAAAGTCTAAACTTTGGAAAATTGGTTAATTAATCAGAATTAATTAAGTCAAGGTGAGAATTCCCTAGAAACTCACATGGATCAATCCAGAGATTTAATCTTGACCATTGGAATCCCAACAAGAAGATATAAGAAGGGATCGATGTGGTGATGGAGAATACACCAGAGTCACTTGGAGAATTCGATTTTCCAGAGTAGCAGCAGTCAGTTGCCGGAGAGTTCGAGCTTTAGTGAGGAAGCAGAGACAGTGAGGGGCAGAGACAATAAAGCTCGATGAAGATTTCCAAATCCAATGAGTGCATTTGTAGAGAGGCAGAAGAGCCACAGTGAGGCTGACGCAATGACTGTGTAGTAGCCTCTAAAGGCAGTTCGATTTGCAGATTCAGGAAGTCATTTTAGTGTTCCGGTGGTAGAAGAATTTTGCAGAGGTCGGGAGAAGCATTTCCAGAGTCAGTGGCAAATAGAAGAAGCAACTCAGATTGAGATCCAGGCCGTACGGATTAGAGCCCATGCAGAGGATGACACAGGGCAATTCGTAGAAGGTTTCAGAGGTCACTCTTGTGGGATGAGGAAAATTACTCACTAGTTTTTTTCCAAAATTTTTCTATGTGGGGTTGCCAAATTCAGCATCCAGATTATTGTACTTAGATTTCACTGCTGCATAGTAGTAAAACCCTTAACTGTTGCACAAGTTTTCCCAAATTTGGTTTTTCCGGGGACAATTGTCCAAAAATAATGGTGTCATTTTTTTGTGTGTGTGTGCTACTATTTTTTCCATTTCTAGCACTATTTTATTTCCGCAGTTTTGTTTGTGAAGGTTGCAATGTGATTTATTCAATATTTGTTGTAGCAAATAAATTGTTAAAATTAATTAACAATTAGAAGAATAATTTCCAGTTGCTACAATATGTAGGGCTCTAAACAATTTAATCAGATATTTATGCTAAACAGAGTATGAACCCTGCTATGGAGTTTAATCATTATTCATAACATCAGAATTCATTAATTTGTTGTTGAGTACCTACCTAGTTTGTTGTGGTTGAAGATGCTTCAGAATTGCTCCCACTCTCGCTCCCGTTACCAAAAGACCAAAACCTCCTAGCCAAACTGAGTACAACCTAGGTACTCAGTCCAGAATGCTTCTCAATTGATGCAATTTGTTCCCCTGTGCCCAAAAACTTCAAGAACAAACAAGGCTCAGTCCTTACTGTCTGTAATCTTCTGTTACAAATTTTCCTCCTCTCAACACTATGCTCCCAAGTAGCAAAAAGATCCCCTTTCAGTCCTACTCCCTTCTCCTTTTATTTCTTAGAACCACCGCTCATTCATCCTTCATTGCCTTGGTTGTGTGCCCCCTATCTATTATGTGGCTCCTCACAGTGAATTAAAGAGGTAGTCACGCTTTATTTTGACACTCATCACTTTATAAGGTTTTAGGTGATACCAAACTATATTACGTAGTCCTTTTTTTATTAAGATTTATTTAATATTTTATTATATCATACCTCTTTTAATGTTTAACATTTAGTTAAGAGTTACTTCTTTTATAACAATATAACTCCCTTTTAAACTATAATAATTTAATTTAGAACTTTTGGATAATGTTCTATGGTTACCTATTATGATGACAACACATACTAAAATACATATTCCAATATATTTTTGTGAGTTAGATATTTATTTAATATCTTCAACAATTACGTCTTTTATCCTATGCTTGGAATTTCTTCATAATTTAATATGACTACTAGTGCAATGTAGGCAATGCATGCATATGTAGCTATCATATGCATGCATCGTATGCATGCTAATAATTCACATTTCGTTTGTACTAGTAGATGGGTCATTACATACACCCCTCCTTCAGAAAACTTTGTCCTGAAGTTAAGATTTATATAGTATACCAATGATTATATAGTGTATTATTATTTTAGTAATTAGTATAATTATATAAGGATTATGTTCCGTGATTAAATATTTGTCTAATGTGAAGACATTTTAAATTTTTGTGTTTTGAACATTGATAGGTTTATAATTTTAATAGTTGAGCCTAGCCTCAATCAGATTCCCAAGCTATTCTAAAATCACCCTATCATTCCTAATCTCTTCCGCTCCCATCCTATCTGTCCTCTACTGGAATATGCCATGGCGTCAGCTATACTGATCTAACCATTCATAACCTCAAGGATGATAGCGTCGATTACATCGACCTATTTTTCCAGTAGGCATATGGCAGTCATCATCACATGTCTAGGGGAGTGTGACTCGCACAGTCCTCCCGTGACTCCAGGTTTTGGAGGATAAACTGTGGGTAATACTTTCACCCCTCCTAGTGGGGCCGGGTCAACACTATATCATGGAATCTCATTGAGCCTTAATTGTTCTTGGAGCTTTTTTCATCACATGGTCATTTTGGTAACAATGCTATCTGCAATGTAAACATTTTTCCATACATTATAACATATGCATCAATATATATATAAAATAAACAATTTTTGTATAGCTCATACATGTTATCTATGGTATAACATATTTGACCATATCCAAGTCATGTTATTAGATTTCATATTAAAATGTAATCATTCTTTTATCTCTATCTCATCGATCATGTCGACATGCATAAATGGAATAAAATTATAGCTCTCTCATCCATAACATGATTCATAATTTAGATTTCATAGCAAGGTTAATCAATTACTAAACTTCATATTGGTATCCATAATTCAACAATGTTAATTTAAATAACATATTTCATATTGGTATCCACGTCCCAGTAGAATTAAGCAAATAACATATATCGTGTTCCAATAACACAAAATTTCACTTTTTTTACATGTGATCATCTCAAAATAGTTGCAAGTATCTGATTTAAAGTAAACTAAATATATACAAAATATGGCTTTAAGTTCCTCAAATCTAACACAAATTGGGGTATTTCTGACATATGATCTCTGTATCTTCCCAGGTAGCCGATCCAGAGCTATACTTGTCCCACTGGACCTTAACTTGGTCTACCAGACAGTTCCTGAGTTATCGAACCCTACGTTTCAGTATACATAATGATTCGACCAAAATGATTCCCTCGTCCGATATCTGCAGTTCCTTCCATTGAAGGTTATGAGATTTGTGAGCTATGTAATGTCTTAATACAGATACATGAAATACATTATGAACTTTATGCAAGTGGGGTGGCAGTGCAAGACGATAGGTGACAGGTCCAACTTTTTCCAGGATTTTGAATGGTCCAATAAATCGAGGTGACAACTTTGTCCCTTTTCCAAATCGGATAGTGCTTTTATTTGGTCTGATGCAGACGAAAACCTGATCTCCTACTTCATAATTCCTATATGTTCTATGCGCATCCGCATAACTCTTTTGTCTATCTTGTGCCTCTTTCAACTGTTGCCTAATTTGTTTCACCTGTTCTTCCATCTCTTGAATTAATTCCGGTCCCACTATTACCCGATCTTCTAACCTGTCCCAACTTAACAGTGTTCTGCAAGGTCTGTCGTACAATGCTTCAAATGGAGGCATCCCAATTGAACTGTGGTAACTGTTATTATATGCAAATTCAACTAAGGGTAAGTACTTTTCCCAGTGTGATTGCTGATCCATAATGTACATCCTCAGCATATCTTCTAGTACTTGGTTTACCCCTTTCTGTTTGCCCATCAGTCTCATGATGATAAGCTGTACTTAAATTTAGTTGAGTTCCTAAGGTTGATTGCATACAAGTCCAAAATCTTGAAGTGAATCGTGAATCTCTATCTGATATAATCTTCTTAGGTACTCCATGAAATCTGATAATTTCATTTATGAATACTCGAGCTATGTCAGCAACTTCGTAAATATCTCTTATGGGAATGAAATGGACGTTTTTCATTAATTTATCCACCACAACTAGAATGGCATTGTGCCTTTGTGGAGTAAGAGGTAGCCCGACGATAAAATCCATAGAAATTATCTCCCATTTGGTCATAGGAATGTCGTGAGGTTGCAGGAGACCTGCTGGGTGACAATGATCAACTTTCACTTGTTGACATTCAAGACATTTTGCAACGAATTGAACAATATCGTGTTTCATGCCTGCCCAAAAGAAGAGTTTCTTTGTATCAACATACATTTTCTTTACACCAGGATGTGCACAATACAATGCTCTGTGGGCTTCCTTAAGGATGGTGTCTCGAAGATCCCCATTATCAGGAATGTACATCCTTCCATGGAATTGCAAAATTCCATCATCTTCTAATTCATATCCTTCAGACTCAATTCTTTTAGATTTTTATTATGGAGCTCGAATTTTACTTTCAAATACCAACTGTCTCTCAAGAGATGTTCCAGTACATGTTGCCTTACGTCTACTTTGATAGGTATGAGGGAAAATATTTGAGATCTTCTGTTTAAAGCATCCGCCATTATATTTTCTTTTCGTTTAATGTATGAAATTCCAAAGTCATGTTCACTTAGGAATTCACTCCATCGTCTTTGCCTAGCATTCAAGTCTCTTTGAATAAATAGATATTGTAGACTTTGATGATCGCTTTTGAGCATAAGCTTCTCTCTACTAGATAGTGTCTCCATATCTTTAGAGCTAACACTACAGCGGCTAACTCTAAATCGTGCGTGGCGTAGAGTTCTTCATGAGGATTTAATTTATTTGAGGCATATGCTATTACTTCTGTATCCTACATTAATACTGCACCTAGTCCTTGCTTAGATGCATCAATACACACAGTAAAATCTTTTTCCATATCAGGTACTTGCAAGATTGGTGCACTGGTCAACAATCTTTTAAGTTCAGAGAATGCTCTATGACATTCTCAGTCCATTCATACCTGACTCCTTTACACTGGAGGGTTGTGATAGGTTTTGCAATCTTGGAAAATCCTTCTACAAACCTTTGGCAGTAGCTGGCTAAACCCATAAAGCTTCACACTTTATGCACATTTTTCAGTATCGACCATTCCATGATTGCCTTTACTTTCTCAGGTTCTATTGAGATCCCTTCACCAGATATAATGTGACCCAAGTAATGAATATTTTTCTGAAAGAAGGAACACTTGGATAACTTTCCATATAATTGGAGTTCTTTGAGGAAAGATAATACTATCTGTAAATGTTCTTCATGTTCTTTTTCGTTTTTAGAGTAGATGAGAATATCATCTAAGAAGACTTGTATGAATTGATCGAGATATTTGTAGAAAACATTGTTCATAAGGTTCATGAATATTGTTGGTGCATTGGTCAACCCAAATGGTACCACAGTGAACTCATAATGCCCAAAATGTGTTCGGAATGCAGTCTTAGAGATATCGCTTTCCTTAATCCTTAGTTGATGATAACCTGATCGTAGATGATTTTTGAAAAGACAGCAACTCCCTTCATTTAGTTGAAGAGGTCATCAATTCGAGACATTGGATATTGATTATTTATTGTAGTTCGATTTAAGTCTCGGTAGTCTATGCATAATTGTAAGGAACCATCCTTCTTCTTGACAAAAATTACAGGAGCACCCCAAGGTGAAATATTGGGTCGAATGTGTCCTATATCCAATAGTTCTTTCAACTGAATTTGCAATTCTTAAAGTTTTAGAGCTGTCATTCTATAAGGTGTTTTAAATATTGGTTCTGTACCAGGTTTCAATTCTATTGTGAGATCTAGCTCTCTTTCGGGAGGTAATCCTAGTAATTATTTTGGAAAAACATCTGGAAATTCGGATAGTACTGGATATTGTTCTAAGGACGGTCCTTTCTCTTTGCTTACTTCTTGAACCACATATACCTAACAACCTTTTCTTAAACAACGCTTCATTTGCATCGCTGAGATGAAGTGTAAAGATATTTTTTTCTTAATACCTTGAATTTGGATTGTCTCCCCTTCATCATTTATACAGAGAATTGTTTTCCCATAAAAGTCTACCCATGCTTGATGAGCTTCTAACCAATCCATACCTATGACGAGGTCATAAGTTCCTAGGGCTGTGACATAAACTTTTAACTTAGTTGAACAGATCCCTAAATCAATTTTGCATTCCTCCACACTTAAATCTACGGATTGAAGTTCTCCTGAAGCCATTTCTACCTGTCTGAAATTGTTTTGCTTGCAGGCTACCAACCCACATTTATTTAATGCATATGACGAAATGAAACTATCAGTGGCACCAGTATCAAATAAAATTTTGAGTTTTATGCCATTAATAATACCTGAGGATTCCACTACAGTGGACTGATGTGTTGCTTGGTTGTTGTTGACTATATCATGGATTCTATGATTGCCTTGGGTATTTGACGATGGCTCTTTTCATGTTCTATGCATTATACTTGACGAAGCTTCTGAACAATCACATTGAAAATGCAGTCCTCCACATCCCCAACAATTAACCTGGGGTGATCCCCTTGAGTCAAATTGCGAGTTTCTAGACAAGGAACTTCGTCCTCTTGTGCCACTTCCTCTCGTGTTTCTTCCTCTATTAGCAGTTCCTCGAGATTTCCATGGACTTTTGTTTGATGATTCAGCAGCTATGGTATTAATTGTCATGGGAGCTCTTGCTCCTACTCCTCTTGGGGTAAATCTATTACCATAAGGAGGTGGTCTCGACATACTTCCCCTGAAGATGTTTTGGGGAGTCTTTTCTGGAAATCCTGGCTATAGAGGTTCTGTTGGCCTGACATCTCTTTTTATCCCTAGATGCTCCTCTGCATAACGGCCACATTCAACTGCGTCGGCTACTGATGATGGCTTCCACATCCTAACCATGGCCCTGATGCGAGGATTTAATCCATATACAAAGCACTCAGCTTGATGTTCATCAGTACCTAGTAATGAATATATTTCATAAGCTCCATAAACCTTATCTCATATTCCTCCATTGTTTTGTTACCTTGAACTAGCGTATCAAAGACCCCAGCTTGCTGCTCTTGAAAATATGGAGGTAAGTACTTGGTGTGGAATCTTTCCTCGAACAACTCCTAGGGAACATTATCCGTTGTGAGGTGTAATTGTTTTTCTAGATTTCCCCACCAAATCAAGGCACTTTCCTTTAACTGAAATACGACAATTTTCATCTTGGAAGTAGAAGAGTACTCTCTTACAGCAAAACATTTGTTCATTCCTTCTAACCATGCTTCAGCCCATTCTCCAGCTCGTCCTCCTGAAAATTCTGGGAGTTTAAATTTTTGCAACTCCCTAGAAATATCTTCCTTTGCTTGTCTATAATCAGAACCTTTGGACTTTGCCTGATTTATTTCTTCAAGTTGAGGTTGCTCCTCTTTGGTATTAGCTATTGACGGTCCTTTTAATGTTTCCAAAATGGCGTCCAATGGGCGCATTATAACGGTCAACTCAGGTGCTGAAGCGATTGGTGTCGATGATGGTCTCGGTGGTGGTGGTGGTGGCGGTGATGGCGATGGCGATGATGACGGTGGTGGCCTCAGTGATGGCGATGCTACCTGATCACGTCGTCGTTGTTGATATGTCCTTACCATAGTAGCGTTTCCTGAATACATAATAAAATTATGAAAATCTGAGGTATAATTTTAGATTTAACATATATAATTTTGCAAATTCAAGCTCACAACGGGTATAGTTTTTTTTTGCTATTTTTACCTACTAGGCAGGTCTCACTTGTACTGAGGTCAAGGAGGGTGGTATCGCTACCTCATTGTCCTAATGCATGGTGTTCTATCATAATACGTAATAATTTTATTCAAATGCATGGGTCTACATTGACCATAATATTTGCCTAGCATTTCATGTCCTAGCATTTTTAATTTTAATTTATTGAGTGACTAGATGTCTGGTTAAGTTTATATATATATATTCAACTCATAACATATAATTGGAATAAAAATTAAAATGACATTATTCCTTCCCAACAAAATCGAATAAAATTTGTTAATAAAAGTATATTATTTTAATGAAGGTATTAATAATAGAATTTAACTTTCTTATTATTATATACGTTAAAATTAAAAAAAATAATTCAATTAAATGTAAAATCAATTACTTAACATTTAAGACATCTAACAAAATGTCATTCTATCGTTTATAAACTACCAACCAATCATAAAAGATAATTCTTTTTAAATACAAGTTACAGATTAACCTAAAAATGATTAATGTTACTTCATACTTTTTCTTTCTAGTAATTAAAAATGAACCCACAACTTTTGATTGGCGTGCTATTCCACCACTGGGTTATGCTCCAAACTAATACATTGTGGAGGCATCTAAAGTTTTTAAAGTAACCAATAATAAAGTATTTTAAAGAAATGTCATTGAGCATGCTTCCACAATGGGCCAACAGTACATCCGATACGCAGTGGAGACAAATTGAGAAAATTCAGAAGTGTTTGATTACAAACAAATTTAAGATTAAAAGTTCAGTGCTTTATGATATCTTGTTAAGTGAAACAGGGATTGCTCCTATTGAAGCAATTGCTATGGTGCGAGTCATAAGGAATGTAAAAAAAGTTGAGCAAAAGGAAGGGGGTAGATGGCCTAAGGTTGTGTTTAATGATAGATTGTGCAAGAGCAAAAAAACTTGGATGCAGCAAAATAACAAATGGATTAGTAAATGGGGTATCTGTTTGAACGTGTGTCCCATAAACAGCAAAGAGATAAAAGCTTTTGTTATGGAAAAGTTCCACAAGCGTACTTAAGATAAGGAGCTGGGAAGAAAGAAAAATTACTATATTGAAGCGTTTAATCCCACTCATAGTCATCAACCAAAAGCATACATAGAGGCCAATATCTCTTGGAGAGCCAAAATTATTATTGCTCAATTAAGGACTAATTCTCATCAACTCCGTTGTGAAACAGGGCACTGGAAAAGGCCAAAGGAAGTGTGGGAGGAAAGAGTGCATTTTTTGTTCTTCCGGAAAAGTGGAAACAGAAAAACATTTCATTTTAGAATGTGAAACCTTCAAAGACAACATGGAAAGTTATACAGATACGCTGGCAGCTAGCTCTTGGGATAATCTATTTAGCGAGGGGTTTGTCAAGACGCTAGGAGCATTTATTTTGAAGCTTCACAGAAAAAGGGCCAAATACATCAAGCAGATGAAGAAGCAATCTGTCCCATAAGCTATCTTTAATCTCGTGGACATTAAAATAATTTCTTTCTTTCTATATCTAACAATATATATTTAAATAGTTAGATATATATTTAAATTTATGTAATATGTACACTGTTAATCATGATCCAACAGTTTAACAAAAAGCGTACAGTTAAATTGGGCTTTCCCTAGGAACGCGTCCTCTACTTCTATTCGATTCTCTAATACAAAATACACACCTATATCTTAATATGCCATGCGTTTTCCTGAGATTTTATGCGTTGTCCGCTCCAATTTTATCTTGTTTATATTTCCTATACGTAGGATATGGAGATAGAATTGCACATGCAGTGAAGCACGAGGTTTTTTGTGTACAGACATCGCTGCCAGCGAACACTCTGTTTGAACAACATGTAGCGGAAATCTGGGAACTTTTTCTTCAAAGAATCATCAATAAAGACGCGTTGACAGTTGTGCATTAATATGCTCCTCTCCTTTCATTACTTGGCGTTTGTAAGTTAAATATGGACATCGATGCGTTTCCAGTTCGATTCTCACAGTTGGTTATGCTGAAGTATTTTTGGAGCACAAACTACAGAATGCGGGGAGCCGACCCTAATTGTTGCGTGGATTATGTAGGCTTGAGGATGTCTGCTTCCGTTCTTTCAGTAATCCATATTCAGGCCTCGAAGAAACGAGGGGGAGGTCAAGATTTTTCTTTTTGACGTTGAGTACGCGTATTTTTTAAAAACTATCTGGAATCCCTTTAGTGGAACAAAATTGGAGAGGAAATAGGCCGACTTTGCCAGCAGGTGTCAGGCGAGGCGTCAAGTCGAAGAGAGAGACCAAGCCTATCGATGTTTGAAGACCCTCGGATAATCGACCACGGTAGGTAGGATCATCAATAGCGGGACAGAAGCTACCACCCGAGCATGACACTCTATCGCACGCACTCCTCGTCTCCATTCCTTCTCCATCCGTTTGTATGGAATTTCCCCCGATGGGCGAGTTAATGACGCCCAATATTTGTTAACACGCTCTATATTTCCAATCCAAATTTGTCCCGCAAGTTCGAGAGATTTAATGCACACTGCAGGTTCATCCTGAAAATCTAAGGCGCACACTGCAGACTTGTCCTTGAAATTCAAGAAGTTTAGCGTACGTAGCAGGTGTATGGTATTTCAACAAGTGTTTAAAATACAATAACATGATGTCAAGGTTGAGCTTCCCTCTTTCTGAGGATCTGTTTAGAAAGGTGCATGAGGAATCAAAGACCAAAGTAATGGGTGTATTTAAAGAATAGTGTTTTGGCCGAGACTATGTAAAATCATCAGTAGAGAGGTTTGAGTCTGAAATTCAAAGGGTTTACATAAATCTGTATTTGAAAAATGAATATGAGTCTGCAAAACTTTGTGAGGACCTCTAAACTAACTACGAGGACAAAGTGGATGAGCTTCAAGAATTGTGACTTCTGTCAATGGCAAGTTCAGTGCAGAGTTTAATCTATATAACATAAGTGTTTTTTTTTTGAAGGTTGTCATGGACCTTCAAAGGTTATCTATGAGAAGCGTATTGAGAAGATGCTAGGAAAATTCCACTTACATTTTATCAAAATTTAAATAACAGGCTTTTCGACTGGCTTGCAGCGAAAGTTTTGAATATTCAGAAAATTTTTACAGTATTTCTTAAAGATTTAACCATAGGAAATTTAGTAACTATATGAAATTTAATATCCAGATTAAGTTACGCTGCTTATCCAATTAATTCCCCGAGCCTACAAGGTCTGAGAGTGGTCTGAGAGTTTGAAATAGCTTTGATACTAGAATGTAAGGCTCTAAACAATTTAATCAGATATTTACACTAAACAGGGTATGAAACTCGCTATGGAGTTTGACCATAATTCATAACATCATAATTCATTAAATTCATTAATTGTTGTTGAGTACCTACTCGGTTGGTTGTGGTTGAAGATGCTTCAGAATTACTCCGCTTTTGCTCCCACTACTAAAAGACCAAAACCTCCTCCTAGCCAAACTGAGTACAACTTAAGTACTGAGTCCAAAATGCTTCTCAATTGATGCAATCTATTCCCATGCCCAAAAACTTCAAGAACAAACAAGACTTAGTCCTTACTGTCTATAATCTTATGTTACAAATTTTCCCCCTCTCAACACTGTGCTCCCATGCAGCAAAAAGATCCTCTTTCAGTCCTACTTTGTAAGGTCTGATACCAAAATATAATGCCCAGATTTTTACAATTAATCAGACCATCAATTTAATATAATTTACCAATTTAATTGCAGATACTTACCTGGATATTCTATTTGAAGTCGATCCTTGGGTTGACGTTGCTTCAAGCTTAGTCCCACTACCAAATCGACTGATACCTCCCTACCTATCTCGGATCAACCTATCCAGTTCCCAGATCCAAAAGACTTTGGAATTGAAGTGTTCTGGCCCCGTGCCCAAAACTCCAAAAACAACACTCAATTCTCCCAATTTCCAATCACCTCTTGAACCCTAGGCTCATCCCTTACTCTACACAGCTCCTCCTTCAAAGTAATTTTCCCTTACTCTTACTGTACACAGCTCCTCCTTCAAAGTAATTTTCCCCTTCCCTTCCGTCTCCTCTCCTTTCAAAAGAACCCATGTCCCCCTTCAACAAGCTTTTCTGCAAAAATTTTATGTTTCCACACCTTTGCATGATGAAAATATCCAAAAATAATGATACTCGTAACTTACCTTCCTTCAAGATAAATAATTTCCTTTAGGTGGTCGTCGCCCTCATCAATTGACCGCCCTTTGAAAATAGCCATAATCATTAATACGTTTAATTTTTGCATAATATATATGCACCCTTACTTATATATACTTATTATGTATGGATATGCAAATAATATTCTTTAAATTATTTCATAATATGGGACACATGAGATTGAACGAGGTAGTGTGAGAGGTTAACAATAAGCTCTTACTTTATTCCTATAATTGACTATTATTATGAGGTAGTTCACCCTTTTAAATATTCATAATACCAACTGTAATTTCATTTAAATGATTTGGTTTAAAAACTTTTTTTAGTTAGTGTTTTTTTAATATAATATTCAGAATATTCCTCAATGTGATTTAATATAGTTGTGTTTTATACTTTACCCATATTTACACAGTGTTCGCTAAGAGGGAGTGTTAGTTTTTGTAGTATCAGATGTGTTCTGGCCACGAAATTTGGTGGAAACGTTAGAATACATTAGATCTCCAAAACCCAGAAATCATTTTTAGAAATTGCAGCGAGAGATAGGTTGATTAGATTATTAACCAATTTTTTTAATGTTTCCTAACTCTAAACTTAAAAAAATTGGTTAACTAATCAAAATTAATTAAGTCAATGTGAGAATTCTCTACAAACTCACATGGATCGATCAAGAAATTATCTGAGCCATCGATTAAGATTTAATCTTGGCCGATGGAGTCCCAACAAGAAGATATAAGAAGGGATCGATGTGGTGATGGAGAATACACCAGAGACACTTGGAGAATTCAATTTTCCAGAGTAGAAGCAGTCAGTTGCCAAAGAGTTCAAGCTTCAGTGAGTAAGCAGAGACAGTGAGGGGCAGAGACAGTGAAGTTGGAGGAAGATTTCCAAATATAGTGAGTGCATTTGCAGAGAGGCAGAAGAGCCACAGTGAGGCTCACGCAGGGACTGTGCGTAGCCTCTAAAGGTAGTTCGATTTGCATATTCAGGAAGTCGTTTCATTGTTCCGATGGCAGAAGAATTTTGAAGAGGCCAGGAGAAGCATTTATAGAGTCAGTGGCAAACAAAAGAAGCAGCTCAGATTGAGATCCAAGTCGTACGAACTAAAGCCCACGAAGAGGGTGACGCAGGGCAATTCGTAGATGGTTTCACTGGTCAGTCTTCAGAGCTGGATTTTCCTGTGGTGTGAGGAAAATTCCTCACTAGATTTTTGCCAGTATTTTTCTCTGTAGGATTGCCAGATTCGGCATCCAGATTATTGTACTCAAATTTCACTGCTGCATAATAATAAAACACTTAGTTGCTGCACTGGTTTTCCCAAATTGGGTTTTTTTGGGGACAATTGTCCAAAAATAACGGTGTCATTTTTATGTGTGTGTGTGTGCTAGTATTTTCTTAGTTTCTAACACTATTTTATTTCCGCAGTTTTGTTTGTGAAGGTTGCAGTGTAATTTATTCAATATTTGTCGTAGCAAATAGTTGTTAAAATTAGTTAACAATTAGAAGAAAAATTTCCATTTGCTGCAATAGGATTGTAGTTTTGGAAGTTTCACATGGTATCAAAGTATGATTGATCAGTCGGAAGCTAAGAAGCAAAGGAAAGAATTTCGCTTCTTAGAGGAAGAAGCAGGCCAAAATTTTTAGAGGTAACACTGTGCTCAAACAAGCAAGACAAATTGTCGGGGCAAGAATTCAATTTTCAGTTGCAGGGTTGCAGAAAAGTCGAGTTGCCCGAGTTAGTGATTCCAGCAGTCAGAGGGAGGAGCAACAACTCAAATTTTCACTGAGCAGATTCCTTCCTTGGACGTAGAGGTTTTTGCAGTAGCAAAACCAGCATTAGGTGGAAGAGGAAAGCACACACAGCAGAGAGAAAATTTCTCTCAAGGAACTTCGAGTCTCAGAAGTTCGATTTTTCCAGGCAGATTGGCAGTAATAGCTAGAAGATCTACGCATTCCAGAAGGGAGTGCGAGTAGCAGAGCAGTGGCTAAGAAAAGGGAAAGAGGGATTTTTCGACTTGATCAAAGATGGCCTCAGCAGGGCTTAGAGATCAGGATAGGTTGGATGGAGCTTTCAACTATGTCATTTGGAATGCTAGGATGTCCTTCCTTCTAGATGAATATGGCTTGAAAGCCTACATAGATAATGTGTTGGCAGTTCCCTAGAATGCAAATCAGCTGAAGGAATACAGGAAGGAGATGGCAAGGGCAAAGCAGTTGATCTTCGATGGAGTTCGAGATCATATAGTCACACATATAGAAGCCAAGGGAATGGCCAAAGAGATGTGGGATGCTCTCTCCACGCTATACAAGGGTACTTCTGAGCAGTAGAAGATGTTTTTGGTGTTGATTTTTGTAGCTTGGGAAGTACTCCAAGCCTTTAGGATCGAGGGTTTGGAGGAAGGAGCTCCACAAGTGGCCTTGTGGGCTTGAAACACAAGCCTGGGGTTTTGCACCCATCGATGTTTGGGCCAAAACAATGATGAGAAGTTGACATATGATGGACGAAGATGATAGAGAATTTTCTGAATTCATGCTTTTGTGATCCATAATGAATTAAGAAAAGTCTTTCGATAGAAATCACATAAGAGAAATTTTTCACCGACGTGTTTCGAACCAACAAGTGTGGTTCATCATCTGGTCCTGATGATGAATCACACTTGTTGGTTCGAAACGCGTCGGCCAAAAATTTCTCTTATGTGATTTCGACCGAAATACTTTTCTTAAATGATAGAGGATGTCGAGACGATAACAACGCATCGAGAATCATTGAATTCGGAGTTGTCAAAGTGGAGTTATGAATTTTTTAAGATATAGTATGGGTTTTGGGCTCATGTTTGAGGTCGGAGAGAGTCATAATAGGCCTTATGACAGCTAGACAAGCCCACTAGGGAAGCCACATGAATTAGTATAAATAGAACTCATGTGTGTCGGCTTAGAACACATTCAAGGGAGCATCTACGTCTAAGATATACCTCTGAAATAGGACAGCGAAGTTTGAGGCTAGGAAGATGAGTTTGTGGAGGCTTTTGGACTATTTTTGAGTGTGGATTTCTTAACGAGCTGGGCCACAGGTATCTAAGGCCTTTAGGCAGCTCGTTAGGACGCCTAGAGGACGAGTCTTGGACTAGTTATGGAGCGGATCCTTTGTAGAACCTGGGCCACATTTCTGAGGTATGTAGTAAGGGTTTTTTGTGCTAGTTTTATGTGTTTTATGTCTCGGTATGGGCCACAATAGAGTGTTGTAGGTACAACATTGTGGGGAGGTGATTTGGAGGGTTGTGAGGCCTTGTGAGAGTCTCCTCATTGAGCCACAACTAGTGAAGGGAGGTTGCAACCTGAACAAAGACATTCTCCTTGTTTTTGGGGCAGACTTTAAGTTGCTAGAGTGACAGGCTTGTTGTAGGGTGTTGTAGGGTGTCTTGTGAAGCTTTTCCAAGGCCCAAAACAGTGAACAAGAAGCCTAGATTGGATAGCAAAGAGGGTCGATTTGTTGGAGGAGGACACACAAGTTTGGAGCAAGGGTTGAGGGTTGTTAAGTGTGCCCTAACCAAACTTACAGATGCACAAAGCTCAAGGGCAAGGAGGCAGCAGCAGGTTGAGGTTGCAAATGACTCCTTGGTGACAATTGGGTGTTAGGTGGATGGAAGTCCTAGATCAGGACAGTTGAAGGACATCTAGAAGAGAAGATCATCATCAACATTGTACAATGTCAAGAGGAGCAACAGAATGTTGCAAGGTAGTTTGGTCATCCTCTTGAGTTGATGATTTGCAAGACGATGGGTATCCTAGAAGAGGAATGTTGGTGAAGTCTGTTGGCGGCCAAGAGGAAGGGCTTCCTAGATGACTGGATGCCCTAACTAGGAGCAAATGCTACAGTGAGGATTGGTCACTCGTGGTCTGTTGGATGGCAGCGTGAGAGTGGACCAAGTGTGGACGTCGATTGGGCATTTATGGTCTACTGGAGGACAGCGTGATAGTGTCCAAGGTGGAGCTCGTGAGCACCATCTTCATGGACCTAGGTGGCTGCTAGAGTGGAAGTTGTTGAGCTCAAGGGTTGATGAACCAGAGGAGTAGTTGAGAAGCCCTAGACTTGTGTGTGAGAAAGGACTTCTAAAACAGATGATGGCAGTGCGCCTAGCCCGTGTTCACTGTGGGAGATGGACATCTTCCAGTGATAGGTGGCAGCCCTTCGTGCCCTATGTTGGTCTTCATTGGAGTAGCGCAGGAAGACCGTAGTGGGTTGAAGTCCCTGAATAGCTGAGGAGCAGCTATGGGCAGATTGAGAGTTGTCCACAAGTGGACCTGTGAACAACTTGACAGGAGTCTCGATGTGTTGTGCCTTTGATGGACTAAGCCACAACTAGTGAGTAGATTGACAGCCGAGGTTTAGTGGTCAGACAGACTTGGAACATTGATAAAGGCAAGAGCTGCAGATCGGGTGCTGCAGGACCAGGTAGGTACAGGGTACGACCGAGAGGAGCTGAGAGAGTGTGCTACATCAGCGAAATGGTCAGTGTATCTTGTATGGGTAGATTGGTTATCGATGGACTGACATCAAGCCCTAGTTTTGTGTCTTGTATCAGTGGATGTATGAGGGCCATTATCCCTGGTACGGGAGCCCTAGACTGTGTTGGCATTATGATGTATGTGTTGTCCTTGATGGCAACTCACTTGTAATAGAACAAGTATATGGTAACTAGATGAATCCACAGGTCAGTTCAAAGGTGACAGAGTGATGGAACAGAATAACAGAATGATGGGACAAAGGTTTACAGATCATAATCAGAAGTTTGATAAAGGTGAATATTTGAAGATCTATACGCGGGTTCGTCAAGGCCAAGTCGTGTATACACGCAGGTACAAAGAAGCAAAGTCGCGTACATGTTGGCGCACTAATTTAAGAATACCAAGGGTCCTTACCATGGTATTAGCCCACAATATTGAGCGCAGTAATGGTTACTTGATCCCGTCCAAGATTACCACCGGCACTAGTGTAGTTTTGACTCATGGTATTGGCTAAGGCTCTAACTATATAAGGAGGTGAAGATCAAAGTGCTAAGTGTGCATGTGAAAGGGTTTTTGATGAATACTTCAATCTGAAATATATTTGCATTGTAAGGACATAATTGACACATAGATCTGAAATAATTATGCACCGATGAATACAATGATGGATCAAGATCATGAGACCTGAAATGACTTTCCATTATATGATCTTCTCATGGATTGACTAGATCTAAGTATTGCCACATGTTTTTATCTCGAAATATTATGATCTAGGTCTTTCTGAAGTTTTGAAGCGTTGTGCAATTTTAGATCAAAAATTGCAAATTTGTACGCAGGTTGGTCTCAGTTAAGTCGCGTATACACGCGGGTTCGTTTCTTCGAAGTCGCATACAGAAAGGAAGGGTTTTTTTTCATAAATGATTGATCAACCTTATCAGTGTTGTCGTATCTCTGTTGTCTGTCAATGATGTCCTCATGTTGATCTGGGTTGCGTGATAATGTCTGAAGTAGGACTGATTGAATGATGAAGTTGAATTTGGTTACATGTTGATTGGTTGAAAAGATTATTGGTGTTGCTAACTGTATAAGGGTTCTGTAAGCTAATAGAATATTTCAGAATAACTTTGGTCAACTCTGTGCTTGATCCAGAATTTCAAGTTTTTAGTATATTGAGATCTATACGCAAGTTGCTCTACAAAAAAACGCGTATACACGCGGGTTGCCTTAAATGAAGTATCATATACATGTTCGCATATGAATGATCATGGTTGCAGTTGATTCTGTGTGTTGATGCAGTATTCTGAGTTCAGTTCTGTGTTCTGGTTACAGTGATATCACTATTCTATTTGAATTAAGTTGGTGTTTGCTTTAGTTGATCTACAAGTTGTGATGTATTAAAGCAGGTGGATCAAGTGTGAAAATTTATGAAATGTGGTCCATGGATGTTGCTGAGAGTTGGAGCCTTCAATGAGGAAGTCGAAGCTTCTTGCCAGTAGTAGCTGGTAATCAGATCAGGGAGTTGGAGCTCCCTTCCAGTAGGAGCTGGAGAACGAGTGAAGGTTGTAGCCTTCAACAGGTGGGTGCCTACGTACTAGCATGAGTATGCACCAGTACAAGAATGTAAAAAGTTTTTTATATTAATAAGTTTGAAGATTGAGATGATAGCAGCGGTGGTTTTCTCCCACATTAGGTTTCCGCCTTAAATCCTATTGTTCATGTGTGTTACTTATGTGTGATACTTTATTATGTTCTTACTGCACCTGCTTACTGCTTATCAAATGCCTGATAAATCTCTTACATTCTAGTTTAAGTTTAACAGATAAAGAATTAGTTGTTTTACAAGTTTACTAAGCATACGCTAGTTTCTTTTACAACAGTCGCGTACATATGCGAGTTGGGTTCAGTAAAGTCACGTACATATTTCAGAAAAGAAAATTATTATTGTGAGTTTTTAAAATACTAATTCACACCCCCTCTCAATATTCTTGCCAACAATTGGAATCAGAGCAGGACCATCAAAAGAAGCTTAATCGCTTGAAGGAAGATCTCCCAAGATGAGCAATCAAGATGGAACGACATCTATCAAACCACCACTCTTCAACGGAAATAATTTAATATATTGGAAGACAAGAACCAGATCCTATCTTCAGTCCCTTGGAGCAGATGTTTGGGCAATTGTGGAAGGAGGTTACCAATATCCAACCACAGTTCCCACAGATGCAGCAGAAAAGAAGACGTATGAAACCAATGCCAAAGTTGTCAATGCATTATTGGGAAGTCTGACAGAATCAGAATTTGTCAAAGTTATGCAGTTAAACACAACAAAAGAAATATGGGACAAAATCATTCAAAGCTATGAAGGCGATACCAAGGTAAAAAGTGCTAAACTCCAAACTCTCAGAATTCAATATGAAACTCTCATAATGCATAATGATGAAAGTATTGCTAGTTTCTTTCTACGTATAGATGAGATTGTAAATCGCATGAAAAATCTGGGTGAAGAAATAAAGGACACCACTTTAGTAGAGAAAATCTTAAGATCTCTAACTCCTAAATTCGAGTCAAAAGTGTTTGTCATTGAAGAGAAGCAAGATCTATAGACTCTTATTGTTGTTCAACTTCACGAGATCTTGACTGCTTTTGAAATGAGGAAAGGAGGTCCCTCAGAAGTCAGAGAAGCCGCATTTAAAGCATCTACAAAAGGAAAAGAAAAGGAAGAACACAAGGAATCAGGATATATATCAGAAGAAGATGAGGTGAACTTTGTAAAGAAACTTCAACTAGGCACCGAAGGTTCAAAGGTAAGCTTCCCTTCAAATGTTTTGCTTGTGGTAGAGTTGGTCATTATGCTGCTAAATGTCCTCATAAAAACAACCATGACAAAGGGAAGGATACTGCAAAAGGTAATAGGAGACAATTTGGCAATAAAAGAAATTATTACACTCAAGAAGATAGTGATGGCTTGTCAAATAGTGAAGAAGGAGAATCTGATCAAGATCTTAAATTACTCATGGCTTTTGAGAAAAATACTAATGAGTCTAATGATAAATTTGTGGATGCTTTAGAGGAAAAAGATTTCTTTGAAGAAATTACTCAACTCAAAATTTGCTTGGAAGAAAACAAAGTAGCCATAGATACATTGAAGCATCAACTCATAGAAAAAGAAAAGCATAATGAGAAGTTAGAATGTGAAGTAGTAAGTCTAAGAAAGGAACTTGAGAAAATAAAAACTTTGAATCTTAGATTTGCTAAAGGATCTGAAACCTTAGATGAAATTATCAAGGTACAACGCTCTCCTCTTATGAAGACAGGTCTTGGATACACTGGAGAAACATCTCAAACAGAAAAGTCTTCAGCCACCACCGGAAGCTATCTAAATGCAACAAAACCAGTCAGCAAAGCTTCAGTCCTCAGCAAAAGAATAAAGGCATTCCACAGGTAAATCATGTTCACTCTAATCCAAGGATGAACAACAACAGAAGCATCAGCCAAAAGGTAAACAACACCAGAAGATTCTATGATCACAGAAATTTCTTCTATAATGGACAATGTTTCGCATGTCATAATTTTGGTCATAAGGTTGCTCAATGTGTTGCATACAAAACCATCATGACTAGAGAAGCAAGAAAACAAAGGAATGAGACAAGAGTCAAGAAGAACACTTATAATAACTTCTCACCTCTTAAAGATGAAATTGAATGCTCATTTTGCAATAACTTTGGACATGAAGAATCTGAATGCAGGAGCAAATTACAGCCAACATCTCAAAAAAAGCAAATATTAACAAATTCTAAGGTATGGAAAAAGGAGTTACAGTCTGAAAGTTGTGGCATAGCATTGTTTGCAGAAGGACAAGAAAATCAATGGTACATTGATAGCGGATGCTCAAAACACATGACAGGTGAAAAGGATAAACTTATTTCATACAATGCTTTAGAGAAGCAAAAGAATGTCACTTTTGGAAATGACTCACCTGTTGTCATTAAGGGTAAAGGTTTTGTATTTCTAAAAGAAAAGGTTAAAGCTGGTAATGTTATCTATGGTTGATGGATTAAAGCATCTTGTTGAGTGTTAGCCAAATGTGTGACCAAGGAAATGAAGTGGTATTCCGATCAAAAAAATGTGTGGTTCGTGAACTTGACACAGGAAAGACCATAATAAAAGGAACAAGAACCCCGAACAATTTGTATATATTGAAAGGTGGCCAAGAACAATGTTACGTAGGCAAGGCAGAGGAGAATTGGTTATGGCACAGAAAGTTGGGACATCTAAGCTTCTCCCAAATAAGCAAATCAAGCAGGCTCAAAGTTGTTCGTGATCTACCCAACATCACCCTACCAGAAAGTACCATACGTAAGTCATGTCAATTCGGTAAGCAAACCAGAGTTCAATTCAATGCTAAAGAAGGATCAACGATTAAGACTCTTGAACTTATACATACTGATTTGTGTGGACCAGTAAGGAAAAAGTCACCTCGTGGAGAACAATACTATATCTTATTCATTGATGAATTTTCTAGAATGTGTTGGATCGATTTATTGTAACACAAAGATGAAGCATTTGATAAATTTAAAGTCTTCAAAGCATTAGTTGAAAATGAATTAGATCTAAAAATCAAATGTCTCAGATCTGACCAAGGAGGAGAATACATATCAAATGAATTCTTTGATTTCTGTGAACAACATGGCATAAAAAGACAATTTTTTGTAGCTAGAACTCCTCAACAAAATGGCGTGGCAGAAAGAATGAATAGAATTGTTCAACAAATGGCTCGTGCTATGCTTGATGAGTCTGGAACTCTTGACACCTTCTGGGGTGAAGCTGCACATACCGCAGTAAATATTCTCAACAAGGCTCATGTTCGTGTGAATAGTGATAAAACTCTGTATGAACTTTGGTATGGTAAGCCTCCCACTGTAAAGCATTTTAGAGTTTTTGGAAGCAAATGTTTCATCAAAAATAATGATGAAAAACTTGGTAAGTTTGAATCTAGAGCAAATGAAGAAATACTTCTTGGTTACTCATCTAGAAGCAAAAGATACAAATGTTACAATAAGAAACTTCGAAAAATTGTTGAATGCATTGATGAAACATGCACAAATCCCAAAAAGGTAACATTAGCAAAAGAGGATGATGATGATGAATACTTTCCCACATCAAATCGCAATGATATAGAAGAAGAAACTAATGAATCAGCAAAAGAAGACACATCAAACAAAGAAAAGGCTTCATCTAGGTATGTTCAAAAGAATCATCCAGAAACTCAAATTCTAGGAGAAAAGGAATCTGGGGTACAAACAAGAAGAACCCTTGTAGGATCTCCTAGTTATCTAGATTTATTATCCACCATTGAACTACAACATATAAATCAAGCTAATAAAGATGAATGTTGGATTAAGGCCATGAATGAAGAATTTTATCAAATTGAAAAGAATGATACTTGGGAATTGGTTCCAAGGCCTCATGATAAAAATGTTATTGGGACAAAATGGATATTCAAAAATAAGTTGAATGAAAATGGAGAGGTCATTAGGAACAAAGCTAGACTTGTTTGTAAAGGTTATGCTCAACAAGAAGGTATAGACTTTGAAGAAACATTTGCACTAGTAGCCAGACTTGAAGCCATAAGAATGTTTCTTGCATTTTCAAGTTTTCGACATTTCAAAGTTTATCAAATGGATGTAAAATATGCTTTCCTTAATGGAGATCTAAAAGAAGTATATATTGAACAACCAGGATGATTCATTTTGGGGAATGATGAAAACCTTGTATGTAAAGTTGTAAACTCAAAAAGGCTTTATATGGGCTAAAACAAGCTCCGTGGGCATGGTATTATCGTCTTGACAAATATCTTCAACAACAAGGTTTCACAAAAGGATCCATAGACAGCAACTTGTACACAAAAATTGAGGATGATAAACTGCTAATTATTGTTGTTTATGTTGATGATATCATCTTTGGCAGTAATGAAGAATCTATGAGTCAAAACTTTGCTTCTGTTATGCAGCAAGAATTTGAAATGTCTTTACTTGGGGAACTAACCTATTTTCTTGGTCTACAAGTGCAACAAGCAAAATATGGCATCTTTCTCTCACAAACAAAATATCTCAAGCAGATTCTGAAGAAGTATGGGATGGAAGATTGCAAACCTATATGTACTCCCATGATGACAGGATGTAGCCTCAGTTCTAATGATGATTCTCCCACAGTAAACCAACCAGAGTACAAGTCTATGATTGGAAGTTTGCTTTATCTAACAGGTACCAGACCAAATATCATGCATGTAGTTGGGATTGTTGGACGTTTCCAAGCCAATCCAAAGGAATCACATCTTTAGGCAGTAAAGAGAATATTCAAATATCTCCAAGGAACCCAAGACTTTGGTCTATGGTATCCTAAAGATGCAGATCTTACCCTTCATGCATACACAAATGCGGATTGGGCTGGAAATGTTGATGACCAGAAAAGCACTAGTGGAGGTGCATTTTACATGGGGCCCCGATTGGTATCTTGGTTCAACAAGAAACAAAGTTCCATTGCCTTATCTACAGCGGAAGCAGAATATGTGGTTGTTGCATCTTGTTGCACACAACTTCTCTAGATGATGCAAACATTACAAGATATACAAATCAAATTTTCTCCACCCATCTCCATCTTATGTGATAATACAAGTGCTATTAGTATTTCAAAAAATCCTGTTATGCACTCCAAGACCAAGAATATTCCAATTATCACTTTCTATGAGAACAAGTGCTTGAGAAAAAGGTTAAATTGGAGTATGTTCCCTCCAAAGAAAAATTTGTTGATATATTTACTAAACCTCTTCCTAGAGAAGCATTTGAATATCTCAAACAGAAACTGGGAGTTGTCTCTACCTCATTTTACTGTTAATCTAGTCTACTCAGTCTACAGGGGAAAATTTAGAAGGTTGCTTTCTGTACACGGGTTTCATGAAGTATAGTCGTGTATATACGCGAGTTTCTTTGCAAACAACCGCGTATGTTTTTCTCTGATAGAAAAACAGTGGGACAGACTCAAGATCAACCTCTGACATGCTACTGACAACTATGATTTGATTTTTCTTGGTCTGGTGTTGATGGGTACAGTCTGTTGATATGGTATTGAGTTATGTTTTTCTCATTGATATTTATCTGATTGATGAAGATGCTTTGATGAAT
Source organism: Pinus tabuliformis (assembly GCA_031772625.1). Classification (NCBI taxonomy): domain Eukaryota; kingdom Viridiplantae; phylum Streptophyta; class Pinopsida; order Pinales; family Pinaceae; genus Pinus; species Pinus tabuliformis. The sequence continues at coordinate 422,254 of CM062820.1, forward strand.
GAGTTGTTGACAATGAACAGGTAGCACAGGTTCAAGGGGAGCATTAGCCTTGCAGAATATAATGCATTGTTGGCATTATGGTTGTTGAATTATGCTACTATTAAGATCTTTTGGTCTCAATTATTAATGTCATATCTGTCATTTGATGTAAAGGTCATGTGGAGACCTATGATGTAATAATTGTCATATTCAGTCATGTATGGACTTTTGAGGTCATGTCAAATATGTAATCCCACTTGGTTGGGTGGTAGTGTCAAAAATGTAATCCCACTTGGTTGGGTGGTTGAGTCAAATATGTATCCCCACTTGGTTGGGTGATTGATGTAAGTATGAGTCCTTGGTGATAAGAAGGTCATACTCAGTTGAGTTATAGAGTCATGTTCTTCATTTGAAAATATTTCTGAAGATTCAGAATGTGCTCAGGGAGAGCATGGACAGTATAGTGCAAATAAGATCCAAAGGGTGAGCTTTGGTCCGCTCTTTGCCCTTGATGTCAAAAGGGAGAGTATCTTGGTGTTTGAATAACGGTTATTTGATGTATCTAACAGGTTTCTACAAGTTGAGGTGATCAACACCAACATCATTGCCATCAAGTCCAAAGGGGGAGATTGTTGGCATTATGATGCATGTGTTGTCCTTGATGGCAACTCACTTGTAACAGAACAAGTATATGGTAACTAGATGAATCCACAGGTCAATTCAAAGGTGACGGAGTGATGGAATAGAATAATAGAATGATGGGACAAAGGTTTACAGATCATAATCATAAGTTTGATAAAGGTGATTATTTGAAAATCTATAAGCGGGTTCCTCAATGCCAAGTCGTGTATACACGCAAGTACAAAGAAGCAAAGTCGCGTACATGTTGGCGCACCAATTTAAGAATACCACGGGTCCTTACCATGATATTAGTCGACAATATTGAGCGCAGCAACAGTTATTTGATCTCGTCCAAGATTACCAACGGCACTAGTGTAGTTTTGACTCATGGTATTGGCTAAGGCTTTAACTATATAAGGAGGTGAAGATCAAAGTGCTAAGTGTGCATGTGAAAGGGTTTTTGATGAATATTTAAATAAAAAATATATTTTCATTGTAAGGGCCATAGTTGACACAGATCTGAAATAATTATGCACTGATGAATACAATGATGGATCAGGATCATGAGACCTGAAATGACTTTCCATTGTATGATTTGCTCATGGATTGACTAGATCTAAGTATTGACGCATGTTTTTATCTCTGAATATTATGATCTGGGTCTTTCTGAAGTTTTGAAGAGCTGCACAATTTTAGGTCAAAATTTGCAGATCTGTACGCAGGTTGGTCTCGGTTAAGTCGCGTATACATGCAGGTTCATTTCTTCAAAGTCGCATACATAAAGGAAGGGTTTTTGTTCATAAATGACTGATCAACCTTATTAGTGTTGTTGTATCTCTGTTGTCTGTCAATGATGTCCTCATGTTGATCTGGGTTGAGTGATAATGTCTGAAGTAGAACTGATTGAATGATGAAGTTGAATTTGGTTACATGTTGATTGGTTGAAAAGATTATTGATGCTACTAATTGTATGAGGGTTCTGTAAGCTAACAGAATATTTCAGAATAACTCTGGTCAACTCTGTGTCTGATTCAGAATTACAAGTTTTTAGTATATTGAGATCTGTACGCAGGTTTCTCTACAAAAAAGCATGTATACATGCGGGTTGCCTTAAGTGAAGTAGCATATACATGTTGGCATATGAATGATCAAGGTTGCAATTGATTCTGTGTGTTGATGTAGTATTCTAAGTTCAGTTTTGTGTTCTGGTTACAGTGATCTCACTGTTCTGTTTGAATTAAGTTAGTGTTTGCTTCAGTTGATCTACAAGTTGTGATGTATTAAAGCAGGTGGATCCAGTGTGAAAATTTATGAAACGTGGTCCATGGATGTTGCTGAGGGCTGGAGCCTTCGAAGCTTCCTATCAGTAGTCGCTGGTAATCAGATCAGGGCGTTGGAGCTCCCTTCTAATAGCAACTGGAGAACAAGTGAAAGTGGTATCCTTCAGCAGGTGGGTGCCTGCATACTGGCATGAGTCTGCACTAGTACAAGAATGTAAGAAGATTTTGATATTAATAAGTTTGAAGACTGAGACAACAGCAGCGATGGTTTTCTCCCACATTGGGTTTCCACCTTAAATCCTGGTGTTCATGTGTGTTGCTTATGTGTGATACTTTATTCTGTTCTTACTGCACCTGCTTACTACTTATCAAATGCCTGATAAATCTCTTACATTATGGTTTAAGTTTAACAGATAAAGAATTAGTTGTTTTACAAGTTTACTAAGCATACGCTAGTTTCTTTTACAACAGTCGCGTACATACGTGAGTTGGGTTCAGTAAAGTCGCGTACATATTTCAGAAAAGAAAATTATTATTGTGAGTTTTTAAAATACTGATTCATTCCCCCCTCCCTCTCAGTGTTTTTCCCAACAGGCTATTGTATTATATGTTGATCAATATAACCGAGTTCGGTTGTTGTACATATTTGTACAATATTTTGTAAAAAGTTGTCCATATTTTGTGCACTAGTAGATTTACTATTGTTTATATTCCGTTGTGCAAGGTACTTTCGTTATGATTCTTGGTTTGGTAGCGTTAGAGATTCTAAGATTCTATCCTAGACCCAAGATCGTGAAAAAACATGGTATCAGAGCATATTTGAGCTACTTTGAGGGACAGTGAATCAGAGTGTGCACAGCGAAGCAACTCAGAGGGAGTTGTAGGTGTCTAGATCATGGAGCAGAGGGTTCAGCTGAAGACATGGAGATGTGGTCTTGATAGGTTACATGGCAAGAGGGGTTAGGAGTTCTAGTGGATCATTGGTGAACCTGGTATACTTCAGTATGTTGTGCGACGATTTGTAGATCGCGGGCTTCCTTTGACTTGCCATGAATGGTTGGGACAGCTCAAGGGTTTATTTGGCCTGGACGTGATCATGTTGATCGAGATGGCTTCATGTGATGGACTACAGATTGGGAGGCTAGAGTCTTCATCAAATCATGATGTTGCACATCTGAGATTGGATGGATTTGCACGACTGGTATTTGATCCAGGAGGATGAATGCTTGCAAGACTGAGACAATGGGGATCGTGTAGGCTCAAAGGGAGCATCTCTATGGTGGTCTTGTATCTTCAGGTTCATATATGATGAGGCAGAGGCACTACCGAGATTGTCGGATTCATTCTACAAGGTATGATACAATGATGGATGCCAGATGGGCTAGTGTTGCTGGGTGATGATGGTTACTTCCTAGTCTTGGAAGTACCTCCCTCGCTAAGAGGGAGTGTTGATTTTTGTAGCTTGGGAGGTACTCCAAGCCTTGAGGATCGAGGGTTTGGAGGAAGGAGCTCCACAAGTGGCCTTGTGGGCTTGAAACCCAAGCCTGGGGTTTTGCACCCAACGTTGTTTGGGCCAAAACCGTGACGATACTTTGACATGTGATGGATGGAGATGATAGAGGATGTCGAGACGATTCCAATACATCAAGAATCATTGAATTTTGAGTTGTCAAAGTGGAGTTATGAATTTTTGAAGATATAGTGTGGGTTTGTGGCTCATGTTTGAGGTCGACTAGAGTCATAATAGGCCTTATGACAGTTGGACAAGCCCACTAGGGAAGCCACATGAATTAGTATAAATAGAGCTCATGTGTGGAGGCTTAGAACACATCCAAGGGAGCATCCACGTCAAAGATATACCTCTGAAATAGGACAGCAAAGTCTGGGGCTAGGAAGACGAGTTTGTGGAGGCTTTTGGACTGTCGTTGATGTTGAAGTTTCTAAGTTTACTTAGTTTAGAAACCCTTCATGCACTTTTACTGTTTTATTCCTACCTACTTGTTATTTTTTCTTTAACAAGTTATTTACAAAGTAAATACTGAAAATAAACACCAGTGCATGCTCAACATATTACAGATCAGCAACTAAAAGAAACAAGAACAAACACACCACATGACACCATTATTTTTGGACCAATGTCCCCAGAAAAACCCAATGTGGGAAAACCGGTGCAGCTATCTGAGGGTTTTCTTATTAAGCAATATCAGAGTACAATCTGGGTGCCGAAACTGGCCTACCCAACAGAGAATTTCCTTAGCAGCTATACCTCACAGTTTGAGAGAAATCTCCTGGTTGAAACCCCGGAAAATCCTTCCGGCAGCTCCTCAACACAAAACTGTTGTAAAACCCCAGCGTCTGCCCAAATTGGACTGCGTCAGCCCCTCTCTGTCTCACGCTAGCCCTGTGTTAACCTTTCTAGGCCTGCGTCAGCCCCGGGAGGCCCTGCGTCAACTCTGGGATCCTCTACGTCAGTTGCGCTGGCTCCTCTTTTGCTCTGCGCAGCACTTGGCTGCCTCTGCGTGGCCCTATGTGAGCCCTTGTTGGCTCTGTGTCACCCTCCTTAGCTGCTGCGCTGCTCTCCCAGCACAATCTCTACCTTCTCTGTTTCTCTGTACTCAATGCCCCTAAGCTGCTCTCCCGATCACTGATTCTATCTCTCTTAGTAAACCCCGCTTTAGAGAATAGAATGACTGATCATCTGGTGTACTCTCCGAGTGACCCGCAAGCCTCCTCTTATACTTTTCCTGTTGACATCTCAACGACCGAGATTAAGTCCCTAATCAACGGCTAAGATTAGATCTGGCGTGATCCATGTCTTTTGGACCATTCTAACATAGATTCATATTAATACACATTAATTGTTTATTTTCCCTAAGTTTAGACTTAGGGACTCCATTAAAAATATTAATTATTTTAATATCTTCTGATATGTTTAGAATCTGCCCAAACCCTTTCTGGGTATGGAGATCTCATTCGCCCCAACCTCTCCACCAAATTTTGTGGCTAGATCACATCCGATGCTACCCCAAATCAACACTCCCTCTTAGCGAGGACTGTGCTCTAGCAATACTCCTCACTGAGTATTACTCTGATCATCCGGCATCGGTACCTGTGCTGATGATAGGCCTTCCAGCCCAACATCCTCTGCACTGTTGCCTCTTGTACTGCTGCCTATGGTTCTACCACTGCCACTGTTGCATCTGTACGACAGCTCCCTCTGCATCCGTGCTGCTGCTGGTCCTTTCTCCTAGCACTGCATCCGCACTGCACCTCCCCTCATCAAGTTGCATCGTGCTGCCCACTACTGCACTGCAACTCAGTTACTGAGAAGTAAGTAACTGATCTCCCAACTGACATCCCTGTTGGGCAAGAAACACCCATTGATGCTGAAGCTCCCTCTGCCGCTGACAAGTGCTGACCGTTGCGCTACTGCAACAACTCTCCTGCATCTCGCACCGTTGCACACCTCTCTGTGTCGTCCTGCACTGGTGCAACACTACTGTGCCTCTCGCACTGCTACAGCCTGCTAGCTCTGCGTTGTCTCGGGACTCCTACACTGTAGCTCTCTATGCCGCTCCATCCGCATCTGTCTCTACCCACCCATCTAGTCCTACTACTCCTCATCGGGGCTCCCATAGCAAGGTCTAATCCAAGAGGCTGGGTACCTCAATGATCCTTCCCCTCATCGCCTGTAGTCCACTTGACTACATCTCGATGTCTCCCCACTTCCACTCAAGTGGTGCATGTGCACTCATGGCACAGTCATCGTCTGTCAAAACTTCCTTCTCTGTCCGTGCTAGCGCTGCCTTAATCTCAGAAGACTCTCCCTTACTCTTCTTCCTTGGGCATTGGGTCACATAATGATCCATCTCCCCACAATGGAAGCACTTGATCTTGGAGAGATCTTTCTTCTTCCGCTTCTCCTACTTTCCCTCAGATGCTAGGGCCACATCCTCCTCCTCCTGCTAAACTTTGATCCCTTTGCTGCTGCTACCTGTCTTTGACTGACGTCTGATCTCTTCATGGCGTAGAGATGCCCACATCTCATCCCAAGGTAGGAGAGTTCCTCTACCCAGGATACTCTGGACAAACACTTCCCAATCTTTTGAGACAGCATTCAGGGTTGTCCTCACCATAAACTCTTAATCTAGTGTCGCTCCAATAGCAGTCAACTTGTCTCGGATCTCATTCAGTCCTACAAGAAAGGTGTCAATCGATTGACCCTTCTTCATCTGATACAACCTCATCTGGTTCTCTAGCAGCATTCTTCTCTACACAGAAGTATGCTGGTACAAGTTCTTGAGAGCCTCCCACATCTCAACTACCGTTTCCTTCTCGGCTATATGTGGTACCACATGATCCTTGACCCCGTCAAGGATAATGCACTTAGCCCTCGCCATCGCCTCTTCGTACTTGCCGTTATCATTGGGGTCGACTGGGATAGCTATAACTTTCAAGGCGAAGTTCTTGACACGATTCCTGTCAAGCACTGATAAGATTTTGGCCTTCCAGACTGTGAAGTTCGATGCTCCGTCCAATCTATCTTGGTCTCTTACCTCGTGTAGTGCCATGACACTCCTCTACTTCCCTCCTGGAAGTTCTCTGTTCGACTCCTCTAAGTCTCTACTTCCCATCTGGAAGTTCTCTTCTAGACTCCCTCTGAGTCCTGATTTCCCTCCTGGAAATCCTTCTGCCGCTTGTCGAAATGCCCCCTACTCTGATTGTCTTGTGCAACTGCACTGTTGATCCAGGTTCCTCGACTAGAAACGCTAGGTAACAACTCTAGCCCTACTCCATCAGGTATTGTTCTGACTACAGTACCTCACTAGCTCCACTCTACAATATTTCTGCAGCCTTCTAAACCCTAGCAACTGCCTCTCTATGAACTGTGTTAGCCCCTCTCTACCTCACGCTGGCTCTATGTCACCCCAGATGGGTCTACATCAGCCTTGGGATGCCCTGCGTCAGCCCCTTGGCCCTCTGCGTCAGCAACACTGGCCTCTTTGAGGCTCTGCACAGCTCCCGGCTTCTTCTGTGTGGCTCTGGCTGGCTCTGCGTCACACTTCTTGGCTTCTATGCTGCTAGAAACGGCTTCTGTCACCTTGAGACAAATGTTTTCTACTACTATTGCTCCGCTCGGCTGATGTCTTTTAGTCCTCCTGTGATCTGCAATCACGCTCTAATACCATGTTGAAGTTTCTAAGTTTACTTAGTTTAAAAACCCTTCATGCACTTTTTCTGATTTATTCCTACCTACTTGTTATTTTTTCTTTAACAAGTTATTTACAAAGTAAATACTGAAAATAAACACCAGTGCATGCTCAACATATTACAGATCAGCAACTAAAAGAAACAAGAACAAACACACCACATGACACCATTATTTTTGGACCAATGTCCCTGGAAAAACCTAATGCGAGAAAATTGGTGCAGCTATCTAAGGGTTTTCTTATTAAGTAATATCAGAGTACAATTTGGGTGTCGAAACTAGCCTACCCAACAGAGAATTTCCTTAACAGCTATACCTCACAGTTTGAGAGAAATCTCCTCGCTGAAACCCCGGAAAATCCTTCTGGCAGCTCCTCAACACAAAATTGCTCTGCAACCCCAACATCTGCCCAAACTGGACTGTGTCAGCCCCTCTCTGTCTCACGCTGGCCCTGCATCAGCCTTTCTAAGCCTGCATCAGCCCTAGGAGGCCCTCTGTCATCTCTAGGAGCCTCTACGTCAGCTGTGCTGGCCCCTCTGGTGCTCTGCATAGCACTTGGCTGCCTGTGCATGGCCCTGTGTGAGCCCTTGTTGGCTCTACGTCGCCCTCCTTGGCTGTTGCGCTACTCTCTCGGCACAATCTCTGCCTTCTCTGTTTCTCTGTACTCAATGCTCCTCAGCTGCTCTCCCGATCACTGATTCTATCTCTCTTAGCAAACCCCGCTCTAGAGAATAGAATGACTAATCATCTGGTGTACTCTCTAAGTGACCCTCAAGCCTCCTCTTATACTTTTCCTGTTGACATCTCAACGGCCGAGATTAAGTCCCTAATCAATGGTTAAGATTAGATCTGGGTTGATCCATGTCTTTTGGAACATTCTAACACAGATTCATATTAATACACATTAATATTTTATTTTCCCTATGTTTAGACTTAGGGACTCCATTAAAAATATTAATTACTTTAATATCTCCTGATTTGTTTAGAATCTACCCAAACCCTTTCTGGGTATTGGAGATCTCATGTGGCCCAACCTCTCCACCAAATTTCGTGGCTAGAGCACATCCGATGCTGCCCCAAATCAACAATTGAGTGTGAATTTCTTAAGGAGCTGGGCCGCAGGTATCTAATGCCTTTAGGCAGCTTGTTAGGAGGCCTAGAGGATGAGGCTTGGACTGGTTATGGAGCGAATCCCTTGCAGAAACTAGGTCGCATTTCTGAGGTATGTAGTAGGGGTTTTTTGTGCTAGTTTTATGTGTTTTATGTCTCTGTATGGGCCACAATAGAGTGTTGTTGGTACAACACAGTGGGGAGGTGATTTGGATGGTCATGAGGCCTTGTGAGAGTCTCTGCACTAAGCCGCAACTATTGAAGGGAGGCCGCAGCGTGAACAGAGACATTCTCCTTGTTTTTGGGGCAAACTTAAGTTGTTGCAGTGACAAGCTTGTTGTAGGGTGTTGTAGGGTGTCTTTTGCAGCTTTTCCAAGGCCCAAAATAGTGAACAATAAGCCTAGATTAGACAACAAAGAGAGTCGATTTGTTGGAGGAGGATACACAGGTTTGGTGCAAGGGTTGAGGGTTGTTAAGTGTGCCCTAACCAGACTTACAAATGCACAGAACTCAAGGGCAAGGAGGCAGCAGCAGCGTGAGGTTGCAGATGATTCCTTGGTGACAATTAGATGTTAGGTGGATGGCAATCCTAGATCAAGACAGTTGAAGGACATCTAGAAGAGTTGATCATCATCAGCATTGTACAATGTCAAGAGGAACAGCAAAACGTTGCAAGGCAATTTGTTCATCCTCTTGAGTTGATGATTTGCAGGAAGATGGGTGTCCTAGAAGAGGATTGTTGGTGAAGTTTGTTTGCAACCAAGAGGAAGAGGATTGTTGGTGAAGTTTGTTTGCAACCAAGAGGAAGGGCTTCCTAGATTATTGGATGCCCTAACAAGGAGTAGATGATACAACAAGGATTGATCACTCGTGGTCTGTTGGAGGGCAGCGTGAGAGTGGACCAAGTGTGGACGTGGATTGGGCATTTATGGTCTGCTGGAGGACAACGTGATAGTGTCCAAGTTGGAGCCCGGTGTGCACCATCTTCATGGACCTAGGTGGTTGCTAGAGTGGCAGTTTTTGAGCTCAAGGGTTGACAAACCAGAGGAGAAGTTAAGCAGCCCTAGACTTGTGTGTGGAGAAGGACTTCTACAACAGATGATGGGCAGTCCTCCTAGCTCGTGTTCACTGTGAGAGATAGACATCTTGCAGTGATAGGTGGCAACCCTCCGTGCCTTATGTTGGTCTTCATGAGAGTAGCGCAGGAAGACCATAGTGCGCTGAAATCCCCGAGTAGTTGAGGAGCAGCAGTGGGCAGATTCAGAGTTGTGAACAACTCGACAGGAGTCTCGATGTGTTGTGCCCTTGATGGACTAAGGCACAGCTAGTGAGCAGATTGAGAGCCAAGTTTCAATGGTCAGATGGACTTGGAGCATTGATAGAGGCAGAAGCTGTAGATCGGGAGCCGCAGGACTGGGAAGGTACAGGGTACGACCGAGAGGAGCTCAAAGAGTGTGCTACATCAGTTAGATGGCGAGTGTATCTTGTATGGGCAGATTGGTTGTCGATGGACTAACACCAAGCCCTTGTTTTGTGTCTTGTATCAGTGGATGTATGAGGACCATTATCCCTGGTATGGGAGCCCTAGACTATTGTATTATATGTTGATTAATATAACGAAGTTGGGTTGTTCTACATATTTGTACAATATTTTGTAAAAAGTTGTCCATATTTTGTGCACTAGTAGATTTATTGTTGTTCATATTTCGTTTTGCAAAGTAGTATCGTTATGATTCTTGGTTTGGTAGCGTCAGAGATTCTAAGATTCTGTACTAGACCCAAGATCGTGAAAAAACAACACCTAGAAGAAAAGTTGAGATGCATCAAGATGTAGAAGGGTGAAGGCATAGATCCCTTTCTCACCAATATTCAGGAGGTCCAAGACCATCTTGCAATTGTTGGGGCAGCACCTCAACCTTCAGAGCTAGTACGGTTGGCACTAAACAGTGTCTCGGAGGATTGGAAAGTCTTTGTCCAAAGTATATTGGGAAGAGATATGCTACCAGGATGGGACAAAATGTGGGTTGACTTGCAGCAGCAGGAGTTGAGACAAGCTCTTCTAAAGAACTCCATCAGTGGCAACAGTAGTAGTGGATCGAAGGGGGTGAAGGAGGAGGATAATGTGGCCCTTGCATCAAAGTGATCCATAAATTGTCGTGGATAGTCATTCCACTGGACAGTTTGTCACAACATATCTAATAATATTATATTAAAACTCTGAAAATTCTACACTATTACAATTTATTAAACTTTAAGATCTGTGGATTTAATTGTAATTAGTGCATGCATGCGAATGGAAATTATGCAGAAAAGTAGAGAACGGCAAAATAAGCGCACACACACAAGTCACAAGATATGCTCTCTGGGAAACCCTTTCACGAGAAAACCCAGCTGGAAGTTGATGTCGCTTCGCTCTCTTTCTCTGTCTAGAAATATGGTTGCAAGTACAAAGAAGTAATGCTTGTGGCCCGTGGGCTGCTTCAATACACAGATCCTCTTTGTGTGCTCTATCTCCTATGTCTCCTGCCTATCTTTGCTTAGCTATGGAACAAAATGCTCTTGAAAGAATGGAATGCCTCTTCCTCCTAGTGGCCCGGTTATAACACAACCCGATAGCCTACTAGTGGTTAATTTTGATTACATCAACTCTTAACTAGAGTTAAAAATAGACTCTTCTAGAGTCTTTTACATCACAAACACGTGGCTAGCCCCTTTTCCATAAATAAGCGGGGTTCACACAGCATCCTCCCGAACTATAGGTGTGAAAACAAGAAGGTCAACGTTTGAGTGGCATAACTTTTTCATACGGACTTCGATTGACACGCTTCTTGCGCGGTTGGAAAGGTCTCTCTGTGTAGAATAGCATGAAAAGGTGTGTCGCTAAAGCAACAAAGTTTTACCCCCAAAAAATGTTATTTGATGCATCAAAATGCTCCCGAAAGGTTTCAGACCTAGTTTCGCCAAACTGGGTCCCGTTGGTAAAAACCTTCCCGTGAAATGATTCGTCCACTTTTTCCACTCCAAATGCATTGAGATGGATGACAAACAATATAATGATCCAATTCGAATCACACCTCCCCATTTTGGGAGGCAAAAGCTTTTACTGAATGAGGTGAGGAAATTTTTCCTCCACCTTCTCTTTGGTGTACCATTTTGCTTTTCCTAAGAGTTGTCCCTTCAACCCAATTTGTCAAAGGTCATGCTACCCTTGTCTTGTAGTTTTGGACCTCTTCTACAAAACTGTATCTTCGGTAACTCTTCCTGAGCGCTTGGTGCCAATTCTTCCACAGAAGGTAGGATTTGTTCCTCTTCGTGATCTAGCATGGAAGGCTCATAGAGTTTCAAATTCTCTACATTTACAACTGAGTAAATGCGCATATATGGTCGTAAATTGAATCGATAGGGATTATCACCGACTTTTTCTAGTATCTCAAAGGGACCATACCTTACAGCCTTGATTTTCTTACCAGGGCCCTGCAGTCTCTCCTTGTTCAGTTGTAGCCATACTCTATCTCCCACCTTGAATGATTTCTCTGTTCTGTGTTGATCATGCCTAGCCTTATACTTCTCTTACGACTTCTGCAGTGTTTCTTGTACTTGTAGATGGATCTGCCTGATCTTCTCTATAAAATTTTCAGCCCTCAAAGCATCTCTTGTAAGATCTTCCCTCACTCCTCCTTGCTGCCCATATGCAATATCCAAAGGTGAAGGTAGCAAATATCCAAAACAAGTCTCAAATGGGGACTTTCCTGTAGAAGTGTGGACTGCTCTGTTATAAGAATGTTGTATATATACCAGATTTTCATCCCAGGCCTTCAGATGCTTCTAGTTGTATCCCTCAGAAGTTGCACCAAAGTCCTATTGACTACTTTTGTCTGCCCATCTGTCTGTGGATGAAATGTTGTAGATCTCTTCAACTTTATGTCCATCTTCTCTCACAATGTAGTCCAAAATGCACTGAGAAATCTTGTGTCCCTGTCTGAAATGATGCTCCTTAGTATCCCAAAGTGCACCCAGACCTGTCCAAAGAACAAGTTTGTTGCTTCTTTTTTGTTGATGGTCTTTTTACAGGGCATTAGAACACACATCTTGCTAAACCTGTCAACTACCATGAACAGGTAGTCATGTCCCTTCCTGGTTGTCGGTAAACCTCCCACAAAGTACATGGAAATTTTTTCCCAATGACGAGTAGATACAGGTAAGGGATGATATAGACCCTATTTTTGTTGCTAGGCTTGTTGGTACAACAAAGCATGCATCCTCTTATGAACCTAGCTACCTACTCTTGCATCTTGGGCCAATACACATACCTCTGCAAGTTAGCCACGATCTTCCCTACACCAAAGTGCCCTGCAACCTTGGAGGTGTGAGCCTCTCTAATCAGCTGCAAACGCTCACCTTTAGGAACACATAACTTATCCAGCCTGTAGAGTAACCCATCCTGGAGATGGTAGTCAACGGTGTTGTCATCATCGTGCACATGACTCTAACTCTGCAACTGTTGATACACCTCCTTGAAGTCCTCATCCTCTGAATATGCCTCTCTGTATGCATCATGGGTGAATGGCTCCATGTGCATCTTTGATGTGGGTGGCCTTGAAAGCATATCGGCCAACTTGTTTGTGCTACCCTTCTTATACTTGATCACCAAATGAAACTGTTGTAAAAACCACATCCACTTGTAATGCCTAGTCTGTTATAGCTTACTCTGGGCCTGCAAGTACTGTAACGACTGGTGATTTATGTGGATTACTATTTCCTTTCCCATTAGATAGTGCTTCCACTTCTTTACAGCTTGCACCATGGCATAGAGTTTCTTATCGTAGGTAGGGTAGTTAAGAACTGCCCCGTGAAATACTTCAGAATGGTAGCAAACGGGCCTTCCTCCTTGCATCAAGACAGCTCCCATAGCATACCCACTTGCATATGTCTCCACTTCAAAGGTTGTTGCAAGTTTGGTAATGCCAGAACTAGTGTTTGACTGATCTTCTTCTTTAACTCCTCGAAAGCCTTTTGTTGACCTTTTTGTCAAAATTCCACAACAAGAATCCCTACTGCGGCAAACTGATGTTACTTCTCCTACTTGTTAATCCATACAAGTTATTTATTGTGTTCTACAGAAATATCGAAGTAAATACTACTGCAGCCTTCACTTAATTAAATTATAAGCGGAAACAAGATACTAAGCAAGAAAGAAAATACAACACAATAGACACCGTTATTTTTGGACAAATGTCCCCGGAAAAACCCAATGCAGGAAAACCGGTGCAGCAGCTCTGAGGGTTTATTATTATTAAGCAGTAGTTCTGAATACAACTTTGGATGCCCTTCTGGCAATCCAGTTACAGAGAAAAAGACACTGGCAGAAAACTTAGTGAGATTACATCACTTCACCCGGCAAATCCGGCTGATCCAGCAGCTGAACAGACTATCCCCGCCTACAACTGCGCTGCCCCTTTGCAATAACTACGTGGGCATGAGTGGAGCTCTCTAAGGCTCTGTGTCAGCTCTATGCTAGGTCTCCTTGCCTCCTGAAGCAAGGAAGTCAACCCCCCTGGCTGATCCAGCAACTCCCCTGCAAGTTTCGAACTTCTGCTGGAAGACGGCTCTTCCTCTGCACTGGCCCTTCTGGCTCTGAGTCAAGCACTGCGTGGGCCCTCCTGACCTAGCGTCAGCCCCCCCTGGGTCTGTGCTGCCTCCACTGGTGCTTCTCTTCCTCTCTGCTGAGTATTCGAGGTTCCTGAGAAGATCCTCCAACCCAACTATCCCTGCCTCTCAACTGCAAGAAATCTCCTCGATCAAAACTTCGCCCTGAGAACTTCTCACTTCAGAAATTCGATCTCTTGATATCTCCCGGTGTGTTTTCCAAATGACCCTCAAGCCCCTTCTTATATCTTCCTGTTGGACAACCAACGGCCGATATTAACTCCTAATCAAAGGCTCAGATCGTTTTGACTTGATCTCTGTCTTTTTCTAGCGGTTACACCCACAATTAGATTAATACCCCATTAATATTTTAATTTCCCTAAGTTTAGACTTAGGAACTCCATTAAAAATATTAATTATTTTAATATAATCGCCTCTGGATGGAATTTCCCAAAACGCTTTATGGGTTCTTTGGAATACATGTGCCCAAGACTCCCTGCAAAATTTGAGGCCTAGAGCACATCCAATGCTACCCCAAATCAACACTTTCCCCACTAGAAACTCTTGCCACTTGTTGTTATGGCGTGGAGCGGTGCTGCTACCATTGAAAATGAGGCTATGAATTTCCTCAGGTACTGTGCTACCCCAATGAAACTCCTGACCTTAGAAACATTAGTAGGCACCAACCATTTCATGATGGCCTCCATCTTGGAAGGATCTATCTTCAACTCTCCTCCACCAATCACATACCCCAGATACACCAAAGACTGTTGCACAAACTCACACTTCTTGAGATTTGCTAGCAACTAGTGCTTCTTCAATGTTTCCAGCACCTGCGTCAAATGTGAAATATGCTCCTCCCAGGTAGCACTATATACTAGTATATCATCCAAATAGACAATAACAAATGAATCTATAAAAGGGTGCAGTATATCATTCATTAATCTCATAAACATAGTTGGTGCATTACATAGGCCAAATGGCATAACTAACCACTCATACAAACCTTGTCTGGTTTTGAAGGCGGTCTTCCATGTATCTTTTTCTTTGACTCAAACCTGGTGATATCCAGACTTCAAGTCTAGCTTGGTGAAATACTTTGCTTGCTGCAACTGATTTAGTAGATCGTCTATCCTCGGCAAGGGGCATCTATTCTTGAGCGTGATTTTATTCAACGCCCTGTAATCTATACACATCTGCCAAGTCCCATCCTTCTTTGGCACAATGATGATGGGTGAGCCACATGGTGATGTACTCGGTCAAATGACACTTTGTTCCAATAGTTGTTGCAATTGTTTCTTCACCTCACTTGCTTCTACAACACACTGCCTATACAACCCAATATTTGGCAACAGGGAGTTTGACAATAGCTAGATCTCATGCTCCACTTCTCTCTTAGGTGGTAACCCTTTAGGCTCTCGGAACACATCCTTGTAAACCTATAACAACTCCTCCAATTGTTATTTTGTTTCTTAGTACACCCCTCCAAGGATGCCTTGCCTCTTATTGATTCCTTTTCAGACCAACTTTCTCTTAAAAACAACAAAACATACTTCTTGCCTGAACTGATCAATTTCTTGGCTTGGTTGGCACTTACCAGTGAAAGTTTTTACTTGCCTTTGTGCGCGTTGATGATGAACGATTTTCCATCCTTGATGAGATGGTACTAATTAGCTCTCCTCAGGAATACTGCATCACGCATGTACATGTATGGACTCCCAAACACGACTCCACATACATCAAGCGGAACCACATCTGGATCTACTTCATCAATAAAATCAGCACTAATAGCAAACCTATTTTGCACTGTTTTGTTACCTTCATCTCTGCATCCTTATTTACCCATCCTAGTGGATATGGGTTTGGATGATCACGAACTTCCAACCCCAACTTCTTGACCAACTCTACTGGAATGAGATTTGTCTGCGATCCTGAGTCAAACAGAGCTTCAATCTTTGTCTTCTTGACATGAATCTTTATATGGAAGAGTTTGGTCATTTCTTTCTCTTCCTGCTGTTGAAGGCTACTCAGATTCACCTCCTTCTGCACTGATGTACAGACGATCTTCTCATCCACGTCTAAGATGCTTTCGACTTGGTTTCTCAAATCAGTGGCCATGATATTCTTCTTCTTATTATCTTTCTTTTTGTTCTTCGGGTTTAGCTCTGGATGCAACTTCCAACACTTCTCTTGTATATGGCCGTCAATGTTGCAATTGTTGATTTTTGTCGCATTGTTTGTGTTCTAGCCACAAATTTTTGTGGAGAGGCTAGAAAACATGTATTCTCCAAAACACAAAAATCGTTTCTAGAAATTCCACCTAGAGACGACTTAATTAAAATAATTAATCTTTTTTTAATGGTGCCTAAGTCTAAACTTAGGAAAACTAATTAATTAAAGGGTATTAATTAAGTCATGGTGAAATCTTCTAGAAAAAGACATGGATCGAGTTCTAATTAATCTTAGCCATCGATTATGTTTTAATCTTGGTCGTTGAAGCCTCAATGAGAGATTATAAGAAGAAATTCGATGGGGGTTGGAGAACACACTTGGAGCCACCAGAAATTCGATTTCGCTGGGAAATCGATTTCCAGAGTAGCAGTTGTGAGTTGCCAGAGGTGATTCAGTAAAGTCGAAACAGTGAGAGAGGAGCAGGGATAGTAAGGTCGGAAGGAAGTTTTTCCAACCTAGTGAGTGCATAGCAAAGAGAGAGAATTCCACAGAGACCTTGACATAGTGCACAGAGGCAGCACAGAGCTTCAGAGGGAGAATTGTATTTTTCTGAGGAGAAGTTGAAATTCAGTGGCAGAAGCCGAAGTGGGAGCTCAGAGGCCAGGAAGATTGAGTTTCCAGAGTAGCAGTTGATCAATCAGCAAGAGAGACGTTGGTCCGAACTGGGTGACGCAGAGGCAGTAAGGAGCAGCTCATCTTGAGCCAAGGTCAGTGTCGGATCACCAGCGGAAGTGAGATTTTTCTCACTAGACTTATGTCAGTGATTTTCTCTGTATGGAAAGCTAGATTTGAGCTCCCAGAGATTTGTACTCATATTTACTACTGTATAATAATAAAACCCTCAGCTGCTGCACCGATTTTCCCAAGTTGGGTTTTTCCGGGGACATTGGTCCAAAAATAACAGTGTTATTTGTATGTGTGTGCATCTATTCTTCCTGCATTAATTTTCTTCCGCAGTATTTATTTTGTAAAGGTTGCAGTGTATTAGTTTTGATATTTGTCGTAGGAAACTGCAAATAATTTGTTCAGTTAATTTAATAAATAGAAGGAACTTAATCAGTTGTTGTAGTAGGATTCAGTGTCACCGAATTTTCATATGGTATCAGAGCACAGATCATAATCCGAAGAGCTTAGTAGCAGAAGGAAAGATGAATTTTGAAGCTCTGCGTAGGCACTAGTTCGAAACCCTCAGAGGCAGCGTAGTCCTTGGCCAGGAGGGTCAGTTTTTTAGGAAAGTTTATTTCTCTGAGTGAGTCAACAGAGAATTAAATTTTCCAGATCAAGAATTACTAGAGGCAAAGGGAGACACAATATTTTTCCTTGTAGAGAAAATCTTCAGCTGGAAGGTTGTTATTTTGCAGCAGTTTTCTAGTGCAAAATAGCGTCAGGAGGAAGGAAGAGCACACACTGAGGGAATTCCTTTCTCAGGGGACTTCTAGCCCAGAAGTTCAATTTTTCCTAGCAAAGCAGCAGTAGCTATGAGAAGATTTGCCCACTCCAGCAGGGAGAGCGTAAAGTGAGTCAGCAGCTTTGCAGAGGAGAAGAGGAAGAATTCAACATTTTGACAGAGATGGCATCAGCAGGGCTGAGAGATCAGGATCGATTGGAGGGAGCTTCCAACTATGTGATCTGGAAGGCAAGAATTTGTTGTCTTCTAGATGAATACGATCTCAAAGTTTACATCGATAGTGTGGTAGTTGTACCCACAAATGCAGATCCGCTAAAGGCCTACAAGAAGGAGATGGCGAAAGCAAAGAGGCTGATTCTCGATGGGATTCGAGATCACGTGATGTCTCACATAGTGGCAAAGATATTGCCTGACAGATGTGGGAGGCACTTGCTACGCTATACGAGGGATCTTCCGAGCAATGGAAGATGTATCTTGAGGAGAAGCTGAGATGCACAAGGATGCAGAAACGGGAGCGCATAGACCTCTTCCTCACTAGGCTTCAAGATATCCGAGATCAGCTGTTTGCAATAGGGTCAGTGCCTCAGCCTACAAAATTGGTGTGGTTTTCTCTCAACAGTGTTTCCGAAGAATGGCAGGTCTTCGTCCAAACTATTCTGGGCAAAGAAAAGTTGCCAAACTGGAATCATATGTGCGTTGATCTGCAGCAATAGGAGATGAGGCAAGATTTGGTCAAGACCACCATCACTAGCAACAACAGCAGCAGTGGGACAAAGCAAGTAAAGGAAGAGGAGAATGTGGCCCTCGCATCAAAGGAGCAGCAGGAGCAGTGCAGGAGGAAGAAGGACGTTTCCAAGGTGAAATGCTTCAGAGCTTGGCCATTATAGCACTCAATGTCCTCTCAAAAAGAAGGACAAGGAGGAGAAGCAGGATCAACAAGCTGCATCTATGGAGATTGACAGGTTGTCCTCCAGATTGGAGGAAGAGTTTGCCATGATCACCGATATACCTCTAGGAGTGAGGTGGGGTGATTTGGTTTTGTAGCTCCAGAGAGCTACAAGATGGGCAAGATTCTTGATGAGCTCCACCTCATGAATCAATACATTGCTACAGGAGCCCATAACATGCAGTAACAGGATGGATCAGTGGCAGTCAGTGCAGTCATTTGCCAGAGTGACAGATGCAGTAGCTAGTAGCAGGTCACATGCTCGGCAGCGCAGTGCAGAGTTGGCAGCAATGCAGTTGGCACAGAGCAGAGTCAGCAGCAACGCAGAGGCTTTAGTGACAATGCAGAGTCTAGCAACAGTCAGGACTCAAGTGATAGATGCATCTTATTGACCACAGTTGGTTCAGTAATTTTGGATGCTTTCCATTGCAGTTGTTGCAATTGCAGTAACAACAGATGGAGAGGGAGTTTCCATGCAGATGCAGTGGTGGTAGTGATTCAATAGGGCCAGCAGCAGCACGGATGCAACGTTTATCAGAGTTACGCAGTAGTTGGTGGGCAGCAGCAGCCAGACATCAGCAACGTAACAAGAGGTGGTGCAAAGACAAGGTGTTGCTTCAGTGAGTTGCAGCGCTAGAACACATTCCTCTCTAAGAGGGAGTGTTGATTTTTGTAGCATCAGTTGTGTTCTAGCCACAAAATTTGGTGGAGAGGCAAAACTACATGTATTCTCCAAAACCTAGAAATCGTTTTTGGAAATTCCACCTAGAGACGACTTAATTAAAATAATTAATTTTTTTTTAATGGTGCCTAAGTCTAAACTTAGGAAAACTGATTAATTAAAGGGTATTAATTAAGTCATGGTGAAATCTTCTAGAAGAAGACATGGATCGAGTTCTAGTTAATCTTAGCCATTGATTATGTTTTAATCTTGGTCGTTGATGCCTCAACGAGAGATTATAAGAAAAAATTCGATGGGGGTTGGAGAACACACTTGGAGCCACCAGAAATTCGATTTTACTAGGAAATCGAATTCCAGAGTAGCAGGTGTGAGTTGCCAGAGGTGATTCAATAAAGTCTAAGGAGTGAGAGAGGGGCAGGGATAGTAAGGCCAGAAGAAAGTTTTTCCAATCTGGTAAGTGCATAACAGAGAGACAGAGAATTCCACAGAGAGCTGACGTAGTATAGAAAGGCAGCATAGAGCTTCAAAGGGAGATCCGCATTTTTCTGAGAAGTCGAAATTCAGTGACAGAAGCCAGAGTGGGAGCTTGAAGGCCAGGAAGATCGAGTTTCCAAAGTAGCAATTGATCAATCAGCAAGAGAGACGCTAGTCTAAGTTGGGTGACGTAGAGGCAACAAGGAGAAGCTCATCTTGAGCCAAGGTCAATGTCGGATCACCAATGGAAGTGAGATTTTTCTCACTAGACTTCTGTCAATCATTTTCTTTATATGGAAAGCTAGATTTGAGTTTCCATAGATTTGTACTCAGATTTAATACTGCATAATAATAAAACCCTCAGTTGTTGCACCAATTTTCCCAAGTTGGGTTTTTCCAAGGACATTGGTGCACAAATAACAGTGTCATTTGTGTGTGTGCATCTTCCAGTATTAATTTTCTTCCGCAGTATTTATTTTGTGAAGGCTGCAGTGTATTAGTTTCGATATTTTCCGTAGGAAATTGCAAATAATTTGTTCAGTTAATTTAACAAATAGAAGCAACTTAATCAGTTGATGCAGTAGGATTCAAGGTCACAGAATTTTCACAGTAGTGGTTGCAGTGGTTGCTAGGATCTTTGCACTGGTGTGTTGTGGCTGCCGTCTTTTTATCCTTTCCCCCTTTTTACTTCTTCTTGCCCTCCTTAGAAGCTTCTTATTGCTCCTTCTGCTTTGATCCACTTGATTGCACTCTTTTCAGGCCTATGTTCTCCATATATTGTGCCTGTACACAAGCCTCGTCCACCAATTTTGGCTTGAATAACATCACTTGCTCACATAGATGGTGGTGCAGACCCCCCAAATACTTGAGGAGTACATTTGGGTTCTTTGGAGAGATACCCAACATTATAGCCATCTTTCTGAATTCTGTGGTGTACTCCTGCACACTTTGGCCCGACTTTTGCCTGAAGTAATGCCACCGGATCCACTAGTCCTCCACGTACCCAATGGGATAAAACTGTTACTTAATTAATGAGGGTTTTGAAATCCTCCCACTTAGTCACTGGAGGTTCTCCCTCCAACCTCAAGGTTTCCGTGTGGCTCTCCCACCAAGTCAGTGCATGGCCCTCTAATTTCAGCCGCGTGAATGAGATCTTTTGCCCTTCCTCAATCTGATGGACACTGAAATAAACTTCCAGTTGCTGCAACTAGTGGTTCAGCTTCAGAGCGTTGATCTCGTCATGGTACGACTTGATATCGACTTTTGCTTCCATTTTGAACAGGGATTGATTCACGGCACTTGAACTGGGTTGATCTTTTCCGAGTTCTTTCTTCAACTGGTTCTTTGTGTCTTCCCGATCGCCCTTCTGATTTGTCCTATACATTTGAACCCCCATCTTCTCCAAATATCCCCAGCTTATTTCTTAGGGCCGCCATGAGGAGGTTTACATTGCAGTTTATATCCGCAACTTGTTGTTTGAACCGCGAAAACCTCACTTCTGCAGGATCACGAGGTTCATTTACAGATTCGTCAGCCATGATTAGGGTTTTACAATTTTCTCCCTCGCCGACCTAGATCCCCTGCAAATATCCACAAATACCCAAAGAAACATGCTCTGATACCAAATGATCTGTAAATTGTTGTGGATATTCTTCTTGACAGATCGTCACAACAGATCTAACAATATTATATTAAAACTCTGAAAATTCTCCACTATTACAGTTTATTAAACTTTAAGATCTGTGGATTTAACTATAATTAATGCATGCATTCGAACGGAAATTATGCGGAAAAGTAGAGAATGACCAAATAAGCACACACACACACAAGACACAAGATATGCTCTCTAGGAAACCCTTTCGGGAGAAAAACCAATTGGGAGGTAAGGTCGCTTCGCTCTCTTTCTCTGTCTGGAAATATGGTTGTAGGTACAAAGAAGTAATGCCTGTGGCCCGTGGGCTACAACAGTGCACAAATCCTCTTTGTGCTCTATCTCCTATCTTTCCTGACTATCTTTGCTCAGCTATGGAACAAAATGCTCTCGAAAGAATGGAATGCCTCTTACTCCTAGTGGCTCGATTATAACACGACTCGATAGCCTACTAGTGGTTAATTTTGGCTACATCAACTCTTAACTAGAGTTACAAAATAGGTTCTTCTAGAGTCTTTTACATCACCAACATGTGGCTAGCCCATTTTCCATAAATAATGGGGGCTGACGCGGCATCCTCCCGAACTATAGGTGTGAAAACAGGAAGGTCAAGTTCTGAGTGGCATAACTTTTGCATACGGACTCCGATTGACACACTTCTTGTGTCGATGGAAAGGTCTTTGTGTGTAGAATAGCATGAAAAGGTGTTGCACTATTGCGGCAAGTTTTACCCCCAAAACATGTCATTTGATGCCTCAAAACGCTCCCGGAAGGTTTCAACAAACTGGGTCCCGCCGGTAAAAATAGTCCCGTGAGCTGATTCCTCCACTTTTGCCACTCCAAATGCATCGAGATGGATGAAAAACAATATAATGATCCAATTCGGACCACAAAGGGTCCCAGTCAGGGGCAAGGGGAGCAAAAGAAGAAGAAGGACCTATCTAAGGTCAAGTGCTTCAGGTGTGGTGAGTTTGGCCACTATAGTACCCAGTGTCCTCTCAGAAAGAAGGACAAGCAGGAGAAGCAAGACCAGGCGGCAACACATGCTGAGATAGATAGGTTGTCCTCCAGGTTGGAGGAAGACTTTGTGATGATGGCAGCCATACCTCCAAGAGTGAGGTGGGGTGACTTGGAGTTGTAGCCCTAGAGAGCTACAGAGATTGGGCAGGGTCATTGAGGAGTCCACCTCATGGATCATTACCTAGCTACGGTAGCCCACAGTACTCAGTAGCAGGATGGATCAGTGGCAGTTGGTGCAGTCAGTACCAACGTGACAATTGCAAACTAGTAACAGTCAGAGGCTGAGGAGAGCAGTACAGTGTTGACAGCAGAGCAGGTGGTTCAGGGCAAAGTTAGCAGCAGCGCAGATTCTTCAGTGATAGTGCAGATGCTAGTAGCGGTCAGAGACTCGGGAGATAGATGCATCATAGTGAACACAGTTGATTCAGTATTTTGGATGCTTCTCAGTTGTAGTGGTTGCAGTTGCGATAGAAACAAATGAGAGGGAGTTGCAGTGCAGTTGCAATGTTAGCAATAGTATGGCAGTGTCAGCAGCAGCACAAATGCAGCATCCAAGTTACGCAGTGGTTGGTGGGCAGCAATAGCCAGACATCCGCAACGTGACAGGAGGTGATACAGAGAAAGGGTGTTGTGGCAGGATGTGGAGTACTAGAGAGAACGCAGTCCTCACAAAGAGGGAATGTTAGTTTCTGTAGCATCAGATGTGTTCTGGCCATGAAATTTGGAAAGACTAGAATATATGAGATCTCCAAAACCCAGAAATCGTTTCTAGAAATTCCACTTAGAGATGACTTAATTAGATTATTAACCAAATTTTTTAATGTTTACTAGGTCTAAACTTAGGAAAACTGGTTAATTAATCAAAATTAATTAAGTCAAAGTGAGAATTCTCTAGAAACTCACACGAATCGATCCAAAAATGATCTACGACATCAATTAAAATTTAATCTTAGTCGTTGGAGTCCCAACAAGAAGATATAAGAAGGGATTGATGTGGTGATGGAGAATACACCATAGTCACTTGGAGAAATCGATTTTTCAGTAGCACCAGTCAGTTGCCGAAGAGTTCGAGCTTTAGTGAAGAAGTAGAGACAATGAGGGGCAGAGACAGTGAAGCTAGAGGAAGATTTCCAGATCTAGTGAATGCATTTGCAGAGAGGCAAAAGAGCCAAAGTGAAGCTGATGCAGGGACTACACAGTAGCCTCTAAAGGCAATTCGATTTACAAATTCGGGAAGTCGTTTCATCGTTCTGGTGGCAGAAGAATTTTGCAGAGGCCGAGAGAAGCATTTCTAGAGTCATTGGCAAACAGAAGAAGCAGCTCAGATTGAGATCTAGGCAGTACGGATTAGAGCCTGCGCAGAGCTCATGCAGACGGTGACACAGGGCAATTCGTAGAGGGTTTTAGAGGTCAGTCTTCAGGGTCGGATTTGCCTGTGGGGTGAGGAAATTCTTCACTAGATTTTTCCCAGTATTTTTCTCTGTAGGATTGCCAGATTCGGCATCCAGATTATTGTACTCAGATTTCATTGCTACATAATAATAAAACCCTCAGTTGTTGCACAAGTTTTCCCAAATTGGGTTTTCCCGAGGACAATTGTCCAAAGTTCTAAACATAACGGTGTCATTTTTATGTGTGTGTGCTAGTATTTTCTTAGTTTCCAGCACTATTTTATTTCCACAATTTTGTTTGTGAAGGTTGCAGTGTGATTTATTCAATATTTGTTGTAGCAAATAAATTTTTTTTTTGTAAATCAGTCTTCTATTCATTCTTCAAAAAAGTGTACATCATTAACAAAAATGCAGGTAGTCTCACCCCGACTAGGTTTGTTGACTACTGCTAGTAGCAAGTGACAGTAAAATAAAACAACAGAAAGTAACAAAGACCACAGCTGAAAGGGCCAGAAGCACCAGAAGACAAGCAAGATACATAAAACACCTGATATCATATCAATCATCAGAAGTGATGGAGGCTAGGTTGTTTGGGGTTGTTCCAGGAGGCGGAGGAGGGCGGAAGGCACATTGCACATGCTCTTTGAAATGGGCCATCCAGGCCTCCAGCTTTTCAACTTTCTCGGAGAGTAGATTCTGGCCACGCCAAACCACCACCACACGTTCCCAGGTATGGCACTAAAAATAGTGCATCTTGTTCAATGTCACAATAAGCTCTGCATGTTCCTCTCGCCTCACACGCTCTGCAATAGCCAATCTATCCATAATTGTTTGGATGAGGTCCCGGCAACAATCCATGTAGCATGTTTATTGTTTCCCCCTTCCTCCACGACGCACCACCCCCTAACTCTGTCCTCCTTCGCGACGAGCAGACCCTCCTCGATGTCGGCCTCTCATGGTGTGGCCACCTCGGCCACCAATTGAAACTCCCGGGCCTCTGCCTCCCTGAACCTCTGAACCATCCTTGCAATTGTCGCCAGATCTTCCTCCCCCACGGCCTGCTGAAGACAACGAGCGAAGACGGCCACCCTTAGAACCACCGCATCCTGTATGTTTTCCACTAAATGTCGACACCAATAGGGATAGACTCCCGCCACCCACAAGGTCTGCCGAATTAGGCTTCGGACGAGACGACCTGCGCAAAATGCGAGGTGTCAGCCTCATTCCAATCCACCAGAAAACACTGACTGAAAGAGCAATGGAGGGCTTCCCTCCTTCCACCACCAGGACCGTTTGCCTACTATCCAAGCCGAGCTTTTGGGCACTCGGTCTCACCACCAGCAACACAGAACCACCGACATGTGAGGGGAAAATGTTGCCTGCCACCTAGTCTTCCACCCACGGTGCACTACGCCACCAGGACGAAATTACCCTAGCTGAAGAACCAATGAGGGCACCAAGAACAGAGTCTCTCCACGCTCGAACATGCACCTCCCTACCCCAATTGCTCGGCAGAAGAATTCTCCACCCTCTGTTGAACCACCATTGCTCCAGGATAAATGAATTATCCCATTAGTTGCTCCGACTCACTAAATGTATGTGCAGGCTTAACCAATACTTCACCAAGATATACCCTCGCGGGAGCCAGAAGGACTGTCAACGGTAAATCCGCCACCTTTCCCACACCAGTCGCGCTCGCGACTTAGCAATTTCCCTCTCCAACCTCACACACCAGGAGTCGTAATAACACCATTCACCATGCAGGATTTCGAAATTGAGCCAGGCCCTGTCTGGGTTATAACGGGCCTCCTCCCCGACCATGAACGCTCCCCTAATGCCACCACCTACAACGTACCCTTCGAGCGAATGTTTCACACACTCAAGGTTTAGTGCCCCTGATCTCAAGGTACTTGGAGAAGGCCTGGGGGTAGGCCTTCGTACCTGCATCCACGTGCCCATCATCAATCCCCACACGGTCCTTCGGGGCTTGCAATCACGTCGTTCAACACCCCCATCGGGGAGTCGTAGCAAATAAATAGTTAAAATTAATTAACAATTAGAAGAATAATTTCCAGTCGCTGCAATAGGATTTCAGTTTTGGAATTTTCACATGATTGTCCCAACCACTGTTGGGCGATGAACTGCGCTACCTTAAGGGGGTAATCAATGCTACATCTTACACATCATGCTCTCATCCCCTTTGAGCCCCGAGCAGTAAAATGAAGAAAAATCAATAAAAGGCAAAATGAAAATGGAGAAGGGTGGAAAAACAAAGGTTGGAGTAACTCATGAACTACATTGCTCCCTCCTTACATTCATACACCTAAAGTGTGTGAAAATTCCTTGAAATGCAACAACTAGAAATTATTCTTTTGAAAATTCCTAGAAATGTAGCAACTAGAAATTATTCTTCTGACTAGTTAATGATTATGCAATTTATTTGCTACGGCAAACAACGAATAATTCAAACTGCAATTTCTTCACCATAAAAAGAATATTATGGAAGCAAAAATACGAACTGAGAAATGCTAGCACACACATAAAAATGACAATTATTTTTGGAAAATTGTCCCTGAAAAAACCCAATGTGGGAAAACTAGTGCAGCAGTTGAAGGTTTTATTATTATGCAACAACAGAAATTTTGAGTACAATAATTTGTATGTTTGATCTAGCAATCCAATCTGAGAGAAATACTGGCAAAAATATTTGAGGGAATTTACCCTCCTCTCCAAGCAATCCCGCAACAAACTAAGCCTCGGAAACTGGCTCTCCAAACCCTTGCGCAGACACTTTTGTGTTGTCTCTGCGCAGGCCTACTCGCACTAGCTAGAAACTGCCTCTGAAGATGATGTCTTTCCTGTTGCCGTCTCTGGAAGTGATTCTCCCGACCTCCTGGAAATTTTCCTGGCCACTCGAAGCCAGATGATGATGGTTACTTCCTAGTCTTGGAAGTACCTCCTTCGCTAAGAGGGAGTGTTGATTTTTGTAGCTTGGGAGGTACTCCAAGCCTTGAGAATCGAAGGTTTGGAGGAATGAGCTCCACAAGTGGCCTTGTGGGCTTGAAACCCAAGCTTGGGGTTTTGCACCCATCGATGTTTGGGCCAAAACCATGATGAGATTGTGACATGTGATGGATGAGGATGATAGTAGATGTCAAGACGAATCCAACGCATCAAGAATCGTCCAATTCTGAGTTGTCGTTGAAGAGATATGAATTTTTGAAGGTCATGGTTGGGTTTGCACATGTGTTGGTCAAGTCGGCCTAGTGTTTAGAGGCCTAATGACAATTGTACAAGCCCATGGAGAGACTTCGTTGAAGCCCCACACAAAGGTATAAAAGGAGGACTTATGTGAGGCATTAGGACAGATCCTTGTGCAACAAAAGGCAACTCGAATTAGGTGAAGGAGACCTTTGTTTGGGCCGCAAAAAGAAGGCAGATTCCAACGAAGGAGAAGATGGCTAGTTAATCTGCAGTAAGGGTCGAGATGTTTGAGGCATGGTTGGGCTGATTTGGGCAGATCTTGTAGGTGTGTTTCCTCTTTGTTTTGGAGCAGCGCAGATCTGTGTTTATTGCAGGAGCTTAGTGTGTCTTGGAGAGGGGTTGAGAGGCCTAGAAGCATCCTCATGCTAGGCCGCATGCACAAGCAGTCCAAGCGCAGGATTGGAGGAGCATACTAGGGCTGATTTGTCACTGAAATAGGCCACAAACCTTTCTATTGTAGTGCAGGTGATGGTACAGTTGTTTGAAGGTGGTCAAGAGACCTAGAAGGCAGCCTAGCCTAGGAAAGGAAGCGAGGACAAGCATAGGTTGTTGCAGCAGGGAATTGGGATTGTCAAGTACCCTAACCAGGTCTACTAGAAGTATATAGGAGCCCAAGACAAGTGAAGCAAATAATAAGGTATGGTTGTCTTCATTTGTTAATGTTGGATGCTAGAGGATGTGAATCCTAGATTAGGACAGTTGAGGACATCTGAGGAGAAAATTATATCAGTAGTTAGTTGGGTGTCACGTCAAGAGTAGAAACAGAAGGTTGTAGGCATGTATGTTCTCTTGAGTTGATATAATTTGCAGGTGGATGGTGTCCTAGGTGACGACTACTTGAGGATTCAGTTGGCAGCCAAGAGGAGGTGTTTCCTAGATGTTTGGATGCCCTAACTAGGAGCAGATGCTACAGCAGGTATTGGTCACTCGTGGTATGTTGGAGAGCAGCATGAGAGTGGACCAAGTGTGGACATTGCATTGGGCATTTATGGTCTGTTGGAGGACAGCGTGATAGTGCTCAAGTTGGAGCCCGGTGTGCACCATCTTCATGGACCTAGGTGGTTGCTAGGGTGGTAGAAATTGAGCTCAAGGTTTGATCAGCCAGAGGAGCAGTTGAGCAGCCCTAGAATTGTGTGTGGAGAAGGACTTCTACAACATATGATGGGCAGTCCTCCTAGCCCGTGTTCATTGTGGGAGATGGACATTTTGCAGTGATAGGAGGCAACCCCCCATGCCCTATGTTGGTCTTCATTGGAGCAGGGCAGAAAGACCATAGTGTGTTGAAGTCTCTGAGTAGCTGAGGAGCAGCAGTGGGCAGATTGAGAGTTGTTCACAAACGAAGTTGTAAACAATTCAACAGGAGTCTCGATGTGTCGTGCCCTTGATGGACTAAGGCACAACTAGTGAGCAGATTGGATAGCCGAGGTTCAATGACCAGATGGACTTGGATCGTTGATAGAGGCAGTGTTGTAGATCGGGAGCCAAAGGACCAGGTAGGTACAGGGTACAACCAAGGCAGCTGTGAGGAGCTCTCCATCAGCTAGACGGCCAGAGTATCTTGTTTAGGGTAGATTGGTTGTCGATGGACTGACACCAAGCCCCGGTTTGTATTCTTGTATTAGTGGATGTATGAGGGCCATTATCCCTAGTATGGGAGCCCTAGACTGTTGTATTATTCATTTAGCTTAATATAATGATGTTGGGTTATTACACATATTTGTATAATATTTTGTTAAAAGTTGTCTATATTTTGTGCACATGTGATTCACTGTTGTTTATATTCCGCTATACAAAGTAGTTTCGTTGTGATCCTTGGTTTGATAGCATAAGGGATTTAAGATTTTATCCCAGATACCAAAATCGTGGAAAAACAACATTCTCCATCTACCCCATCGACCTCTTCTTATAATCTCCAGTTGAGACTTCAACGACCAAGATTAAAACTTAATCAATGGCTAAGATCATCTCTAAGTCGATCCATACGAGTTTTTAGAAAATAATCACCTTTCTCAATTAATTACTATTAATTAACTAGTTTTCCTAAGTTAGACTTAGGAAAAATTTAAATGATGGTCAATTAATTTAAATGAGTTATCTCTAGGTGGAATTTCCATAAACGATTTCTTGGTTTTGGAGAAATCATGTGTTTTAGGCTTTTAGCCTCCCCACAAAGTTTGAGACTAGAACACCATCTGATGCTACAAAAACTAACAAAGTGTGGGCCTTCTTCATCCTAGCTACCCATGTACCATAGCATGTGGCTTGGAGGCTTCCCTTTGTCCCCACTCCGTTCCATCAGTATTTCACATGACACCTGCCATTTGATGGATGTACCATGGACTTTTCATTCCCTTAGAGGTTGAAACCACCTAATAAGATACTTCATTAACCTCTCTTGCCAAGCAAGGAAACATTTGGGCATGCCTAAAGCCCCTTTTTGGAAGGGAAAGCCACTATGAAGTGTCCACTTCTGCCTTTGATTAGCAAGCTTACTTACTCAATTACACTAATGAATTATTATATTGGAAGGTGAGGAGATGCATTAGATGTTATACAGGATTGCAGATGGATTTTCATCTTGGACTTGGTCTCCCTATACGGGATCCAAGCCCTCCAGAGGGTCACAATGGCATTTGTAAGGCAAGTGTTGAGAGCTATAGGCCTCCAACCTTGTTGAGCATTGATTCCCACACCATGGGCTTCGTCAGCACCATTGCATGCTTGTTCGTGACCTAGTTATACAGAGATGATGATGCCTTGAACCACGTTGCCCAAACGGCCACACGTTGCACCCGACACTTGGCAACTAATCCAAGGCCCAGAGGAGGTTATGTCTCGCCTAGGGAGACATGGGAGGGCATGTCTCATCTTCTAGCTCTCATCGATGGAACATTGACTTGATCTTGAGCCATTTGCAAACCCATGAGACCCATTGGGAGCCCACAAGGCCCAAATAGGGGTTTTGGGGATGTTTTGCAACATGTAGAGGACATGGCCCTCCTTATCATCATTCTTGAGGCCCTCTCCCATAGTTTGACCATAAGAGGCCTCAACGCTAGCCTTGGGAACACTTTGAATGGATGATGTGGGCTAAAGGAGAAATTAAATAATAATTAATGTTTAAGCTATCTTGGTTGGCTTGTAACCTAGGGTCTTGCCTGGCATTTATGATGTTTAGGGGCTTCCCTTTTAGAAATTCGAACTTATGAGCCTTGTATAAATAAGAGAGGCTCCCTCTCATTTGAAATGATCACACACTTGGATTTTTGACCTAAGAAGACAATTCAGACATGTAATTTGTGGAATGTTTTGGAGTTCTATCAATGAATTTTGATGTTTGGATATTTCGATATCTCTCTTGGAGCTTATTTTTGGCATGTTGATGGACAGATATATTCTTCATTGTCTTGTAAGTGTTATTTAATGCTATATTTCTGATTTGATTGATGTCTAATCCATGGAATTATTGTCTCATGGTTATTAATGTGCCCTAATTGATGAAATATTGCTTAAACATTGAAACTATTGGGAAATTTTGCATGTGATATTCATAGATAATGAATGAATGAATGTTCCTAGGGGAAATGATGTATTTATGTTCCTTGAAACTCCATTAATAATTGCCATTGAAGTATAAATATCTAGAAGTATTGTGTAGTTGCTTCATTAGGGCTAGCAAAGTTGCTTCTAGGTCTCCTTGAAGAGCAATGTGTCTATATTGGAATCTTTTGTGACTCCTAACTTCCCAATGGCCAGGCATTGGTCTTAAATGTTGAAATTTCTAAGTCTAACACGTTAGAAATCCCTACTACATCTTCTGGTTTAAATTCTCCTACTACTTTTTTACATTAACAAGTTATTTATCAATATAAATACTGAAAATAAACACAGATTTAGCCTTAACTCATATACAGATCAGCAACTGAAATATTGAGACAAACACACAAGGGACGCTGTTATTTTTGGACAAACGTCCCCTGAAAAACCCAATGCGGGAAAACTGGTGCAGCAATTCTGAGGGTTTTATTATTATGTTGATTCTTGAGTACAACTAGAGTGTCAGAAATGGCTCACCCAACAGAGATTGTTACACGTCAGTAATACATCTTCTCGGAGACAGATATTCAGCTAGTCTGCCCCACGAAAATCCTTCTAGCTCTCCCTCTTGGCTCTGCGTCAGCCCTGCTAGCTCCAACTCAACTCCAAAAGCCTCTGCATCAGCTCTCTGGCCCTCTGCGTCACCCACGCAGGCCCTCAACCTCTGCACAGTCCCCAGCTGCCTCTGCGTCAGCCTCTTCAGTCTCTGCACTGACCCTCTGGCACTATCCCTACCTCTATGCTATGTACTCACTGCCCCTCACTGCAACAGATCACTAGTTTGAATTTTCTCAGCAAGCCCTGCCCCAGAAAATCGAATTGACTGATCAATCTTGGTGTATCTCCAACTGACCCTTAAGCCTCTTTTTATACTTTTCCTATTGAGTCTTCAACGGCCGAGATTAAGTCCCTAATCAACGGCTAAGATTAGATTTGGCTTGATCCATGTCATTTAGAACATTCTCACCCAGTTTTATATTAATACCCATTAATATTTTAATTTTCCTAAGTTTAGACTTAGGAACCCCATTAAAAATATTAATTATTTTAATATCTCTTTAACTAGGTGGAATTTCCCCAAACCATTTCTGGGTCTTGGAGATCTTATGTTCCTTAGCCTCTCCACCAATTTTCATGGCTAGAGCACATTTGATGCTACCAAAATCAACACTCCCTCTTCGCGAGGAATGTGCTCTAGTAATGCTCCACCACTGAAACATCACACTAATCGTCCGCACCGGTACCTATGTTGATGCTTGGCCTGCTACCTCACATCATCTGCACTACTTCTCCCAGTACTGCTACCCATGACATTGCCACTGCCACTGCTACATTTGTACTACAGCTCCCTCGCAATATGCTGCCCATGTTGCCCCTGGCATTGCCACTGCTAACTACTGCACTACAACTCAGTTAACGAGAAGTAAGTAATCTACCCAAATACTGACATCCTTGTCAGTCTAGAAGCCTCCTAATGTTAAAGCTACCTCTGCTACTATCATGTGCTCCCTTTGCTGCCTCTGGGCTACTACAAACACCTCTGTGCCTCTCGCACTGCTGCAATCCCCACTGCGCTGCTACATACCTCTGCACTCTAGCACTGCCTTGTCGCTCCATCGCATCTTGCTTTTACCCAACATTCATCATCCTACTACTGTCATTCAGGGCTCCCGTAGCCGGATATGATCCAAGAGTTTTGGCACCTCAAGGATCCTGCCTCTTGTATGTAGTCCTCCTGACTACAACTTGATGTCTCCCCACCTCTTCTCTAGAGGTGCATGAGCACTCATGGCACAGTCGTCATCAGTCTCGACTTCTTTCTCCGCCTTAGCCGAAGCTGCCTTGGAGTCAGAAGCCTCTCCCTTGTTCTTCTTCCTGGGACACTGGGATGCATAATGTCCCAGCTCCCCACAATGGAAGCACTTCACCTTGGAGATATCCTTCTTCTTCCTCTTCCCTTGTTGTCTCGCAAATGCTAGAGCCGCATCCTCCTCCTCCTCTTTCTTGATTCGACTTCCTTTGCCACTACTCCCCGCCTTGGTCAACCGTCTGATCTCTTCTTGGCAAAGAGCTGCCCACATCTCTTCCCATCTTGGAAGAGTAGCTCTGCCCAAAATGCCTTGGACAAATGTCTCCCACTCCTCGGAGACTACATTTAGGGCGGTCCTCACCATGAACTCCTGATCCGGCGTGGCCCCTATGGAAGTAAGTTGGTCACAAATCTCTTGCAATCTGAGGAGGAACAGATCTATCTGCTCCCCCTTCTACATCTGATACGTCCGCAGCTGATTCTCCAATAGCATTTTCTGCTGCACAGAAGTTCCCTGATACAAGGTCGTCAAAGTATACCACATCTCCTTTGCTATGTTCTTTTCAACAATATGTGGTACGACATGATCCTTGACCTCTTCAAGGATTATGCATTTTTCCCTCACCATTGCATCCTCATACTTCTCATTATCAGCTGGGTCGACTGGGATAACCACGGTTCTCAAGGCAAAGCCCTTGATGCTATGTCTATCTAAGACTGCCAGGATCCTGCCCTTCTAGATGACAAAGTTGGAAGCCCCGTCCAACCTGTCCTGATCCCTCAGTCCGTTTATTGCCATTTCCGCTCCTCTTATGAACTCCCTCTGAGTTTCGACTTCCCTCGTGGAAATCTCCCTCTAAGTCCTGATTTCCTTGCTGGAAATCTTCCCGCCAAATGTTGAACTGCTCCTCTCCAATCCTCTTTGCAACTTGAACTTGAATCTGGATTTCTTCGCTAGAAATCTGTCAAGGTAGCGACTCCCTCTACCTTGGTTCTATCCTGTTAGGTACTGTTCTGCTTCGACAAAAACAGCACCCCACCAGCGTCCCAATCCACAATCTGCCCACAGCTCCCTAGGCCCCAGAAACTGAAGAAACTGAGCCTTCCATCTCTACGCAATCCCGGCAAAGGCTGAATCACTCCTCTGGCCAACTGCGTCAATCCTACCTGGCTGAGTAGGATCACGTGGCTCTTCGTGAGCCTCTTTTGCCTAGCTTTGCCTCTGTGCTGGCCCTCCCTTTGGCTCGAAATGATGACACAGGCCCTCTGTGTCACTCTTTCTCAGCTGCCTTCTGCTTAGGAGCAGCTCTGTCTCTCAGGACAGCTGCAAATTTCCAATATCGTTGATGCCTTCAATCCTTCTGTGATCTACAATGCTCTGATACCATGTTGAAATTTCTAAGTCTAACACGTTAGAAATCCCTACTACATCTTCTGGTTTAAATTCTCCTACTTGTTTATTACATTAACAAGTTATTTATCAATATAAATACTGAAAATAAACACAGATGCAACCTTAACTCATATACAGATCAGCAACTGAAATATTGAGACAAACACACAAGGTACACCATTGTTTTTGGACAAACATCCTTGAAAAACCCAATGTGGGAAATCCGGCGCAGCAATTCTGAGGGTTTTATTATTATGCAGATTCTCGAGTATAACTAGGGTGCCAGAAATGGCTCACCCAACAGAGATTGTTACACGGCACTAATACTTCTTCTCGGAGACAGATATTCAGTTAGTCTGCCCCACGAAAATCCTTTCAGCGCTCCCTCTTGGCTCTGCGTCAACCCTGCTAGCTTCAGCTCAGCTCCTAAAGCCTTTGCGCCAGCCTTCTGACCCTATGCGTCAGCTCTCTGGCCCTCTGCGTTACCCACGTAGACCCCTCAGCCTCTACGCAGTCCCCAACTGCCTCTTCGGTCTCTGCGCTGACCCTCTGGCACTATCCATGCCTCTCTTCTATGTACTCACTGCCCCTCGCTACAACAGATCACTAGCTCGAATTTTCTCAGCAAGCCCCGCTCCAGAAAATCGAACTGACTGATCAATCTTGGTGTATCTCCAACTGACCCTCAAGCCTCCTCTTATACTTTTCCTGTTGAGTCTTCAACGACCGAGATTATGTCCTTAATCAACAGTTAAGATTAGATTTGGCTTGATCCATGTCATTTAGAACATTCTCACCTAGTTTTATATTAATACCCATTAATATTTTAATTTTCCTAAGTTTAGACTTAAGAACCCCATTAAAAATATTAATTATTTTAATATTTTTCTAACCAGGTGGAATTTCCCCAAACCATTTTCTGGGTCTTGGAGATCTTATGTGTCTTAGCCTCTCCACCAATTTTCATGGCTAGAGCACATCCGATGCTACAACCAATCAACATTAAATCCGGTGCGATCACTCTTAAATTGATAAACCATATTTCTTTGACCAATTTTTCACCGTTCTCTTTTGTCCCTTTAAGGATAAGGAGGCCTCTCTAGGGATTGGTGTGAATTCCAATAGAAGAGGAAATTTTGAATTTCGTTTGAACAAGATTTTTCTTTAGTGTCTCCTCTAGGCATCTTCATGTTTTGAATGAATTCCGACAGTAGAATCTCCATAAAATTGATGCCCTAGCTTTCACACCAAGTGGGAACCCTAGAAGCTAATCCTTCAACATGGGGATTTTTTCAAGGCTTGTGCTTTATTACTTGTTGAACTATATCATTCATAGCTTTTTCTCTTGCCTAACTTGACCTTGGATGAGCTCATATATTGTTAAATATCCCAAACCTAGGTTTCGTGTAGTTTTCATTTCAAGGGGTTTTTCTTGGAAAGTCTTCTTAGATTGAACCATTCCATTGAGTGACCCACCTTGCCTCACTTCATATCTATCCTAGACAGACCTATCACAAGTGAGGAATATTGGGACTCTTCTCATTGGTGAAAATCCGAGAAGAGAAGGGGACTTAGGCTGTGGTGACATTGGGCCTTTGTCCCAAGGTGTTGTTGTGCCCTCTAGCTTCTGCCTATTTACAAGGCCTGCTAGTTTGTGCAGCAACAAGTATCACATAATGAATTAACGTCAGAGTATAAACAGCCAAGAAAGTTGAAAAGGAAACACCTCATTCAACATTGTTCTCCAATGAGGAATCTGCTCTATTATAAAACCTTTATTGCAGCAGAATTAGTGATGTAATTTCCAGCAATATATATATATATGGGATAAAATGGAAGCCATATTTGTATAAAATCCCTTACAATCACATTAACCTTCATTGTATCTTCAAGTAAGGCTCAAAAAAGGTATTCTTTACTAATCCAACCATGAATAGCAATGAAGGGAGCAAATCCTCATATAGATTTGAGCTCCAACTCCTTTACAATAAAATATCAATTAGTGGAAGCTAGATCCACTAATTCCTCCTGTTGACCTCTATCGGTCAACTACCCATGCAGTACACCCCCTTTTTTCTTTGCAAGAAAGGGGCAGCACCTGATCAGCGTGTCCGTGCCATCCAGCAGTCATCAGCAGCTTGATCAATCTAATTGTAAACCCAGTATGCATATATTAATTGTAAATAATCTTAGCAGATATGAGTCGTGTATGTGAATTGCCTAGGTGGACCTAACTTTCTAGTGGTAACCTATGTCCCGGAAGGTTTTTCATCTCACCAATCCATGGATCGGCAGAGTTTTCCTTCAAACCTGACCCCAAAGCCGGGATGGATTTTGTCATTGGAATTTTAGGAGAATCCTAGTGTGTTGATCTGCTAGATTATAGTTGTGTCGCAGAACTGGGTGATTTGTGAGGGTCTATGTTAAAGGGGTTTTCTCCCTTAAGATGTAAATTGTAAAAGTCATAATGTAATGTGTCCTGAGGGTCGAAAAATGTTTTAAATCCCCTCATGAGTCCTAAGTCCTAGGTCCTAGGTGATGTTTCCGAAGGCTTAG
This sequence comes from Pinus tabuliformis, assembly GCA_031772625.1. NCBI lineage: Eukaryota > Viridiplantae > Streptophyta > Pinopsida > Pinales > Pinaceae > Pinus > Pinus tabuliformis. Next base: position 458,523 of record CM062820.1, read on the forward strand.
TTTGATGATCCATTTTAAAATGAATTAAGAAATTAAAAAATGAATAAAAATAATAAAATAAATAAAAATTAAAAAATGAAATAAATAAAAAATAATAAAAAATAAAGCAAAAACCCTAACTAATAAAATAATAATATTTTAAGTGAATAAATCGACGGATGAGATCAAGAGATGTCTTGATCCTCATCAACGGTCGAGATCATTTCTACATGGATCACTCGAACTAGCCGTTGGGATGATTTCCTTTAAATAGGGTGCTAGGGGTCAGTTCAGATCATTCGATCTGTGAGTCTGATACTGAAGAAGCTCTCTTGTAAATCTGTTTCTGGTTAATAAAAGAAGACTTTGGGGTCCATATCTTGCTGGTGTTACTCTCTTGAAATGCTGTGAGATTGTTTAATTTTCTGCATATGTTATTTTCAGCATTTAATAATAGCTTTTTGTAGAGTATTGTGAGCACAGGTATCTTGTTCACTTGCTGGGGTTTGGGTGTTGTTAGGGTTTCTGAAGTAATGGCAGGTATCTCCATTACTTTCTGAGACCTAGCAGCATTTTTGCCCTCTTTACTGATGGTTGTTTCTGAGCTGTGCAGAAAACCCTTTCTGAAGGAAATTGTGGGCGTTAGGGGAAGTTCTCGGCTGAACCAGCCAACTCCCACAAGCATTTTTTGCTGAGCCCAGTTGGATTTGATCCTGGGTCTATCATTCAGTTTATTTTGTTTATTTGCATGAGAGATTTTCTGAAGTTCTTCACAGTGAAAACCTTAAATTTTTACTCTTAAAATGTTTTATGTGCTCATTGCTGAATCTGGCTGTTAAGGGGCCAAATCTGTAAATTAGTTGAGCTGTTCTAGGGTTTCAAATTCAGTTTTGCTTATAGGTTTCTGATTTTGGTTTTATGTACATACAATTTTTTTTTTTGCAGTTTTCATTAGGGTCTTCTCTGAAGGTTTCAAAGGATCTACTTTAAAAAATAATTTGCATCTTGTAGATTACAGAGAAGATCCTAGCGTTTTGGTTTTCAATCTCCTGCGTGTGAGGAATCGAAGCTGCCAGTTAACGAAACAGCAAAGCCGAACAGCGTGATATCTCCATTTCGCCGTTTTCACCTGCGTGCGTGATTTCTCCACCTGCTAGCGGCGTTTTTCCATACATACGCAGGCCTGCAGTGATTATTTCATTGGAACATTGCGTGGGAAGACTGTGGCCCCTCGCTGCTGTCGAGACCCTGCAAGACGGCAAGAGAAAAACTTCTGAGCGTAGGCGTTTTGATTGCCGGCGTGCGTATTACCAGCAAACTCAGAGCTATTCACACATTGCCGCCATCACCCGTAAACCACGCCGGCAGCAGGGGCAATCCGTCGATCTGTAGCTGGGTTATGAAATTTGCAGTCCGCCGTCAACTATCTCTTCGAGAAATCACGCCATTGTGCTGTCTGCCGCCTTCAAAACTGAAGTTACGCAGACAAATTTCATTCCGTTTTCAATGTGACTGCAATTTTTTGATGAATGCGTAAATGCCAGGTGTGGAGGTTCCTCTGTCCACCGTCGAAGACTTCAGGCCGTCACGCAGCAGGTAAATCGAACCATCGATTCATCAGCGCCAGGTAAATTTCGAAAGGGTCACTCTCGGTTTTTCGCGATTTGGTTCAGATCGATGGCATGGTGAGTAGCAGTCGATTCATTTTCATAAGCGCAGGTGAAAAATCATGCTCCTTCGTCTTCATATTGTCTGCGTTTTTCCAGTCATTATTCGGCCAGCATTTCCATTTCTATGCGTTTGATTTTTTTATCGCAGGTCAGCATAGTCGTAGTTAGGTTTCTTTAGTTTTAGATTTAATAATTTCAATCATATGCAAATAAAAATGTTGTTTTCATTTTTAACGTAGATTTTTTTAATTTAGATTTTATTTGATTTTAGGGTAGGTTTAAATTTAAAATATTGTATAGTTTTGTTTTATGTTTAAAATAGATTTTATGTTAAGTTTTTTTAAATGTTAATCTTGTATAGTTTCGTTTTATATAAATTTTAATTTTATGTTTTAATTTTAATTAGATTTAAATTTTTGTTTTATTATGGTTTTAAAATATAAAATATAAAATATAAAAAATAGTAAAAAGGATTTATTTAAATTTTTTAGGCTTAGTTTTATTTTTTTTGTTTTAGTTTTAGAATAGATTTTAAATTTTAAATTTTTAGATTTTTAATTTTCATAATATTGAAAAATAAAAAATTTAAAAAAGATTTAAAAAATTTAAAAAAATATTAAAATTTTGTGGAAAATTAGTTTTGCCAGTTTCAGTGGTTTTTCATGTTATATCTTTCATGCTGAGATCTGAATTTTTTCAAGTCGAGATGCGAATATGATATCTAGTTAATGGTTTAGGATTCTCGTGGTGGTTTAAAGCATTTATCTTTTCGAAGCTTTCAGTTGCTGGATATCGTTTTGGTTATTCTTAAAGCATTGTGTTTTAGCTGATGCCTTTGATGACAAATGATTGCTGTTCACGATTTACGTTTCTATATCATCTAACAAGTAATCAGCTTAAACACAATCTCTCAAGGCAGTGGTCTGCTAATTTAATCAAATCATTTTAGTGCTTATATCATCGTGTCTCGTGTCTCCCAACCAGCTGGTCGACAGTTGGCCTCATCATCTCACAGGGACTACCCCCCTTAGCCGCGGGAGACAGGCTTAAACGGAGGGATCGGGGATCAGAGTGATAGCCCCCGGTCTGAGCGTTGTCGTGTCAATCTGCGCGACAACACCTCCTAGGAAGAACACTAGAAAAACATTAAAATACTACATAAAGAGCTCTCCAAGGGAAAATGCCCTCACAAAATAATAAAATAATGTAGCCACAATGAATTGGGTACCACGTGTCTCCAAAGCACCAACACCCTGGCTCCAAAGCCAAAGATCCTCCAAATACAAACACTTTTGGGCAAGGTCTTCAACCTAGATCAATCCTCGTGATATATGAGGGGTGACATTGTTGAAGAATGTAACGAGTGTCGGTCTTTATAATTGTATTTGAGTCATGATGTAATATATTTGTCAAAAGAAGAAAAAGAAATTTTATTATGATAGAAAAATTATTATTAAGCATTGGTTTCATGCTTCGTTATTTTTAGGTCAAAGCCTTCATTGTAGGCTTCTAAGGTTTATGTTAAGAGTCCTTGTCCACGTCGTCATGTAATACACCATTCTTGGGCTTTGTATATCAAGAAAGAAAAATTATTGTGATGAAAATTGAGTCAAATAGGCCTCCTCCACCAAGGCAGCCTCAAAGAAGACAAGTCGGCCTCATTAAGGGCAAGTCTGTGAAACTTCCTTGAAATGCAACAACTAGAAATATTTCTTCTCACTGATAAATTAATTACACAGTTTATTTTGTTTACAGCAAAATAACGAACACTACAATTTCCTCACCAAAAAAACTAACTGCAGAAGCAAAAATAGGAACTGAGAAATGCTAGCACACACACAAAAATATTGACACCATTATTTTTGGACAAATGTCCCCAGAAAAACCCAATGTGGGAAAACCGATGCAACAGTTTCGTGTTTATTTTATTATGCAGCAGTGAATTCCGAGTACAATCTTTAGAAGCCCAACTGGCTATCCAATCAACAAGAATCTAACAAAATTATTTGGAGAGAAAATTTTCTCCCTTCACAAACAAACCCTGGCCTCTGTCTCCCTCTGAAAATTGGTCATCCAACCCTTGTGCAGGTTGTTTCTGCTTCAGCGATCCGTGTGGTTGTGCTAGGAAAACCTACGTGATCTTCACAGCTATACTGGGAAAACCCAAGCACCCTAACTGCGACCTGCCAGAAAAATCCGCATGACCTTTGCCGCTGTTCTGGGCTAGCTTCATTGTGGAATATTTTTGTCACTTGTTGTTGCCTCTCCGGAACTGGAAATCTTCTTCTAGATCACTATCTCTGCTCCTCTGACACTTGCTACTCGATCTCTGACTCAAATTCTCCCACTGATCTCTTGCACTGGAGTATCAAACTGTCTAGATCACTGAGTATCTGCAATGTGTGTTCTCCATCTACCCATCAACTTCTTCTTATAATCTCCAGTTGGTACTCCAACAGCCAAGATTAAATCTTAACCAATGGTTGAGATTATCTCTAAGTCAATCCGTGTGAGTTTATAGATAATTCACACATTTCTCAAATAATTCCTATTAATTAATCATTTTGACTAAGTTAGACTTAGGAAATTTTTAATTATGGTCAATTAATTTAATTGAGCCATCTCTAAGTGGAATTTCCACAAATTATTTATGGGTTTCGGGGAACTCCTGTGTTTTAGCCTCTCCAGAAAGTCTCGAGACTAGAACACCATATGATGCAACAAAAACTAACAAAGTCGACCTCAAAGGGAGACAAAAATCACTATATATAGGCAGCAACTCGACCTCATTTGTAGAACAAGACAAGCAAGTTCGATTTGCAATTGAAAAAAGAAGAAAAGGGAGTGTAAAATACCTAGAAGAAGGAGAAAACCCTAGCGAAGTAGAAGTAGACATTTGTCAAGCAAGAAGACGCTGAATTTTTCTCTTTTCTACCATACATGTGAGTTTGTAGGTTGCTGCAGGAGGGTCGAAATTTCAGATCTGCGATAGGGCCGAAATTCTGGAAGCTGGAAGGCCGAAATTTTGTATTGTAGCTGGGTTGAAGTTGTTTGACTAGAAGAGACTATTGAAGTTTGGATAATCATTCTAGAAGGCTGACTTGGTGGAGTGAGGAAGGTCTTTTGGTCTGGTCTAAGGTCTTAGATTATCTCAATTTGATTTGAATCTACTAGTGGAAGAGTTTCATTGGGTTTTCCCCTTCATAGGGGTTTTAGCCCTAGCTAAGTACCTATATTTGGTGTCATTGATCTTCATGTTTTTTATTTGATGATTGCTTGATGAGAAGAAGATAAAAGAAGAACATAAAGAAAGTTAATAAGAATACAAGAATATCACAAGTAATTGTCAACATAAGAAAATATTTCTGCCTTTTTGATTTTCTAACAGACACCACTGATGAACAACGAGCACTAAGGAAATATATGTTAGTATGATTATTTTTCAAATTCTATACACAAATTTGATTTAAGAAAAAAACAAATAGATCATCATCATTTACCGAAGATTGCTCATTCTTCCAACTGGCAATTTTCCCATGTGAACTAGATGTAATTGTAAATGTAGCTATGTTTTGTATGAGAAAACTTGTGCACAAACAAATATGTGTAGATATAACTAATGTTTGACATTTGTGAGTTCTTTAAGGTATTTTATTTCTTTGAAGAATTGAAGAAAAAGTAGAGATGTTAGAAATTCTTCTCCTTGAATTCAATGCATCTAAATATCTCTATCTCTACCACACAATTTCTTCTTTGCTAGAAATTTGCTCCAATATGTTCCAATCTTCTTGGTCTTGTTCCATGTTATGCACTTTCATGATTCTTTGAATCTTACCAATTCTTCATGGCATCTCTTAGATAGCCTTCTCCTTAACTTTGATATGGCTATGATATTGTTACCTACCACTAGTGGGTGACCCTCATGGGAGAAATTTTCTCCTAGATTTGTCTTCAGCCGACAGCCCCTTGCAACCACAAGATAGCTCGAAGTGCCACCAATCTCCGCCTCCTGAGCCAGCCATTCTATGCCTTCGCCCATCTGTTATGATAGTATATTTGAAGGTGGGCGTCCCAACCCTGAAGGTTTTGCTTTTTATTATGTAACTGGGTGTTTATGCTTGCTTTTCTTGGACACATTTGGACATGGATTAGTGGGGGGCTTCGGAAAAAAGAATGGCCTTGGATTCTACTCTTGTTCCCTTGTCCCATCTTGGTGGTTAATCTTGTATCCTAGTGATCCAGGGGGATATTGGTGGCCACGAGCCTATTCCACCTGGACCTCCAATTGGTTTCATCAGTGTCCTTGATTATAGCACAGTTTACTATTTTTAGTAGTTTTTTGGGTCCTAAACGTCTGGAGATGTTTTGACCCCCTAAACGGCATTTTTTTAAGTCCACAACAGCAAATAATGGAGTACTCGGAGAGATCTTTCTAACAAGGTATTTTACGCGCCAAATGGAGATCATATGACCAAGTTACGACCCCAAAAAGTTGTCCAACTAACCCCAATGGGGCCCACAAACTCTTGGCATTACATCTCCTAGGGTTAGGATTTTGGTTGTTTAGGGTTTCCCTTATTGTTCAATAATAAAAAGGCACTTGAGTCTCATTGTAGCAGAATTCAGAGGCATGTAGCCACCACATCTCTTCTCAAAGACAAGCTACCATCGCTCAAGCTAGTTTATTTCAATTCTCTATGTAAGCATCTTTCAGTTCTTTGATATTAATGAAATGAATGTTTATTTCTGTTGCATTTTTGTGTTTATGTTTGTGAAAATCCCTACACTCTGAAGGAATCCCTACTACAGCAAATCTAAATCTACTTCACCTACTTGATTTTTACATTTACATTCATCAAGTTATTCTTCTAAATACTGAAGCAAATTACTTATGCAACCTACACTAATTAAATATTTGATCTCATGAAACAGAAAACAGAGCAAAGAACAAGATACATAGGGCACACTTATTTTTGGACACAACAGTCCCTGGAAAAACCCAATGCGGGAAAATTGTTGCAGCAATTCTGAGGGTTTATTATTATGCAAGAGAAATATCTGAATAAAAATCTAGGATGCTCATCTAGCAATCCTTTACAGAGAAAATACTAGCGGAAAATCCGAGTGAGTTTTACCTCACTTAACCCGGCAGAATTCCAGCTAATCCAGCACAAGACTGGCTAACCTCGACTATTCCTGTGTCAACCCTGCGTCACCTTCTCTGCCCTCCGCGTCAGCTCTCTCGGATGTTCCGGCAATTCCCGGAAGTTTCGGTTGTTCCGGTAGTTCTGGAGTTTGCGTGATAGACAGTTTTTCTGCATCAGCTCTCCCGGCTACTGCGTTGTCTCTCTTCAAGCTCTCTCCGGCTCTCTGTCAGTATTCTCCGGAAAGTCCTTCTGGATTCTCACTGCCGCTCAGCTGCAAGATCTCCCCAATCGATTTTCCTCCTAAGAACTTCTCACCTCAAAAAATCGATTTCCTCAATCTCTCTATCTGTGTTTTCAAATGAATCCCAAGCCTTCATTTTATATTTTTCATGTTGAGTCTTCAACGATCGAGATTAAGTCTCTAATCAACGGCTAAGACTAAAACATGACTTGATCTGCGTTCTAGATCATTTTCACCCATATTTTGATTAATACCCATTAATATTTTAATTTCCCTAAGTTTAGACTCAGGAACTCTATTAAAAATATTAATTATTTTAATAAAATACAATTCAAGTGGAATTTTACCAAACGGTTTCTTGGTTCTTTAGAACTCATGTGCCTTAGCCTCTCCACCAATTTTCAAGGCTAGAGCACTTCCGATGCTACCAAAAACTAACACTCCCTCTTAGCGAGGAAAGTGCTCTAGCAACAATGTCCACCTGCATGCTGCTTTGTTTCTAAAGCACCTCCTTTCTGCACTATTGTTGCCACCAACACTATGTTGTTGCTGCTACTGTATTGTTGCCCATGACACTGCTACTGCCACTACTGCGTCTGTACTACAGCTCCCTCTCAAGCGCTGCATCTGCTATGCTGCTAGCACTGCAACTGCTAACACTGCATTTGTACCTCAACTCAGTTGCTGAGAGAAGCAACTGAAAAACATCCAAAATTAGTTGAACTTAACTGTGTTCAACATAATACAATGAATGTTGGAATCTAACTGTTGCTGATTCTGACCCTCTGAATCTTTTGCATTGTTGTTAACTCCTGCACTGTGCCAACTACATTGCTTCCAACCTTGCTTTGCGCTGGTCAGTCTCTAGTCCCAAGCTACTACATCTGTCCTCCAAACAATCCACTACATCATCTGACACGCTAAGTCCATCTCGCTACTACTGAATCTTGGGCTCCCGTAGCAGGGAATTGATCCAAAATGTGGACTCCTCAACGATCCTGCCCACATGCAGTCCTCCCGACTATAGCTCAATATCGCCCCATCTCCCTCCTGGAGATACGTGGGCACTCATGGCATACTCTTCCTCGTCAATCTTTGCTGAAGCAGCCTTAGGATCATGTTTCTCATCCTTGTCCTTTTTCTTCAAAGGACACTGGGATGCATAGTGGCCCAATTCATCACAACTAAAACATTTCACCTTCGAAATGTCCTTCTTTCGTTTCAACTTTTGTTGTCCCTTCGATGTTAGAGTTATGTTCTCGTCCTCCTCCTTCATCTTTGTGCCACTCCCACAGCTGCTACTGAGGTTGACCTTCACTAAGCCCCTCCATAACTCCTCCTGTTGAAGGGTCGCCCACATCTCCTCCCATGAAGGTAGTTTTTCTCTACCCAATATCCTTTGGATGAAAACTTGTCATTCATCTGAGAGTCCATTCAAGGCTATCCTCACCATCGCGGTTGGCTGAGGAGTGGACCCCACTGTAGCAAGTTGGTCTCTAGGGTCCTGAAGACGTTGAAGATAGAGATTCACCCCTTCTCCTTTTTGCATCAAAGTCCACTACAACTTCTGCTCCAAATACATCTTTCGTTGTTCGGAAGAGCCTTCATACAGAGAAGATAAGGCTTCCCACATCTATCAGGTTGTATCCTTTCCCTACAACTGTGAGACCACATGATCTCGGACTCCATCGACAATGAGCCTCTTTTCCTTTCCCTGCTTGGTCTTGTACTTCTTCTTTTGATCGTTGTCAGCAGGAGTAGCTACAACACTATTGATGTAGGCCTCTAGATCATATTCCTCCAGAACAACTAACATATGACATAGTTGGAAGCTCCTTCCAACCTGTCCTAATCTCTGAGCCCATGCGATGCCATTTCACCCACCTGTCGATCTGACTCCTCTAGTCACTGCTTAACACTGCTCAGCAAGGGAGGAATTTGAACTTTCTGGCGGAAAGTTCTCTGAGGAAAAAATTCCCCTTCTACGTGTCTTCCTTCTTTTCAAGCCTTGCGCTGAGGCTCTGCATCACTCCCTCTGCCTCTGCAAACTCACGAACTGGAAATCGTACCTCTCTGTCGTCTCACTGAGAGAGATTTCCTCGGATCTGCTTCCAGCAAGGACTGTGCAATCCCTTCAAAGGGATTCAAATTGTTGCCAAGTGCCGCCTTCACTGCTCAGTACTGGATCTGATCTTTCTGTTTCAAAATCAATGCTCTAATACCATGTGAAAATTCCTACACTCTGAAGGAACCCCTACTCCAGCAAATCTGAATCTACTTCACCTACTTGATTTTTACATTTACATTCATCAAGTTATTCTTCTGAATACTTAAGAAAATTACTTTTGCAGCCTATACTAATTAAATATTTGATCTCATGAAACATAAAACAGAGCAAAGAACAAGATACATAGGACACACTTATTTTTGGACACAATAGTCCCCATGAAAACCCAATGCAGGAAAACCAGTGCAGCAGTTTTGAGGGTTTATTATTATGCAGGAGAAATATCTGAATACAAATCTAGGATGCTCATCTAGCAATCCTTTACAGAGAAAATATTGGCGGAAAATCTGAGTGAGTTTTACCTCACTTCACCCGGCAGAATTTCAGCTGATCTGGCACAAGACTGGCTAACCCCGGCTATTTCTGCGTTGGCTCTGTGTCAGCCCTGCGCTACCTTGTCTGCTCTTTGCGTCAGCTCTCCTGGCTGTTACGGCAATTCTCACAGTTCCCGACAATTTCGGCTGTTCCGACGATTCTGGATTCTGTGTGACAAGCAACTTTTCTAGCCAGCTCTCCCGGCTACTGCGATGTCTCTCTACAAGCTCTCTCTACCTCTCTGTCAGTATTCTCCAGAAAGTCCTTCTTCTGGATTCTCACTGCCCCTCACCTGCAAGATCTCCCCAATCGATTTTCCTCCTAAAAACTTCTCACCTCAAAAAATTGCTTTCCTCAATATCTTTGTTTGTGTTTTCAAATGAACCCCAAGCCTCCATTTTACACTTTTCCTGTTGAGTTTTCAACAACCGAGATTAAGTCTCTAATCAACGGCTAAGATTAAAACATGACTTGATCCTCCTTCTAGATCATTCTCACCTATATTTTGATTAATACCCATTAATATTTTAATTTCCCTAAGTTTCGACTTAGGAACTCCATTAAAAATATTAATTATTTTAATAAAATACAATCCGGGTGGAATTTCACCATACGGTTTTTGCATTCTTTAGAACTCATGTTCCTTAGCCTCTCCACCAATTTTCAAGGCTAGAGCACATCTGATGCTACCAAAAACTAACAATGTTTATATCTGTAATTTGTTGCGTTCCTACATAAGTCTAGATCAGTGGTATCAAAGTGGTTTTTTCTTTCTTTGTCGTTTTGTGCATGTCCCCAACGAGGTTGGGTATAAGGAGTTAGGGCTCGAACTGGTTGAACCTTTGCAAGGCCAGCCTCGCCAACCCCGACCTCCCATAGCGGAAGAAATGAAAGATGAGGGAGTAGGAGATCCTTACAAAATATTGCTCGAAGAATCCCTCGAGCGACAAAGGAACGCGATGATGGACAACTTTGCCCAGATCCTTCGGCGAATGCCCACAGGCGACGCATCTTCATCCAACAGCCACTCTGGAGACACCACTCCCTTTAAAGTACAAGTCAACTTTGACATTCCCATATTTGAAGGCCAAATAGATACAGATGCCGTAGATAAATGGTTAAATCTGTTGGAAGGATATTTTTCGGTTCATGATTTTTCCAATAGGGAAAATATTACTTTTGCACTCCTCAAAGCCACCCCCCACGTCAAGGACTGGTGGGAAACCTACTATGAGCAGAGGGACGAGAGGGAACCCTCACTGTTTTCAGCTGCACCCACATGGAATTCTTTATGAGACGCCATCAAGGAACAGTATTACCCTGTTGAGAGCTATGACGACAAGTACATATAATGGACTACGCTGCGGCAACAAAGGGATCAAGATGTGTATAAGCTGACGAATCTTTTCCATACCTTGCGCACAAAGTCGGGTATCAAAGATTCCAAGAAACATCTAGTGCTCAAGTACTACAGTTGTTTGCACAAATACATTCAGGAGAAAATGGAGTTCCTAGACATCTCTTCGCTTGGTGCAACATACCGATATGTTGCCAAGATTGAGTAGAAGAAGCGAGACTTTAGATCTGTGAACCCAAAGCAGAGCAAAGGTGCCACCAAGCCACAGAGCAAAGGGCAAAGCCAAGCTGCAACCCCCTAAGAGAACTCTTCAAAGCGGCAAGCCATGAATAATGGGAAGGCGAAGGACAATGGCAAGTGGTGTGAGTTCCATAAAACTCCCACTCACAACACAAACGAATGTTGTGCAAAGCAAGCGTTGGTGGTCGAGCTATAAGACTCAGAGACAAATGCATGCTTTGATTCTAAGCCGGAACCGACAAGGGAATGCAGATCATTGATGCAGAACCCACTGTGACAGTAGCCACCACCAAGCTCCAAAAGGCAGAACCTAAGGAACTAGAGGAAGAGGGTCACCTCTTCCACTCGTGGATGTGGGTAAAGGGTTCGCCGATTCACTGCATCGTTGATAGTGGAAGCCAGATGAACCTGATCTCGGTCGAGGTTGAAAAGAGATTGAAGCTGCCAACAACTTCGCACCCACAGTCGTACACCATCGGGTGGCTGCACCAAGTGCGAGATCTCCGTGTCAGCGAGCAATGTCGCCTACCTTATAGCATCAAGCCCTTTGCAAATGAGGCGTTGTGCAATGTTTCCCCTCTGGAAGTCTGTGATGTTTTATTAGGTCAGCCATACCTATAGAAGCGTCATGTTGTATATGAACACAAACCTTGTCTTGTTATTATTACTTTGGGTCAGAAATTGTACAGGATACCAAAGGCAGCGCTGCCCACCACCTTTTCTTTGATCTTTGCTAAACAATGCAGTAAGATCATTTCCCAAACCGGGAAATTTATCTTCCTTATGATTTTCCCTCAAAGCAAGAGGAAGATTGTGGTTGTTAGTTTTTCTAGCATCAGATGTGTTCTAGCCTTGAAATTTTGTGGAGAGGCTAGAATACATGAGATCTCCAAAACCCGGAAATCGTTTCTAGAAATTACGCCTAGAAATGACTTAATTAGATTATTAACCAGTTTTTAAATATTTCCCAATTCTAAACTTAGGGAATATGGTTAATTAATCAGTATTAATTAAGTCAAAGCATAAATGATCTAGAAACTCAGACGGATCGATCCAGGGGTTGATCCTAGCCATTGATTAAGTTTTAATCTTGGTCGTTGGTGCTCCAACAAAGGATTATAAGAGGAGGTCAATGTGGTGATGGAGAGGACACTTGAGAGGTTCGATTTCATGAGAACATCGATTTCACGAGTAGTAGCAGTCAATTGTCAAAGAGAGAGCTAGAGATCGAAGCAGTATGAGAGGGACAGGGACAATAATCCGAAGGAAAGATTTCCAAATCCGAAGACGCAACAGCAAGAGGGTTGGGTTATCCCAGAAAGCAGTGCAAAGGCTCTGCGCAATAGCTTTAGCAGGCAAATCGATTTTCTAGTTAGGAAAAATCGTTCTCAGTTCCAGAGGTCGGGCAGAGGATCTAGAAGGCCGAAGAGACGATTTCCTCAACAGTGGGAGGCAGAACAACTTCATCAGTGGCAGTTTCGAGCCACACGTGTGGCACACAGCACAAAGGCAGCGCAAAAGAGACTCACGCTGGGGTTTGGATGGCCAGCTTTCTGAAGGCAAGTCGTGCCAGAGATTGCCTGTGGGAGAAGGGAAATTCTCTTCAGTATTTTGCCCAATGTTTCTTGTTGTGGATTACCAGTTTCAGGCATACAAATTGTACTCAAATTTTTCATTGCTGCATAATATTAAAACCCTCATCTGCTGAACTAGTTTTCCCAAGTTGGGTTTTTCCGGAGACTTTTGTCCAAAAATAACTATGTTATTTTATTTGTGTGCTAGCATTTCTTCCAGTGTTTATTCTTCTGCAGCTTTATTTGTGTAGATTGCAGTGTGATTTATTCAGTATTTGTTGTAGCAAATAAATTGTTAAATAAAATTAACAATTAGGAGAATAATTTCCAGTTGCTGCAATATGATTCTAGTTTGAAATTTTCACATGGTATCAAAGGGCAGTTGATCAGCCGGAGAGCTCAGAGGCAAAGAGAAGTAATTTCACTGCTCATTGTGGGCAGCAAGCCGAAATTCCAAAGGGAAACACAGTGATTCTGCCAGGAGGACGAATTACCTCTGGAGGTTCGATTTTTCCGAGTGAGGGGCAGAAAAAATTGATCTTTACAAATCAAGTGATTCCAGAGGTAGAGGGAACAGCTCAGATTTTTCGTTGAGCAAATCTCTAGCTGGACGCAGTGTTTTTTGTAGCAGTTTGCTAGAGCAAAGCCAGCATCGGGTGCAAGGAAAAAGAGCACACACAGAGGAAAGATTTTCCCCAAGGAACTTCTAGTCTCAAGAAGTTCAATTTTTCCTTGCAGATTAGCAATTGTTGTGAACAGATCTTCTCACTCCAGAAAGGAGTGTGAATAGCAGAGCAGCAATTGAGCAGAAGGAAAGAGGATATTTTTGCCATTTTGTTGAGATGGCCACTGTTGGGCTTAGTGATTAGGACAAGTTGGATGAGGCTTCCAACTATGTCATCTGGAAGGCAAGGATGTCCTTCCTTCTAGATGAGTTTGGCCTGAAAACATATATTGATGCAGTGGTAGCAGTTCCCCAGGATGCAGATCAACTGAAGGAGTACAGAAAGGAGATGGCACGGGCAAAACGATTGATCCTAGATGGAGTCCAGGATCATGTTGTTTCACATATAGCTGGCAAAGATACTGCCAAGCAGATGTGGGATGCTCTCGCCACATTGTATTAGGGTACTTCTGAGCAATGGAAGATGTACCTAAACGAGACGCTGAGACTCATCCAGATGCAGAAGGGGGAAGGCATAGACCCCTTCCTCACCAGGATTCAGGAGGTCTGGGACTAGTTGTTAGTTGTTGGGGCAGCGCCTCAACCCACAGAGCTTGTGAGATTGGCACTCAACAGTGTCTCCGAGGACTGGCAGGTCTTTGTCCAAAGCATATTGGGCAGAGACAAGCTACTAGATTGGGATAGGATGTGGGCTGACTTGCAATAGGAGGAATTGAGGTGAGCTCTTCTAAAGAGCTCCATCAGTGGCAGCAGCAATAGATCGAAGCAGGTGAAGGAGAAGGAGAATGTCACCCTCACATCAAAGGGTCCCAGTCAGGGACTGGGGAAGCAGAGTAAGAAGAAGGACCTGTCAAAGGTCAAGTGCCTCAGATGTGGTGAACTTGGTCACTACATTACCCAGTGTCCTCTCAGGAAGAAGGACAAGGTGGAGAAGCAGGATTAGCAGGCAACTTTAGATGAGATTGATAGGCTTTCCTCCAAGTTGGAGGAAGACTTCGCCATGTTTTTTGATATACCTCTAGAAGTGAGGTGGGGTGACTTGGTGTTGTAGCCCCAGAGCACTACAGATGGGCAGGATCCTTGAGGAGTCCACCTCATGGATCAATACCTTGCTACAGGGGCCCATAATATTCAGTAGCAGGATGGATCAGTGACAGTTGATGCAGTCAGATGCCAGAGTGACAGTTGCAGAGACTAGTAGCAGTTAGATGTTGGGGAGCGCAATGCAGAGTTGGCAGCAGTGCAGTTGACACAGTGCAGAGTCAGCAGCAGCGCAGATTCTTCAGTGACAGTGCAGATACTAGCAGCAGTCAGAGACTCAAGTGACAAATGCATTATACTGATCACAGTTGATTCAATATTTTGGATGCTTTTCAGTTGCAGATGTTGCAGTTGCAACAACAACAGATGAGAGGGAGTTGCAATGCAGATGCAGTGTTGGCAGCAGTTCAACAGGGTCAGCAACGTATATCAGAGTTGTGCAGTGGTTGGTGGGCATTATGGCCAGACATCAGCAGCGTGACAAGAGATGATTGAGAGACAGGGTGCTACCACAGGGTGTGAAGTAGCACTATAACACATTTCTCGCTAAGAGGGAGTGTTAGTTTTTGTAGCATCAGATGTGCTCTAGCATTGAAATGTTGAGGAGAGGCTAGAATACATGGGATCTCCAAAACCCAAAAATCGTTTCTAGAAATTCCATCTAGAAAGGACTTAATTAGATTATTAACCACTTTTTAAATATTTCTTGTCTAAACTTAGGGAATATGGTTAATTAATCAGTATTAATTAATTCGAGTGAATCATCTATAAACTCACACGGATCGATCTAGAGATGATCCTAGCTATTGATTAAGTTTTAATATTGGTTGTTGGTGCTCCAACAGAGAATTATAAGAGGAGGTCGATGTGGTGATGGAGAAGACACTTGAGAAGTTCGATTTCATGAGCAAATCGATTTCCAAAGTAGCAGCTTGCAGTTGCTGGAGAGAGAGCTAGAGATCGAATCAGTGTGAGAAGGGACGGGACAGCGATCCGAAGGAAAGATTTTCAGATTTGAAGAGGCAGCAATAAGAGGGTCGAGTTATCCCAAAGAGGTAGCACAGAGACTCTGCGCAGTAGCTTCAGCAGGTAGATCGATTTGTTGTTGAGGAAAAATCATTCTCAGTTCCAGAGGTTGGGCGAAGGATCCAGAAGGGTGGAGAGACGATTTCCTCAGCAGTTGGAGGCAGAACGACTTCATCGGTGGCAATTTCGAGGCACACGTGTGGCAAACAACACAAAAGAGGCTCACGTTGGGGTTTGGACGGCCAGTTTTATGAAGGCAAGTTGTGCCAGAGATTGCCTGCGGGAGAAGGGAAATTGCCTTTAGTGTTTTTCCCATTTTTTCTTGCTGTGGATTGCCAGTTTCAAGCATCCAAATTGTACTCAGATATTCACTACTACATAATATTAAAACCCTCATTTGCTGCACCGATTTTCCCAAGTTGCGTTTTTCCAGGGACTTTTGTCCAAAAATAACTGTGTTATTTTATGCGTGTGTGCAAGCATTTCTTCCAACATTTATTCTTCCGCAGTTTTATTTGTGTAGATTACAGTGTGATTTATTCAGTATTTGTCATAGCAAACAACAAATAAATTGTTAAATAAAATTAACAATTAGAAGAATAATTTCCAATTGCTACAATAGGATGCTAGTTTGGAATTTTCACAGTGCCCACATCCACAGCCTCCAAATAGGACTCCTTCGCACGGAAGTAGCAGATGGACAAGGTCATGGAGTAATACAGGGACATCTTCACTTCACTCGCAGGGGTACCCCTACACTGTCAAGTCAAGCAATCCATCGATCTAACCCTGAGCGCATCGCTATCTAATGGACCAATCTACTGACGCTCTTTTCTGGAGAACGATCAAATCAAAAGGCAGATTCAAGAGTTGTTGCAAAAATAGCACATCAGGACAAGTTCATCACCCTTTTGGAGCCCGATCGCGTTGGTATAGAAGAACGACGGAACCTGGAGGTTCTATATTGACTATCGGGCAATGAATAAGATCACTGTCCGGAATACGTATCCAATCCCATGTGAATATTTCAAACACGAAATTCTACTACAGTAACTGATTTATTTCTCCTACTTATTTTCCACAATAAGTTATTTACAAAACCCTTCAGTAAACATCAAAGTAAATTCTACTGCAATTGTCACATAATAACATAGAGAAAAGAACAGAGAAATACAAGCACAAGAATCAATCACATCAACGCAGTTATTTTTGGACAATCGTCCCCGGAAAAACCCAATGCGAGAAAACGATGCAGCAAATGAGGGTTTATTTATTATTCTTCAGCAACAATCTCTTTACAAGGAATGATTTTGCAGCACATAGAGAAACCTTCAAGAAAACACACGAGATAATTTTCCTCCTTCGTTTGGAGAAATTCTAACACCCTAGAGACCCTCTAGCCTTCACTACCATCTACGTGAGGGCTGCATGAGAATTGCATCCCTAGTTGCATTGTCTTTCAGAGCTCTCCCTCTGCGTTCTCTCTGAAGCACTGCGTCACCTCCTCCTCAGTCTCTGACTAATGCTGATACCCTCCTCTTCCTTCACCCTGCAACTCTCCCTCTGAAATCAAACTCTTACTCCTTGAGAATCGATTTCCCTCGAGTTACTGAGTATTTTCCTGGTGTGTCTCCAAATGACTCTCAAGTCTTCCTTTATACTTTTTCTGTTGAGATATCAACAGTCGTGATCTAATCTCTAATCAACGGCTAAGATTAAATTAGACTTGATCCCCATTTCTTAGAAGCTTCTCACTCATATTTTCATTAATACCCATTAATATTTTTATTTTCCTAAGTTTAGACTTAGGAGCCCCATTAAAAATATTAATTAAATACAATCCGAGTGGAATTTCACCAAACGATTTCTGTGTCTTGGAGATCTCATGTGTTCTAGCCCCTCCACAAAATTTCAAAGCTACAGCACATCCAATGCTACCCAAAATCAACACTCCCTCTTAGCAAAGAATGTGCTCTAGCAATACTTCCGAGTAGAAGTATCACCCTGATCCACAACATCGATCCTCTGCATTGTTGATGCTCGGCCTGCTAACCTTCATCCATTGTGTTGTTGCAACCTGTACTGTTGCCCATGACACTGCCACTGTCATTGCTGCATTTGTACTACAGCTCCCTCTCAATATGCTGCATCATGTTGCCCATAGCACTACCACTGCTAATTGTTGCACTACAACTCCCTGCACTATCCGCTTCTGCTACTGAAATGGATTCTCAATCATCCCCATCTTCTCCCTGAAATAAACAAACTTTGTTCTTCCTAGAGCCTTGGTGAGAATGTATGCCACCTATTCTCCTGTCGGAGTGTACCGTAACTGTATTGCCCCTCACTGGACACAATCTCTAATAAAGTGACACCTGATGTCAATGTGCTTCGACCGATCATGAAAAACTGGATTCTCAGAGAGCTTGATGCAACTCTGATTATCACACAAAATATTGGTCGCTTCCATCCTTCTCCTGAGTAGATTCACAAGCAACTTCCTAAGCCATATGGCTTCACACGATGTTGTGCTAGCTGCCATATATTCAGCTTCAGTTGAGCTCAGAGCTACGGATTTTTGTTTCCTACTACACCAAGAGGTCATTCCCGATCCAATGTTGAAACAGTACCCAGTGGTACTTTTCCGATCTATTGAACTTCCAGCCCAATCTGCATCAGTGAACCCACTCAGCTTGATGTCATTGCCTTGGGTGTACATTAATCCATGCTCGACTATTCCTCATACATATCTGAGAACATGCTTGGCTGCTGCCCAGTGTGCCCTCTTTGGTTCCACCATGAACTGACTGAGGGTGTTGACAGCGTAACAAATGTTTGGCCTAGTATTGACCAGATACATTAGGGACCCTATGAGCTGCCTGTACAAGGTGGGATCGACATTTTTATCTTCAGATGCATCAACTTTCTTCCAGTTGGTAATCATTGGAGTAGCCATAGGTCTACAGTCCTGCATTCTGAACCTTTTAAAAATCTTTGTAGCATATCTTCCCTGTCCAAGGAGAATTCCAACCTTCTGTTGCCAAACTTCCAACCCCAGAAAATAATGCATCCATTCCAAATCCTTCATGTCGAATTCTGTAGCTAGGTTTTCCTTGCAATCTTTGATGAGCCTAGATGAACTAGTTAGAAAAAGATCATCCACATATAACACTAGAATTAGAGGCTCATTCTCTACAATCAGATAGTAGAGGTTGGGATCTGTGTCACTCTTGACGAATCCCATCTTTTGCAAGTAACCATCAATTCAACCGTACCATGCTCTAGGCGCTTGTTTAAGCCCATACAAGGCTTTCTTCAACCTGCACACATGAGATTTCTTCTCATGTGTCTCAAAACCCTCTGGTTGTTCAATGTATACTTCTTCTTCTATCACCCCGTTCAAGAACACAGTCTTGACGTCCATCTAGTGAATCTCCCACCCCATCTGTGCTGCAAGGGATATCACGGATCTAATAGAAGTATACCTGGCTACTAGGGTGAAGGTTTCTTTGTAGTCTATTCCTTCCTTCTGAGCATACCCCTTAGCCACGAACCTGGCTTTGTATTTTTCCACACTGCCATCTGCAGCATATTTGACCTTGTAGATCCATCTTGAACCTACAACTGACCTGTCCTGAGGTCTAGGCACCACTTCCCATACATCATTGACCATTATGGAACTATATTCCTCCACCATAGCATCTACCCATACTTGATGCTGAACAGCCTCCTGAAAACTAGAGGGTTCTCCAACCTAAGCCACCAAGGCTTGGTATCTATCTGTTTGTCTGCGCTCCCTTTTCTTGTTCCTAGGAGCTCCAATGAAATCCTCTGCATCCAGTAGTGTCTGTCGAAGTTCCCGACTCGGTCTTCCACTGGTAGTGGGTAGATCTATTTGCTCCTCCTCCTGGATTCTTGTCTTTTGGAGAAATACTGGTGCTAATTTCTACTGGTCGAAGTGGCTGGACCAATGGATCATCTTTTGACTGCTCTTCGGAAGGCATTTCTCAGGATTTCCTAAAAGCTCTGTCCTCCATGAACTTTACATCCCTTCATACCACGATCTTTCTATTTCCCACAAGATAGATTCTATATGCCTTAGCATTCTCGCTATATCCCACAAGATATCCTTTTTCTGCAGTTTGATCCAACTTCTTTCTCTTTTCTTCGGGTATATGGCAGTACACCAAACTCCCAAATATTATGAAATGACTCACCTTAGGCTTCTTGCCGATGAAGACACTCTCCAGAATAATCTTACCTAATGCCCTATGAGGAGTCCTGTTCTGGACATATACTGTTGTGTTGCATGTTTCTGGCCATAGAAATTTGGGCATATCCTGATCGTACAACATTGCCCTTGCTGCTTCAACAATAGTCATGTTCTTCCTCTCTGCTACTCTATTCTGCTCTAGATTATATGGAGTTGTCCACTCTCTTCTAATGCCTTCCCTTGCGCAGAAATTAATGAAGTCCTTATCAATATACTCTCCACCATTGTCTGAGCGCAACACTTTTATCCTTTTCCCTGTCAAATTCTCAACCCAAGCCTTAAACTCTTTGAATCGAACAAAAACCTCATCCTTGGTTTTTAGAAAGTAGATCCAAGTCTTCCTGGAATGGTCATCAATGAAGGTGACAAAGTATTTGGCACCACTAAGAGCTTTTGTGGACATGGGTCTGCAAATATCTGAGTGTATCAATCCCAGAACACTCTTAGCCCTACTGTTACTTCTGGAATAAGCTGCTTTGGCGTACTTGCCTAGGGCGCACCCTCTGCATACATCGTCTCATTTGGTACTTAACTTTGGAACTCCTGTGACGGTTCTTTTGAGAATTCTTAGAGCCCCATGGTGTAAGTGCCCCATCCTCCTGTGCCATAGTTCATTCAAATCTTTTTCTCCACTATTGCCTATCAGTGCCATTGGAGATTCTAGCTGTAACTTATACAGTCTATTACTTCTGACTCTAATCTGGGCCTTCTTCTTCCAACTTGGAAGTTTGACATATACTTTCTTCCCAATGAAAAAGACATCATAGCCCTTGTTTCGTAACTGACATACAAAGAGTAAGTTCATCCCCAATCCAGGCACATGCAACACATTGGTAGCTCGAAACAAGCACAAGAATCAATCACATCAACACAGTTATTTTTGGACAAGTGTCCCAGGAAAAAACCCAATGCGAGAAAACTGGTGCACTAGATGAGGGTTTATTTATTATTCTTCAGCAACAATCTCTTTACAAGGAATGATTTTGCAGGACATAGAGAAACCTTCAAGAAAACACATGAGATAATTTTCCTCCTCCCTTTGGAGAAATTTTGACACCCCAGAGACCCTCTAGCCTTCACTGTGTCACCTCTGTGTCATCTGCATGAGGACTACATGAGAACTGCATCCCTAGCTGCGTTGTCTCTCAAAGTTCTCCCTCTGCGTTGTCTCTTTGAAGCACTACGTCACCTCCTCCCCAGTATCTGACTGATGTTGATACCCTTCTCTTCCTTCACCCTGCAACTCTTCCTCTGAAATCAAACTCTTACTCCTTGAAAATCGATTTCCCTCAGGTTACTAAGTATTTGCCCAATGTGTCTCCAAATGACTCTCAAGTCTTCCTTTATACTTTTCATGTTGAGATATCAACGGTCGTGATCTAATCTCTAATCAATGGCTAAGATTAAATTAGACTTGATCCTCATTTCTTAGAAGCTTCTCACCCATATTTTCATTAATACCCATTAATAAACTTAGGAACCCCATTAAAAATATTAATTATTTTAATAAAATACAATCCGGGTGGAATTTCACCAAACGATTTCTGGGTCTTGGAGATCTCATGTGTTCTAGCCCCTCCACAATATTTAGGAGCTAGAGCACATCCGATGCTACCCAAAATCAACATCCCACAGACTGATGACCTTCTGGACCAGCTCAAGGGGGCCAAATAGTTCAGCAAGATTGACTTGAAGTCTAGTTATCACCAGATACCAATTGAACCCTCCGATGTGTGGAAGATTGCCTTCAAATCCAAGGAGGGGCTTTCGAATGATTGGTCATGCCTTTCGGGTTGACGAACGCCCCCGCAACCTTCATGAGGCTGATGTATGAAATCTTGCAGCCCTTCACCAACTCGTTCGTGGTAGTGTATTTAGACAACATCCTAATCTCCAGCCAGAGTTGGAAGAGCACCTACACCATATTCAACAACTCCTTCAAACACTGCGAAAACACAATTTATTTGCCAATATGGAGAAATGTACTTTTGGTATTACTCAAGTTCAATATCTAGGGTACATTATTAATGAGCAGGATGTGCATGTTGACCCAACCAAGATACAAGTTATTCGGGATTTGCTAGCCCCAACCACTCTAACAGAGCTCCGCAACTTTCTAGGTCTTGCTAATTTCTATCACAAGTTCGTATTGGGATTCTCTCATATCACTTGGGCTTTGAGTCAAGTCACCAAGGGCGGAGCGAAAGCAAAGTTCTTTTGGTCTGAATCCCAATAGAAGTCGTTTTCTGAGTTGAAGCATCGCCTCTACTCTGCACCAGTGCTCACATTACCAGACCTGCAACAACCATTTGAAACTGAGACAGATGCCTCTGATTATGCTATTGGCACAATTATCACCCAGCAGGGACATCCGGTGGCATATCACAGTGAGACACTTTCAGATACAATTTGAAAGAATTCCACTTATGACAAAGAGATGTATTCCATTGTGCAAGTATGCCGACAATGGAAGCATTACATTCTGGGGAAGGAAACGGTCATCCACACAGACCACCGACCCCTGCAGTTCATACAAACACAAAGGAAGTTGCAAAACAATCGCCATCAGAAATGGTCCACATATTTGCAGCAGTTACATTTGAACATTAAGTACAAGAAGGGCAGCACTAATAATGTTGCAAACTTCCTCGGCCGACCGCCGATTATGGCACTGACCATTGTGCTCAACTCTTGTGGACACGAGACGTTGGGATGGTCGCATCTTTACAAGAGTGATCCAAAATTCGGCACAACATACCATATGCTCCTGGGAGGCAAGCAAGTTCCATAGTTTCACCTCCAAGGCGCACTGTTATGCCACCTGAGACACCTCTGTGTTCCTTCAAGAGAGTGTGCCAAGATGATTTAGGACGCACTACAAAAGGGTCACTGGACATTTTGGTGTAGAAAAAACAGTGGCAGTGCTGCAGAAGTACTTTTATTGGTCGAACTTTCGACAAGTGTTGGGAAGTACATCAGATCCTGCACTGCCTGCGCCATTTTCAAACCTACAATCAAGAAGCGAAGCTTGTATACTCCTTTGCCTACTCCGAGTTGGCCTTGGGAATCTATCTCCATGGATTACATGTCGGGCCTTCCTTCTATTAAGCATGGCAATAACCGTTTTTTCGTGGTCATCAACAGATTGTCTAAGGTGGCCAAGAAGAGTATCACAACAGAAGCCACTGCTAAATTCTTCTTTGTAACAAGTGTGGGTACACTTTGGGATCCCACAATCCATTATCTTAGATCGGGACAACAGGTTCCTAAGTACATTCTAGTCAAGCCTCTAGTCGTTGTTGGATACCAAGCTCATTAATTCCACGACCTTCCACCCCCAAACTGATGGTCAAACAAAGGAGGTCAACAAGATGATCGTGCACATCCTACACATGTACAACTCGAAGCATCCACTCACATGGAATGAAATACTACCCTATGTCCAGCACAGCTACAACAGAGCTCTCCATAGCTCAACTAGCTATAGCCCCTTTTAGGTGGGGTTGGGATTTCAGCCACTATGCCCCATTGATGTTGCCATACAACTTAAAGCTTCTCAGACAAATTCGACTCATGTCCAGCCCGAAGCTGACAAGGCTACTAGCTTCATTGAACGCATTTAGCACATCCGCTAGCAGGTCCATGACATATTGGACAGAGCAAATGCTAAGTACAAACAGCGTCATGATCAACATCAAGTACCACACAAGTTCCAAGTGGGTGACAAAGTTTGGTTACACTTGTAGAAGGAGCGCCTCGTTGGGGTCCACCGCAAGCTTCACTCGCTCTGATATGGGCCTTAGACCATCACTACGATTGTAGGAGACAATGCTTTCGAACTCAACATTTCACCGTTCCTTGGCCTGCACCAAGTATTCAATGTGGACCGATTGCGGTCATACTTTCCCCCATTGTTGGACACATCAAATTGTGAAAATTTGCTACAATAATTGATTTATTTCTCCTACTTATTTATGATAAGTTATTTACCAATACTTCAGTAAATACCAAAATAAATTTAGTTGCAGACTTCACAAACTAGAACTGAAAATTAAACGGCAAGAGAAACATCAGCATATGAACAATCACATTGACACACTTGTTTTTGGACAATCATCCCCGGAAAAACCCAATGTGGGAAAACCGGTGCAACAAATCTGAGGATTCTTATTATTGGCAGTAAATATCTGAATACAATCTAGGATGCTCATCTAGCAATCCTTTATAGAGAAAATACTGGCGGAAAATCTGAGTGAGTTTTACCTCACTTCACCCGACAGAATTCCCGCTGATCCGGCACAAGACTGGCTAACCCCGGTTATTTTTGCGTTGGCTCTGCATCAGCCCAGCATCACCTTCTCTGCCTTTTGTGTCAGCTCTCCCGGCAGTTACCGAGAGTTCTGGCAGTTCCAGCCTTTCCCAGTCGTTTTGACAGTTCCCTACAGTTCTAGCAGTTCTAGATTTTGCGTGACAGGCAGCTTTTCTGCTCTGCGTTGGCCCTTCTAGCTCTGTGTCAGGACTGCGTGGGCCCAGACTGGCCCATCGTCAACTCTCCCGACCACTGCGCTACCTTTTTGCAAGCTCTCTCCGCCTCTCTATTCTGTATTTTCCGGAAAGTCCTTCTCCCGGATTCTCTCTGCTCCTCAGCAACAAGATCTCCCCAATCGATTTTCCTCCTGAGAACTTCTCACCTCAAAATATCGATTTCTTCAATCTCTCTGTGTATTTCCAAATGAACCCCAAGCCTCCATTTTATACTTTTCCTTTTGAGTCTTCAACGGCCAATATTAAGTCTCTAATCAATGGCTAAGAATAAAACATGCCTTGATCTGCCTTCTAGATCATTCTCACCCATATTTTGATTAATACCTATTAATAATTTAATTTCCCTAAGTTTAGACTTAGGAACTCCATTAAAAATATTAATTATTTTAATAAAATACAATCTGAGTGGAATTTCACCAAACGGTTTCTGGGTTCTTTAGAACTCATGTGCCTTAGCCTCTCCACCAATTTTCAAGGCTAGAGCACTTTCGATGCTACCAAAAACTAACACAAACATTGTTGAGCCATTGACACCAATAGAGCTTAACCCAAGCTATATCGAACAAGCCACAACTGATAGGATCATGGACACACAGATCAAGAACACTCGCCAACAAAAAATCCAGCTATATCGAGTTGTCAAAGCAGGCCAACTCCTTCACCAAGGCAAGTGGCTCTCCAGGGACCAGTTCAACAAAAATTTCCTCACCTCATGGAGGCTCTACACGCAATAGGGACCATTGCTTCCTAAGGGGGAGGACTGATCCAGGTGGATATTGGTCGCCACCCGCCTATTCCACCAAGACATCTAGTTGGTTTCAACAGTTTCCTTGATAATAGCACAATTTACTATTTTTAACATGTTTTCGGGTTCTGAACTTCCAGTGGTTTTTTGACCCCCTAAACAACTTTTTTTTGAGGTCCATAGCAGGCTTGTAGTACTCGGAGAGATCTTTCTAACAAGGTATCGTATGCACCAAACGAAGATCATATGACCAAGTTATGACCTCGAGAGTTGGTTGTCCAACTAACCCCAACGAGACCCACAAACTCTTGGCGTTCTGTCTCCTAAGGTTAGGGTTTTGGTTGTTTAGGGTTTCCCTTTGTTGTTCAATAATAAAAAGGTCCTTGAGCCTCATTGTAGCACAGTTTAGAGGAATGTAGTCACCACATCTCTTCTCAAAGATAAGCTACCATCGCCTGAGCTAATTTATTTCCATTCTGTATGTAAGCATCTTACAGTTCTTCCATATTAATGAAATGAAGATTTATTTCTGCTCAATCTCTTTGTTTATGTTTATATCTGTAATTTGTTGCAATCCTGCATAAGTCTGGATCAGTGGTATCAGAGCGGTCTACTCTTTCTTTGTATTTTTGTGCATCTCCCTAACCAGGTCAGGATATAAGGAGTTAGGGCTCGAACTGGTCGAACCTTTGCAAGACCAGCCTCGCCGAACCCAACGGCCTCCCATGGCGGAAGAAAAGAAAGACAAGGGAGCAGGAGATCCCTTCAAAATATTGCTCGAAGAATCGCTTCAAAGACAAAGGAATGCGATGATGGACAATTTTGCCCAGATCCTTCGACAGATGCCCACAGGTGACGCATCTTCATCCGGCAGCCACTCTGGAGGCGCCATTCTGTTTAAAGTACAAGTCAACTTTGAAAAGTACATATTTGAAGGCCAGATAGATGCAGATGCCATAGATAAATGGTTAAATCTGTTAGAAGGATATTTTTCGATTCATGATTTTTCAATAGGGAAAAGATTACTTTTGCACTCCTCAAAGCCGCCCCCCACGTTGAAGACTACTGGGAAACCTAATGTGAGCAGACGGACGAGAGGGAACCCTCACTGTTTTCAACCGCACACACTTGGAATTCTTTCTGAGACGCAATCAACGAACAGTGTTACCCTATTGGGAGTTATGACGACAAGTACATACAATGGACTACGCTGCGACAGGGAATGGATCAAGATGTGCATGAGCTGACGAATCTTTTCCATACCCTGCACACAAAGTTGGGTATCAAAGATTCTGAGAAACATCTAGTGCTCAAGTACTGCGGTTGTTTGCACAAATACATTCAAGAGGAAATGGAGTTCCTGGACATCTCCTCACTTGGTGCAGCATACTGATATGCTGCCAAGATTGAGCAGAAGTTCAAGCAGAAGAAGCGAGACTTTGGATCTGCGAACTCAAAGCAGTGCAAAGTTGCCCTTAAGCCACAGAGCAAAGGGCAAAGCCAAGCCATGACCCCCCAGGGCAACTCTTTGAAGCCGCAAGCCAAGAATAACGGGAAGGCGAAGAAGGACACTAACAAGTGGTGTGAGTTCCATAAAACTCCCACTCACAACATGAACGAATATTGCACAAAGCAGGCACTGATGGTTGAGCTAAAAGACTCAAAGACAGATGCAAGCTCTGATTCTAAGCCGGAACCCGACAAGGGAAAGCAGATCATTGGCGCAAAACCCACAGCGACTGATCTGAAATCCCGATCAAAATTGATATTGGTTTATTAACTTTTTAAAAGTGTTTGCATGTGTCTACAATCAAGATTAAAAAGAGCTCAATTTAAAATACATAGGCAACTTGAAAGGAAATTGCAGCAAATAAACATTAACAACAAACCACACAAGAGAAAATGACACTAGCACATTGATAACGGAGTTCGGCTATCTTCAAGCCTACGTCTTCGGGCCCAGTCTTCAGTGGGGAGGCCTCTTTATTAAAAATGCTCAAAATGCTTGTACATCAAAATCTAAGCTCCAACTCGTCAAAATAATGCCACCAGTGCATTCAGAAGGCCTCAAAACCCCTGTTTAGGCTCTTCTCGCGCTCAAAAAGGTCTCCAAATGGCCACAATAAGCCAAAAACACTCTTTGCTGCAACTCAAAAGGAATTGGCACTGTAAATTATTCAACAAAATGAACCTTGTGGCTCAATGGTTGAGCGTGTCGGTTATATAACCCCAGGTCGGGGGTTCAATCCACAATGCGCGCGATTTTGTTTTGATTCGGCAGGAGGTTATATTCAAATATGGCACATAATTTACTTTTTCAAAGGTTATGGTGGCAGGGTCAATGGACCCGCCACCCCACCATACCACAATACAATGTATATGTTAATGTTTATGGCCCTAGGTCTTATCCATGCACTGTTAACATTGGCAATTGACAAAACAAATATGGTGGACAGATATGTATGTCGGGGGATATGGCGGAGCCACCAGATATGGCAGGCTCCTACCATATCCCTTCCCCCCATATGCGTCGGAAATACACTTTAAATAAAACATTTTCCCCATACATATCGAGCAACACCGATGGCCTAGTGATAGAGCACGGAACTTGTTCCGGGTTCGACCCCCGCCGAGCGCACTCCATAAATTTTGTTCGACACAACAGGGCCATGTTGCCTCATTGGATTGGGCCACGTGTTGCCCTCTGATTGGGTTGCGTGGTACCAATCCATTGGTCCACATTTCACCATGCACGTGATGACACTTGTTGAGCTCTGGAAGCGCCATGTGTCAGCCGAAACCGTGAGCCTGGAACCCTGACCGCCGGAACCATGAGTTGATCGTTGACCTATGGAACCTTGAGCATTGACTTTGACTTTGACCTATTGAACTTTGACTTTTTTCCCTATTTGGACCTGAACTTTGATTGGTTGTAACTTCGTCATTGTTAATTTTAGGTATGTTCTATGCTTAGAGCAATTTATTTCAATTTTCATAGTTAGCTCAATATCTTTTCCATATTAGCAATCACATCAGCATTAAAGTAAACTACAGATAGAACATAAACATAAATCGCATAAGACAAGCCAAGACAAGAGGACACAAGATGTGGCGCTAGCCAGGGATAAACACCAATGTGGGGAAACCCTTGATCAATTCTTCTTTTATGTTCTTCAATAGTTTAGCAGAGAGAGAGAGAGAGATAGTACATTTACAACAGAAGTCAACACTCTAACTTTTCTAGATAAGAGCAGAGATCATCTCTAGGAAGATGATACATGAGATCAGTTGAAGACATGCTGCTTCAACTGATTCTCCAAGGTGACTCCTTCACCTCTCATTATGCTGCATCTCGTCATCATGCTGCACCTCATCGTGTTGCACCATGCTGCACCCATCATCACAATGCTGGACCTCATGACTATTGCACCTTATGTTGCACTGTTGTCCCATGTGCCATGGTTGAACCATGTTGTCATACAGCGTGTCTCATGTGCTTGTACTATGTAGCACCATGCTTGCCACTGCTATCCATGCTGTCCATGCTTGTTGTTGTACCATGTGCCTTCTGCCATGTCACAGCCGCTGTCTCACTTTGCCTTGCCATACCTTGCAGCTGTCCCATATGTCTTGGCATACCTGGTTGCTGTCCATGTGTCTTAGCAGCACCATGTCACCTTGCTATCCCATCCATGTTAGTAGCACTATGTCACCTTGATGTCCCATGCATGTTAGCAACACTATGTCCTTGCTATCCCATGCATGTTAGCAGCACTATGTCACCTTGTTGTCCCATGCATGTTAGCAGCACTATGTCCTTTGCCATCCTATTAGTACTCTTGTCCCAACATAGTTGCTATACCTTGTTGCTGTCCTATGTGACTTTGCAGCTCTATGTAGCCCAGCTGTATATTTACTTTGTTGCACTAGTTTGCAGCAGCATGTAACCTTGCTGCCATGTGTTGTTTCACCACGCTGCACTACTACACTGCATCACTGGATAGGGCATCATCCTACAGCCCTTATCTTCCATACAAATCAGCAAGAAAGCCTTCTAAAGACTATGGTTCTCCAAGGGGATAACCCTCCATACCTATGCTATTTCTTTAGGCCTTGTTTGATTGCGGTTAAGGCCACATTGTCCCTTCAACTCCTTTATATTGCAGCTAAGGTCAGGCTGTCCCTTCAGCCCCTTTACATTGTCTAGGGCAGCCTCCACGTTGTTCCTTTGACCCCTTATATTGCGGCTATGGCTCCGCTGTCCACACAGCTGTTCCTCAGCCTAATCTGCCCAGCATTATGCACTTGGAACAGTGCTTACTTACCACGTTGTCATCTACAACAAGCCCTCACTGCGGCCCATAAACTTGACTGCATTAAGGCTGAATTAGATCAGCGTTTAGGGTTGGATTGGACCAGCGTTTAGGGTAGCCTTTAGGTCTACGTTAGGGCACCCTTTAGTCTGTGTCTAAGGTTGCCTTCCATCTACGTCCAGGGTTGCCTTCTATCTGCGTCTAGGGCAGCCTCTTTTCCTCCAACGTCTAGGGCTTCCACTCCTAGATTTCTCTTCCACTAAAACCCAAGACAAGTGGAGAGAGAAATCAAGATATAAGTGTGTGTGAGAAATGACTCTCAAGTCATCTCCTTTTATACTAAAACATTGAGCACATGTGGGGTTTATTTGGTTGTTGGCCGACCTTGACCAATGTTGCACGAAGCGGGAGCGAAGCGGAAGCGTTTTTTGGAAGCGGAAGCGCGGAAGCGTCATTTTCCAAAAATCTAGGAAGCGAAGCGTCCGCGGAAGCGTCTGCTATATATATATATATATATATATTTATATTTTTTTGCATTTATACTCAAAACAAACATCCCAAATAGCAAATTAATTGTAGAAGACATGAAAACATGCATATTTTTGCATAAATCAAGATAGATATGGCATCCATTGTACATTAATGATTAATTATTCGAGCATCAACCATTTAGAATCTAGATTCTTCTCCTCTTGTCTAGCCTTTGCCTCTACCTCGATTGTCTAGGGATATTAGTCAACATTGCCCAATTTTGATCAAACTACCTAACTCAAGACTTAAAATATGGTAGAAAAAGCTTAAGATGCTTGATCGATGATTTTGACTTGATTGAAAGGTAATTTTTTGCTAAGGGCGTGCCACGTGACAAAGGAGTTCAACAATTAACACCACCAACACTAGGTACATATAGGGCTTGGTGCTCTTGATTAAATGCTAATCGCATACCTTCATACTTGATGTAATCTAATGAAATGCCACAATCCCATTGATCCTGAATTCCTGAAAACTATTAAGTCTGCTGAATTTTGAATAGGATATGAAATTCTATTTTCTCCATATGAAGTCCAATGAGGCTGGAACCACTCTCAAACATCCTGAGTCATTTCATGGTAATGTTAAAAATTTAAGTAAAAGGATGAAAATGAAAAATAAAGGAGAATGTCACTTTTACTTTAAGAATTTAACATTACCATGAGGGAGCATCTGCTATATTTATATTTTTTTTGCCTTCATTCATCACCCTAACCCAAGGTGGACCCACCCCCAACAAGCAAACTCACCAAAAATAAAAATAAAAATTGAAAAAAAAAACGATTTTCTAAACGCTTTTCCGGAAGCTTTTCCAGAAGCGTACGGAAAGCATACGGAAGCGTACGCTTCCCCCTCCGAAGCGCCACGCTTCCGACGCCCGAAGAGCCATACGAAGCACGCTTCGACGCTTCGGAAGCGCCACGCTTCCGAAAAGTCCAGGAAGCGGCAAAAAATGCCGAAGCGGCGCTTCCGTACGGGACGCGCTTCGGGGCTTGGAACCGTGGGGGGGGGGGGGGGGGGCGCTTCGTGCAACATTGACCTTGACGAATTGTCTTATAATACAAATAAATTCATAACTCCATGAATACTTATCGAAATCGGATGATCTTTAGATCAATCCTACACCTCTCAATGAGAGGGATCCAAGAAAAATATCAGCTGCCATAAATAAGATGACCCACATGGAGTTTGGCCCTAGTTGCCAATTTTAACAGTCATACGATATCATTTTTCGCCCGTTCAAGTTGCGTTGGATTCAGAACGACGAAATCTACGCAATGGAGCTAGTTAGAAAAGCATCTAACAACTTTGATTTTCGAGCATTTTCCGAAACTTTGAGCATCTTTTGGATCCTCCAGATCACTCCTTGATCATTTCGGATCATTCCTCCCCACTAAGACCTTTTGGACCACCAAAAGGTTGTCTATACTATTTGAAGGTGAAGACAATGTCTCTCCACCTACCCGATATCTTTGGGCCAACTTGTTTTGAATCTATACATGTTACTCATCCACACAATCATCAATACAACATAAAAATTGCAAAGCACATTGTTCCATTTTCCATCCATATCTACATCCATGTTTGTTGTTATCAACCACATACTACTAAATATAAACAAGCTGAATAACAACACTGAACATACTAACATAAATGAAATTGTACCCTACTAACTCTTCATAACTAGAACACAACTCAACTTATCACGCAACAATACTTGTACAATTTCAAATTCCTTAAGCACATTTTTCTGATTTGTTTTAGTTTTAGTTGTTTTACTTGCATAAGCTGCCCTCTTTAACTGTTCCACTGTTTGAAAAGATTTGTTTGCCTTTATAGGATGAGAATGCACAATATATTCAATTCCCCTTTTAAACAAGTGATACTGATTTTGTTCCCTGTAGAAGATTGTCTTCCGATCATATGAATATGGACTACCTGAGACCATTTCACATGCATCTAGTGGTACTACATCACATGTTACCTTATCCACAAATTGAAATGTAATTGCAAATTGTAACACACACTGCTTAGTTACTTGCAACTTATGACTTTTACTTATCCAATTCAATGTATAAGGTTTATGATGCATTTTAGTTTTTAACCCCAACTGCTTAACCATTTCCTTAGAAATTAAGTTAACTTGAGATCCACTATCAATCAAAGTGTCGATCTTAGTTTTCTTCATAATGACCCTTATGTGAAATAACTTGCATCTCTTCTTATCACAAGAATTATCAAAATCAATACCATCATCAAATTTACCTGCCAAACCTACTGCAATTTGAGCCTCATCGCCTGATTCTGAACCCAAATCTGTTGGTGCTATTGCTGCTGCAACTTTTTGCTTACCCTTCTTTCCTTTAGACCACTTTGGTCGCTTGTCAGGGTGTAGTTGCCAGCAATGTTCTTCATCATGCCCTTCCTTCTTACAATGCTTGCAAGAGAGCTTCTCCTCTTCCATCTTAATGGAATTTGTCCTCTTGGCTTTTCCCTTGCCTTTGCCCTCTTTTCTGGACAATGATTCTGATGATACACCAACTCTAGATTTTCTTGCTTCAATGTAAGTTTCTTGAACAACTACTTCATCTAGGTTAGTAGGACTAAACATGAATACAGTATTACGAATATATTCAAGTAATCCTCCTATATATTTCATTAGAGTTTCTTGTGTATGTAAGGGAATATCAAGCATTAATTCCTTCTTGCGAAATTCATCTGTGTATTCCTGCACTAATTGTCCTTTCTTAACTTTAAGACTTTGCCATTCTATTAAGGCTTTCTCCTTATATCCCAACGGGTAGAATTGCTTTCTAAGTGCAGAAACAAAATCATGCCATGATGGAAAAATCTTACCAATCTACTGAGTCCCATGTTGTAACTTACTCTGCCACCAGATGAGTGTTGTGCCTTCTAGACGAAGCGAAGCCAATCGAATCTTGACCACATCATCAGAAATCTGTTGCACACTACAATACACCTCCATCTGTCTAATCTAGTTATCAAGTTTCTCAGCATTGATTTCACCATTATACATGGGTAAGTCGAATTTCACATCCAATTTAAGCAAAGGTTTTGGAGAAGACAATTCAGGTTGACCACCAAAAAGAGAAGAGAAAGGATTTTTTTTTTATCATCATCAGTTTCTATCTTTTTACCTGAATCAGATGGTCCTTCATCTTTAGGCTTTTCGAAATGTGATGCCTCAGCTTCCTCATCTTTAGGCTTATCTTCCTCTTTTGCCTTTTTGAACTCATGGTACATCTCCTCAACCATGGATCGCAAGGTCATGAAAGCATCCACAAAGCCTGCATCAGATCTGAAAGGATGATCACCTCTTCCTTCTTCAGCCATCTCTTCTCCTCAAGTTGTCCTTCTTCTTGAGCCAACTTCTGGATCTCCTTCAACAAGTTCTCCTTCACCATGCCTTAGCTTGCTCTTGGTGATCATGCACACTTAAACCAAACTATTTGTTGAAATTTCTAAGTCTGACACGTTAGAAATCCCTACTGCATTATCTGCTTTAATTTCTCCTACTTGTTTATTCCATTAACAAGTTATTTATATAAATATAAACACTAAAATAAATACAGATGCAACCTTAACTCATATACAGATCAGCGACTGAAATATTGAGACAAACACAGAAGGGACACAGTTATTTTTGGACAATCGTCCCTGAAAAAACCCAATGCGGGAAAATCAGCGCAGCAGTTATGAGGGTTTTATTATTATGCAGATTTCTTCAGTACAACTAGGGTGCCGAACTGGCTCACCCAACAGAGATTATTACACGGCAGTAATAACTCTTCTCGGAGACAGATATTCAGCTAGTCTGCCCCACGAAAATTCTTCTAGCTCTTCTCCTAGGCTCTGCGTTGGCCTTGCTAGCCTCAGCGTAGCTCCTGAACCCTCTGCGTCAGCCTTCTGCCTCTTTGCATCAGCTCTCTGGCCTTCTGCGTCACCCACACAGGCCCCTCAACCTCTGCGTGGCTCCTGCTACCTCTGCGTAGCTCTGGCTGCCTCTCCGCCAGCCTCTTCAGTCTCTGTGCTGACCCTCTGGCACTATCTCTGTCCTCTGCTATGTACTCACTGCCCCCCACCGCAACAAATCACTTATTCAAATTTTCTTAGCAAGCCCCGCTCCAAAAAATTGAACTGACTGATCAATCTTGGTGTGTCTTCAACTGACCCTCAAGCCTCCTCTTATACTTTTCCTGTTGAGTCTTCAACAGCCGAGATTAAGTCCCTAATCAACGGTTAAGATTAGAATTGGCTTGATCCATGTCATTTAGAACATTCTCACCGAGTTTTATATTAATACCCATTAATATTTTAATTTTCCTAAGTTTATACTTAGGAACCCCATTAAAAATATTAATTATTTTAATATCTCTCTAACCGGGTGGAATTTCCCCAAACCATTTCTAGGTCTTGGAGATCTCATGTGCTTTAGCCTCTCCACCAATTTTCATAGCTAGAGTACATTCGATGCTACCACAAATCAACACTCCCTCTTAGCGAGGAATGTGCTCTAGTAATGTTCCACCACTGAACATCACACTGATCCTTCCACACCGGTACCTGTGTTGATGTTGGGCCTGCTACCCTACATCTACTGCATTGCTGCTTCTTGTACTGCTGCCCATGGCTCTGCCACTGCCACTGCTACATTTGTACTGCATGTCCCTCTCAAAATGTTGCCCATAGCACTGCCACTACTATCTGCTGCACTGCAACTCAGTTACCGAGAAGTAAGTAACTGATCTACCCAAGTCCTGACATCCTTGTTGGTCTAGAAGCCTCCTAATGTTGAAGCTACCTCTGTTGTTATCATGTGCTCCCACTTTTGCCTCTGCGTTGCCGCAAACACCTTTGTGCCTCTCGCATTGTTGCAACCTCCACTGTGCCTCTCGCACTGCTGTAACCCCCACTGCACTGCTACAGACTTCTCCACTCTAGCACTGCCTTGTCGCTCCATCACATCTTGCTTCTACCGACATCCGTCATCCTGCTACTGTCATTCAGGGCTCCCGTAGCCGGATATGATCCAAGAGTTTGGGCACCTCAAGGATCCTGCCCCTCATCTTCTGTAGTCCTCCTGACTACAGCTTGATGTCACCCCACCTCTTCTCTAGAGGTGCATGAGCACTCATGGCACAGTCGTCATCAGTCTAACCTTCTTTCTCCGCCATAGCTGGAGCTGCCTTGGAGTCGAAAGCCTCTCCCTTGTTCTTCTTCTTGGGACACTAGGATGCATAGTGACCCAGCTCCCCACAATGCAAGCACTTCACCTTGGAGATGTCCTTCTTCCTCTTCCCTTGTTGTCTCGCAGATGCCAGAGACGCATCCTTCTCCTCCTCTTTCTTGATTCGACCTCCTTTGTTGCTACCTCCCGCCTTGGTCAACTGTCTGATCTCTTCTTGGCGAAGAGTTGCCCACATCTCTTCCCATCCTGGAAGAGTAGCTCTACCCAAAATGCCTTGGACAAATGTCTCCCACTCCTCGAAGACTGCATTCAGGGCGGTCCTCACCATGAACTCTTGATCCGACGTGGCCCTTATGGAAGTAAGTTGGTCCTGAATCTCCTGCAATCTGAGGAGGTATAGATCTATCTGCTCCCCCTTCTGCATCTGATACGACCGCAGCTGATTCTCTAATAGCATCTTCTGCTACACGGAAGTGCCCTGATACAATGTCGTCAAAGTATCCCACATCTCCTTTGTCGTGTTCTTTCGGTAATATGTGGTACAACATGATCCTTGACCCCATCAAGGATTATGCACTTTGCCCTCGCCATTGCATCCTCATACTTCTCATTATCAACTGGGTCTACCGGGATAGCCACGGTTCTCAAGGTGAAGCCATTGATGCAATGTCTATCCAGGACTGGCAGTATCTTAGCCTTCCAGATGACAAAGTTGGAAGCCCCGTCCAACCTGTCCTGATCCCCCAGTCTGTTTACTGCCATCTCTGCTCCTCTTCTGGACTCCCTTTGAGTTTCGACTTCCCTCCTGGAAATCTCCCTCTAAGTCCTAATTTCCCTCTAGAAATCTTCCTGCCAAATGTCGAACCGCTCCTCTCCAATCCTCTTTGCAACTGCAATTCGGATATGGATTTCTTGGCTAGAAATTCGTCAAGGCAGCGACTCCCTCTACCTTGGTTCTATCCCGTTAGGTACTTTTCTGATTTGACAAAAACAGCTCCCCACCAGCTTCCCAATCCATAATCTGCCCACAGCTCCCTAGGCCCCAGCAACTGAAGAAACTAGGCCTTCCAGCTCCGCGCAAACCCGGCAAAGGCTGAATCACTCCTCTGGCCAACTGCGTCAAGCCTACCTGGCTGAGTAGGATGACGTGGCTCTTCGTGAGCCTCTTCTGCCTTTCTCTGCCTCTGCACTGGCCCTCTCTCTGGCTCGAAATGATGACGCAGGCCCTTTTGTGTCACTTCTTCTCTGTTGCCTTCTTCTTAGGAGCAACTCTGTCTCTTGGGACAGCTGCTACTACTGCAAATTTCGGATATCACTGATGCCTTCAGTCCTCCTATGATCTGCAATCCTCTGATAAGATGTTGAAATTTCTAAGTCTAACACATTAGAAATCCCCACTGCATTATCTAGTTTAATTTCTCCTACTTGTTTATTCCATTAACAAGTTATTTATATAGATATAAATACTGAAATAAACACAAATGCAGCCTTAACTCATATACAAATCAGTAACTGAAATATTGAGACAAACACACAAGGGACACTGTTATTTTTGGACAATCGTCCCCAGAAAAACCCAATGCAGGAAAACCGGTGCAATAGTTCTGAGGGTTTTATTATTATGCAGATTTCTTGAGTAAAACTAGGGTGTCGAACTAGCTCACCCAACAGAGATTGTTACACGACAGTAATACATCTTCTCGAATACAAATATTCAGCTAGTCTGCCCCACGAAAATCCTTTCAGCGCTTCTCCTAGGCCCTGCATCAGCCTTGCTAGCCTTAGCATAGCTCTTGAACCCTCTGCGTCAACCTTCTCCCTCTCTGCGTCAGCTCTCTGGCCTTCTGCGTCACCCACGCAGGCCCCTCAGCGTCTGCATAGTCTCTAGCTACCTTTGTGTGGCCCCTGTTGACTTTGCGTCAGCCTCTTCAGTCTCTGCGCTGAGCCTCTGGCACTATCTCTGCCTCTTTTCTATCTACTCACTGCCCCTCACTAACAGATCACTTGTTCAAATTTTCTCAGCAAGCCCCGCTCCAAAAAATCGAACTGACTGATCAATCTTGGTGTGTCTCCAACTGACCCTCAAGCCTCCTCTTATACTTTTCCTGTTGAGTATTCAACGACTGAAATTAAGTCCCTAATAAATGGCTAAGATTAGAATTGGCTTAATCCATGTCATTTCGAACATTCTCACCCAGTTTTATATTAATACCCATTAATATTTTAATTTTCCTAACTTTATACTTAGGAACCCAATTAAAAATATTAATTATTTTAATATCTCTCTAACCAGGTGGAATTTCCTCAAACCATTTCTGAGGCTTGGAGATCTCATGTGCTTTAGCCTCTCCACCAATTTTCATGGCTAGAGCACATTCAATGCTACCACAAATCAACATTATCAATAACTGCTTTGATTCACACTATTAATGGAAATCCTGGCTAATCCAGCCCCAGACTAATTGCCCCGGCTTTTCTGGCTGCCTCTGCGCAATATCTACATCAGCCCAGCGTCAAGCTCTTTGGGGACAGCGTCACTCCTCTGGCTAGTCGATTTGCTGCCTAGGAGATTCGATTATTGCCTCCCAGTTTCACACCTCGGCTCCCGGCTTCTGAAACTCGAATTCCCTCTACAAATTTCGGACTCCTCACTGGCTTCTGCACTGCCTCTGCGTGGCTCTGCGTCAACCCCTCTGACTCAACGCTGCCACTGTTGGATTACTCTCTGCCTCTCTCTGCTGATAGTTCTCCGTTGAGAAAATCACTCTCTCCAGAAGCTATCCATGCCCCTCAACTGTAAGAAATCTCCTCAATCGAATTTTCCTCCTGAGAACTTCTCACTTCAGAAAATCAATTTCTTGATCTCTCTTGGTGTGTTTTCCAAATGACCCTCAAGCCCCTTCTTATATCTTTTTGTTGGACAACCAACGACCTAGATTAACTCCTAATCAAAAACTCAAATCGTTTTGACTTGATCTCTATCTTTTTCTAGAAGTTACACCCACAATTAGATTAATACCCATTAACATTTTAAATTTCCTAAGTTTAGACTTAGGAACCCCATTAAAAATATTAATTATTTTAATAAAATCGTCTCTGGGTGGAAGTTCCCAAAACGGTTTTTAGGTTCTTTGGAATGCATGTGCCCAAGCCTCCCTGCAAAATTTGAATTCTAGAGCACATTTGATGCTACCCCAAATCAACAGTCGCCACATCTCTTCTCATAGATAAGCTACCATCGCCCAAGCTAGTTTATTTCCATTCTGTATGTAAGCATCTTTCAGTTATTTGATATTAATGAAATGAAGATTTATTTCTACTGCATCTGTGTTTTTGTTTATATCTGTAATCTATTGTGTTCCTGCATAAGTTTGGATCAGTGGTATCAGAGTGGTCTGCTCTTTCTTTGTCTTTCTGTGCATGTCCCCAACAAGGTCGGGGTATAAGGGGATAGGGCTTGAACTGGTTGAACCTTTGCAAGACTAGCCTCGCCGACCCTGACAACCTTCCATGACGAAAGAAAATAAAGACGATGGAGCAGCAGATTCTTTCAAAATATTGCTCAAAGAAGCCCTCGAATGACAAAGGAACACGATGATGGGCAACTTTGACCATATCCTTCAGCAGATGCCCACAGGCGACGCATCTTCATCCCGCAGCCACTCTGGAGGCGCCACTCCCTTTAAGGTATAAGTCAACTTTGACAAGTTGATTTGGGGTAGCATCGAATGTGCTCTAGCCATGAAAATTAGTGGAGAGGCTAAAGCACATGAGATCTCTGAGACCCAGAAATGGTTTGGACAGATTGTACACAGTTTGGGAGATATTAAAATAATTAATATTTTTAATGGAGTCCGTAAGTCTAAACTTAGGAAAAATAAAATATTAATGGATATTAATATAAAACTGGGTTAGAAGATTCCAAAAGTCATGGATCAAGCCAAATCTAATCTTAGTCGTTAATTAGAGATTTAATCTCGGTCGTTGAAGCACCAACGAGAAAAGTATAAGAAGACACTTGAGGGTCAATTGGAAAATACACCAGAGTGATCAATCATTCATTTTGCTAGAGCGGGGTTGCTAAGCAAAAGTGAACTAGTGATCAGCAGCGAAGCGCAGTGAGTACTGGACAGAGAGGTTGAGACAGTACTGAGAGACCAACGCAGAAGCAGGGAGAGCGAGAGCAGCAACTAGTTTAGGCCACACAAAACCCAGCAAAGACAATACAGAGGCTAGAGGGACTGCGTCATCCACGCAGAGGCCGTTCGCATGACGTAGAGGGTCCGAGAGGCTGCGCAATGCCTCAGAGGGCTGACGCAAAGGGTCCTGGGGCTGACGCAGAGGCCAGAAGGGTCAGCGCTAAGCTTTAGAGTCGCCGGAGAGGGTTTCGTGGGATAGGTTTTTTGAATACCTGTTTCTGAATATAGAGGTATTGTAGCTGTGTATTTTTCTCTGTCGGGTGAGCTGGTTAGGTACCCAATTGTACTCAAGGAAATACTGCATAATAATAAACCCTCACAATAGCTGCACCAGTTTTCCCGCATTGGGTTTTTCCGCGGACATTTGTCTAAAAATAACGGTGTGACTTGTGTGTTTGTTTTCTTTCAACTGATGATCTATAGATGTTGTGACTGTATTGTGTTTATCTCGGTATTTAAATGTTTTAAATAACTTGTTTAGAATTTACAAGTAGAAGAAATAAACCAGCAAAATACAGATTAATTTTCTAACGGATAGACTTAGAAAATTCAACATGGTATCAGAGGGTGGTTGCAGATCACAGGAGAGCTGAAGGCATCAGCGAAGTAGAGCATTTGTAGCAGAATCAGTTATCTTGTTAAATTATGGTATGTTCTATGCTTAGAGCAGTTTACTTATTTTTCTTCTTATTAGCCACAGATTAGCAATCACATATACATTAAGTAAAGTGTAGATAGAACATTAAATGATCAACAGAAAACAAGCCAAGACAAGAGACACAAGATGTGTCGGCTAGCCAGGGACAAACCCCAATGTGGGGAAACCCTTTGATCAAATCTTCTTTTATCTTCAATAGTTCAGCAGAGAGAAATAGTACAAAATCATAATTCTGTAATTTTATATCAACAGCAGCAAACCCTAGATCAGCAATGTCAAACTTGGTCAAACTAGCTGAAATTGACCTCTAAAATACTTGGTCAATTTCCGGTCAACTTGTCCTCGAACAGCCTGAAGAAATAGCCCTTGAACAGCCCCAAAAGTTCAGTCAATTTGCAAATTTCTGAAGTCAACTTGCAACCCTAAACTAGGGCAGTGAACACCAGTCAAACCAGAGGTTAGATCACCTCGATTTTCATGCCAAAAATTGCGGCCTGCCTAGCAGAGGCAACCACACCTAATCCGCACTTTTGGAAGGTCAACGCTTGGTCAACGCTGGTCAAAGAGATGACTTGCTGCCCTAGCGTCTTCCTTTCTGCGTCTTCCTTGCCCTAGCACGTCTTCCTTTCAGCCACACGTGTGAGAGAGAAACTCCTTTTATGCCTAGGAGAGAGAGAGAGAGAAGATGAGTGAATTGAATTGTCCAAATGAGGAGAATGCTCCTTGTATTTATATGCAAACGTTGAGGTTGAATAGACATGACTGTTGGGCTTCTGAGCAGACATAAGTTTGCTAGTCGACCTTGACAATTTGTCCATAATCAAAATAAATTCATATCTCCATAAATACTTATCGAAATCGGATGATCTTTAGATCAATCCTACACCTCTCGAGGAGAGGAATCTAGGAAAAATATTAGAAGCCATAAATAAGGTGATCCACATGGAGTTTGGCCCTAGTTGCCAATTTTAACACTCCCTCTCAACTAGGGAGAACTTCATTTGCAATCTGTCAGACTGTCGTTGCTATCCATCCATCAAATGCACTTTTCTGTACAACTTGACCCTACTCTGCTCTGCTCTGCTTTGCTCTGCTCGAACTATGAAGAAGAATAAATAATCGAGGATGTATCATACCATCCTCTACTGACCCGAAATCAGTCTCAGAGTGTGAACCACTCTCACTGATCCCAGATCAGTATCATTGATCCCAGACAAATGGAGGTCATCCTAGCATAGGGAGTACGGTAGATACAGCGACGCATCCATCGATAGTACTACTATGGTCCCTATCCTCATTTCCCTGCTCATTGATCAGATGAGAGGTACTTCCCATGAGTCCCAAACTGCATGGGTAGGATGCCTCAACAAGAGAACTAATCATCTTGTCCACAGGAGAACGAATCATCCTACCCAGTGGATGCCATGGAGAACTAATCATCCTGGCCTACAGGAGAACTAATCATCTTGCTCCACAGTTGCCACAGAGAACGAAGCATCCTGGCCCACAGGAAAACTAATCATCCTGTTCCATAGTCGCCATGGGGTGTCACAAGGGAAGGTTGAACCTTTACCCTGTACATAGTGCACCACCAGGGGATGGTGAGTCGCCCTGTGGTCACATGTCGCTCCAAGAAGTACCTCGCACCCCCCTGGAGCTCCCAGAGCTCAATACATCATACTCGACCCTCATAAGAGGGTCTCTGAACGACACCAAGTTGTTGTCAGAAACTCAGGAATTTGACCTTTCCTAGGGGCTTTGTCAAAATGTTGACGACCTGTTCATCTGTACCGATATGTTGGAGCCTTATTGCTCCTCAATACACCATATCTCGAATATAGTGGTACCTGATATCGATATGCTTGGAGCGATCATGAAATACGGGATTCTCTGAT
Organism: Pinus tabuliformis; assembly: GCA_031772625.1. Taxonomy (NCBI): domain Eukaryota; kingdom Viridiplantae; phylum Streptophyta; class Pinopsida; order Pinales; family Pinaceae; genus Pinus; species Pinus tabuliformis. The sequence continues at coordinate 500,453 of CM062820.1, forward strand.
AAACGGATCCCACTCTGGTTGTCACACAGAATCACGGTGGTATCCAATGTAAATCCAAACAACTCACTGAAGAGCTTTCGCAACCAGACTGCCTCACAAGAGGCCATGCTAGCAGCAATGTACTCTGCCTCGGCAGTGCTCAAAGCCACTAACTTCTGCTACCTGCTCATCCAGGATATCGAGGCAGATCCCAAAGAGAAACAGCACCCGGAAGTGTTCTTTCGGTCCACCACACTGCCTGCCCAATCAGCATCAGTATACCCAAGTAGTCTCACATCTCCGGCAATGTATCTCAACCCATGAGTGATTGTGCCACGAAGATATCTCAACAGATTCTTGGCACCAATCCAATGTGAGTGGTGAGGCTCAACCATATGTTGACTCAATGTGTTGACTGCAAAGCATATATCCGGACAAGAGTTCACCAAGAACATTAATGCTTTGACGAGTTGACGATACTCGGCAGCATTTCGTAAAACAGGTCCGGCAGCACTACCGCTTAACTTCTTGAAGTCAAGCTCCATCGGGGTAGTTACGGGTTGCAGTCCACCATGCCAAATCTCTCTAATATCTTTACCACATATTTTCCTTGAGATAGGAAAATCTCCCCTGGTTTCTGCCAGACTTCCAGTCCTAGGAAATAGTGCATAAGTCCTAGGTCTTTCATCTCGAACTCAGAAGCCAACTCCCTCTTACATTCATGAATGAGAGGGTCTACACCTGTTAGAAAGACGTCGTCAACATATAGCACCAGTATGAGAGGCGTGTCATCTATAACCTTAAAGTAAAGGTTAGGGTCGGCGTCATTCCTAGTGAATCCTAGCTTCATTAAGTAGCTATCAATCCTCTCATACCATGCTCAGGGTGCTTGCTTTAGCCCATAGAGGGCCTTCTTCAACTTGCACACATGAGATTCTTGATCATAAATCTCAAATCCTTCGAGTTGCTCCACATAGACCTCCTCTTTGATCGAACCATGTAAGAACGCAGTCTTGACATCCATCTGATGTAGGTTCCATCCTTGCGAAGCAGCAAGGGTTATGATCGAGCGGATGGTGGTATATCAGGCAACAGGTGCAAATATCTCGTCATAGTCTATATCTTCCTTCTGGGAGAAGCCACGAGCAACAAAACGAGCCTTATACTTTTCCGCACTTCCATCAATTGCATGCTTTATCTTGTAAAGCCATTTTGAAGTGACAACTGCTTTGTCCTAGGGTCTGGGGACCACATCCCAAACATCGTTTTTCATAATGGACTCATATTCCTCGGTCATAGCATCCTTCCATACTTGATGCTTGACAGCATATGTGAATGACGAAGGCTCATTTTGGATGATTGTGCTCATGATGGTCAGGTATCCCTAATACCTGTTCGGCTTCTTACTTTCACGGAAGGTTCCTCGGGGTGCAATGTGTCCTTCAGCATCATCAAGTGTCCCCCTAAGCCATGAAGGCCTCTTCCTAGAAGAGGAAGGCTCTTGCAGAGGAGGATCAATAGGATCCATAGGTTCTTCCACATCGGGCATCGTCTCATCTTCTTTTTCCTTCGATTCCCTGGTGTCAGCTTCTTTAGATCCCCTTAAAGCAGGAAGATTGTCTACCTTGCTAAGAGCCATATCTTCGTCAAAGGTGACATCATGACTAATCTCGACCTCCCTTTGACCAGCTACATAGATTCTATAGCCCTTACTATTTTCTCTATAGCCCACGAAGATTCCTTTCTTTCCAGATGCACCCAATTTATTCCTTTTCTCTTTAGGCACATAAAAATATACAGGGCTTCCAAAAATTCTAAAATGAGATACGTCAGGTTTCTTACTGGTGAACATTTCTTCGGGAGTCCTGGAACCCAATGCTTGATGAGGGCATCGGTTTTGTACATATACGGCGGTATTTGCAACTTCGGCCCATAGAAACTTCGAAAGTCTTTGATCATGCAGCATAGCACGGACAGCTCCCACAATTGTACAATTCTTCCTTTCCGCCACACCATTCTGTTCAGGAGTATATGGCTTAGTAGTCTCCCTCTTAATGCCAGCCTCTTTGCAAAAGTCATGAAACTCATTGGATTCATATTCAGTCCCATTATCAGTCCTTAAAATCTTGATCTTCTTTTCGGTTTGATTCTCGATCAAGGCTTTGAAGTGCCGAAACCAGGAGAGCACTTCATCCTTCTTTTTCAAGAAGTATATCCAAGTCTTGCGAGAATAATCATCTGTAAAAGTGAGGTAATATAAATATCCTCCCAAGGAGTTCACAGGCATCATATCGGATATGTCTGAGTGAACCAATTGCAATATATCAGAGGTCTTGCTTTGGCTTGAGGGGAATGGTCCCCTTTTGAGCTTCCCTTCGGCACATCCTGAACATACACCTTCTTGCTCTAATCTGAACTTGGGCATCCTAGTCACCATTTTTCTTACATCAGGTAGAGATTTATAATGAAGGTGAGCAAACCTCCGATACCATAGTTCGGACTGAAGAGATGCATCACAAAACATGACACCCAGCGGACTTCCACCGACCTAATATAATGAATCAACTCGAAACCCAAGAGTAAAAGCATCTTTAAAGTTCTTTTTCCATACACGTACATTGCCATCGCTAAAGGCCACCTTGTAGCCTTTGTCTTCCATTGCCGAAATGTACACCAGGTTCTTTTTGAGATCAGGTATGTATAATACATCTTGTAAGTGGACGGTATTACCCTGATTCAATTGAAGAGTGACATTTCCTACGCCTTTCACGAGATATTTTGAATTATCTCCAAGAACAATTTCCAGGTTGGTTTCTTTCTCTATCAGATTATAGAGAGCTTCTTTGTAACCAGTGAAGTGCCTTGAGGCACCACTATCAATAAGCCAATTTCCCAGCGAGTCGGGGGAGCAGTAGTAGATAGAGCTGCTGGTAGATAATATTCATCTTGCTTATTGTTAACAGTGTTAGATTCATACCTAGAATTTCTTGCCTTCTTGAATGGTTGTCCTCTTCCTTGATTTCTGACACTTCTTTTACCTCTGCCATTTGACCTGCCATTCCTTTGATTGCCTTGAGAGGGATTTTGATCATCGTCCCGGTGTGAGTCCCTTTTATCAGGGCACTCCCTTGCATAGTGACCCGTTTTATTGCAATTGTAACATCATCCTTTTCTTCCACCCTTTGGTCTAGCCTTTCCTTTGAATTTAGCCCCGGAATTGTTTCTTCTTTTAGTATGAGAAGAAAAGGCAGAGGGATGACCTTTAAGTATGGGCATTTCTTGCTCTTCCATCCTCGTTTCTTCTTGAATGCATCTGGCCATTAATTCCACAAATCCAAGAATTACGTTATTGTTGAGAAGAGTAGTCCTAAATATATACCATTCAGATGGCAGTCCTCCAAGGGTTGTGAGTGTTATTTCCCTGTCAAGAATTACTTCCCCAATAAATAAGAGATCGTTCTTGATCTCGGTGATCCTTAAGAAATATGCTTGCATACTCTCATCTTTGCCCTTCTTAATTTCCTTCAGCTTATTTTTAAGAAACAAGACTTGATTTACATCATTAACTTTAAATAAACTCACCAGTCTATCGTAGATTTCCTTGGAGGTGTTGAGTTCGGAAACATAGGCCACGAAGCATTTGTCGATAGAGTCTCGAATAATCTTCCTTGCCTTGACTTCTCCCTTGGTCCATTTGTTCCTAGCAGCAGCAGATGCATTTGATGGAGGCTCAACAATCCGACCTCTCACATGGCCCAACACTTCCTGCTCTTCTAATGTTAGATCGAGAGACATCTTCCATCCGTGATAGTCAGACTTCTCACGGAGTTTTTCTTCAGCAGGGAAGTGTGTTGAGGACCCCATGATTTCTTTAAGATAGCCTTGCCAACCTTCTCTTCGGTGATTGCTCTTGCTCTTGCTCTTGCTTGGGCTTTGTCTTCACCTCAGCTCTGATACCATGTTAAATTATGGTATGTTCTATGCTTAGAGCAATTTACTTATTTTTCTTCTTATTAGCCACAGATTAGCAATCACATATACATTAAATAAAGTGCAGATAGAACATTAAATGATCAACAAAAAACAAGCCAAGACAAGAGACACAAGATGTGGTGGCTAGCCAGGGACAAACCCCAATGCGGGGAAACCCTTTGATCAAATCTTCTTTTATCTTCAATAGTTCAGCAGAGAGAAATAGTACAAAATCTGAATTCTGTAATTTTATATCAGCAGTAGCAAACCCTAGATCAGCAAAGTCAAACTTGGTCAAACTAGCTGAAATTGACCTCTAAAATACTTGGTCAATTTCCGGTCAACTTGTCCTCGAACAACCTGAAGAAACAGCCCTTGAACAACCCCAAAAGTTCAGTCAATTTGCAGATTTCTGAAGTCAACTTGCAACCCTAAACTAGGGCAGTCAACACCAGTCAAACTAGAGGTCAGATCACCTCGATTTTCGTGCCAAAAATTGCGGCCTGCCTAGGAGAGGCAACCACACCCAATCCGCACTTCTGGAAGGTCAACACTTGGTCAACGCTGGTCAAAGAGATGACCTGCTGCCCTAGCGTCCTCCTTTCTGCGTCTTCCTTGCCCTAGGACATCTTCCTTTCAGCCACACGTGTGAGAGAGAGAGAGGCTCCTTTTATGCGTAGGAGAGAGAGAGAGAAGATGAGTGAATTGAATTGTCCAAATGAGGAGAATGCTCCTTGTATTTATATGCAAACGTTGAGGTTGAATAGACATCACTATTGGGCTTCTGAGCCTACATAAGTTTGCTGGCTGACCTTGACAATTTGTCCATAATCAAAATAAATTCATATCTCCATAAATACTTATTGGAATCGGATGATCTTTAGATCAATCCTACACCTCTCAATGAGAGGAATCTAAGAAAAATATCAGAGGCCATATATAAGGTGATCCACATGGAGTTTGGCCCTAGTTGCCAATTTTAACATGTCTCGAGTGACAGTAGTTGATCCTTGCAGAAGCAACAGAGGAAGGATTGACACAAAGGGACTGTGTCACCAGTCCGAACCAAAGAGAGGCCAGCGCAGAGGTTGAAGAGGGCAGATAGAGGCTCACACAGAGCACGCAGAGGCCAGGAGGGTTGACACAGTTGGCTAAGGGAGTTGTTTTTCCGATGTCGGGATTGCACAGAGCCAAGAGGCTCAATCCTTCAGTTGTTGGGGTGAAGGAAGTTGTGGGCAGTTTGCGGGAGTGAAGCTGGTGGGGTACTGTGGTTAGAACAATACTTAACAGGGCAAAACCAAGGTATAGCGATTTGCTGTCGAGGCGGATTTGTAGCCAAGGAATCCAGATCAATGTTGCAGTTGCACAGACGATTGGAGATGGGCAACTTGACGGTTCGCAGAAGGATTTCCAGGAGGGAAATCGGGACTCAAAGGGAGTCCAAAAGAGAACTTCCAGACGGGACGTAGAGAGACTCGAAGGAGTCGAACCAAGAACTTCCAAACGGGAAGTAGAGAGACTCAGCAGGAGTCGAACCGAGAACTTCTAGACGGGAAGTAGAGAGACTTAACAGGATTCGAACCGAGAACTTCTAGGCGGGAAGCAGAGAGGCTCGGAGGAGTCGACAGAGAAGAGTAGAGAGATGGCCGTGAATGGGCTGAGAGATCAGGACAGGCTGGACGGAGCATCCAACTTTGTGGTCTGGAAAGCTAGGATCTTGTCCATTCTAGACAAAGATCGTATCAACGGCTTCGCCTTGAGAGTAATGGTTATCCCAGTTGACTCGGTAACTAATGAAAGGTACCAGGAAGCAATGGCTAAGGCAAAGTGCATCATCCTTGATGGGGTCAAGGATCATGTGGTCCAACATATTGCCGAGAAGGAAACGACAAAGGAGATGTGGGACACTTTGAAGACACTGTACCAACATACTTCCGTGCAGAGGAAGATGCTCCTGGAGAATCAGCTAAGGTCATACCAAATGTAGAAGGGAGAGCAAAAAGATCTCTTCCTCGATCGGTAGAAAGAGATCCATGACAAACTGACTTCCATAGGGCCCACACCGGATCAGGAGTTGATGGTGAGGGTTGCACTTAACGTAGTCTCCGAGGATTGGGAGACATTGTTCAAAGCATACTAGGCAGGGCGAGTCTTCCAAATTGGGAAGAACTGTGGACGGCTCTTCGTCAACAAGAGATCAGACAGCTGACCAAGACGGGAAGTAGCAGCAAAGGGGTCAGAATCAAGAAGGAAGAGGAAGAGGATGTGGCTCTGGCATCTGCGGGAAAGCAGGAGAATAGGAAGAAGAAGTACCTCTCCAAGGTCAAGTGCTTCCATTGTGGGGAAATGGGTCACTATGCAAACCAGTGTCCGAGGAAGAAGAGTAAGGGATAGGCTTCTGACTCTAAGGCAACGCCAGCGAAGGCGAAGAAAGAAGTCGAGGAGGATGACGATTGTCCCATGAGTGCTCATGTGCCACTAGAGAAGATGTGGGGAGACATCGAGTTGTAGTCAGGAGGACTACAGGCGATGAGGAGCGGGATCCTTGACATACCTAACCTCTTGGATTATACCTTGCTACGGGAGCCCCGAAGAGGAGTAGCAGGATTGGCGGATGTAGGTAGAGACGGATGCGGATGAAGCGGCAGAGAGTGCTACAATGCAGGAGTCCCCGGGCAGCGCGGGGCTAGTAGGCTGCAACAGTACGAGAGGAACAGGAGTGTTGCAACAGTGCAGGATGGCATAGAGAGGTTTACAACGGTGCGAGATGCAGGGAGTTGTTGCAGCAGTGCAGAGGTCAGTAGAGGGAGCACTTGTTAGCAGCAGAGAGAGCTTCAACATCGGGAGTGTTTCTAGCCTGACAGGGATGTCAGAAGTTGGGTGGATCAGTTACTTACTTCTCAGTAACTGAGTTGCAGTGCAGTAGCATGATGCAGCATGATGAGAGGGGGATGCAGTGCAGATGTAGTGTTGGGAGGATGGACCAACAGTAGCACGGATGTAGAGGGAGCTGTCATACGGATGCAGCAGTGGCAGTGGCAGGGCCATGGGCAGCAGTACAGGATGCAGCAGTGTAGAGGATGTTGGGCGGGGAGGCCTAGCATCAGCACAAGTACCGATGCCGGATAATCAGAGTGATGCTCAGTGAGGAGTATTACTAGAGCACAGTCCTCGCTAAGAGGGAGTGTTGATTTCGGGTAGCATCTGATGTGCTCTAGCCATGAAAATTGGTGGAGATGCTAAATCACATGAGATCCCCAAGACCCAGAAATGGTTTGGACAAATTGTGCCCGGTTTGGGAGATATTAAAATAATTAATATTTTTACTGGAGTTCCTAAATTTAAGCTTAGGAAAAATAAAATATTAATGGGTATTAATATAAAACTGGGTTAGCAGGTTCCAAAAGTCATGGATCAAGCCAAATCTAATCTTAGTCGTTGATTAGAGATTTAATCTCAGTCGTTGAAGGACCAACAAGAAAAGTATAAGAAGAGGCTTGAGGGTCATTTGGAAGATACACCAGAGTGATCAATCATTAATTTTGCTAGAGCTGGGTTGCTAAGCAAAAGTGAATCAGTGATCAGCAACGAGGGGCAGTGACTACTGGACAGAGAGGCAGAGACAGTAATGAGAGACCAACACAGAAGCAGGGAGAGCGAGAGCAGCAGCCAGTTCAGGCCACGAAAAACCCAACAGAGACAATGCAAAGGCCAGAGGGGCTACGTCATCCACGCAGAGGTTGCTAGAGTGACGCAGAGGGTCCCAGAGGCTGCACAATGCCTCAGAGGGTTGACGCAGAGGGTCCTAGGGCTGACGCAGAGGCCAGAAGGGCCAGCGCTGAGCTTCAGAGTCGCCGGAGAGGGTTTCGTGGGATAGGTTTTCTAAATACCTGTTTCCGAATATAGAGGTATTGCTGCTGTGTATTTTTCTATGTCAGGTGAGCTAGTTAGGCACCCAGTTGTACTCAAGGAAATACTGCATAATAATAAACCCTCATAATAGATGCACCAGTTTTCCCACATTGGGTTTTTCCGGGGACATCTGTCCAAAAATAACGGTGTCACTTGTGTGTTTTTTTTCTTTCGGCTGATGATCTGTAGATGTTGTGACTGTATTATGTTTATTTCAACATTTAAATGTTTTAAATAACTTGTTCAAAATTTATAAGTAGAAAAAATAAACAAGCAGAATACAGATTAATTTTCCAACAGATAGACTTAGAAAATTCAACATGACATTCCCATATTTGAAGGCCAGATAGATGCAGATGTCATAGATAAATGGTTAAATATGTTGGAAGGATATTTTTCGGTTCATGATTTTTCCAATAGGGAAAAGATTACTTTTGCACTCCTCAAAGCCGCCCCCAACATCAAGGGCTAGTGCGAAACCTATTGTGAGCAAAGGGAAGAGAGGGAATCTGCACTGTTTTCAGCCACATTCATATGGAATTCTTTCCGAGACGCCATCAAGGAACAGTATTACCCTATCGGGAGTTATAACAAGAAGTACATACAATGGACTACACTGTGGTAGCAAAACGATCAAGATGTGCATGAGCTAATGAATCGTTTCCATACGCTACGCATAAAGTTTGGTATCAAAGTTTCCAAAAAACATTTGGTGCTCAAGTACCGCGGTTGTTTGCACAAATACATTCAGTTGGAAATGGAGTTCCGAGACATCTCTTCGCTTGGGGCAGTATATCGATATGTTGCCAAGATTGAGCAGAAGTTCAAGAAGAAGAAGCGAGACCTTGGAACTGTAAGCCCAAAGCAAAGAAAAGGCACCCCCAAGCCACGGAGCAAAGAGCAAAGCCCGGCCACGACCACCCAGGACAACTCTTCGAAGCCGCAAGCCAAGAATAACAAGAAGGCAAAGAAGGACACCGGCAAGTGGTGTTAGTTCCATAAAACTCCCACTCACAACACAAACGAATGTCCCACAATGCAGGCATTGATGAATGATCTAAAAGACTCAGAGACAGAAGCATGCTCTGATTCTGAGCTGGAACCCGACAAGGGAACAGACAAGGGAAAGAAAATCATTGACGCAGAACCCACTGTGACGATAACTACCACCAAGATCCACAAGGCGAAACCTGAGGATCTAGAGGAGGCAGAGCGCCTCTTCCACTCGCAGATGTGGGTAAAGGGTTATCGATGCAGTTCATCATTGACAGTGGAAACCAGAAGAACCTGATCTCGGTCGAGGTCATTAAGAGATTGACGCTGCCAACAATGTCACACATAGTCATACACCATCAGATACCCCTAGACTGTCAGATCAAGCACTCCATCGATCTGACACCGAGCATGCCGCTACCTAATGGATTGATCTACCGAGGCTCTGTTCTGGAGAATGATGAAATCAAGAGGCAGATTCAGGAGCTATTGCAGAAAGGGCACATCAGGCCAAGTTCATCAACCTGTGGGAGACCGAACATGTTGGTACAAAATAAGGACGAAACCTAGAGGCTTTGTATTGACCATCAAGCGTTGAATAAGATCACTCTCTGGAATAGGTATCCAATCCCACGGATTGATGACCTTCTAAACCAGCTCAAGGGGGGAAAATATTTCAGCAAGATTGACTTGAAGTCCTGTTATCACCAAGTACCAATCGAACCCTCTGATGTGTGGAAGACTGCCTTTAAATCCAAGGATGACCTTTTTTAATGGTTGGTCATGGCTTTCGGGTTAACAAACGCCCCCGCAACCTTCATGAGGTTGATGGACGACATCTTGTGGCCCTTCACCAACTCATTCATGGTAGTGTATTTAGACGACATCCTAATCTTCAGCCAAAGTTGGAAAGACCACCTACACCATATTTAACAGCTCCTCCAAACCCTGCAACAACACAAATTGTGTGCCAATTCGGAGAAATGCACTTTTGGTATGACCCAGGTTCAATATTTGGGGCACATTATTGATGAGTGGGGTGGGCATGTGGACCTAGCCAAGATACAAGTTATTCGGGATTGGCTAGCCCCAACCACTCTAACAGAGCTCCACAGCTTTTTGGGCTTTGCAAATTTCTATCGTAAGTTTGTGTTGGGGTTTTCTCATATCACATGGCCTTTGAGTCTAGTCACCAAGGGCGGCGCGAAGGAATCCCAACAGAACGCGTTTGCCGAATTGAAGCATCGCCTTTGCTCTGTACCAGTGCTCATATTATCAAACCTGTAGCAATCATTTGAAATTGAGACAGGTACCTCTGATTATGCTATTGGTGCAGTTCTTACCTAGCAGAGGCATCCAGTAGCATATCACAGTGAGACACTTTCAGATACAGTTTGAAAGTATCCCACTTGTGGCAAAGAGATGTATTCCACTGTGCAGGTCTGCCGACAATGGAAGCATTACATTCTGGGGAAGGAAACAATAGTCCACACAAACCACTGACCCCTGCAATTCGTTCAGACACAAGGGAAACTGCAGAACAATTGCCATCAGAAATGGTCCACATATCTGCAACAGTTCCATTTGAACATTAAGTACAAGAAGGGAAACACCAATAATGTTGCAGACTGCCTCAGTGGATCGTTGGTTATGGCGCTAACCACTGTGCTCGACTCTTGTGGACACGAAACTTCGGGATGGCCGCATCTTTACAAGAGTGATCTAGAATTCGGCACCACATACCAGATGCTCCTAGAAGGAAAGCAAGTTCCAAACTTTCACCTCCAGGGCGCACTGTTATGCCACCTAGGACACCTTTGTGTTCCTTCATGCGAGCGTGCCAAGATGATTTGGGAGGCATATTACAGCTGGTTCACTAGACATTTTAGGGTAGAAAAAATAGTGGCAGTGCTGAAAAAGTATTTTTATTGGTTGAACCTTCAACAGGATGTTTGGAAGTACATCAGATACTGCACTGCCTGCGCCATTGCCAAACCTACAATCAAGAAGCAAGGCATGTATACTCCTCTGCCTACTCCTAACCGACCCTGGGAATCCATCTCCATGGATTACATGTCGGGCCTTCCTTCTACCAAGCATGGCAACGACTTTGTTTTCGTGGTCGTCGACAGATTCCCTAAGGTGGCCAAGAAGAGTATCACAGCAGAAGCCACTGTCAAACTCTTCTTTGAACATGTGGGTACACTTTGGGATCCCACAGTCCATTATCTCAGATCGGGACAGCCAGTTCCTAAGTACATTATGGTCAAGCCTCTAGTTGTTGTTGGATACCAAGCTCACTAAGTCCATGGCCTTCCACCCCCAAACTGATGGCCAAACAGAGGTCGTCAATAAGATGATCATGCACATCCTACGCATGTACAACTCGAAGCATCCACGCACATGGGATGAAAGCCTCCCCTATGTCCAACACAGCTACAACAAAGCTCTGCATTGCTCAACTAGCTACAACCTCTTTCAGGTGGGGTTGGGATTCCAGCCACTATGTCCCATTGATGTTGCCATACCACTTGCAGCTACTCAGACAAATTCGGCTCATGTCCAATCTGAAGCTCACAGAGCTACCAACTTCATTGAACGTATTCATCTCATCCACCAACAAGTCCATGACATATGGGACAAAGCAAATACTAAGTAAAAACAGTGTCATAATCAGCATTGGGTGCCACACAAGTTCCAAGTGGTCAACAAAATTTGGTTACATTTGCAGGAGTGCCTCGTTGGGGACCACCACAATCTCTGCCTGCTCCAATATGGGTCTTACACCATCACTAAGAATGTAGGAGACAATGCTTTCGAGCTCAGTATTCCATCGTTCCTTGGCCTGCACCCAGTATTCAATGTGGACAGACTGTCGCCATACTTTCCCCATTGTTGGACAAATCAGACATTGTTGAGTAGCTGACACCAATAGAGCTCAACCCACGCTGTATCGAACAGGCCACGACTAATAGGATCATGGACACCCAAATCAAGAACACTCGTGAGTAGAGGATCCAACTATATCGGTTGTCAAAGCAGGCCAACTCCTTCACCAAGGCAAGTGGCTCACCAAGGACCAGGTTCAACAGAAATTTCCTCACCTCATGGAGGTTGCACGCAATAGGGACCATTGCTTCCTAAGGGGGGAGGACTGACCCAGGTGGATATTGGTGGCCACTCGCCTTTTCTTGATTTTTTTTTGTATTACTGCTTGAAGCTCTAGGAAATGTGAGAGCATGTTGTGTATGATGTATAACAGTGATTACACCCTTAAAGGTGGGGTGGTTCATCGCCCACCAAGGGTTGGGACATGCAAGGATTCCTTTTAATGGTGTAATAGGGCAACATTGTTAGTTTTTTTGTTTTGGGGTAGCAGCGTACAGATGTTCTAGTCCTTATGGTGTCTGAGAAGCTAAGGAACACGTGATCTCCAAATCCCAAAAAAGGTTTCGCGAGAAAAGACTTAGAGACACCTCAATTAAATTAATTAGCCAATAATTAAATATTTCCTAAGTCTAACTTAGGAAAATTGGTTATTTAAAGTGAATTAACTGAGGAAGTTTGATTTTTCTCTAAAGACTTCCTAAAAAGTTAATTGACAGAGTCAAGGTGATCTTATCCATCGGTTGAGATGTGATCATGGTCGTTAAGACTCCAACAAGAGATTATAAGAGCAGGTCGAAGGGTTTGGATAAGACACATCGAGACACATTTTATTGAGTGAGCAATTCAACTTACCCAGTAACCATGATTCAGCAAGGACGCAGTTGAAAGCTAGGGAAGCATCAGAAGCAGGGGTTCAACAGAGATTTGGGAGCAGGATTCCAGAGGAGATTTCCTCAGTATTTTCCAGTGTCTGGGAGACAGGAAGAGGAGGCCGAAAATAGCAATGCAAGTTAGCCAGTTTATCTAGTGCGAGTTGCTGGAGAGACCACGTTTCAGTTGCCAGAGGCCGCATCTATTTCCCAGTGGCAAAACGAGTGGGTCTAAGGCTTAAGCAGTTACAGGAGGCAGAACAACTTGCAAGGAAGGGTTCCCAAGGTTGTGTGAATTATCCTCAACCAGCAGTGCGCATTTCAGAAGGTTAGTGCAAGTGTTGGGAGGAAGCGCGAGTGGTTAGGATGCTGAGTTGGTTTGTCGAGGCATGCAGTTAGTCTCTGGATTATTTTGCCAGTGGAGATCAGTATTTGCCAGAGGTTTTTCATTCTACAGCAACCATTTGTAATTTCTCCTAAATTGTTGAATAATAATAAAACCCTCAGCTGCTGCATTGGTTTTCCCTTCAGGGTTTTACCAGGGGCTATTGTCCAAAAATAACAGTGTCATATTTTTATGTGTGTCATAACGGTGTCCGCAACATTTTATTTGTGAATATTGCAATAGTGATTTAATCGTTATTTGCCGAATTAATAATTTAGAAGACAAATAATCTCTAGTGGATAGAAGATTAAATTCCAGTTTATTGCAATCGTGGAAATTTCACAAACATTGGCCTCAGGAATCGGGTGATGGCCATAATGATAAGGGGTAGAGTTCATACTTGGCTTTTGCCCACGTGCTAATATAAATGTCCTGGCCATCTTTTGCATTTTATAATTTTCTTTCTCTATTTCTTTCTTATGGCCATGATATGATTTTATCTTTCTTTTAGCTACATCAGCCTCTGGGGCCACGTTTCCAGGCCCAACCCTAATATGTGGACAAAGGGAGGGGGTATGCACCTTGTGGACCCACAGAGGGGAGATGGTGAGTAGGGCTCAAAATGTGCGCAGGGAAGTGATAAACATGGAATGAGAAAATGGGACCATGCTACCAAAATCGATGTTTCCCAAGTAGTGCCCTTCCTAAAGCCATGGGCCAATAGGTTAGGTCCCATTGGACTAGGATTGAAGATTAACCCCCCATTTAAGGTGAGAGAATAAAACCGCAGTCAAAACCCTTCTTCCAAGTCACCCAATAATCCATGCCAAATGCCCAAATGAAAAACAAGCATAAGTGCCCGATTGCACAATGAATAACATACCTTTTGGATTGGATTGTCCACCTTCTAACTTGTGCTCTTGAAAAATGGGCGAGAAAACATATAACTGATGCAGGTGGTGGAGATAAAGTGGCACATCCCATCGGCTACAAGGTGGCTGTCAGGGGCTGCTGGCTGCCGGCTAGAAGAAGATGATTAGGAGAAAAGTTCTCCTAGGGCTACCCACTTTTGGTGGGTAACAGTGTGCACTCCAAAATTGCGGGACCACAGGTTACAATGTTTTCTTTGTACCCTGTCGACTGCTGCTTGCTTTATTTTTTTCTGTGCGCTCTAAGAGACAGCCTCTAGCTGCATCAAAAAGGGTTTCCACACTAAGTAAATTACTAAATTGTATTGACAGGCAGAAAAAGTTCCTTTGATAATCAAGGAGGAACAAATTGTGTTAGTAATTCTAGAAGGCCAGTATAAATCACTACAAGGAAGCAAGCAGAACTATTGAATTGCAGGTATGTCATGTACCAATCAAGCAATCCAAAATATATTATATGAGTCCTTAAACTAGGATAGACTCTCATTGCATATAAGAGAGTGACCAGGATTCACAAAGCTGAATATTGACTGCTTTAAAATGTTTACTACAAGCTTCGATCTTATGCTGTTGTGTTATATACTTGTTAAATATTCATCAAGTCGTATGCTTCTGTCTTCTATAGTTGTTAAATATCTACCAAGTTTCCCCAAATCTATGTATACAATATCACAGCATCAAATTTGCTTCTCATAAACACAAAATCTCAAGACCCAATTGTTTTGCTAAAGAAGTTCAAAAATCAAAACTAATAAATTGCAACAGCAAATTGATTTAACATCACTGTCAAAGTTATTGGAACTTGGCAATCAGTTCAGAGCTATTATGGTGATAATTACCCAACAGTAAAATCAAATACACCATAAAATATAGCCCAAAAGTATCCTTTTCTTTTAGTTCTACAAGCAAATTTTCTGCTTACGACTTCAGGACAAACATTCCAGGCAACAACTGCAAACAAAAAATCCCATGCTATAGAATCTTCCAATATTATTTTCACAAACAAGAAGACAAAAAAATAAAGTTAGAAACCACTTATTAAGCTCTGCATTAGATTGAAGAAGCAAAAAACTTACTTCATCCCAAGATTTCCCCTGAGCAATGCGTGGATAAACTGGAGACTTTGGATCCACAAATCTGACAGTATTTGAAATTGCCAACAACACAGGCTGTTCATAGACAAATATATTAGATAGTTAAGAATGGTGTACTAAATAGATCTTTGTTGCTTACTGTAAGGTCTAGATATTCAAATTAGTAAAAATTAAATGTTGAGGTTACAGTCACAAACAAGAAGAGAGGATCAAATGGAACCAAAAGGCTACTGCAGGAAAAAGATAAAAAAATCACACACTAAAGAAGTGCACTAGGGCTGAACCAAAAGTGTGCTAGACAGAGAAAGATGCCCAAGCATGAGTGAGCTATACATGAGATGCACAAATGCACATAAAAAAGAAATATGACAGCCACAAGAGAACGCCAAAGATGTAGTGCACATAGGCTTTAAACATGTGTAATAGAGAACATTTCCTCAATAACCAAAAATGATGATTTACAAATGAGGTTTGAGTCATGTATTTATACACAACTAAAGAAGGGTACATAATTTACAAATAAGGATTGAGCCATGTATTTATACACAACTCAAGAAGGGTATCCTCCCAAGAGGGGTTATAGGCCGACATAAGTAGGTTGCACTCCCCAAGAGGGTTATTGAGACTATATATTAAAATTGGCTATGTCAGCCTTAACCTTAACCTAGTAATACAATAAATGATCACATTAATGACACAATAAGAGTTGGCTGTAGCCAAATGTAAGGATTACACCGTTATCAACACCGCCCATTAAGATGAACAAAGGCCTATGGAGAGAAATGATGAAATAGAAAGGAAAAAAAAAAGTAGGGATATGGATACCTAGCTGAATACAAAGGTTGGTTGTGGCCAAAATATGAAGAGCGGGTTTATTGATACCCAACTCAACTTGAATACACCTAAGAGTGGGTTTATGGATACCTAGCTCAAGTTTCAACATAAGATTTTTCATGGCCAAGAAGAGTGGGCCTATGAATACCTAGCTTAAATACAACAAAGACCTTGAACACAATTTAGAAGTTCGAACACACCCTATGAGTGAGTTTATGAATATCCAACTCAACTACAAAGTAAGAGGGCTCGATTACAACTCGAATTGTTTATGGATACCCTACTCAAAAATAAGGGTTGGTCATGTCCAAGATACAAAGGTGAGTGAAGTTTATGGATTCCCAACTCAAAATAGTGTTGGCCTAGTAACAAGATCCCTTCTTAATCTAAACAAAAGGCCTTGGAGAGAATACATTACTTCACAAGTTCACCCCTTAATGTTGAAGCTAGGCCACATAGTGAAGATATAACACCTCGTGAATTCATATCTCCAACACCACATGGTTCCAAAACTTAGTGAAGGCGGCCTTTGGTAGAGTTATAGAAAAAGGGTCCACTAAAGCATGTTGATCCATTGAAGGTGGATAGGATGGCAAACACTATATCTAATCGCAAAGTTGCTAAGTGTGTTACATCCAAAAGGATCGCCATCATAGTTGGGAAGGAAGAGATGCACTTATATGTTGAGAATCATCTATAAAATCATTTATAAAAAATAGTGGGA
This sequence comes from Pinus tabuliformis, assembly GCA_031772625.1. Taxonomy (NCBI): domain Eukaryota; kingdom Viridiplantae; phylum Streptophyta; class Pinopsida; order Pinales; family Pinaceae; genus Pinus; species Pinus tabuliformis. Next base: position 517,033 of record CM062820.1, read on the forward strand.
CAAATCCTACGAACATACAAACACAAACTACATCAAATAATACGATCCAAAATGGATAACTATATATAATTGTCATCTATTTTGGTACTTTATGAGGGGAAAAATTAGAGCTATTGACTTATGGGCCCACTTTAGGGGTAGGTCCTATTCTAGTAATTTGGAAACTTGAAAATTTTGGAGCCCATTTGGGGCATTAAACAATCACTTTTGGGGTCAAAACTTTGTGGTCAAAGTCTACCCTTAAATCTTGTTCTACACAATGAGGGCTTGCCAAAAACAAGAAGATCCTCCTCATTCGTAGTTCATATGAAGAATTTATGTTTCCTGCAAGATGACCTATGCTTTTGACCACCATGGTACCTGTTACAACAAAAGATAGCACCTTAGTGCAAAGCCTCACTAGGCAACCTAGATTAAGTGCAACAATGGGAGTGTTAATGTTGTCACCTCAGCAACAACTCCCCTCGTTTTAGTGATGGAAAAAATCCAACACAAGGGAGGTTTCCCTAGCAAATCTCAGGTATCAAGTAACCCAATTAACTTAAGCGAAATTCCCCTTGAGGGTTCTACAATAAATTCCACCCAAGGGCAAGAATAGGAGGAATTATGGTTTTTTAGTGGATAGAAGAGCAAGTTCAAGATTTGAGTTCAAAGGTTTCCATGGCTCAACCTAAAGGATTAGGTCAATCAATAGAGGCTCAAATAGGTTCCCAAACATACAATCTTGAAATTACACTTGGTGTTATAAACTATCTCTTTAAATCAACGTGGAAAAAGTCGAAGTCGGGATTAAATCGGCAAGGGTCCAAAAATTCAAAAACTCATTAAAGTCAGGAGTTTTTTGAAAAAGGCGGCCAAAAAAAAAAAAAAAAAAATACAAAAATATTCTTTTATTTTTTATTTTTTTAGCATCTAGAATATCCACAACATCAAATAAATGCATTTCCACAAAAACATGTAAAGAAAGCTAATATATAATATGTATATGAAGTCTAGTGCTACATCACATATAAAAATAGTGGATCAACTGCTGAATCTTAAGTCTTGTCTGAGTCTCAATTCTCAAGAGTAAAAAATTAAAATATGAACAAAAAATATAATAAATGTATATCATGAGTCATGTACATGTCATAAAGTAATCAGTCACTGAGATCCTCTGCCCCTTTTATGGGAATAGGGAATGGCTTTGCCTTTTCCTCTAGAGGAAGAAGGCCCAGCCCCTGGAAATACAAATGGACTCAGTCGTCCTCTAGAAGTCGATTAAAGAGTTGGCCTCTGTCCTACATTGTTGTTGGCCATCCTAGATGGTGTCACCTCCTCCTCATCATCCTTATCCAGCTCTGCCTCCTGACCCTGATGCTGCTCCTTCTCCTCTACCTCTGGCTCTCCCTCCCCTACAACTGCTACCTCCTCTGGATCCACATTTAACCAATCAAGGATCGAGTCCATGGTCGGCCTCTCAGTCTTGACCCTCCATGCAGCAGTGGTATCAATATTGTCTACTGAGATGGCTTCCACATCAGGTGGTTTCTGAAGTTGTCTCACCCAGAATCGAAGATTGTAGCAGACGTAAACCATGTCATTGAGGCGTTGGGACTCCAATCTATATTAGGGTCATAGATTGTAAATTAGTACTTAGAAAATTTAAAATTTAAATATTAAAAAGAATGAAATGAATTCAAAAAAATTAATTTGAAATTTTTTTACTTGTTGCGCTTTTTGCTATGTATTTTGTCAAATACACTCCAGTTGTGCTCACACCCAGAGGAACTGCATGTTTGGTTGAGCACTTGAATGGTAAGCTTTTGGAGATGGGGTACTCTGCTACCATAGCTTGTCCACCAAGCATCTACAAGTTAAAAGAAAAATCAGAAACATAAAAAAAAACATTGAAATTCTAAACTTGAAAGTTTGAAACAAACTGAAGCTTACCTGCCATTTTGGTCGTCCTATTCTTAACAGCCATGGTAAAACTAAATGTGCCACCTCCCATCCTACATACCTCCATTTCTTTATAAATATCTTCACGTTCTTGCTCAGATGCCACCATCCTCTCAACACAAGTGAAAAATCATCCATCGCCTCGGCATCAAATCTGAAACCACATGCGTAAGCAAATGCGGGGTTGAGGTAGATACCTGTAGCATGAATGGGGCGATGGAGGGTATTGTTCCATCGCTCATCAATCACTCTCCATATGAGTTGTTGTTTCTTTAACCCCTCGTCTCCCTTATCTTCATAATAAGCACAAATGGCTTCTTTGGCCCTATCCATGGCCTCATACAAGTAGCCCATTGTGGGCTTGTCTCCATCAACCAACTGAAGAACCCTTACCAAAGGTTCTGAAATGGCACACACCTCCTCTACTCTTGCCCAAAAGCTCTGATCATGTGAAACTAGTATGCATATGCCCTCTCCCTCTGGTTTGTGGCTAATGGATAATGCACGCCAATCCAGTGAAAGAAACATGCTCTTCACATTCCACATAGAATTCAACACAGACTGAAGAGATATGAAAGTAGTGGCAAATCGTGTAATGGCAGGACGCACCAACTCTTTGTTGTTGGTGAATATTCTCATCAAGCTAAGCACAAATGCATGATTATATATCAATTTTGTTATGCTCCTAGATGACTCAACAATATCCCTCACAATAGGAATCTTACCTATATCCTCCAACATCAAGTCAATACAATGAGTAGCACAAGGTGTCCAAAACAAGTTAGGATACCTCTCCATAAGCAACTTGCCAGTTGCAACATAATTTGCAGCATTGTCTGTTATGACTTGGATAACATTTCTTGTGCCTACTTCCTGAATGAAGATGTCCAACAACTCACATAATAAATGTGCATCTTTAATGTGTGCAGAGGCATCAACAGATTTCATAAACATTTTCCTCTTGGGACAACTAACCAAGAAGTTAAGAAGGGTCCTACCCTTCTAGTTAGTCCAACCATCTAACATGACTGTGCATCCAGTGTGTTCCCATGATGCCCTAAACTCCTCCAATCTAGAAGTGCAATCAGTCTTTTCATCTTGAAGAAGAGGCCCTCTCAATTCTGCAAAGGTGGGGGCTTTGTACCCCGGGCCAACGACAGCAACAACATCAAACATAGGTTGGTAGAATGGGTTTGTCTTGGCAATGTTGAAAGGAACATCACTCCATAGAAGACACTTACTGACCAACCTGTCAGCTTCTTCCTTTTCCTTTTTTTAAGTGTCGATTTGATGCCAGGTTGTGCACCAGGTGTGGTTCTAGGAACAAAAAAAGTTGAGAAAGCTGAGGGGTTGGGACATATGGGTGTGGAAGGTGATGTTGAAGAACCACTCTCACTTCCCCCCACTCTTGAGGCCCCTACAAGTTGGATTTTTAGTGCTGCCCTGGTGTCTTTGCCCTCCTCTTTATCCATCAACGATTGAATGGCCTGCCAGATGATTTATGGAGATGGATTTGGGCAAAGGTCTACATTTTGCCCCGGAATTTGCCCCAAATGGAATTTTAATCTGTTGACACCCCCTGACATATGCTTGCCACACAACTTGCAAGTCAAATACATTCTATTGACCCCCCCAGATTCGGGTATAGTATCAGGTTCACCATATTCCCACATAGGGTCCAAAAGCCTTGGCATTTTGTTTGAAACTTTGAACTTGAATTTGAACCTGGGCACAAAAAAAATTGAAAAAAATTAAAAATTTCCCATCACATAAGAAGCAAACACAAATGTAATTGTTGATTTTAGATTTTAAATGCCTCTTCTCACTCACTTGAACACACTCAGATTCACTAAACAAGGGTTTGAATTTTTGTCATTTGATTCTTGAAAGTTGAAGTTTTGCTCCAATCTAGATTCTAAACAATTTTTTGATTCAAAATTCTAAGCAAAAATAAGATAAAAACAAACTAATAGAATTATAGAAAGATTTAAGAAGCCATGTATAACAAAGACGAAGAGAGAAATTAAAATACATACATGGCTGCAGCAATTCGGCACTTTGAATCTCTCACGTTGAGCAGTGGACAAATCTCTAAATCCCCACCATAATACTAGCAAATCTCCTCCTCTTGGACAATGTAAAATAGCTACTCTCTCCACAGGGACGAATGGGAGCAAAAACAGCAAACAAATGTGTGTTTTTTCCCCTTTTCGGCCTCTTATCCGCGGCCTGGGAAAGGAGGGACGAATTTTTGGGTCGACTCCTGATAAAATCAGGAGTATTATGATTTATTCCCGATTTTTTCGGGAGGGAAAAAATTGGCAAAAAGTCGGCTGAAAAATCGGAATTTTAGGATTTAATCCTGATTTTTTCCCGACATTTTCCACATTGCTTTAAATTGGAAATTGCAACAATACAATAGTTTATAACAGCATTAAAACTAGCCTCAGAATCTATGATAAAAAGGTAAAATGAGGGCTATAATAATGTATTAATGAGTAAACAGGAGAACAAAGTACCACAAATTTTCTATGCTTAAAAGACATATAACAACATCATAAACTCTACACATCAGCCCTAAATTAGGGTTCGAAAATGCATGTAAAATGACACTTGTTTTTCCAATTAACTGCAAACAAACCCTAACCCTAGGGCAATAACATCCAAGACAATCAATGTTGAAAAATGTATGAGATTGTTGTAAATAAACCATAATTTATGGTAAAACAAGTAAATAAAATAATTTTTAGGATTTTAAAGATTGGCACAAGAGATAAGACTAGCACCTTTCTCAATCAAGGGCTAATAGATTCTAGGAGTAATAATCTTTGGAAGAAAAAGGTGGGTGTGGATTAAAAGAAGTAAAGGGAGAAAAACCATTGTCATTTAATCCTCTAACTGTAGTGTCCTTCTATCTTCTTGGAGACATGAAGGGAGGGAGCTAAACCTAGGTCACCTGAAGCGAACTTGATGAAAACCTTATGCAAGGAAAATTTAGACATACCAAACATCAACAAAACCTTGGTGAATATTAAATAACCCTAATTCATCAACAATAAACAAGATTGGAAGAAGATAACTTACATAACATAGCAAATATCATCATAGATCACCAATAGTCATCTATGAAAAGAGAACTATCCACAAAGAATCTCCCAAGAGAAAATCACTCAACTAGTGCTCCATGGCGCATAAGAAAGAAAAGAGGTGATCCAAGTGTGGCAATGATCCAAGAGGCGAATCGCTTCTCTATATAGATGAGGGAAACGAAGCGATTTAACCTCTAATTAGGCTAAAATCCGCTAAAAGTATAAAATCCATGATACAAGGTGCATAGGTCATCAAGCCGACCCCCAAAGATACCTTCTATAATGAATAAACATGAAAAAATTGCTTCAAATAACCCACATGTGTGAGTAAAAATGTCTTTGAGGTTGATATCATCATGAAAAGGTGTCTCTCCACGAAAAGGTGCAACGAATGGCTCAAGGGGTGTGTGTCATCCCAAAAGTCACGTCGCCTCATCCAAAAATTGGTGCATGATCACCAAAATTGCCCTACTATAGCCCATGTCATCATCAAATGTAGTGCTAAAGGTGGCATCCTCATGCTAAGGCATGACATCATAAAGGTAGAAGGTGCCAAAGCCCCTCCAAAAGGATCCCACATCATCATCATCATCATCCATCATCCTCAAGATAAGTCAAACGTCCATCAAAGAGGTGCAATACCAGTATGGGGGTGTCATATTATCTTAAGCGCAAATCATGCTCTAGGTGCAACACCCTAGCTCGTAAGGTCAACGTCTCAAATCTTGGAGCTAGAGTGTAATATACCCAATATAGGAAACACAACAATCTCTTCTAGATATTCGCTTAGGAGTTTTAACAAACAGTTAACATGCAATTGTCATCAGAGTTTTTTCTATACAATTTTCTACAGCATAGATAGAATATAAATTGATAACACTCCTTAAGGAATCTTTAATCAATCAAATACAAATTTGTAGCTTAAAATTAACAAGTGCTTTAATTATGTAATAGTAAGTACCAATGTTGCACAAAGCAAGGACGTTTTTTGGAAGCGAGGATGTGGAAGTGTCATTTCCCAAAAATCTAGGAAGCGAAGCATCTCAGAAGCGACTATATATATATATATATTTGCATTTATATTAAAAAACATCCAAAATACCAAATTAGTTGTAGAAGATATGGAAGCATGCATATTTGTACATAAATCAAGATAGATATGGCATCCATTGTACATTAATGATTAATTATTCGAGCATCAACCATCTAGAATCTAGATTCTTCTCCTCTTGTCTAGTCTTTGCCTCTACCTCGATTGTCTAGGGATATTAGTCAACATTGCCCAATTTTGATCAAACTACCTAATCCAAGCCTTAAAATATGGTAGAAAAAGCTTAACATGCTTGATCGATGATTTTGACTTGATTGAAAGGTAATTTTTTGCTAAGGGCATGACAAAGGAGTTCAACAATTAACACCACCAACACTAGGGTACATATAGGGCTTGGTGCTCTTGATTAAATGCTAATCACATACCCTCATACATGATATAATCTAATGAAATGTCACAATCCCATTGATCCTGAATTCCTGAAAATTGTTAAGTCTGTTGAATTTTGAATAGGATATGAAATTCTATTTTCTCCATATGAAGTTTGATGAGGTTGGAACCACTCTCAAACATCCTAAGTCATTTCATGGTAATGTTAAAAATTTAAGTAAAAGGATGAAAATGAAAAATGAAGGAGAATGACACTTTTACTTTAAGAATTTAACATTACCATGAGAGAGCATCTAGGAAGCATCTAAGGAGCATCAAGGGAGCACCTTGGGAGTGTCCGAGAAGCCCCAACCCAACTTAAGTCAAAGAAAAAATAAAATAAAAACATTTAGAACCTTGTGGAACCCCTCGTCTCCCTTCAGATTCGAGCCTGATCCGCCGCGAATCCGTGGAGGATCTGCAGTTTGGAAATCTGGAACTGCGGATCGCGCCAACACGATTCCGAATTTCCAGGAACCATCTTCATCGGCCCGATCCGCAGTTCCGAAATTCCAAACCACAGATTTGACGACAGATACCCCATGGATCTGTATGAGACACGATTCCTGGTTTGGATCCTTGGTGGGAGGGCGTTTCGTGCAACACTGGTAAGTACACACAATTATTGCACCTAATACAGATTCCCAACAAGAGATCTGCAACTACAAGACAAATCCAAACTCAGCAAGTTCAGATCTTTTGGGTTCTTCTAAACTTCCACTTCATGTCCATCTGGTTACGTCGTACTTGATATTGGTCTTAGCCTTCCGTGAGGTAGTGTGCTCACTCGTCATAAAAAATCACATCGACCTGTTGTCAGGATTCACCCTAAACACTTAGCTTGCACAAGGGTTAATATTTTGGCATTCATTGAGTGTTGTCTTCGCCCTTTGGAATGAGAGTGTAAATCTTGAGGAGGGAATCTCAGCCTTCAATGTGCACTAGTACTTCAACAGGCCAAACTGATACATTAAGAGTTAGCATTCTAGAATTTGTTGCCGTAGAGGGTAGTCTCAGCCTCCCTCATGGATCCATGGTTGATTACCCTGAATGATCGAATGCTACAAGATTCTATCGTTAGCCATTTATCCTCTCATAGATTGACAATTTGCCTTACCTTCAAAGCAAATAACCCAATATTCCAAGATCAATCTCCCTAGCAAATGAATTTAGCTTTATCTTGTGCACTTGACATTTGAGGTTCCGCAGCCCTGCCCTCAAATGACTCGATCTACCTTATTCTCAATGTTTCGGTCACCAGGGATAAGTCTGTCCATGTTTTAATAATTCAACCCTCTAATAGATTGTGGCCCTACTAATTCGCCCCATCTTTGCTGCAATTAACCTGTAAATAGATCAGTCTCAAGGAATTGATTGCCTAGTCCTTCTGCAATTCAAAACAAGTTATTCCCTGGCTCAATAATTCGGACTTCAAAACAACAAAGCTTCTCGACCTCTAATCAGCGGTGGAATCATCCCTACAATCTTGATTGGTGATTAACTCGACCTCATAAGAAGTCTCAGCTTAGTTCCATGGACTAGCAAATTAACAACTCGACTCTAATTCGATTTTAAGCGAAGTCGTGTCTCTATTCCTGAAGAGGGGTGCCTTGGCCACCACTAGCCTAGCAACCTTCATGAACCCAAAATATCACATCAATAATTCAACCCTCCCAGTATTGTTGTTGCCTTCACACTTGGTACCTACAAGTAAATTTATGAATAACCCCCAATAAGAATTCTGGAAAACCTATCTTTCCAATTGATATGCTACAATGAGAAATCTATAGTGATTCCTCCTTAGATTGGCTAGGCTGTATCTTGCAACACTAAAACCAGTCTAATCCATCAAAGTAGATCCAAGTTAGGGTTATGAAACCTTATACCAAGCTCTAAGAGCCATAAGACAAACAATTTATCAAATATCCAAACATCCCTCGAATGAGCTACTCCTTTCTTTTTATTGAGATGGTTATTCGAATACCATGGGTCATCTAAATACCATGGGTCCTTTTCTTTTTTTAATCAAGTGATTTTATAATATTCTTTTCCTTAGTCATTTTTTACTAATTATTCCCTAGTATTTAGCGGTCAGTTTCGAATTGTAGCCTAGGGGAATTGGTTGGGCTACTGAGATGATCTTTGATCCCAATACTCGGAAAAAGGGACATTACAAGGAGGGTCTCTGGGTCCATGCCAAGTCATCAACATAAGCAACATCATCTAGGAAAGTGGTGGAGCATCAATTGTGAGGTGTTGGAGAAGCATCATCATCTTGCCTCAAGGGATCTTGCCTACACCTAGAATACCATCTAGCACTTACTCAAGGAATCAAGTGAGATTAACATTATGGTCAAGAACCATAGGAGCATCAAGGTGGACCATATTTAATGTCAAAACCATCAAAGTACTTCACACGAAGTATCATCATCAAATGTCTCACTAGCTTATGATTGTATACAAGTTGTCAAACTTTAGGTACGGAAGCATTATCAGATGTTCCTATTAAGTGCTTCCAACCCTAAGGAGAGGAACAATTCCTAGGCCAACCCTTTCAAATGACGAGTGCAAGTGACAAGTGTTATGGTGAAGGGTTTACTTCATGAAGGGTGTCATAGTCTTATACTATGTTATGTAAAACCATCATCCATGAGCGCATCCGTGAAGGGAGCACTTAGTGAGTTACCTTCCCTCACCTTTGTTCTTTCAAAACTCTTTATTTTCCTTTTTCTTGCTTTGATTGGCTTGTTTAACAAGCTTCATTGATTATCATGCAATAATGATGGTATCCCCTTTAATGATGGGCAATTTATTGTTGTTTTGGGGTAGCATCGGATGTGCTCTAGCCACGAAATTTGGTGGAGAGGTTGGGGCACAAGAGATCTCCAATACCCAGAAAGGGTTTGGGCAAATTCTAAATAGATCAGGAGATATTAAAATAATTAATATTTTTAATGGAGTCCATAAGTTTAAACTTAGGGAAAATAAAATATTAATGTGTATTAATATGAATCTGTGTTAGAGTGGTCCAAAAGACATGGATCAAGCCAGATCTAATCTTAGTCGTTGATTAGGGACTTAATCTCGGCCATTGAATCGTCAACAGGAAAAGTATAAGAGGAGGCTTGAGGGTCACTTAGAGATCATACCAGATGATCAATCATTATATTCTCTCGAGCGGGGTTTGCTAAGAGAGATAGAATCAGTGATCGGGAGAGCAGCTGAGGGGCATTGAGTACAGAGGAGCAGAGAAGGCAGAGATTGTGCCGGGAGAGAAGCACAGCAGCCAGGGAGGGTGACGCAGGGCCACGCAAAGGCAACCAAGTGTTGCGCAGAGCACCAGAGGGGCCAACGTAGCTGACGCAGAGGCTCCCATAAATGACGCAGGGCCTCCTGGGGCTGACGCAGGGCCAACGTGAGACAGAGAGGGGCTGACGCAGTCCAGATTGGGCAGACGCTGGGGTTGCAGGAGAAGTTTTGTGCTGAGGAGCTGCCGGAAGGGTTTTCCGAGGTTTCAGCCAAGAGATTTCTCTCAAACTGTGAGGTATAGCTGCTAAGGAAATTCTCTGTTGGGTAGGCCAGTTACGGCACCCAGATTGTACTCTGATATTGCTTAATAAGAAAACCCTCAGATAGCTGCACCGGTTTTCCCGCATTGGGTTTTTCCGGGGACATTGGTCCAAAAATAATGGTGTCATGTGGTGTGTTTGTTCTTGTTTCTTTTAGTTGCTGATCTGTAATATGTTGAGCATGCATTGGTGTTTATTTTTAGTATTTACTTTGTAAATAACTTGTTAAAGAAAAATTAACAAGTAGGTAGGAATAAATCAGGAAAAGTGCATGAAGGGTTTCTAAATTAAGTAAACTTAGAAATTTCAACATTTATCACTTGATTGGGGTTAGGATTTTCTTTTACAAGTTTCTTTTACTTTAACAGAAGTGAAATATGCATGGAACACCGAGGTGAGTGGCTATATATGAGAGGTAGAGCTCAAGCTATAATTGGATTTTGATTTGCTTTACATCCCTTTCCATTCTTTTGCATTTTAACATTTGGCTTATGATTTTTTCCTTTTCTTTATAGCTACAACAACCTTGGGCATTTCTAGCCCCTTCCTCTCATAGGACGAGGTATACAAGGAACTAGTATGAGCAATTGACAACAACCAATCAAAATATAGGCAAACGAGTAAGGGAATTATAGCAAGTATTAAGTACGAATAACATGGACACAATACCTGTAACGTCCCTTCCTAAAAATATTTGTCATAGGTTTAGTCTCCAACAATTTTGATTAATTTTTGGTAAAGGTGGAGCCATACATTTTTTACTTAGGAACTTAGGAGAAATAAGGGGGCTGAATTACATCACTAGTGGGATGTGGGGGCCACCCACATGGGGGAAAACGCACTTGGACACTTGGGCAATTCGAATTACCTTGGAGAGAAAATCGAATGGCTTGGGAGAGGGGCCCACATGGGGAAGGAAGGCCCACGAAGTTATAAGGAGAAGGAACTCCCCAACCCAAGGGATCATTTTTTGACCATTGAACTCATTTGTGTTGCTCGAGCTGCTTAGCCGAGTTACCAAGCTGTTTAGCATCGAGTTTTCCAGGCAGGAGACTCAACCTTTCTTCGGGGGACTTCGAGTGCCACCCTAGGAAGGCAATTCATACTACCTTGGAGGAGAACCGGAGGAGTTTTACAACCACATCACTCAACCTTCGATTCAGCAGTGTGTATTTTTGGGCATGCAAGAGGGGAACATGCAGTAGTGATTTGGGGGTGCTCCTAGGCAGCATTTGCCGAGAAAGTTTGGGAGTTGGAGTTTCATCAGAAGATCAACCCTTGGGGAGAGTTTTGGATCAGGAGATTGTTGCTTTTGGGCAGCTCGACTTACAGTCATTGAGGACTGCGCAGAGGGCCATTCCTGGGCTCATGTGGGAGTTGGGGGAAGGAGCTACAAAGCTGGAGTCAGCTAGGAGTAGAGAGGAAAGCCATAGGGGATATCATCTCAACATTTGAGGGAAATTTGGAGAGTTGTTCCAGCCATTTCCAGGCAGGTCGTGATTCCCAGCATGAAGAGGATGATGTGGTACTTGGGGGTCGATTTTCAAGGGTTTGAACTAGGCCAAGCCCTTTCTGAGTTTTGGTGGGTTTTTGTTGAGGAGTCGAGAGCTGAAGTTGCAGCATTTTTTGAGCACGGGAAATGGAGTTTCCAGCACATCCTTTCCGGCAGGCAGCACAGTGTCTGGGCAGTGCAGATCATCTTTGAAGCAGCTGTAGGGCCATAATTTTCTCACCTGGGTCTTGTCATGCTTGTCCCTTGAGACAAGCCCAGGTGCACCATTCCATCACTATTGTACTTTCTCCAAAAAGAATTAATAAAATGTCTCAGATGATCTTCATTTGCAATGCTTTTTTGGGTGTTTATTAATTGTGTCTCATTGTGGGATGTTGGTTTGTTTATTTTCTTTGTATATCACAGAATTTCCTAGTTAGGAACATTACAATACCACAATCAAAGCCTCCTATTTGTGCCTATTCTAGACAATGAAAGAAAGACCCTAATGAAGGTCACATTGGACTAAAAGCAAATAATAACCACCAAGGTGAAATGAGGGAACAAGTATATAATCCAAGCATCATGGTCTATTATTCAATCTCAACCCATGATTCATACTAGAATGCCAAAAACATTAAATGAAAGCACTTGTATGAAAAAATGGTTAATGTGCCTTACAATTGATGACCCTATTACCCATTAAAAAGGGTAACCCTATAGGAGAAAAAATTTCTCCTATTCTTGACAGTCAGTTGGCCAACCACATAGCCAGCAACCCTTGATAGCCACCACTAGCTGATGAAATACAATTATATCTTCGCCACTTGCATCATCCATATGTCTCACCTATCCGGCATGAGCACATGGATGAAGGTGGGCTTGTTGAGAAATCAGAAGGCTTACAAATTAGATTTGGTTTCTCTTTCTTTGATAACTGCTTGTGAAATTTGTTGGCTTCTTATTATTTTAATTATGTTCTTCTTCATCAAACAATTATCAAACGTACAAAACATGAAGATCACATGAAACGTAAGGAACACAAGAGATAGGCTCCAAGCCAAGGCGAAACCCCTCCAAGGGGAAAACCCAGAAAATTCTCTTCTTATAGAATTAGTTCAAAATGAGATATCCAAGACCCATGACCATAAATAGACTCCAACCCTCTAGATGCCAAATCAAACCCTACTTCTTCTAAACAACAAATCCATTAGCAAGAGACTAGCAACAAAATTTCAACAAGAGTTGTGATAAGGCAGAACTTCCACAAAACAGACTTCAAGAGAAACTCTTCTTCAATCTCAAATTTTGGCCCTCCTTCTTTTGCGAAATTTCAGAATCAATCAAGCGAATTGTGTGTGTCCAAATGACCTCAACTCATCCTCTACTTATATTGTCCAGAGGGTTTGAATAGACATGACCTTTGGAGCAAGGCTGACTTGGCATCCAGAGGGCTTTTGACCCAAATTACATATTTCATTTTTTTTTCTTTTTCTTTACAATAGGTCCAAATAGGACTTTGACATTTTGACTCAACAAATCCTAGAGGCATGAAGAACATGCTTATCTAATAAAATAATAATAATAATAATAAAACTTTTTTTTCTTTTTCTTTTACATAAAATATACAATAATATAAGTACAAGGATCATTATGAAGACCGAACCTAGTTACAATTTCTAACACTCCCTCTTAACTAGGGAGGTATTCATAATTCCACAACCGATACAAGGATACTTCTCAAATTGAAATATTCTCATAAAAAGAGTCGGATTGATAAGGCATATTTAAGCATCAACATCATAACTAGCATTGTCGAATAACATCATAGCAAGGCCTTAACTTGACAAGCTCTAACTCTCCACAAGATTAGAGCACAATGTTGGGAGGCATACATATGGACACCATAGCCTCTCAAGGCACATACCCCATCCAGATGTTCACTAGGTATGTCCTTCCAGGACTATTCTTATCTTGGATTCTCAATCCTCAAAGAATATCGGTCCTCTTCAACCACTCTTATCTTGGATACCCTGTCCAATCCTCAAAGAGTGTCGGTCCATGGGACTACTTCCTATCTTGGATTCCCAATCCTCAAGGAGTACCAGTCCCAAATGCTTATCAATCCTCCATTCTCCCTCCCAATGTGATACACTAGACATACAACAATTAGTCCTGGCCTAGTGCATGACACATATGGAGAATATGGTGTCTGTTGTCGCACAGATTGTCACGACAACGCTCAGACCGGTGGCCGTCGCTGTGATCCCCGATCTCTCCGTTTAAGCCTGTCTCCCGCGGCTAAGGGGGTAGACCCTATAGGAAAATGGATGACCAACTGTGAATCAGTTGGTTTGGGAGACACGAAAGGAAACCAACACTAAATAGATTTTATTAATTTAATGGACCAGTGCCTTATAGATTTAATGGCTGAATGATTATCTATCAAATGCTGCGGAAAGATGAACTCATTAACAATCATTTACCATCAGATAACTCAAGCAAATGCAAGATATTCGATAAACGCACAATGCTCTTATAGTGATCCAGCGATTAAAACTCAATAACGATATTCCAGCAATTAAAATTTCGAAAGATAAATGCTTTAAACAACCACGTAATTTCAAGTGCCGACCCGTTATCACTTTCATATAGCTGATCTTCAGATGATCATTTAAGCATGTTTAACCACAAAAATGATAAACATTAAACCCACATCAAAAATTTATTAGCCTTAGCGAAAAATACCAAAATTTGAAAACGTGACAAAATATGCTAAGACTAAAAGCGACAAAAAATAATTCAAAATTTTTATGTTTTATATTTTTTATATTTTTTAAATGAAACTGAAAAATGTCTAATTTAAAACTAAAACCTAAGTTAAAAAATTAAACCAATATACCAAAAGCTAATAACAATATTAAACAAGAATCACTAAAGATTAAAACTTTTTAAATATTTTATGATTTTTTTTTAATTTTTATTTTTATTTTTTTATATATATATTTTTATTGTTTTTCTTTTATATTTTCTAAATACAAAATTGCTATCATAAAATTAAATCAAAAAATTTATGAAATAAAACCTAAAAGACCTAGTCTACTCTAAAGCTAACTTTATAAAATTTCAAACTAATTAAAAAGAGAGGAAACCAAAATTTTTATTTTTTGTATTTTTTGATTTATAAAAATAAATTTAAAAAAGACAAAACTAAAACTAAACGAAACTAAAGACTATGGATAAATCAAAATGCGAAATATATTGAAAAATTCTAAAGAACAATTAAACTAACACCTAATGGAATGCTAACCTAAGGAAATGATTCAAAAAAAAAATCGAATTTTCTTTTGGATTTTATTACCCACGCATCATAAAATACCTACGCTAAACTTAATGTGTAAAAGATGAAATCGTGCTTCAATGTGTAGCTGCAGGTGGAACGAAACTTGACGGCAGAAAAGAGCAGCTGAGGATTCTGCTTGCAGGTTGGAGATTCGAGTTAATGGTTGCCACGCTTATGGTAATGGAGGACGCAGGGGTTTGCAGGTTTGGCGTGGAGGGGAGCCGTAAAAAAAGAGGAAGTGGCAGCAAGTGAAAAACGCAGGAAGAAGATGAGGAGCAGATGGGGAAGCTTGCGTACAGGCAGCAAGTAACGATGATAACTGAAGTTTTTGGAATAAGCAATTTTGCGTGGGATGGAGGCTACAGTGGATGGGGTTGAGCAGCACACAGTGTATAGCTGGAAATGAGCTGTGTGTGGGTGAGAACGTTGCAGCGTAGGAGGGCAAATGGGAAAGACGCAGGGAGAATGGGATTGCAGGTGAATGGAGCTGCAACGTAGGTCGAAAGGAAACGAGGGGAATAAGCTGCGTGCAGCGTGATAGAATGAATGGAGGACGCAGCGTGTGATGGCAGCGTTGGGAGGCTTGATGAGTGAAGATGAGAAAACGCAAATTAGATGCAGGCCAGGATAGGTGGAGAAAGAACTGCGATGGGAGATATGATTTGCTGCGGTGAGGATGGACGTGGGTAGCTGCAATGATGGCTTGGTGGGTGAGCGATGGCAGAGTAAGGAAGAAAACGCAGCACAAAGAGAGTATTGCAGGTTTGATGGAGAGCTGTGAGAGAAACGATGGACAGATGGGCAAGACAGCAACAGGGTATGGACTGCGGGAGAGATGGAAGAGTGCAGCTATGTGAAGGCTGAGAAAAGACTGCGGGTTTTCTTTGCAATCCCACCAGGCAACCCACAATTTAAAAAAATACTTTCCAGGGACTCTGATGAAATTACTTGAGCCACTTATCTTCAGTTTTGTAGATGAAACCCTCTCAAAAGATTTCCAGATCTGAAAGTAACAGAACTTAAAACCCCTGGACAGCCAAAACAGAGACCCTGCAAAAACTAATTTTCCCACAAGATTTCTTCTCAGACCTGCAACCTGTAAATGGAAAACAAGAAACCCAGAAAATATATGCAAGGATTAAAAATAAAACCCTACAAACCAGCTATGAATTTACAATATTTACAGATCTAAGGCTCTTTAGCAGCCAGATTTGTCAATAATCCACAATTATATTTTTAGAATTTCAAACTTAATGTGAGGTGCTTCAGAAAACCCTGCATGCATTAATAAAAAATTTCAAATGATAAGCCCGGGATCAAGAACTGGCTGGGCTCTTTCAAAAAACACAATCCGGGAGTTGGTTGGTTCAACTGAGAACTTCCCCTAACGCCCAGTAATCTAAAAAAAAGGATTTCCTGCACAGCTTAAAATCAAACATTAACATAGAGGGAGAAAACAATAGTGAAACCCAGATCAAATGGAGATACTTGCCACTATGTTTCAGAATCTAAACTATCATTCAAACCCCAGAGATCAGACAAGATACCTGTGCCTAGATCAATCTTCATTAAGCTATCCTCAATGGCTGAAAATAAAATTATGCAGAAAAATAAAACAATCTTATAGCATTTTCAGAAGAGTAACACCGGCAAGATTTTTAACCCCAAAGTCTTTCTTTATTGCACAAAAATGACTACAAGAGAGCTTTCTTTAGCACCAGACTCTCAGATCCAATCTCCTCTCAAATGACCCCTAGCACCCTATTTAAAGGAAAAATTCCCAACGGCTAGTTCGAGTGATCCACGTCAAAATGATCTCGACCGTCGATGAGGATCAAGACATCTCTTAGTCTCATCCGTCGAATTTTTTAACGCATTAAAAATTGAAATTCTGCATTTATTTACTCAAAAATATTATTATTTTATTATTTTTAGGTTTTTACTTTATTTTATTATTTTATTATTTTTATTTATTTTTTTAATTTATTTTATAAATTTTATTATTTTATTTTTAAATTTTTATTTTTCAGTTATTTTTTTAATTTTTAATTTATTTTTAAATGGATCCTCGAACTTAGCCCTTGGAAAAATCACCTAGGACCTAGGACTTAGGACTTATGAGGAGATTAAAACATTTCTAACCTTCAAGACACTTTACATCATGACTTTTACAACTTTACATCTCAAGGGGGAGAACCCATTTGACATAGACCCTCATAAACCACCCAGTTCTGCGACACAACTATAATCTAGCAGATTAACACACTAGGATTCTCCTAAGATTCTAATGACAAAATCCATTCCGGCTTTGGGGTTAGGCTAAAGGAAAACTCTGCTGATCATAGATCGGTGAGACAAAAAACCTTCCGGAACGTAGATTATCACTAGGAAATTAAGTCCACCTAGGCAATTTACATACATGACTCATATCTGCTAAGATTATTTACAATTCACACATGCAGACTGGGTTTACAACATAAATTAATCAAGTCGACGATGATTGTCGAATGGCACGGACACGTCAATCAAGCGCTATCCCTTTTGCGAAGAAAAGGGGGTGTACTGCTATGGGAAGTTGACACGTAGTGGTCAACAGTGTCCACCGTCACTCCTCCTCAACCAAGGAGGAGGTCCTTACTCCTCAAATATGAAGGAGATTTCTTGCTCCCTCTCAATCAAGGAGACAACATCACAATCCTTAGCTGGTCTCGCATTTCATCAATGCATCAACTACTTGTTCTTCCATGGAGATCTTCATGGTAGCTGCCAAGTCTACTATTTCACAATACGTCATATCTGAGCTCTGACCATCTTTCACATTTCATCTTCATGATAGGGTTTCTCAGCTCGTAACAGCGTCGCACCATATCAAACTTCAATTTTTTTGGATCTTTACAATCTTCATGCAATTCTTTTATCAGGCGGTTTCATTTATCATCTTCAACGAGCCAAGCTTCTTCACAGCTGCTAGCACGTCTTCTTTCCTTCATAATGGAGTTCTACCTTATATTCTTCAATCGGCTTTCCAAATATCAATTCTTCCCTCAAGCTCTTCCAGACCATTATTAGTGTTGTTTACTCAATCCATGTACTTCTAAATTAAATCAAGCGGTTGTCAACCTCTTCACATACTTCAATCAGCAAACTTCAATATCATGATCATCTGGGTCTTTATAGCTCTTTTCTTTTTATCTAAGTTTAGTGAATATTTTGCCATCTAAAAGTCTTCTACATCAAACTGCTTCTCTCTTCACGGTCTTCATGCCACGTTCCTTCGAATCTTTCATCTGCTTAGTCAAGCTTTTAGATAGAACTTGCCTTGACCTGTAATTGTTATTCTCAAGAACTAGGTTCCTTTCCTTTCACAGTGAAATCAATCAGTTAGGGTTTCTATTTCTAGGGGTTTTCCATTTATTCCATATTTTGCTAGGGTTTATAAGTCCTAGGTGCCAAGACCTATTACTTACAAACTGTAGAGTTCTACAGCCACACATGAAGGTTAGTTGCAAAACCCCAAATTTTTAAGGTCTTCAAACTCTGTCACGAAATGAAATGCAAATTCTATGTAAACCCTAGAAACTTCATAATCATCAAGACTTGTCATCTAAGTATAAAAACGCAGTGAAAACCCTAACGGTTTTTTTATCATTATAACATAACCTTCATATTAATTTCTCATATATTACTATATTTAGTTTATGTAACCCATTTTATGATCAACACCATGACCTAAATTTTCACAAAAAGTATATGTACCTTTTAGATTTTACCTGTCTTGCTTTGCAGAGATCTAGTCTTGATATTCGAGTTGTCATTTATCAACGTCATTTATCTTCATTAATTTCTGACTTTTCTGAGATCACTGTTATGTCTGCTACTTCGTTGTTATACAACAAGTGTTAATGTCATTGTCTTCAAGTCATTGTTATATAGGTTACAGTCATGTCTTTGTCACATGACTTATAGGTTTATTGTCATCGTGGATTACAGTGTCACTGTCAAACACGGTCATTAGTATGTCGTATAATATCACTTGAGCAATTGTTATAAGATATGGTTATTATAATCCTCCAAGATCACTGCTCATGCAGATTATAGTCATCCCCTACTATTGTATAGATCAACATCATTTCTCCAGGTTAATCAAGTTACTATTACATGCCTTCAATTTTTTGCAAGCCACAGAGTAATGCGAACTTTGAGCCTTACAAGGAAAGCCACAGGAATATGTATGCAGTCTAAAGGAAGTTTCAATTGTATTGACGAACTCTCTCAGATAGGTCGGCTTCAAGATAAAATTCAGCCTCCATATATGGATAAGAAGTCTCATGATTGCTTGTCAAGTCTTACAATTAGTCACAGTTGATGATAGTAAATAATTGCAATGCAAGACAGAGTAATTGTTGCCATTATATATGAGAGATGTCTACAGAACATAGGCAATCCATAGTTAACATATGTGGGATGCATACGAGCCATGCGCTCTTTGTCATAACCACAAATTGATTGATTGTAATGATTCATTATAACGTGCCATTGTTGAATGCGATGCTACACAAACCATATTGATGTCATTGATCATTATTGTATAAAATGAGACTATTGTGTATGTGATACCATGATTACTGTAGAGATGTCCCAATATATTGGTGTCATTGTAATTCGAATTATTGTAAAGCGATACCACAAGCTTAAGCACCTAATTGCACAATGAAAAACATACCTTTAGGATTGGATTGCCCACCTTCAAACATATGCTCTCGACAGATGGGCGAGGGGACATATGACTGGCTCAGGGAGCAGAGATCAAGTGGCACAACACATCGGCTACACTGGTGACTGCCAGGGGCTGCTAATTGCCAACTGAAGACAAATCTAGGAGAAAAACTCTCCTATGGGGTCACCAACTTTTGGTGGGTAACATCTGGCTCCAACTGGGACATGAGCTCACTGTAGAGTGCACAAACCATGTAGTCAAACGGGAGGTCAAGAGAACACCAGCAATCCTCTGGGACCGTAGACCTGTATTTTGCACATCACAAACAATGTTGGAAGCACATGCCCTGAGCGTACTTTATCGCCCATGTTTTCATCAAATAATAAAAACCATACAGAAAAGAAAATATATTCTATGATGCAAATATAATCTAAATGCACCTATTTTAGAATGAGAACATGATATGATGATATTAGCTATGCAAAATCAATATGCAATGCATCCTACTCTAACATGCATGCTACACTATGCAAATGCTAAGTATAATCATATAGCCAATGTAACCAGCATATCATCAGATCAAGATCATATTTCCTATCCCTATGATCAATTATGATATACATTTGAAAGCAAACATGACAATCATGACACTCATATGCAAGGTCACAAGGGTGGGAGGTGGGAAAATAAAGCAACCATGAATCATGTAAAGGAACAACAGACAAAGGAGGGGAACATGAGTCAAGCTTGCACCATTGGGTCTTTCCTTTAATCAAGAATATGGAGAAATCAATGATCAAACCCCATAACTTTTCTCAAAGGTTTTTTTATTCATGAAGTTCCCTTTTATATCCTCATGCTCTGGCCGAGAAGGATAGGAGGGAAAATAAGGCAGGCAAGGGAAATTACACCAATCAAGTTTCCTATTGCAAGGATCATGTTGAAAAGGGGAGACCACCATGTGTTCATCATTTTTAATACTAAGGCCCAAGGATTGCTCAAAAGTGATCAATGTTTCTTGATGACATGGAATACAAGGCAAATCAAGATCCTTATCAAGTTCATCATCAGCATCATAAATGGGGTCTTTGTCAAAGCGGTAGCTAATAATCTCCCATTTCCCTTCTACAACATGCAAGTAGTCTTCAATGTCAATTATCAAAGGAGCCATGGGATCACCTTGCTCTTCAAGGGGCTCAAAAGGCGTATCATTAAGAATAATATCCTTGATAGAAATAGGGCTAGCCTCAACTTCACTTTCCACAAATTCCCCTTCTTCATCAGTGTCATAGATGTTAATTTTTGCACTTCTCTATGCTATGACAATTACTTTAGCCCAATTCAATCCTTCATTAAGCAATCATTTCAATAACATTTAATTCTTCCAATAATTAATAGTAATTGAAGATAGAACAATAAATGAAATGACAATAGGGGACAATCAACAGCATCAACAAGAGACACCACTTTGGTCAAAGACTAGGGAAAAACCCCACAAGGGGGAAAACCCCTTTAAATTCTTCTTTTTATTATATTGTCATAAAATGTTCAGCAAAGAGTACAATAATCCAATTTCTAAAATGAGTCAAAGTCAACCTTTGACTATCCAATATAGACAAACCAAAACCAACCAAAGATGAGCCTCCAAAGTCAAATCTGGTCAACTATCAAAATATGCAATTTTTGTCCAAGTCAACAACAGTGAACGTGCCCTAACTAGTCAAGTCAACGGCAGTCAAATAGCCTCCAAAGAATCCAACCAAAGCAACAAGAAACTCGACCTTAAGTGCTAGTCAAAGTCAGCGTGAAACAATCACATAAAACCCAGTCAAACTTGGTCAAATGAGAGAAACACGGCAGTCAAAATTTGCAATTATTCTTGCGGTCAACTCAAGTCAACGTGCTCCAAATGCCTCGGTTTTGGTGCCAAAAGATGCAACCTCGCCAAAAATAATTTTCCCAAGAGAGATCGAAGTCAAATCAAGTCAAAGGAGCCCAAGTCAAAGTTGTTCAAGGAGCAGAACAATTCAGATTTTCGGCCACCTGTAATTGTGGCTTCCTCCTCGCATGTGTGAAAAAGACTCCTGCAATTTTTTAGATGCATCGAACCCAAGAAGAGAAGAGAGATGTGTGATGATTGATTTAATGAGCTTGAGGTGACATGAATTTATAGGCATTGGAAGAGTGTTAATTAGCCTCTTAGGCCAACCTTAACAATTCGGGTGCTTGTCGGCTTGGCTTCAAAAATACACTTTTCCTTATCCAAATTTAGTGCATCAAAGGTCAATTATGGTCCTCTCTGAAATAGAAATCTAGCCCAATGATCGGAATTTGTCACTGAGCTACCAGATTAACAATCCCTCTCAACTAGGGAGAAATTCCAATTGTATCATGTAATCATTACAAATATCAAATGTCGTCTCTTCTCATCTCTGCTCGTACTGCACTTGCTGAACACTCTCGAACCTAAAAGAAGAAGAATTTGACATCATAGGGGAGCTCAAGCTATGACCCTCTATCCAATGACAATAGGTGAGATGCATCTACCATCAAGGGTAGAGATCATACAAATCCTATCGTCCAATGATAATTGGGCGAGATCAATCTACCAACAAGGTTAGAGATCACATCAATCCCAATTTCTGGGGATAGTTGGGCGAGATCCATCTACCAGCAAGGGTAGAGATCACACTAATCCCAATTTCTAGTGACAATTGGGTGAGATCCATCTACTAGCAAGAGTAGAGATCACACCAATCACAATGTTTGTTGATCTTCCCAAGTTGACCCTGAAGAGTCAAGTGGTAGAACACCTACATCCTCTATACTTGAGGGAGATCCACTTGCTATGCAAGGATCACACCTACTCAAGTCTTCTCAACCCATTAGCCGAATGGGGAGGCAATCCCAACAAGCCCCACTTGTGGGTAGGATGCATACGGGGTATACTCTGTCAATCATAATAGTGGGAGATACATAACTTGTCATGAATGACAAGGATCACGCACACCATATGGTGACGATAGGCAAGATCCACTTACCACAGAGGGTAAGGATCACACCAATCCTATTGTTCAGAGATACCTCAACCCCAGGAGCCTTTCATGCTCAATTCCCTCCTTGGGAGCTCATACAAGGGGGAAGTGTTATGCTTAGTGTTCTCGATCATCCAGGACTTTTACCCGGGACGGTCACATCCTTGAATCCAAGCTGCTCTCGAAAGACTAAGAACTTCCTTTTTGGTAAAGCCTTGGTGAGAATATTTTTTATCTGCTCATTTGTCGTTATATGATGGAGTCTTTCGACTCCTCTCTGTACCATGTCTCAAATGTAGCGGTACCCAATGTGGAAAAAGTCGAAATCAGGATTAAATCGGCAAGGGACCAAAAAATTGAAAAACTCGTTAAAGTTGGGAGTTTTTTGAAAAGGTCGACAAAATTAAAAAAATACAAAATATTCATTTTTTTTTATTTTTTTTAGCATCTAGAGTATCCACAACATCAAATAAATGCATTTCCACATAAACATGCAAAGAAAGCTAATATATAATATGTATATGAAGTCTAATGCTACATCACATATCAAAATAGTAAATCAACTCCTGAACCTTAAGTCTTGTCTGAGTCTCAACTCTCAAGAGTCAAAATATCAACAAAAAATATAATAAATGTATATCATGAGTCATCTACATGTCATAAAGTAATCAGTCACTGAGATCCTTTGCGCCTTTTACGGGAATAGGGAATGCCTCTGCCTTTTCCTTGAGGAAGAAGGCCCAGCCCCTGGAAATACAAATGGACTCAGTCGTCCTCTACAAGTCGATAAAAGAGGTGGCCTCTGTCCTACACTGCTGATGGGCATCCTAGATGGTGTCACCTCATCCTCATCATCCTCATCCATATCTGCCTCCTGACCCTGATGTTGCTCCTCCTCCTCTGCCTCTGGCGCTTCCTCCCCTACAACTGCTACCTCCTCTGGATCCACATTTAACCAATCAAGGATCGAGTCCATGGTCGGCCTCTCAGTCTTGACCCTCCGTGCAGCAATGGTATCAATATTGTCTAATGAGATGGCTTCCACATCAGGAGGTTTATGAAGTTGTCTCACCCATAATCAAAGATTGTAGTAGACGTAGACCATGTCATTGAGGCGTTGGGACTCCAATCTGTATTAGGTTCATAGATTGTAAATTAATACTTACAAAAATTTAAAATTTAAATATTAAAAATAATGAAATGAATTCAAAAAATTTAATTTGAAATTTTTTTACCTATTGTGTTTTTTGCTGTGTATTTTGTCAAGTACACTCCAGTTGTTCTCACACCCAGAGAAATTGCATGTTTGGCTGAGCACTCGAATGGTAAGCTTTTGGAGATGGGGTACTCTGCCACCATAGCTTGTCCACCAAGCATTTACAAGTTAAAAGAAAAATGAGAAACATAAAAAAAACATTGAAATTCTAAACTTGAAAGCTCGAAACAAACTGAAGCTTACCTAGCATTTTGGTCGTCCTATTCTTAATAGCCATGGTAAAACCAAATGTGCCACCTCCCATCCTATATACCTCCATTTCTTTAGAAATATCTTCACGTTCTTTCTCAGATGCCACCATCCTCTCAACACAAGTGAAGAATACATCCATCACCTCAGCATCAAATCTGAAACCACAGGCGTAAGCAAATAAGGGATTGAGGTAGATACCTGCAGCATGAATGGGGCGATGGAGGGCATTATTCCATCGCTCATCAATCACTCTCCATATGACCTGTTTTTTCTCTAACCCCTTGTCTCCCTTATCTTCATAATAAGCACGAATGGCTTTTTTGGCCCTATCCATGGCCTCATACAAGTAGCCCATTGCAGGCTTGTCTCCATCAACCAACTGAAGAACCCTTACCAAAGGTTCTGAAATGGCACACACCTCCTCTACTCCTGCCCAAAAGCTCTGACCATATGAAACTAGTCAGCATATGCCCTCTCCCTCTGGTTTGCGGCTAATAGATAATGCATGCCAATCTGGTGAAAGAAACATGTTCTTCACATCCCACATAGAATTCAACAGAGATTGAAGAGATATGAAAGTAGTGGCAAATCGTGTAATGGTAGGACGCACCAACTCTTTGTTGTTGGTGAATCTTCTCATTAAGCTAAGCACAGATGCATGATTATATATAAATTTTGTTATTCTCTTGGATGATTCAACAATATCCCTCACAATAGGAATCTTACCTATATCCTCCAACATCAAGTCAATACAATGAGCAGCACAAGGTGTCCAAAACAAGTTAGGATACCTCTCCATAAGCAACTTGCCAGTTGCAACATAATTTGCAGCGTTGTTCGTTATGACTTGGACAACATTTCTTAGGCCTACTTCTTGAATGAAGATGTCCAACAACTCACATAATAAACGTGCATCTTTAATGTGTGCAAATGCATCAATAGATTTCATAAACATTGTCCTGTTGGGACAACTAACCAAGAAGTTAAGAAGGGTCCTACCCTTCTGGTCAGTCCAACCATCTGACATGATTGTGCATCCAGTGTGTTCCCATGATGCCCTAAACTCCTCCAATCTAGAAGTGCAATCAGTCTTTTCATCTTGAAGAAGAGGCCCTCTCAATTCTGCAAAGGTGGGGGCTTTGTACCCCAGGCCAACGACAACAACAGCATCAAACATAGGTTGGTAAAATGGGTTTGTCTTGGCAATGTTGAAAGGAACATCACTCCATAGAAGACACTTACTGACCAACCTGTCAGCTTCTGCCTTTTCCTTTTTTTTAAGTGTCGATTTGATGCCAGGTTGTGCACCAGGTGTGGTTCTAGGAACAAAAAAAGTTGAGAAAGTTGAGGGGTTGGGACATATGGGTGTGGAAGGTGATGCTGAAGAACCACTCTCACTTCCCCCCACTCTTGAGGCCCCTACAAGTTGGATTTTTAGTGCTGCCCTAGTGTCTTTACCCTCCTCTTTATCCATCAATGATTGAATGGCTTGTCGGATGATTTCTGGAGCTGATTTGGGCAAAGGTCTACATTTTGCCCCGGAATTTGCCCCAAATGGAATTTTAATCTGTTGACACCCCCTAACATATGCTTGCCATTCAACTTGCAAGTCAAATACATTCTATTAACCCCCCCCCAAATTCGGGTATAGTGTCAGGTTCACGATATTCCCACATAGGGTCCAAAAGCCTTGGCATTTTGTTTGAAACTTTGAACTTGAATTTGAACCTGGGCACAAAAAAATTTGAAAAAAAATAAAAATCTCCCATCACATAAGAAGCAAACACAAATGTAATTGTTGATTTTAGATTTTAAATGCCTCTTCTCACTCACTTGAACACACTCAGATTAACTAAATAAGGGTTTGAATTTTTGTCATTTGATTCTTGAAAGTTGAAGTTTTGCTCCAATCTAGATTCTAAACAATTTTTTGATTCAAAATTCTAAGAAAAAATAAGATAAAAAAAACTAATAGAATTATAGAAAGATTTAAGAAGCCATTTGTGTAACAAAGACTAAGAGAGAAATTAAAATACATACCTGGCAGTAGCAATTCGGCACTTTGAATCTCTCACGTTGAGCAGTGGACAAATCTCTAAATCCCCACCACAAAACTAGCAAATCTCCTCCTCTTGGGTAATGGCAAACAGTTACTCACTCCACAGGGACGAACGGGAGCCAAAACAGCAAACAAATGTGTGTTTTTTCCCCTTTTCGGATTCTTATCTGCGGTCTGGGAAAGGAGGGACAACTTTTTGGGTCGACTCCTGATAAAATCGGGAGTATTACGATTTATTCCCGATTTTTTTGGGAGGGAAAAAGTTGGCAAAAAGTCGGCCGATTTAATCAGTCGGTTGAAAAAAATGAAATTTTAGGATTTAATCCCGACTTTTTCCACACTGTTGGTACCTGATCTCAATGTGCTTGGACTTGTCATGAAATACGGAATTCTCTGTTAATTAGATCCCACTCTTGTTGTCGCAATATATCACAGTAGTATCCATAACCTACTCAAATAACTCTCCAAAGAACTTTCTCAAGTTTCAACCACACTGCCTCACAACTAGCCATGCTAGTAACAATGTATTCTACCTCAATCGTGCTTAAAGCTACAGATTTATGTTTCCTACTCATCCAAGATATCATAGCAGATCCCAAGTTAATGCAGCACCTTTTTGTGCTCTTCTTGTAAACAACGTTTCCAGCCCAATCAGCGTTAGTGTATCTATGTAGTCATACATCTCCGGCAAAATATCTTAAACCAAGGTTAATAGACCCATGCAAATATCTCAGAATGTGTTTGGTAGCAACCCAATGTGCATGGAGGGGCTAAGTCATAAACTGAATCAAGGTGTTCACAGCAAAGCATATGTTTGGACAAGTGTTCACAAGGAACATCAATGCCCCAATCAATTGTCTATACTTAGAAGGATTAGCTAGGTCAGGTCCAGCAACATCTCCACATAACTTCTTGAAATTCATCTCCATTGGGGTGGCCAAGGATTTACACTTTGTCATTCCAAATCTCTCCAACAACTTCACAACATATTTTCCTTGAGATAGGAAAATCTCTCCAGGTCTTTGCCAGACTTCTAGTCCCAAGAAATAGTGCATCATACCAAGATCCTTCATTTCAAACTCAAAGGCCAACTCCCTCTTACACTCAATCATCAGAGGCTCACTATCTGTCAAGAATAGATCATCAACATATAGAACTAAAATTAAAGGCATACCTTGGACCACTTTGAAGTAGAGGTTGGGATCATCATTGCTTCTTGTGAATCCAAGCTTCACCAAGTAACTATCAATTCAGGCATACCATGCTCTGGGTCGTGCCTCAAGCCATATAATGCCTTGTTCAACCTACAAACATGTGTCTTTTGATCCTTCACTTCAAATCCCTGTGGCTGCTCAATGTAAACTTCTTCCTGTAACATGCCATGAACGAACGCAGTCTTCACGTCCATCTGATGAAGAGACCATCCTTGACTAGCAGCAAGGGCAATGATTGATCTAATGGTTGTATAGCGAGCAACGGGAGCAAATATGTCTTCATAATCTTCTCCCTCTTTTTTGGAGAACCCTCGGGCCACGAACCTTGCCTTGTATTTCCCGATGCTTCCATCAGCCCCATGCTTGATTTTATATAGCCATTTTGAAGGCACCATTGATTTCCCTTTCAGTCTTGGAACGACATCCCATACATCATTCTTCATAATAGATTCATATTCTTCAGCCATAGCATCTTTCCAGACTTGTTCTTTCACAGCTTCTTCAAAGGTAGGTGGCTCAACCTGAATGATTGTACTCATGGCAACAAGTTATCCTTGATATCGGCATGGCGTCTTGCTCTCTCTAAAATTCCCTTTGGCGGGACTATGTCTCTCAACATCCTATAACGTATCTCAAAGCCACAATGGTATTTTCCTGGTAGAAGGATCATTTGGAGGGGGATCCAAGGGGTCCATGGGTTCCATGGGATCATCAATAATGTCTCTTTCATATTCCAGCACGGAAGGACCTTCTAGAATATCCATATCATCATTTCTCTTCTCAGGAGGAGGAGGCGAAGGAAGGTCCCTTGCTTTTCCAAGGGCAGCATCTTCATTGAATGTTACATCCCTGCTAATCTCAACCTTCCTTTGACCAGGAATATATATTCTAAATGCTTTAGAATCTTCACAATAACCAACAAATGTACCATTTCTTCCAGTGGTTTCCAGCTTGTTCCTTTTGTCTTTTGGCACATGGAAATATACGGGGCAGCTAAATATCCTGAGATGCCCAATGTTGGGCTTAACACTTATGAATACTTCTTCGGGAGTTTTATTGTCCAATGCATGATGAGGAACCTATTTTGAACATACACCTATTTGTTGCTTCTCCCCAAAGGAACTTCGGCAGCTTTTGATCATGGAGCATAGCTTGTGCAGCTTCCACAATAGACCTGTTCTTTCTCTCAGCCACTCCATTTTGTTTGGGATTGTAGGGCACAATAGTCTCCTTCTTGATATCTTCCTTGCAAAAGTCTATGAACTCATTCGAAATGTACTCTCCTCCGTTGTCGGACTTGAAGATCTTAATTTTCTTCCCTGTTTGATTTTCGACCAAAGCCTTGAAGTCCTTGAACATATCAAAGGCCTCATCCTTGTGCTTCAAGTAATATATCCATGTCTTCCTGGAGAAGTCATCAATGAAAGTTATGTAGTAGAGATGCCCACCAAGAGAATGCACGGGCATCGGTCCACATATGTCAGAATGAATGAGTTGGAAGATGTCATTAGTCTTATTCTTGCTAGAGGGGAATGGTCCCCTTGTCTTCTTCCCACTGGCACCCCCCTGGACATACTCCATCATGTTGAGCTCGAACATCAGGGATCCCAAAGACCAACTTCTTCAATTTCAGAAGGGCTTCATAATGCAGATGTGCAAATCTTCGATGCCATAACTCGCTTTGATGATTAGTGTCATGGACCATTGCCAAAAGGGGTCTTCCAGTGACTTTATAGAGTCCTTCCACTCTAGATCCCAATGTAAAGGCATCTTTCATTTGAGATTCCTTCAACCAGGTGAGAACTTTCCCTTTGATGAAGGCTACTCTCATTCCTTTGTCTTCCAAGGCAGAAATAGATACCAAGTTCTTCTTTAGTTCCAGAACATACATCACTTCATGAAGAATAACGGATTCCCCAGAGTTCAAATCAAATTTGACAGATCCAAATCCCTTTATAGGATATTCAGTATTGTCTCCAAGAATAATCTTCAAACTTGTCTCCCTCTCAACTAGATTTGAGAGGACCTCCTTATACTCGGAGAAGTGTCTAGAGGCCCCACTATCTACTAGCCAACTATCATACAAATCCGGAGAGGAACTAGAGAAGGCAGAAATGAGAGTATATTCAGATTGATTAGTAGTTGCATTACTTTCATACCTGGAATTCTTTGACTTCTTTTGAGGACGATGCCCTTCTTCTTCTCGATCATCCGGAGAATCTCTTTTTCTTCTATCATCTCTTCCTCTTCGATCATCTCTTCTTCTATTGAACCTGTTATTCTTGAAGCCACAATTGTTGTTATTCCTTGACCTTGGAGCATCCTTCCTTGCTCAACAATCTTGGGCATAATGGCCAAACGCGTGACAATTATAACACTCAATCTTTGGCATGTCCTTGTTCCTTTTTAATTTCCTTCTCTTGGAGTCCCGGGGAGCTGGAGTAGACTTTCTTGAATCAGATGGACCTCCTCTTTCCTTCCTTTTATTTCCTTGAGTGACAAATGTTGATGCCTCTCCTTCTTCTTGCTTTTGAATCCTGCCCCTTGAGATCATCCTGGATTCTTCTTGAGTGCATTTTCCAACAAGCTCATAAAATGACGGGAAATTGTTGTTATTGCTTATTGCTTAATGAAAGTTTCCTAGATAGGAGGGAGACCTCTAAGGGTTACCAACACCAACTCCCTGTTAGGTACAACTTCCCCAACTCTCTGTAATTGATCTCTAAGATGAGATATCCTCATGATATAGGATTGCACAGATTCTCCTTTATTCATTTTCATATCTTTGAGTTGATCTTTCAAGGAGATGATTTCATTCAAATTGTTGACTTCATACATGTCGGCTAGCTTATCATACATATCCTTAGATTTCTTCAAATTTCCAACATAGACAAGTAAATGATCTTGTAAACCATCAACAATAATTTTCTTTGCTTTTAACTCACCTTTCTTGTACTTGTTCTTAGCAGCAGCGGGACCATTTTTCGAGGGCTTAGGAACTTTTCCTTGAATGTACTCCAAGACATCATTGTCATCTGATATGATTTCCAACCTTATCTTCCAAGCAGCAAAATTTGATGAGTCTCCCAGCTTCTCAGCTTCCTTGAAGTATGAGGTAGTCATCTTGACCTGTTCAAATAGATTCCTTCAACTTTTCCAAAGATGATTGCTTTAGCTCTTGTCTCCTTTGGGCTTGTCCTTCTCCTTATCTTTGACACCATGTTAATTTTTGCACTGCTCTATGCTATGACAATTAGTTTAGCCCAATTAAATCCTTCATTAAGCAATCTTTTCAGTAACAATTAATTCTTCCAATAATCAATAGTAATTGAAGACAGAATAGTAAATGCAATGACAATAGGAGACAGTCAAAAGCATCAACAAGGGACACCAATTTCATCAAAGACTAGGGAAAAACCCCACAAGGGGGAAAACCCTTTCAAATTCTTCTTCTTATTAGATTGTCATAAAATGTTCAGCAAAGAGTACAATAATCCAATTTCTACAATGACTAAAAGTCAACCTTTGACTATCCAATATAGACAAACCAAAACCAACCAAAGATAAGCCTCCAAAGTCAAATCTGGTCAACTTCCAAACTCTGCAATTTCTATCCAAGTCAACAGCAGTCAACATGCCCTAACCA
The DNA here is from genome assembly GCA_031772625.1 of Pinus tabuliformis. NCBI lineage: Eukaryota > Viridiplantae > Streptophyta > Pinopsida > Pinales > Pinaceae > Pinus > Pinus tabuliformis. The sequence goes on from CM062820.1 coordinate 548,086, forward strand.
GTCAAACTGTTGAAGTTGCTAAGTCTAATTGTTAGAAACCCTTCATGTACTTTACTAATTTATTCCTACCTACTTGTTCTGTTAATTAACAAGTTATTTACCATGTAAATACTGGAAATAAATACAAGTACATGCTCAACACATTACAAATCATCAACTGAAGGAAACAGAAACAAGCACACAAGTGACACCGTTGTTTTTGGACTAATGTCCCCGGAAAAACCCAATGCGGGAAAACCGATGCAGTTATCTGAGAGTTTGATTTATTAAGCAATTTCAAAATACAATCTGGGTGCCAAATCTGGCTCGCCCAACAGAGAAAAATCTCGGCAGTAGTACCTCTCTACTCGGAAGCAAATTTTCCGGCTAAAACCCTGGATAAACACTCTGGCAGCTCCACAGCTCCAATCTACCCCACGAAACCGTAGCGTCAGCCTCTAGGGACTGCGTCAGCCTCTAGGGAATGTGTCAGCCTCTCTCTGGCCCAGCGTTAGCCCAACGTCACTCTGACTTGGCCTGCGTCAGTCCTCTGGCCCTCTGCGTCACCCACGCTGGCCCTCTGAGGCATTACGCAGCTCCTGGCTGCCTCTGCGTGAGCCCTTGGCTGCTTCTGCGTCCCTCTCTCCGGCTATTGTGCTGATCCTCCTAGTGCTATCTCTGCTTCTGTATTCACTGCCCCTCAGCTGCAACTCTGATCACTCTCTCAACTTTCTCAACAAACCCAACGCCAAAAAGTCGAAATCTTGATCTCTTGGTGTGTTCTCCAAGTGACCCTCAAGCCTCCTCTTATACTTTTCTCGTTGACAAATCAACGGCCGAGATTAAGTCCCTAATCAACGACTAAGATTAGATCTTGCTTTATCCATGACTTTTGGGCCATTCTAACACAGTTTTATATTAATTATTTTAATATCTCCCAAACTATTTAGAATCTGCCCAAACCCTTTCTGGGTATTGGAGATCTCATGTGCCTTAGCCTCTCCACCAATTTTCGTGGCTAGAGCACATACGATGCTACCCAAATCAACACAAACATCATCTAAAGAATTCGATCAAAGTAGCAAGAAACTCGGCCTTAAGTGTTGGTCAAAGTCAGCCCAAAACAATCATAGAAAACCCAGTCAAACTCATTCAAATGAGAGAGAAATTCTGCAGTCAAAGTCTGCAATTATTCTTGCGGTCAACTCAAGTTAGTGTGCTCCAAATGCCTCGGTTTTTGTGCCAAATGATGCTTCCTACCAAAACAGAATTTTCCTAAGAGAAATCAAAGTCAAATCAAGTCAAAGGAGCCCAAGTCAAAGCTAGTCAACACTGGTCAATGAGCATAACAGTTTAGATTTTTGGCCACTTGTAATTTTGCCTTCCTTCCTCCTCACACGTGTGAAAAAGACTCTGCAATTTTTCAGATGTATCGAACCCACGAAGAAAAGAGAGATATGTGATGATTGATGTCTAAATGAACTTGAGGTAACATGAATTTATAGGCGTTGGAAGAGGGTTAATTAGCCTCTCAGGCTGACCTTAACAATTTGTGTGCTTGTGGGATTGGCTTCAAAAATACACTTTTCCTTATCCAAATTTAGTGCTTCAAAGGTCAATTTTGGTCCTTGACATGATGGCCCGTGATCTCCCACTTCCCTTCTTCAATATGCAAGAAATCACTAATGTCTAAGGGGTTAATGGGGTCACCTTTCTCAAGGTCATTGATATGTACAATCTCAGAGACAACATCCTTGGGGTTATCTTCAATTTTAGTTTCTAAGGAATGTAATGACCATTAACTAAAATACGGTAAGAACCAGAACTGAAATACAATAAGAACCAAAACCGAAATGTAGTAACCGTAAGGGATTTTGAACACCTACCTGAACTGTTGCCTGCTCTGGTGTTGCTCTGGTGTAGTTGATGGCGTTGTGGTTACTCTGATCCAATTACCGGGAAACCAATTCCACCCAGCCAGACTGAGCAGAGCCTGGCTGCTCAATCCAGTAAGCTTCTCGCAGAAGCTCACTGTCCCCCGTGCCCAGAACCTCAGAATGCCTAAAGCTCTTCCCTTGGTCAATTGTCTTCCTCTGGTTTGCCCTCCCTTCTCTCCTGATTTTCTCCTCCTTCTTTTCTGCGTTCCTTTCCCCCCTTGATCGGCTCAGATCAGTGGTTTTATAATTGCAGGCTTGGCGGTGGCCGCCCTCCCGCCTACGGCCACCGCTCTTCCTCCTCCCGACACGCCTTCGCATGCATTTCACTCTCAGATATTTATCCATCTGATCTATGTACTTTGTTTATATTCCAAGTTTGGTTGATGCGTTACCTTTTACATAAGGTTTTAAATTTTATTTTTATTATAAACTTTAATTTTATGAAGTTTAATTTTATATATTTATAAAGTTTAAATTTATATTTATTATAAAGTTTAATTCATATTTATTTTTAAAGTTTAACTCATATTTATTTTAATATGAGTTTATCATATCAGTTTTAATATAAAGTACCGAACTTTATATTAGTTAATTAGTTTAGATGGGTCGTTACAAGGAACCTTCTTCATCAAACTCCTTATCTTGCTTCCATTCAAGATCTCCCTTAATGTCTTCATCAATGATCTCATCTTGATGATCTAGAAAGGGATCCTCTTCTTCCTCATGATCCTCCTTATGTTCAATGAAGGCTTCCTTTTGAAAATCAATATCTAATGTTGGGCAAGCCTGGTCCTTAGTTCGATAATGCTCCAAAAAGTTATCAAAGAATGCTTCAACTGATGAAATACTCCTAGGCTTGCAATTAAACAACCATGAGTCATGACCTTGAAAGGATCTTACGAATAACATTATGAGCACATCATGATGAACCACATCAGCTTTTGTGGTATATGTAGCAAATCTTGTCACCTGATCGATAGCACAAGATGGATCACCATCAAACTTGGGCACTGTTGCACACATTATGTCAAAGTTCCAAGGAAGCAGTGGTGCCCAATTTTTTCAAAGGATCGGGATCATCATCCATCAATATTTTTAGTCATTATAAACCCATTCTGCAAATTTGTAATGTAAATGATGCTAGTAAGACCGTGTATGTATGTAACAACCTAAGTAAGCATATTATTTTGGCGATGAATTTCATCCTAGGAGGTTTTTCGTCTCACTAACTATCTGTGTTTCTAAACACAGAGATTTTTTTACTCCAGCGTCACCCCAAAGCTAGGGTGGAATTTATCATTAAAGTTTTAGGTGAGTCCTAATGTTTTAGTCGAGTTTTCTGTAAAAGTGATTTGGGAATAATTTAAGCTATTTGGCTAAATTATTTTATTACAAGTCACTTGGTCTACTAGATCATATTGTGTCGCGGAATTGGGTAAGTTTGATGAGGGTCTAGAACGAAGGGGTATTCTCCCTTTAAGAGTTGAATTATTGTAAAATCTTATATAAAAAATATTTTAGTGCATGATCCCTCATACTTAGACACCATGGCTAAAATATTTGAGGGGGAAAAATAATTGGTCCCCTCAAGTGTCAATTAGTTAATTTTTTCTGGCAAAAATAAAATTAAATCTTAAGCCAGAAAATTAATTAATTAGAGTCAAAAATTGAAATGTTAGAGAAATTGAATTCTCCGAGCGGAAAATTTAGTGGGTCTAAAAGAAGTCAAATTTTGAAGGCCCCCACCAAGGGAATATTGGAAATTTCAAGAAAATTTGGACCCTCGGACCTTGGTGGTTGAGTCAAAGTCAATTTTTTGAGGAAATTAGCTGAAAATAATTGTTTTTAAGCCAATAAAAAATGGTTTTAATAAGAAATTCGAAAATTCCTCAAAAATAATTATTTTGACGGCAAAAATTAAAAGATTATCAAAGATTTATCAACGTTTGAGATTGTTTTAACAGGGATCAAGCCAACTAGCCGTTATTTTCCACTTGGAGGAATTTCTCTATAAATAGAAGTTTTTTGCTTATATTTTCATCTAGATCTTGAAGTCTAATCTTATGTAACTTTGTAAATGTTGGTGTAAAGTCACTGTCCTGCTGGGAATGTTTTGATCATTATAATACAAGACTTTGGGGTGCAGTTCATGGTGTCTTTGTCTCGCTTATTTGTGGTATGTGTTGGGTATGTGCATCCCTATATTGTGCTTCAAATATTAATTAAATCGTTATTTGATAGTAGATGATAGGAACATTCTATTGGTAAGTTTTGGGCTTATCTTAGGTGATCCAATTCATTATATGTTCTAATGGTTTCTTCTTGAGAAAATATATAGAGTTTGCAAGTTCCCTAGTCTTTGGGCTCCAAGTTCACAAACTGTGGGCATAGGCTGACTATGTTTGGATTCTGAATATTTTATGTGATTTTCTAACTTCACTAAGGTTTTGGTTTAACATTTGTTTTTCGAAATACATCTAGCCTTTGTCGAGATCTACAAAAATTCCATTCTTCAAGAATTTTCTAAGCATTGTACATTTGTATATTTTGTAAATATATTTTGTATAATAATTTTTGTAAATTATTTTATTTTTCAACCCTTGTTTTGTAGCTAGGGTTTTGGGATTTTGGGAATTTTGAATTTTTGTATATATTAAGGTTTTGGGTACTTGTAATTTTATTTGTGCAGGTGAGATCAAAGAAAATTTGTTGGATTAGAGATAGATCTAGGCCCTTGAGGGTAAGATCTAGTCTCTAGAATTTTTGCAGGGCCAACTACAAAAGAATTTTGCTGTGAAATTGAAGATCTTAAGCAAATTTGAATTTTGGCAAGGGTTTGGAATTTTTTAGGGCCTCCAGGCCTAGCGTCCCTCATAATCCTAGTCACCTTGCCCTCCTTGCCTTTGTGTCATCCTTTTCTAGCCTCTTATGGCTAGTCGCAGGCCTAATTAGGCCTTGGCCGCCCTATTAGCCCTTGTCGTGGGCATAGAAGGCCTCCTCTTGCCCTAGGCCCTCCTTCCAGCCCTCAGTCTCCACTCTTTTCGGCCTCCTCTGCCCTCTGTGCCCTTCCTATAGCTTTGTCGCGACCTCCTATCCCTCCGTCATCCTCTCAGCAGCCTCTTTCTAGGGTGTCGCGTGCCTTTAGGGCCTCAAAACCCTAGGTCACAACCCCTCTAGGGCCTCTCAGCCCCTTCTTAGCCCAACGGCAGCCTTCCTAGGCTTGTCATGAGGCCTTTGTGGCCTCTAGACCCTAGCCACAGGCCTATTAGGCCATATCCCTCTTCTTCTAGCCTCAATTCCTTCCCTCATTTGCCCTCTTCCATCCCTGGGGGTTATTGTGATTTTCTGGACTGAATATTGGTGTGTTTTGCAGTGACATCTGGCACAAGTTCTGGTTCTTGCAGGTGTTTTAAGCATTGGAAAAATTTTGGCAAATTGGGCAAGTGATCTAGTAGGCCTAAGGCCCTTGGTTTGACCTCTAAACCCTTGCTCATTTCACTGTTTACCTACAGCAGTCATATCTCTTTCTAACAAGGAATAAAAACACATATAAACACTTGAAAATCAATTGATAAGCTATCCAACATAACTAGCAAGTCATATAAGCATTTGGGCATTGATTTTTGGCTTAGATCTACATTTTCTAGTGATTGTCATCTCTGCATAACAAGTCTGATATAACAGTGGCAAGTTGCATTTTAAAAGGGTCAACACATCTACATTATTGAGTTGGCAAAGTAATTTGACACTTGGGCTCATATATCTCCCATTTGACTAGCATATGCATCTCATATTTGGCATATAGAAGGCTTCAAAGTGGTTCAATTCTCTGCTGTCATACACTTATTTACTGCTCATTGGAAAGTAATTGGAACATAAGTGACATAAGAAATTTCATGGTTTCATGCTCTAGTCATAACAAGTGTTGATTTGTTAAAATTGATTGACATTAAATTGCTTTGGTGAAGTATCTAACATTGAGTTTTCTTGTGAGTTCATAATTTGTACAAGCCATAAAGTTCACATCTAATAAGCTCACTCTTTAAAAGCACATTGATAACATCTTGGTTGCCTAAGTAAGATACCAAGCCTCATTGAATATTGAAATCTTGCTTAAGTGGTTGAGTCCTAATCTAAGATATTGGTATCAGTGTTTTAAAAAACGGCAGAACTGATTCGGAATCGATCGAGCCAACCAAACCGGACCCCTACTTGGGCCGGCTTGGTACAAAAACTGGACCAAAGGTCGGTCTATTACCAAACCGGCCGAGCCAGTCACAGACTCGGCCGGTTCGGTAACAGACCGGTCGGCTTGGCTGAGTCCGACATAACCCGACCGAGCGAGTCAAGCCCGGTCCGCGGCAGAAAAGGGAGGGAAAGCAGACTCCAAATTAGGTTTTTTTTTGTTTTAGGTTTTTTGCAAGTCCATCTAACCTCTCCCAAGCCTATAAAAGTTACCCAACCCCCTCACATTTCCTCACAGCTATCTCATTGCATTTGTGTGAGCATTTGTGAGGAGTTTGTGAAGAGTTGTGGAGTTGGTTGAAAATAATGTTCAGTTAAATGCAGATCCACTAGTACCAGGCCCAGGCCCAAGTCCTCCAGTTGCAGGCACCTCCTCTACTCAGCCATGATGCAAGCGCATAGCTCGTATATCTTAGTGTGCAGTTTTTGTGCCTGCTAGTGCTACTACTTCTACAGTTGCAGTTGGAGATCGTGATGAGCAGGAGGAGCCATGGGTTTCCCCGTCTAACTCTAATTCAGAGTCTGAGCCAGATGATGTTGGCTTCTCTAGCAGTAGCCGATAGTGACTAGTGATGTTTTTTGTAGAGGCCATTTAGATCCTCATTGGTTATGGGTTTTTGTTCTAATCTCTATATATTAAATGTATTGGACAGTGCACTGAGTGCCATTTTGATATAATGGATATATTCATGAGCCTACTTTGATCATATGTTGTCTTCTCTCTATATTCTAATGCTTTGTGTTTGGAAACACGAATGAAAATCTTTAAAATTATGTTTTTTAATAAAATAAAAAAAAAAATTAATGTATTTTTTACAAAGACCGAGTCATTGAAATCAACTAGGCGGAGCCAATACTGAGTCGGAGTCAGAGTCGGAGTCGACCCTTGACCGGTTCAGAGTTCGAGCTAGAGTTTTAAAACATTGATTGCTATTGAAGATCTAAGAGCATTTGCAAATTAAATTGAATACCTAATTGGCATTTTCTAATTGAATTTCTAAATTGTTTAAGGAGCATCAAGAAATTGTCATTCGATATTGACTTATGATTAGTACATTTCGTGAATGATATCTTTATTTGAGCACTGATAATCATGTTCTCTAGTAATTGGCATCTTGTTTTAAAAATCATTGGTTAAAGCATCTAAGTGGATAAGGTACCTTAAACATATTTGAAGCAATTATATCGTGGATATTTCTTGTTTATGGTTGGCACATGTTAATTGGGCACATTTTTCTTGTGGTTAAAAGATTGCCTCTTGATTTTCATTGATTGCCTCTTGGTTTAACTATAGGAAGGTGGTAATTTTCCTAGATTTGGGTCACTAAGCATAATCATTTAAATTCTAGGATCTAAATCGGTTAGCATTTAAATTTCGTGGTTGTTTAAAGTATTTGAATCTCTAAAAATTTAATTGCTAAAACATTGTGCATCTGTTGAATATCTTACATCTATCTATCGTCATCGCTTGGATTATTTAATGCTCGACATTTTACAAATGTTTTCAAGTGATTGTTAAAGAATCTCGTTGTGGAATTACAATAGATTGTGTATCTTTATTTCCCAAGCTAAGCGTACTTTTGAGCATTTGTTGACATTGATATCGAATTGCAAAGTAGTTTTTGTTCTCTTTGATATAAATTGTATCAAGAAGATTTGAAATAAGCTGGTGTTTTAAATGTAATATCTTCAAGAGTTTATCTTTTAAGTCTTCATCTAATAAAGCGAACATCTCATTTGGGTAATTGAGGGCTTTAGCAACATAAGTGTTTTCCCATCCTCGAGTCTAACTTCATCTCATCTTCTAGTGCATTTGCATATAGGTTAGCTTTGCATAGATAAAATTTACTTCCAAGCATAAGCTTGGTCGATAGACAGATAGATCTCCATCCGTCTTTTCTTGAGAACCCTGTTTTAATAGTACTTAAAACGGTGACCTTGCAGTCGTCAGAGCCACAGCTCTCTGCAGCGCCGGAGGCACCGGGTATGTTAGAAGTTCAGGAGAGGTATCGTTAATCACACCTTAGTGTGCTTCTCCTGACCTTCTCTCTGCCAATTACTACGAAATCAGGCTCAACACAGAAAGGATTGAAGGATTCAAAATCTAAGTAGGCATTTAACTAAAATCAACCAAGATTCTTGCATCTCACATTAGTTTTTAGGATCTGCATTTCATATAAGATAGTCATTCACCTAAGCAGCAGTCGCTAATCGACTACTTGGTCTTCATTTCCCTAGCAAGATCATTGACTCCATAAGGCACTGGTATTAATCGTTTAAAATCTAATCAAATCCTAGGTCTTGTTGAATCTTAATCAAGTACTTGATCGCCTCGCTGTGTCTCCCGAACTGGTTGGTTCCCAACTAGTTCTGCTTCATTCCATTTTTTCCATAGGGTCTACCCCCCTTAGCTTGTTGTAGGGAGACAGCTTAAACGGAGAGATTGGAGATCAGGGTGACAACCCCCGATCTGAACGTTGTCGCGGTGCCTAGACATTTTGTGCGACAACAGGCCCCATTAACAAAAATTTCGCTGAGGGTGACATGATCAAAGAAGAAATTGAAAGGATCAAGTTATAACTCATAACACTTGTGAAACTGATCCATCATTTATCACAGAACAGATGCAGAATGAAGAGAGGCATGTCACAAATATCTTAAATACTTCATCTGAAAGTTCTCAAGCAGAATGTTCCACATCATCAACAATACAGCCTGCCATGAAGAAAATCCTAAAGCGAAAAAGATAAAGAACAAGAAAGTGGTTTGATGCATCTGATGGCCGCGAGCAGCTTGATTTTTAGATAAGACAAAGTCCTACCATATGTAGGATTGGACATGGCACATCCAAAAAACAACCCACAGATTTGCCTGAAAGCAGGCAAATGCTTAGTATGCACTATATTGAACACATCTGATGCCACAAGGCATCCTTTGTATTGTATCTCTAACCTTACACCCTGTTATTTCAGCATTTTCACTTTGTAGTTAGATTAAATTTATATTTTCATGTTAGTAGAATAGTTAATAAATGAAGAGCTTCTATTTTCATGTGCTTAATGTTATATGATGAATTTTGAATGGAAGCTACTTATATAATCTTGTGTGTTGCTTGAATGCAGATTCTGGATTCTCACATTCCTCCAATGAAGCAATGTATCCCCAAGTAGAGCTAGATGTTGACCATTCTATGTCAACGACCCCATAGCAATACACCCTTTTTTTCACAAAAGGGATCCATCATGTTCGAGTGTCTGTGCCATTCAGATTTCATCATCAGCCCCCAGTTTTATGAATATGTCAGCCCATTCTACATATGTAAAATGTAAATAATCTCAATATGGCCACGTCTGTATGTAACAGCCTAGGTAAACCTATTGTTTTGGTGACGATCTCCATTCTAGGAGTGTTTTTGTCTCACCAATTCATTTTTCTCTAGACACAAATGATCGACAGAGTTTTTCCCTCCACTCTTACCCCAAAGCTAAAGTGGATTTTGTCGCTAAAATCTTAGGTGAGTCTTAGTGTTTTAGATCGAGTCTATGTAAAAGTGATTTGAGAATAATCCTAGCTACTTGGCTAGATTATTTTATTACAAGTCACTTGGTCTACTGGATTATATTTTGTGTCATAGAAATGGGTATTTTTTGAGAGTCTATAACGAACGGAATTTCCCCCTTTATGTATGAAAATGTAAAATCTTGATGTAAAATATATCTAGTGCATGGTCCCTCATAATTAGACACCATGGCTAAGTATTAGAGGGTTGTAAAAATAATTAATCCCCTCATAAGTCAATTAATTAAATTTTCTGGCCAAATTAAATTAAAAATCCTAAGCCAGAAATTTAATTAATTTTATGTCCTACGTAAATTTAAATTTTCCAAAGGCAAAATTCGTGGGTCTTAAAAAAATAAATTTTTAAAGGTCCTAGGCCAAAGGAATATTGAAAATTTTAAGAAATCTTGGACCCTTGGACCTTGGTAGTTAAGTCAAAGTCAATTTTTGAGCTAATTAACTCAAAATTATTATTTTTGAGTTAATTAAAAAGGAATTAAATGAAAAGATAATCAAATATTTTTCAACGGTCAAGATTACTCTGACGAGGATCAAGCGAACTAACCGTTGAATAATTTATCTATAAATTAGAGGTCGGTGTCAGTGTATTTTTCATCCAATCTTTGAATCATGTACTAAGGTCTCAAGCTCTCTTGTATACATTTTGGAATAAATGCAAAAGTCTTTGGGGTTTCAACTTGCAGTGGTGTTCCTTTTCATGAATTTATGGTAACATTGTTTTAATTTCTGTTTAATATTATGTGAAAACTATCAATCAATAGCTCTCTTTGAATAATCTGAATACATGTATCTTATTCAATTTATTGGATCTAGGGTAACATTTTTAATTTTGATTGAAATAGCAGGTATCTCTATTTCTTCATAATTTTATTGTTGTCCTATTTCTCTACTTGGTTTGATGGTTGATCTAGTGTTTGCAGAAGATCTCTCAGGTTCTCATTGAGCGTTTAGGGATAGTCCTCAATCGGACCAGCCAACTCTCAGCACATATTTTCTGAAGAGCCTACTTCATATAAGCCCCACGATTTATCTAACGATTAATCTTTTTTTCTGCAGGGTGTTTTGGGGCTAGTACCTCTCTAAAATTTCAAAATCTTTTAAATATTTTGTGGCAAAATATCCATATCTGGCTAGAAAGAGCATTAGATCTACAGATCTGGGAGCGGAGTTAGACTCATACTCCTCAGATCCGATAGATCTGTAAATTATTTGTATAGATTTGTTATTTACTTGTGTAGATTTGAAATTTTGTAACATAATTTTGAATTTTAACACTTGGGATTGTGGGATTTTCTTTATTTTTGTACATATTGGGTATTGGGTTTTTCTCTTTTCACTTGTGCAGGTATAGATTTGAGAAATCAGCAAAGGAGATCTTCAGATCTTAGCCAAATCTAAACCCTGGAGGGCAAGATTTGGACTCAAGGATTGTTTGCAGGAATTACACGATTACATCTTTCATTGAAGAATTCATATCTGGGGCTTTGATAATAATGATTGGAGAAAGATTGAAGGCAGAAATATCTCAGTTAGGAATTCAAAAATTTTTGGGCAAATTTTTAAATTTTTTTTAAGGCTTGCAACAACCCTCATTCCCTTCTCCATAGCTTCTCTACCTGCCAGCAGCCTCACTTTGTCTCATTTTTCTTTCCCTTCCTCGTTGCTCCCTCCTTCCCCGCCTTTCTTTCCCATTATCCCTCTGCGCCCTCATCTCCCTTTCATTGTTGTTCCCTCACCTTCTCAGCTTTTCCTCCATTTCCCTGCCATCTCCTCCTTGCAGCCTCTTTCGCAGCTACGTGTAGCAGTTTCCCAAGGCTTCAAAACAACCTTTCAATTTGCTCACCAAAGCTCACAAATTCTTGCAGTCAATAACATAGAATTCAAAGTATTTCCTGAGTTATATTTGGCATCAAATCTGCAAGTGGGTCATTAAATTCGTTGATTTTCAAGCCTTAAAGCTCTCTCTGGTGCATGTTTTCTGATCCTTACCTTATTCTTCAGTCAAATAAATTTGCATAATATTGGCACTAAAACACACCTAAAATTCATATTTCACTAAAGAATTCTTAAATAACTTGGGCATTTGCTTAACTAAATTTCATCACAATTTCTAATTGTTTGGCATAAAGATTTTCAGAGAACTGATATATTTATTTGCAGTAGAATTTCTCTGATGTCCTAAAAAACAATTCTCTGAAAATTAGGAGTTTTAATATCATTGTGGAAGTAGCTGCCATAAGAATCTAAAAGGGTGATCTTCTTGATTGCAGCAAGCATTTTCCTGCGTTCATAAAGCCTTTTTGTTGTTTTTTTTAATCACTGAAACATATTGGCTACCATAGATTAAATTCTAAAATTTCAAGTGATTTGAGTTCATAACACAATTCAGAATTTGTTTGACATATTTGGCTTACTTTGGCATTTTAATTTTACTGCTGCCATTAGAGAATTTGCTGTTGTCCTAAATCTAATCTCTGAAAATAAGTGTTTCTAGATGACTGTTTGCATAAGTTCAGGTCAGCAAAGTTTTGGTATAATTATTGGCATTAAAATCCTTATTTTCGGAGTTTTGAATCACATACACACAGGCTCATTGCCTAAAGAAAATTCATTTCACACACTTGGAGCAGATAAGTCTAATATTCTAAATTGCCCAAAGATTTTTGGTGAATGGTAAATATTTTGAAATCTATTGAGCTAAATAGCATTGAAAAGGCTTGCATTCAATTTGGATCTAATTGAAAACTTGGGCTATTTGAATATCTCTTGGATAACTAGTTTCGTAATTTTCAAGTAATTGCCATTAAGATTGAATAAGCATTCTATTGTGGATTGATGACAAATTGTGCACTTCATTCATCTTTAATATCTTGTTAGCACTTGATTAAGTTGGCACGTATCTTGTGGTTAAGGTCATCCTCTAAGCACTGTGAAATTTTGAGCATCTCTTTTGTTTCATCAATATTGTGGTCTTGGAAAATCAATTTTGAAATATTTTGAACACCATTATCTCATTGAAGTACTTGCATTGCACATTAGTCTTGATCTATTTTCCCTTGCAGCATTACTTATCTTGTGGCCTGAAGAATATTTTGCCATTAAGCAAGTTCTCTAATTTATTTGATCATTTTATCTAGGAACTGGTCTCTTACGATTTCATCTTAAGTGTCATATTATTATGAGTAGCTTGCCTTCTAATCTTTTCCTAGCTACTTAGAAAAGTAATTTCTTTGCCTTAGTTCTCCTAGAACTTGTTGTTCCAACAAGTTTCCCCTTTCCATATACCCTTAGGGGCTACCCCCTTGACTTAGCTAAGAGAGAATCAAAACGGAGTGAGTAGCGATCAAAGTGACGGCCCCTACTCTGAGTGTTGCGCCTTAGGTGTACACTTTGGGTGACAACATTTTTTGGCGTCGTTGCTAGGGAGAGATTTATTGGACCTTGGCTTTATGACATTCATCTTTCCTCTTCATCTTTCATCTTTTTATCTTTCATTTTAGTCAACGATGCCAACATTTTTTGGCGTTGTTGCAGGAGATAGAGTTTTTTTGTCCTTAGTCCTCATGAAACTTTTTTTAAATCATCATCTTTTCCGCCATTCTTTCGCCCGTCAAGTGGCACAACATTTTTTGGCGCCGTTGTCGGGGACAAATTTATAGGACCTTGGCTTTACAACATTCATCTTCATTTTTTCAATCTTTTATCATTTCTTATCCCATCAACGCCACATTTTCTGACGCCATTATATTTCTTCATCTTTTCATCACCTTATCTTTCATCATCTCACTAATCCTTTCATCTTCTGCACCTTTAGCACCTGGACATTTCGGTTGGTTTCCAATTTGGGTGGCGTCTCCACTTATTCATCTATTTACTACCAGACAAGAAACCCTCCCTGTTAGCCATCTGCTTCTCTCGACTGACTTTTTGGTTTTTGCCTTTTGGATCTTGGAGATAGATTCATGTTCAAGTGGCGACTCCACTTCTTTCATTTCTTACAAGAATTTCTGCTAGAAGCTCGCTTCTTGTGGATCTCTTGTTTTTCTTGAGCAAGGATCTCTCTCTCTAGCATCCATTTGGCCCCTCCATTTCCCTTTAAGCAAGTCATCATGGACGTGTTCGCCCCTTGTAACTTTGCTAATATTCAAGGTTATCCTAATGATCTTCCAGAGAATGGGATTGATAAATTGCCTTCTTTTCAGGGCAATAATGCAATTAGTGTTGATGCTCATCTAAAATCTTTTGGTTCTTGGGTAGGTAAGTATGCAAGGGTTGTTGATTATAATCATGAAGATGTAAAAATGAGCCTCTTTGTTCTTACCTTGGAGAAAGATGCTTTGGATTGGTTTACGGAAAAGCCTGATAATTCATTTGATTCTTTGCAATCGATTATTAATGCCTTTAAGAAAAAGTATGGAGATAAGAGAGAAAAGAGGCATCTCGTAAGAGCTATCAATGTCATAAGAAAGAGAGAAAACAGGACGGTTGAAGAATTCAACAAGAGATTTAATGTTATTATTAAAGAAATATCTACAAATTACAAGCCTCCTGATAAATCTCTTCTAGATTTTTTTATCGATGCTTTTAATCCTGATACATCTTATGAATTAAGACGAGCTAAGAATCGTGATTATAAAGTTGCTCAGACTTTAGCTATAGAGCTTGAAAAAGATAAGAAGGCATCTGGGAAGTCTGAAATCCCAGGTTTTGATAGGGCTTCGACCAAATTGAAAGAACCTAAAGGAAAAGAGGTTAAAGAATCTGACGACGACCCTATGCAAAAATTACTACAAAAACTTGAAAGCATGGAGCTTAACCAAGCGAAATTAATCTCTAACCATGCTAAGGAAATTAGTACTTTGCAGTCTAGGTTGATCCAAATGGAAAGAGCTCAAGCACATAATTTTCAACCTAGGATTAACAATAATAATCAAAGCAATAACACTTGGCAGACAAACAAAAGGCCAATCTAGTGAGTAGAGGCCTCCCACTCTGCTTGAATCTGCAAATCGAGTGAATGAGGCTCTGCCTTATTGCAGGGCATGCGATGATTTTCATGAAGAGGCTACTTGCCATGTTGTCAAAAGAATCATAGATAGTAGAATGGCAGGGACAACTAATCAAGTCAATGTTGTTGGTAAAGGATATCATTTGTCTCGGGAAAATTGGACATAAGTTAAAGAGCATAGTCAAGAAATTAGACCTTTTACATCTTCCTATAGTATAAATAATTGTAGCTATGAGAAGGATATGCAACTAAATCAATCGCAGGTAATCAAGAACATGGAAATCAACCAAGCTAGATTACCAGAAGATCACGCCAGGGAAATGATTTCTATGTAAAATAAGTTGTTGGCTATAGAAGAAAAACACATTAAGGAAATGAAAATCATGGAAATTAATCACAATGATCACATAGCCACCATCGTAGAAAAGTGTGTTCAGAAGATGGAGGCTATGAGGACCAACATTCAAAACCATCATGAGAAAGAGATAAACTATATGCAAAATTGCTTCATGGGCATGAAAGTGAAGAATGATAAAATTATAAAGGACATGGAAGTTGATCAAATATCTCTTCAAAATAGATTATTGGCCATAGAGAAAAAACAAGTACCATGTGTTATAAATATGAAAGGAATGGATACCATCAAAAATAGATTAAAGATAATGAAAGTTAATCATTCTAATCAGATGTCCATTATTCAAAATCATATGATTGCAATGGAAGCAAAGCACACTCGGGAAATGAAAACTATGGAGGCCAATCATATCACTCTGCAAGACAGATTCGTGAAAACTGAGCTCAATCAAGCGAAATTAATAGTAAGGCATGCTAGAGAAATGAGTTCCATACATAAGAGGTTGGAAGAAAGGAAATCACAAGTATAGAAGTTTCAGTCTGATCCAGATGATAGATGGCATAAAATCAAGGAGCTTTCAACAAATCATAACTCTCTCAATCCATTAAAGCAGGTCCCGTCTTGTTGTGAATATCCTAAGAAAGTGGTTGGCCCCATTAACAAAGATTTAGCTGAGGATGACATGATTAGAGAAGAAATTGAAAAGGATCAAGTTATAACTCATAACACTTGTGAAACTGATCCATCATTTATCACAAAACAAATGCAGAATGAAGAGAGGCATGTCACAAATATCTTAAATACTTCGTCCGAAAGTTCTCAAGCAGAATGTTCTACATCATCAACGATACAGCCTGCCACGAAGAAAAGCTTGAAGCGAAAAAGAAAAAGAATAAGGAAGTGGTTTGATGCATCTGATGGCCGCGAGGAGCTCGATTTTCAAATAAGACAAAGTCCTACCATATGCAGGATTGGACATGGCACATCTGAAAAACAACCCACAAATTTGCCTGAAAGCAAGCAAATGCTCAGTATGCACTATATTGAACACATTTGATGCCACAAGGCATCCTTTGTATTGTATCTCTAACCTTACACCCTGTTATTTCAGCATTTTCACTTTGTAGTTAGATTAAATTTATATTTTCATGTTAGTAGAATAGTTAATAAATGAAGAGCTTCTATTTTCATGTGCTTAATGTTATATGATGAATTTTGGATGGACGCTACTTATATAATCTTGTGTGTTGCTTGGATGCAGATTCTGGATTCTCACATTCCTCCGATGAAGCAACGTGTCCCCAAGTAGAGCCAAATGTTGACCACTCTCTATTAATGACCCCATAGCAGTACACCATTTTTTCGCAAAAGGGATCCATCATGTTCGAGTGTCTGTGCCATTCAAATTTCATCATTAGCCCACAGATTTATGAATATGTCAGCGCATTCTACATATGTAAAATGTAAATAATTTCAATATGACCATGTTTGTATGTAATAGGCTAGGTCAACCTATGGTTTTGGGGACGATCTCCATTCTAGGAGGTTTTTTGTTTCACTGATTCATCTGTCTCTATACACAAATGATTGGCAAAATTTTTCCCTCCACTCTCACCCCAAAGCTAGAGTGGATTTTGTCACTAAGATCTTAGGCGAGTCTTAGTACTTTAGATCAAGTGTATGTAAAAATGATTTGGGGATAATCCTAGCTAATTGGCTAGATTATTTTATTACAAGTCACTTGGTCTACTGGATAATATTTTATGTCATAGAAATGGGTATTTTTTTAGGGTCTATAACAAATGGGTTTTCCCCCTTTATGTATGAAAATGTAAAAAATATTTAGTGCATGGTCCCTCGTAATTAGACACCGTGGCTAAGTATTAGAGGGTTGAAAAAATAATTAATCCCCTCATAAGTCAATTAATTAAATTTTTTGGCCAAATTAAATTAAAAATCCTAATCCGGGAATTTAATTAATTTTATGTCCTATGTAAATTTAAATTTACCAAAGGAAAATTCGTGGGTCTAAAATAAAAAAATTTAGAAGTCCCGGGCCAAGGGAATATTGAAAATTTTAAGAAATCTTGGACCCTTGGACCTTGGTAGTTAAGTCAAAGTCAATTTTTTGAGGTAATTAACTCAAAATTATTATTTTTGAGTTAATTAAAAAGGAATTAAATGAAAAATTCGAAATTCCTCAAAAAATAAATAATTTTGATGGACATGATTAAAGATAGTCAAATCTTTTTCAACAGTCAAGATTACTTTGATGGGGATCAAACGAACTAGCAGTTGGAGAATTTATCTATAAATTAGAGGTCAGTGTCAATCTATTTTTCATTCGATCTTTGAATCATGTACTAAGCTCTCAAGCTCTCTTGTATACATATTGGAATAAATGCAAAAGCCTTTGGTGTTTCATCTTGCAGTGGTGTTCCTCTTCATGAATTTATGGTAACATTGTTTTAATTTCCGCTTAATATTATGTGAAAACTATCAGTCAATAGCTCTCTTAGAATAATTTGAATACAAGTACCTTATTCAGTTTGTTGTATCTAGGGTAATATTTTTAATTTTGATTGGAGTAGCAGGTATCTCTATTTCTTCATAATTTTATTGTTGTTTTATTTCTCTGTTTGGTTTGATGGTTGATCTAGTGTTTGCAGAAGATCTCTCAGGTTCTCATTGAGCGTTTGGAGATAGTCCTTGGTTGGACCAGCCAACTCTCAACACATATTTTCTGAAGAGCCTACTTCATATAAGCCTCAGGATTTATCTAACGATTAATCTTTTTTTTGCAGGGTGTTTTGGGGCTAGTACCTCTCTAAAATTTCAAAATCTTTTAAATATTTTGTGGAAAAATAGCTAAATCTGGCTAGAAAGAGACTTCGATCTACAAATATGGGCGCGGAGTTGGACTCATACTCCTTAGATCTGATAGATCTGTAAATTATTTGTATAGATCTATAAATTATTTGTATAGATCTGTTATTTACTTGTGTAGATATGAAATTTTGTAACATAATTTTGAATTTTAACACTTGGGATTTTGGGATCTTCTCTATTTTTGTACATATTGGGTATTGGGTTTTTTTATTTTCACTTATGCAGGAATAGATCTGAGAAATTAGCCAAGGAAATCTTCAGATCTGAGCCAAATCTAGACCTTGGAGGGCAAGATCTGGGCTCAAAGATTGTTTGCAGGAATCACGTGATTAGATCTTTCATTGAAGCATTCAGATTTGGGGCTTTGATAATAGTTATTGGAGAATGATTGAAGGCAGAAATATCTCAGTTCGGAATTCAAAATTTTTTGGGCAAAATTTTAAATTTTTTTTAAGGCTTGCAACAACCCTCATTCCCTTCTCGAATCTCCATAGCTTATCTGCCTGCCAGCAGCCTCACGCTATCTCATTTTTCTTTCCCTTCCTCACTGCTCCCTGCTTCCCTGCCTTCCTTTCCCCTTATCTCTCTGCTGCCCTCATCTCCTTTTCATTGTTTTTCCCTCACCTTCTCGGCTTTTCCTCCATTTCACTGCCATCTCCTCCTTGCAACCTCTTTTCACTACCTCTTTCGCAGCTGCTTGTAGCAACTTCCCAAGGCTTCAAAACAACCTTTCAATTTGCTCACCAATGCTCACAAATTCTTGCAGTCAATGACATAGAATTCAAAGTATTTCCTGAGTTATATTTGGCATCAAATCTGAAGGTGGGTGATTAAATTCATGATTTTCAAGCCTTAAGGCTCTCTCTGGTGCGTGTTTTCTGATCCTTACCTCATTCTTCAGTCAAATAAATTTACATAATATTGGCACTAAAACACACCTAAAATTTATATTTCACTGAAAAATTCTTAGATAACTTGGGCATTTGCTTAACTAAATTTCATCACAATTTCTAGTTGACTGTCATAAAGATTTTCAGAGGACTGATATATTTATTTGCAGTAGACTTTCTCTCATATCCTAGAAAACTATTCTCTAAAAATTAAGAGTTTTAATATCATTGTGGAAGTAACTGTCATAAGAATCTAGAAGGGTGATCTTCTTGATTGCAGTAAGCATTTTCCTGCTGTCATAAAATCTTTTTTGCTACTTTTTTTTATCACTGAAACATATTGGCTGCCATAGATTAAATTCTGAAATTTCAAGTGATTTGAGTTCATAACACAATTCAGAATTTGTTTGACATATTTGGCTTACTTTGGCATTTTAATTTTACTGCCGTCATTAGAGAATTTGCTGCTGTCTAAAATCTAATCTCTGAAAATAATTGCTTTTAGATGACTGTTTGCATAAGTTCGGGTCAACAAAGTTTTGGTATAATTATTAGCATTAAAATCAAATTTAAACTCCCATTATTTTCTGAGTTTTGAATCACATACACACAGGGTCATTGTCTAAAGGAAATTCATTTCACACACTTGGAGCAAATAAGTCTAATATTCTAAATTGCCCAAAGATTTTTGGTGAATGGTAAATATTTTGAAATCTATTGAGCTAAATAGCATTGAAAAGGCTTGCATTTGATTTGGATCTAATTGAAAACTTGGGCTATTTGAATATCTCTTGGATAACTAGTTTCAGAATTTTCAAGTAATTGCCATTAAGATTGAATAAGCATTCTATTGTGGATTGATGGAAAATTGTGCATTTCAATCATCTTTGATATCTTGTTAGCACTTGATTAAATTGGCACCTATCTTGTGGTTAAGGTCATCCTCTAAGCATTGTGAAATCTTGAGCATCTCTTTTGTTTCATCAATATTGTGGTCTTGGAAAATTGATTTTGAAATATTTTGAACTACATTATCTCATTGAAGTACTTGCATTGCATATTGGTCTTGATCTATTTTCCCTTGCAGCATTACTTATCTTGTGGCCTGAAGAATATTTCATCATTAAGCAAGTTCTTTAATTTATTTGAGCATTTTATCTAGGCATTGGTCTCTTATGGTTTTATCTTAAGTGTCATATTATTCTGAGTAGCTTACCTTCTAATCTTTTCCTAGCTACTTAGAAAAGTGATTGCTCTGCCTCAGTTCTCCTAGAACTTGTTGTTCCAACAAATTTCCCCTTTCCATCTACCCTTAGGGACTACTCCCCTTGACTTAGCTAGGAGAGAGTCTAAACGGAGTGAGTAGGGATCAAAGTGACAGCCCCTACTCTGAGTGTTGCGCCTTAGGTGTACACTTTGGGCGACAACAAAGGACGTTATATTCTCCATGTGTCATGTACTAGGCCAGGACTAACAGTCATAAGTCTAGTGAAGGCACTGGTAGGGAGAATGGAGGATGGGATAAGCATCTAGGACCTATACTCCTTGATGATTGGGAATCCAAGATAGGAGTAGTCCCGAGGATTGATACTCTTTGAGGATAGGGCAGGGTATCCAAGATAAGAGTAGTCGAAGAGGACCAATATTCTTTAAGGATTGGGAATCCAAGATAAGAATAGTCATGTAAGGACATACTTGGTGAACATCTGGATGGGGTATGTGCCTTGAGAGGCGGTAATGGTGGTGTCCAAATGTATGCCTCCTAGCATTGTGCTCTAATCTAATGGAGAGTTAGAGCTTGTCTGTCAAGGCCTTGCTATTTTGTAATTGGCAATGTTGGTTATGATGTTGATGCTTGATGATGCTTATCAATCTGAACTCTTCTTATGAGAATATTTCAATTTGAGAATATCCTTGTAACCCATTGTGTAGTTATGAATACCTCCCTAGTTAAGAGGGAGTGTTTAAAAGTGTAACTAGGTCCAACCTTCATAATAATCAGTGTACTTTATCAATATGTATTTCATGTAAAATCAAAAAGAAGAAAAAGAAATCTTTATTATAATTATTTTTATTTTCTAGTGAAAGCATGTTCTTCATGCTTCTAAGATTTATTATGAGTCAAAGAGTCAAAGTCCCATTTGGACTTCTTGTAAGAAAAAGGGAAAAATATTTTTTGTCCTCCACAAGACCAAGTCGGCCTGCCCAAGGGACATGACCCTTCGCATAAGAGAACAACTATATATTGGCACCTGTTCTCCTTCATTTTGGCAAGCAAGTTCATTGAAGTTCTATAGCAAGATATGCGAATTTTTTGTGGAAAGATATGCGAGTTTTCTGTGGCATAAGAATCTGGAAAAGATGCAATTTTTTTGTGACATATGACCTAAAAAGGATGCAAGTTCCTGAGGCTAGATTTTTGTGATAATAATGTTAGCTATTGAAACTATTTTTTAGATGATATGGGAGCTAAAGCAGGACTGTAATGACTATATTATGCGAGCTACAAGAGGACTATAAGGTCTGTGAAATACGAGCTACAAGAAGGACGAGTATCTCTATGGGACATGGCATCTAAAAGACAAGTTTGTGATAGATGAAAATGATCATATCGAAGATAAAACATGACAGAAAATGGAGGGCTGACTTGGGGCACTTGTGGAGTCCTTGGTCTTGGTCTTGGATGTCTCACTTTTATCTGATTCTATAAGAAGAGAAGTTGGTTGGGTTTTCCCCCTTGTGGGGTTTTTCCCTGGCTTGGAGCCTATATCTTGTGTTTATTGTCTTTTGTGATCTTCATGTTTATGTTTTTGATAATTGTTTGATGAAAAGAACATAATAAAAGTAATAAGAAGCCAACAAACATTCACAAGCAATTATCACGAAAGAGAAATCTACCTAATATACAAACATATTGATTTCTCAACATTTCCTATATTGGAAATAACTAGGTGTGAGTGTTCCCTTTTTCTCTAGTTCCTATGTGTTTTATTCATGGATAAAATCTGAATACATCTTTTAAATAGAAGCTGTTTTGGGGCTTTCTTCATTAGTGAAACCATCCTCGAAGTCATTGGCTTGAAGGTACATCCTCTAGGGAGTCATTCCTTGTTAAATTTCTGCATTTATTTTCAGCCATCTGAGGACTGCTACAGCATGTTTTTGCAGCCCCGGTTGTCCTAATAATATTATTAGATCAGCCCTTGAAGAGGCCCATTTCACTCCATTGCCCAATCTAGAAATAAAGGCACTATTCCTCCCCTTTCAACCACCCAAAAACTTACAAAAATTCAATCTTTTATTTCTGTTCTTCCAATCTGCAAAGTAATAGGAGAAAATACATCATTTCATATTGTTCATCAAGTCTGATAAAACCACAATTTTCCATCTTGTATGCAAATCTGTGATTTTGAGCACCATATTTGACCCTAAATTTGCTAATTAGCCTAAAAATCATTGTTGTTTTGTACTCGTTAAGAGGGCTAAATGTTATAAGTACAAATATGGAATCTTACACACTACAACCAAACCCTAAGCCCAGATTTACCCCAAGTCCTTTGACCACTCTTTTCACCAATACCTTGTTGGACTTGGATTGCCTCAAGATTCCCCCCCTTGAGCTAATGGAGAGCTAGCCTAAAAAGAGAGAGGAGCTACCATGGTGACAGTGAGTAGCTTATCTAAGTCACCCTTGGGGTCTCACATGTATGGTTGAGACTTCTACATTAAGTAAGAGCCTAGGAGTTATCACCATTCTACCTTAGGGAAGCCCCCTTTGTGCTGGAGGAGAGCCAGCTTAAAGTGAGAGAGGGAGTTACTGAGGTAATAGTGGGTAGCACCTCTAAGTTTCCCTTGGGTTTTCACTTTGTGCTTGGGACTCTTACACTAGGTCCAGGGAGGACCAAAGTCTCTCAATATTGCTTTGGCAAATATTCAAGTGATGGAAAACAAAGAATTGCTTTTACCTAGTGTATTGCTCCTTGGGAAAAGTTAAGGAAATAAAGAGATCTTTTAGATACCTTTTGTTCATCTGAGGATCCTTATCATAGATGGAACCACACCATGAAAAGAAGAAGAGATTATTTAAGGATTGAATTTTTTGAATCAAGTGAAAATTCTAAGCCATGGATCTCCTGCTGAAAATGTTATATAAGAGTTTGAGAGGTAACACAAGCTACTAGTAACTACTTATTATTTGCATGTGCCATGTTGAGATGCTTTTAAACTAAGTTCCCTAATGGTCATTTCACACTAAGAATATGAATCAACAACTGAACTTTAGTCAAGCACATGGCAAGTTAGATGAATGCAAAGAACAAAAAATTTATTTCAAAGACATCATTTTCAGGTGACTCCCTATCATTTGTAAATCCTTTTGATGTTGGACAAAGTTTAAATTAAGAAAAAGGTTGTGCATGCTAAATTTCATTTCTCATCTCTAGACTAGGATTGGGAAGAACATAACAAAACATGAGGTTGAGTGATGGATGATGCTTTTGTTCAGGTTGTAAGCACAAGAAATAGTAATTCGGAATGTTAGGAATTACAATTTTATAGCACCTGAAGAATTTGCATTAGTGAAAAACAAGCTAAATAGACCTTTCTACCAATTCCAAAAGCGAGGATTTGAACAGAATAACTTACATTAGAAAGTCCACCCGTAAACAATGCAAAGGCAAAGTCAGCCCGCTGATTGATCAATTGAAGCTTCAAAGATCCATTTCCTATCCGAACATAGTTGTGTGCTGAAAAATTTGCATATTGGAACTGCAGACCAAAGAATGATGCACAACTTTCATAAGATGTTCCTAATGCAGAAAGTAATTCCCTCATCTGATTTCCATCTAATGCTTGTATGTCCTCCATATTCCCTATAAAATATAATTTTCCTGAAAACATGCCTGTTACCTTTATTGGTGCGGTGCATAAGTACGGAACCTGATCTCTCTCTGGTCCACTTTCTGGTGAACATACAGAGCCACTGAAACATATTTCCAGATATGCTTCTTAATTTGTATTTTGACATCTGCTTAGTTTAATGACTTCAATATATGCTATCAGTTAAAGCTAAATGTCAGTCAACCAAAATGGCAACCTTACTAGCAAATGCCACTGATTAAGTTCATCTAATGTTACCATTATTTGAATCACCGTCAAAACTGACAACTGACAAAAAAAAGGATTGAAGATCATAATAGATGATTGGGGAAAAGAAATAAACCGATATCCATCTAGGAATTTATAAAATTTTGCTTATAATTTACATGGGTTTTAAACCTGGAAGATAGAACAAAGAATTATTACTTGAATTTTGCTGGAGAGAAAACTCCAATCCAATCACTTTCTGATGGAGAAAGGTGGTTGAATTTTACAGTCACCCACTCAACTGTTTCACCCTGCAGATTCATGGTGCAATTAGAGAGAGGAAAAGCACGGAAGTTTGCAAAATATGTTCTGTCAAAAGCTACCCAAATAGTGGTTAGTCATCTTGAAGAATATAATTATTATTCAGGTATCATAGAATCTCTTATATCCACGTTCAAGCAGAAAGTATAAAGAAATAAAAGAAATTAGACGTTCTAGCAAGAAAAGGTAACCTATTTGGAATATATATTTTCTGAAAAATATAACGCTTTTAACAAAGAGTGAGAAGAAACCCCTAAAACCTTACCGCTTATTCAATATGCTATTTATCTTGTTAGCTTTTGGGTTTTTCCAAAATTGTTTACACCATGCTAGGGGTGGCTTCATGGGATGTGGGGTGCATGGTGAAACCTTAGCCCCTTGGTTGTATCTTAGGCCTTTTGTTGATGACATTTGGAGAGCTTTCTATAGGTGATTGCTTGATTTGGACTTGGTGCTAGAAGTGGCACACTTCTTGAGGAGTTGGTTATCTTATGTGGCATTGTTATCTTCTACATGGCATGCATATTGGGAAGATGGTTACTTTCATGGGAGGTAGACCTACCTTGAAGGATGAGCGCTAGGCACTAGGAGGAAGGGCGCTTCGACCTTGGAGCATTGGTACCACATGGCACACCTTAGGAGGATGAGCACTTGACTTGAAGACACTTGGATTGAGGACACATTACTTGGGGTTGGTTGTGGACCCAGGACACATGTTAAAGAGAAGTGTTGGAGCATGGATGCTTGTCTTCAAGAGCAAGGGGCCTTCGATGAGGAGCACTTGAGACATGGAGTTCATGTTTGGAGAGCACACAACGGTCTCTTAATATGAATACTTTGGAGAGAGAGCACTTCACTTGGAGACCTTATCTTGTGGATTAGATTAAGTCACATGTGGACTTAGAGTCTAGACCACCTTTTCTATTGTCGGCCTCCCTCACTTATTCTATATAAATGGACGAGAGAGTCATTGATTACGATAGAGTAGTCACTAAATAAGTATATCTTGGTGATTAACTCGTGTCTTTGTATTTGGGTTGAATCATTGATGCAAGGGAGGAAGGCACTAGGGTATGTGAGAGATAAATCCTTGTGAAGACATTATGTCCATGTAAGAGAAGTGTTACCTCTCGAACTCTCACTTATACGTTTAGAAGTGGGAAACCCAAGGGCAACTTAGAAGGGCTACCTATTGTCACCTTGTAACTCCTCTCACTTTAGGTTGGCTCTCCTCCAACGCAAGGGGGGGCTTTCCTAAGGTAGGATTACTAAGCTATTACAAGAAGGCTCGAGGTGATTGGGAAGAGTTAGATTTAGCAACATGTATACAATGTAGCGAAGTAGCATAGGGTGATGGGGAACTAGGAGTATTGCTTATCCAGTGTTGGGCAAACTAGAGTGAAGAAACATTAATATGAGAGGACTATTTTATGGATGCTTAAGACAAATAGAGTTGTTACAAGCCACAATAAGCCATAACTTGTTGTTCAATGATGAACAAAGGCATGCCGAGGGCCCTAAAAGTGCCATTCTCAAACCATGTCATGAAGGGGTGTCCTATAATGAAGCATTAATCCAACAACAACACATAGTAATATGATGGATGCAAGATAAAACATTCAGAAACAAAACAACAAAGGAGAATTAGGGGGAAGGAACCCTCACATTAAACCCTTCCAATGTGGTAAATATACCCCTCTCTAGTCCCATCAAAGCAAGCTCTTTGCAAATAATTTCTAGATTTCACCAACAATAATCAGAAATGAAAACAAGCTTCACATACGATAAGAAAGAACCCTTGCGATTCTCATTAAGCCTTCAAAAAATATTTAGCTAAGCTCGAAGAGGAGAGACATGTCACAAATCCAGCCATGACTACAAATGGAGAGAGCTACTTTTTAAATAGAGTTCCAGCACCATCTCCTTATAATAAAATATGATTTGTTTTACTAGATTTGCTAATCTCTCCAATAAAAACAATAAAATACATTAACAGCTTCTAGGTCCATTTCTTTTTCAAAGGGATAAGATAAAATATCTAATCTCTTAACTTCCTCAACAACATCCACACTAAAATAGAAATAAGTGGTTCTTTAGATCCACTATTTACTCAAAATACATTTGAGCATTCAACAATTGCTTCTGCCCACCGGAAACTCTCTCTGTCAATCCTACTCCCTGCTGCTACAAATCTGAGACAAAATCAAACTTTTCCTCCACCCTAGATTTGGAAATCGAATTTCTGCCTCTCTACTACGTGCACTGCCTGGCTAGCCTGCGCAAATCTAGAAACTGGTGTTTCAAATCTCCCTTTGAAACTACACAATCTTGCTTCCTTCGCTTTTGAGCCTCTAATCTGATCTTCAATGCTCTGATACCATGTGAAAAATCCTTGAACTGCAGCAACTGGATATTATTCTCCTAACTTAATAGTTTATTTGTCTTCTGTAATTATTATTACGGTAAATAGCGAATAATTCACACTGCAATTCACAATAAAATTATGTTGCAGAAATATAAACTCGAACTAAGAAATAGATGCACACACACAATAAAATTAACACTGTTGTTTTTGGACAATGGTCCCCGGAAAAACCCCGAAGGGAAAACCAATGCAACAGAAGAGGGTTTTATTATTATGCAGCAATTTGAGAGAATAATTATAACTGGTTGCCAAACTAGCAAACCTCCAGTAATATACTGGCAAAATATACTAGAGACACCCTTGTTTCCTCTACAACTGGTTTGGCCTCTCTTTGGCCAACTCGCACCCCTATCTAGAATTCGTACTCCCTCCAGAAATGTGCATTGTTGGTTAGAATAATTTCGAATAGCGCTGGAACTGCCTCCTATTAGGACATCTAGCCTCCCTCTACCTCGGGAATGAATTCGCTCTGCCTCCCGAACACTAATCCAGCCTCCAGTAACTAAAACGAACATCTTCCAGCTACTTGACTTGGGGTTTCTAGCTAACTCGCACTACACAAATCGGCCTCTTCTGCAGACAATTCGGCCTCCTCTTCTCCTACCTCCTAGTGATCCAAAATGGATCTAACATAGACTTCTAAGTCTATGAATTTTCCTCACAGAGGAAAAATGAAAGTCAAAGGATGCTCTTGGGAATAGTCTCATTGCGTAGATCTTTTCAATCTAAATCTACTGCAAGCTGAATGGACTAAAATGGACTCCGGACGAAGGAATTATTGCAAAAAGAAGATTGCCCATTATCCTTAGAAAAGGGGGCAAATCCTTATAAAAATGGACTTAAAGGCTCATTGAAGGAAATCGCATCAGAAGAGTTCAAAGGGAGGACTTAAGCAAAGGCAGAAGGACTCCCCGATTGCGATCTCCGATATATCGCATCGGAGGAAAGCCTTCATGCGATATCAGAACCCCGGGCAGAGCGATATGCGATATGCGATTAAAGCGATGAGTTGATCAGCGATTGCGATGGGTGACTTGCGATTGCGATGATTGGATCGGCAGATCAGCATCGGCGATATATATCGGGTTGGCACAGCCATTGGAAAGTTGTATAGACCCCCAGGCCGTTGCGATAGCGATATGCGATGCGTCGATATCGGCGATCGACGATCGGGATCGCAACCATATAAAGGGTCGTTGACATATGCGAAACGCGATTGCGATTAGTGATCAGGTCACAGACCCGATGAGGTTTATGAACGCGATTGAATAATATTTGAAATCCGGATTTGCAGATTTTCTATGTATTTCCCGTGTATTGATGTTTTTGACCTCCTGCCTGTGTGATTGCGATTTGCGATGACAGGATGGACCCGACGGGTTTATAGATGCAATTGAAGGCCATTTGAAGTCCGGGCTTAAGGCCCATGATGTGTTTTGCCTGTGTATTCCATTATTTGGCTATTTTCGGAATGTAGGCAGAAGAACGGCCGACTGTGTCATTCCCATTGGAAACAGTCCATCGCACCTGTGCCACGCTATAAGCGGGCGTTTCTGTAACAGGAATGCGTTATGAAGCACGCAGAGCCAGAGGGCCAGACGCAGAGCCACAGAGCCAGAGAGCCAGAGGGCCGGACGCAGAGCCACAGAGGAATGATTCCTCATGATGAGAGACAGAGGAAAGGCTGGGGGAGCCGCAGAGTCGGAGGATTCCTCAAAAGCCAGAGAGTATGACTCTCACAGGGGGGGCTCACAAACATGTAGCAGCAGAGAAGTAAGTCTCCCTTCAGGAGTTTTCCCTTCAGGGAGCTCACAACTGAGCCAGGAGCCGAGAGCCGAGAGCCAGAGCCAGAGCCAAAGCCGAGAGCCAGAGCCAGAGCCAGAGCCAAGAGCCAAAGCCAGAGCCAGAGCCGAGAGCCAGAGCCAAAGCCAAGAGCCAAAGCCAGAGCCAGAGCCAGAGCCGAGAGCCAGAGCCAGAGCCAAAGCCAACAGCCAGAGCCAAGAGCCGAGAGCTAGAGAGCCAAACAGCCAAGGATAAAAATGGTATTCTAAGCCCATTGGTTCAGTCGTAACCTATTGGAGTTGAGTGTGGAACTTGTAAAAGAATTTAGCCATAATCCCAAAGAGTCTAATCGAGTTGATTAGAGCTCAAGGAGACGTAGCCCAAGAGGTTTGGGTGAACTCCATATTACATTGTTGTCTTTTGTGTTTGCTTATTTGCTGCATTATTTACTGTTGCATGTATTTAAATATCAGCATAAGCAAAGAACACAAAGCACATAAACAGTCTAAAAACAAACATAAGCATACACCTCTTTCAAGCACTTTTAATTCCGCAAATTATCAATCATAAGCATAGATCTTGGAAATTGTTTAAACTTTGGAGTGGGAGAGGTTCTTGTAAGCTGACAAGAAGCCTTAGGTCCCCATTTCAGATCAGGTGGTATCGGAGCATCAAGTTGATTAACCCCACCTTCAAAGAAGGTGATATCGGAGTTAAGTTATACCAGAGCAGGTTGTATCATGATGCAAGTGGTATCAGATCAGAATGCTTGATTGACAGAGCAATCTATATGCTTGTTTGACTTGAAAGGTGTTTAAACAGTCAAGGATTGATTGTTTGATTATTTGTAAACTGACTGTTGTTTGAGTTTGCAAAGGTTCAGGGAAAGCTGCTGTTAGCTAAGTCCAGGAGAGGACAAGAAGGAAGAAGGGCTGAAGGCATTCTTCTTATCCCAAAGGACCTCAGAGCAATCCTTGAAGCACAAGAGGTTTGTTGCAAAAGGTTGCTTGAATAAGCTCTTTGTTAATCTTGTTAGAAGTTCTTTTGTTCATTTTGATAATGACTACTTCTACAAGTGAGTCCTCAAATCCTTCCTTCATCACAAGATTCTTTGATGAAGACATGAAGCAAGACTTGTTCATCATGATGGATATGGTGAGAGAAATGAGTGTTGGACTTCGAGAGCAGTTGAATTCCATGAAGGAAGAGAAGCAGTTGCTTTCTAACAAATTGCAGGAAGTGGAAGGACAACTTCATATTGCAAATATGAACCTAGAAAGGATGCATGAGTTGGAGACACAGCTCTTTGTTGCCAAAGAAGCCTTAGTCAAGTATCAGCTTGAAGAAGAGGTAAATAATTCCAGTTTGTCTTCAATTTCCTCTAAGAATGTTTATATTGGTTCTTTTGAAAAACATACCAGAGGCGTAGGTTCCAAGTTAATGTCCAAGATGGGCTATGAAGGAAAAGGATTGGGCAAACATGCACAGGGTATTGTTGAGCCAATAATGGTTGAGGAAAGGCCTAAGTATTTGGGTCTTGGCTATGGACAATCTTATGGAGAAAGTTCCAAAGCTGCCATGAAGACAATTGAAACAGTTCCAAGAAGGAGTTTCATTTCAAGTCTTCTACCTCAAGAGTGTAAAGATTGTATTCATGGGGAATGCCATAGCTTCAAACATCACTTTTAGGAAGAAGGTGTTCATAAGCATACACTTGAACTAGAGAGTTGTGGAAACTCTGAAAGCCTTGAAGAGATTGATGGTGTTCCAAAGGGAGCCACTTCTCCATTTGATTCACCTCCTCATGAAGGTAAAAGAGGTGAAAGAGAAAGGTATAAATCTGGTTCTAATCATATTCCTTTTGATTATGTTAAGCATGATAAATTTCCATATAAGCATTGGAAAAGCATTGCATGTTCCTTTTGTGGTTTGGATAACCATAATGTTTCTAGCTGTTGGAAGAAGATGGCCACATGCAGGAAACTTTGGAAGGAAAAGAAGCAAGAAGCCAAAGGTCCATTGGACAAGGCAAATCACGCTGTTGAGGAGATGCATATGTGTTGCACTTTGAATCCAACAATGCTTCCACGAAACTTGAAGAAGGTGGAAAGAGAAAATGGCAGGAATGGAAAGAAAGATTCCATGATTGATGTGTTTCAGGATGATTCACATGTTGATGCTGATGTGCAGACAAAGGTAGCACCTTTGAAATGGATTGGTAAGAAATGGTTAGAGTTCTTATCCAATTAAGGTTGCATGTCTTTTGAAAATGCATCAAATCAATAGAATGCATTTCTTTGTTAATGGAATGCAAGTTGCAGGTTTTTACCAAGAAGGTGAATGGAAAAGTTGAGTAGGAGACTCACTTTATTGCTGCAACGTTATATTCATTTCAGCTTC
This sequence comes from Pinus tabuliformis, assembly GCA_031772625.1. Lineage (NCBI taxonomy): Eukaryota > Viridiplantae > Streptophyta > Pinopsida > Pinales > Pinaceae > Pinus > Pinus tabuliformis. Next base: position 578,981 of record CM062820.1, read on the forward strand.
GAAAGTACAGTGTGCTTAAGCGAAAGTTGAAGGATGAAATGCATGCATAAGCATGATATGCATGAACACAGGGATGTTGATGATTTCCTTGTATTTGAACATGTATGTGTGATTAACTTGAAGGGTTGATTACTTTGTTTTTAAACATGCATGTAATATTGACTTGGGAAAAGTTGATTTGGTCTCCAAGATGGAGATAATGATGAAGTGTTTCATCTTTGAAAAAGAATCCTAAAGTTTTTTTCTACATGCTTGACTTGAAGGGTCAATTGTTTTAAAGGCATGTTTTGTTGGCTTCTTATCTAGTCAATCATTTGTATGCAGATGTAAAGACATGGAGGTGTTCACAAGATGTGAAATCTGTTCCTTTTGATGAAGCAAGAGTTTAATTCATCCAGTTGTTGTCTGTAATTCTGTTGTTGTTGACAGTATGTCAAACAAGTACAAATGAAAATTTTGTGAAGCAGATGTAACTTCACATTGGTTTGAGCCACCTTGGATCAATGATCAAGGCAGAGAAATTCAAACTACTTTTTGTGACCTTCTCAGCAGGAGTTCTGCAGGAAGTCAAGGAGGAAGAAAGTTCTTCCCAGGAGGACAAGCACATCTAGGAAGGAAGTGTTCAGAGGCTTTGGTTCAGAGGCACTATGCAAGGCAAGTGTATGGAGGCTGAAAGAAGAGGGTGAGGTACTCTCATTTACTGTTCAGATCAGTATATCAGTCTTTTGGAGTCCAAAAGCTTTTTAGTGGGAAGGCGTGATCCAAAATGGATCTAACATAGACTTCTAAGTCTATGAATTTTCCTCACAGAGGAAAAATGAAAGTCAAAGGATGCTCTTGGGAATAGTCTCATTGCGTAGATCTTTTCAATCTGAATCTACTGCAATTTGAATGGACTAAAATGGACTCCGGACGAAGGAGTTATTGCAAAAAGAAGATTGCCCATTATCCTTAGAAAAGGAGGCAAATCCTTATAAAAATGGACTTAAAGGCTCATTGAAGGAAATCGCATCGGAAGAGTTCAAAGGGAGGACTTAAGCAAAGGCGGAAGGACTCCCCGATTGCGATCTCCGATATATCGCATCGGAGGAAAGCCTTCATGCGATATCGGAACCCCAAGCAGAGCGATATGCGATATGCGATTAAAGCGATGAGCCGATCAGCGATTGCGATGGGTGACTTGCGATTGCGATGATCGGATCGGCGGATCGGCATCGACGATATATATCGGGTCAGCACAGCCATTGGAAAGTTGTATAGACCCCCGGGCCGTCGTGATAGCAATATGCGATCCGCCAACGATCGACAATTGGGATCGCAACCATATAAAGGGTCGTTGACATATGCGAGACACGATTGCAATTAGCGATCAGGGCACAGACCCGATGAGGTTTATGAACGCGATTGAATAATATTTGAAATCCGGATTTGTGGATTTTCTATGTATTTCCCGTGTATTGATGTTTTTGACCTCCCGCCTATGCGATTGCGATTTGCAATGACAGGACGGACCCGACGGGTTTATAGATGCGATTGAAGGCCATTTGAAGTCCGGGCGTAAGGCCCATGGTGTGTTTTGCCTATGTATTCTGTGATTTAGCTATTTTCGGAATGTAGGCAGAAGAACGGCCGACTATGTCATTCCCATTGGAAACAATCCATTGCACCTATGCCACGCTATAAGCGGGCATTTCTATAACAGGAATGCATTATGAAGCACGCAGAGCCATATTGCCAGAGAGCCAAAGGGCCAAACGCAGAGCCACAGATGAATGATTCCTCATGATGAGAGATAGAGGAACGATTGGGGGAGCCGTAGAGCCGGAGGATTCCTCAAAAGCCAGAGAGTATGACTCTCACAGGGGGGCTCACAAACATGTAGCAGCAGAGAAATAAGTCTCTGTTCAGGAGTTTTCCCTTCAGGGAGCTCACAGCTGAGCAAGGAGCCGAGAGCCGAGAGCCAGAGCCAAAGCCAGAGCCAGAGCCAGAGCCGAGAGCCACAGCCACAACCACAGCCAAGAGCCAGAGCCAAAGCCAAAGCCCAGAGCCAAAGCCAGAGCCAGAGCTAGAGCCAAGAGCCAGAGCCGAGAGCCAGAGCCAAGAGCCGAGAGCCAGAGAGCCAAACGGCCAAGGATAAAAATGGTATTCTAAGCCCATTAGTTCAGTCGTAACCTATTGGAGTTGAGTGTGAAACTTGTAAAAGAATTCAGCCATAATCAGGAGTTTTCCCTTCAGGGAGCTCACAGCTGAGCAAGGAGCCGAGAGCCGAGAGCCAGAGCCAGAGCCAGAGCCAAGAGCCAGAGCTAGAGCCAAAGCCCAGAGCCAGAGCCAGAGCCAGAGCCAAGAGCCAGAGCCGAGAGCCAGAGCCAGAGCCAAGAGCCGAGAGCCAGAGATCTAAACGGCCAAGGATAAAAATGGTATTCTAAGCCCATTGGTTCAGTCATAACCTATTGGAGTTGAGTGTGAAACTTGTAAAAGAATTCAGCCATAATCCCAAAGAGTCTAATTGAGTTGATTAGAGCTCAAGGAGACGTAGCCCAAGAGGTTTGGGTGAACTCCATATTACATTGTTGTCTTTTGTGTTTTCTTATTTGCTGCATTATTTACTGTTGCATGTATTTAAATATCAGCATAAGCAAAGAACACAAAGCACATAAATAGTCTAAAAACAAACATAAGCATACACCTCTTTCAAGCACTTTTAATTCCACAAATTATCAATCATAAGCATAGATCTTGGAAATTGTTTAAGCTTTGGAGTGGGAGAGGTTCTTGTAAGCTGACAAGAAGCCTTTAGGTCTCCATTTCAGATCACCTGGACACTAGAAAACTGAGTTAAATCTCCTCTAGATCTTTGCTCCCAAATCCCTGTTGCTCCCTCTCTCCAATGCTCTTCCTTGGCTCAAACTGTGCCCTCACTGAATACTATGAACTGGGTAATTCGAACTGCCTTGCTCATAAATTGTAAACTTTGTCTTCTCCAAGCCCCTTCAACTTGCTCTTATAATCTCTCACTAGAGCATCAACAGCCAAGATCTAATCATGATGATGCCTCGAATCATTTTAGACTCTGTCAAAACATTTTTTCTGGAAGTCTCTAGAGAAAAATCGATTTCCTCAATTAATATCCATTAATTAATCAATTTTCCTAAGTTAGACTCAGGAACTTTTTAATTATTGATCAATTAATTTAATTGAGGGGTTTCTAAGTGTTTTCTCTCGAAACCTTTCTTAGATTTTGGAGATCTCGTGTTCCTTAGCCTCTTTGACACCTTAGAGACTAGAACACCTATCCGATGTGTTGAGAAATCAATGCTAGTAGTTTGTCTTTCTTGATAATTACTTGTTAATTATGTTGGCTTCTTTTACTTCTTTTTTATATTATTTTTCATCAAGCAATTACCAAATTTTGTGTGTATGAAGATCACAAAAACACAAGACACAAAATGTAGGCACTCTGCCAGGGCAAAACCCCTATCTAGGGGAAAACCCAGTAAACAATTCTTCCTTCAATAGTTTCTCAAGATAATCTAAGACTCTTGACGTCGACAAAGACTTCCTCCACACCAAGTCAGCCCTCAATCCTTCTTGCAAATGATAACCCTTCAATAGCAACTTCAACCTAGCAACATCAACTTGTAGTAGTAGCTTCAACCCAGCGACCTGGTAGCAGCAGCAGCAGCTTCGACTAGACAAAGAAAAACTTCAATCTCCCTAGGTACTCCTCCTGAGTGAGAGATAGATGGCCCAAAATTTCAATCTTGATGACTTCTTCTTACCTCCAAAATTTCGCACTTTTTTACAGCCCCTTTCCAGCTCTTCTTCAACTTCGCATTTCCCAGCTTTCAGCTTCATGATATCGAACTATGAGAGAGAGAGTGAATTGCTCCAAATGAATTCGAATTGCCTTGTATATATAGCCTTCCAGTGAGGTCAAATTACCCTTCTTGAGTCTGACTTGATCTTCTTGAGGCCGACTTGGTGTGGAGGAGACTAAATTCATTTTTGATTCAAAAATAATACTTTTTACATTCTTCGAAAGCCCAAGAAGGGTCTCTTTTAATGTACAATGTCTCTAATGACTCAAAATAAATCCTAGAAGTCCTCAATGGGGACTTTGACCTAAAACATGATGACCCAAGCATGAAACCCATGCTTTAACAAGTCATAATAATAATAATAATAAAATCATTTTTTTCATAAGTACATTTTATTATGACTCAAATACAATTATGAAGACCGAACCTAGTTACATGTTTCAACACTCCCTCTTAACTAGGGAGGTATTCATCATAAATTAGTACAAGGAAAATATCCAACAATGTGAACTATGAAGAGTTTAGGCACCGCAATGCCATGGACTAGATTCCTTACCAGGGCAATCTATCCAAGGTCTCTCAACAATTTAGGCATCGCAATGCCACGGACTAGATTCTTGACCAAGGCAATCTATCCGAGTGGGACTAAGATGGACTAAAGCTTTCAGCCTCTCTAGGTACCGTCAGGCTTACTTGCTAACCACCAAACCAGGGATCTAGGTGTGTATCCGAGGTCAGAACTCTATGACCAATGCCACCCTCCCTACTTTGAAATCTAGACATCAACACATAGTGCCGACCTAATGTCCTCCCATGCAATGCTTCACTCACAAAGCCTCAACAAATTCGATTTTTATAATCATTAGCAAATCCATCCCGATCAAATAGATCGGTAACAACAAATCTCTCTCAATCAAACTGATCGATAACAAAAACATGTTATCAAAACTTTCGAGAGATTTACCTGTACAAACACAACCCCAATCAATAACAATCTTTCAAATGTACATAAGTAAACACAAACCTCTGAGGTCTTTCAGACATCTTGATGTTGCTTCTCAACTTTTCACAGTAGGACTTAGAGCTTTCCAAATGAATCTTGACAGAAGATTCCTCAACCATACAGCTTCCTTCCCTACTTTACATGCAACAACATATTCTACAACCGGATCCTACTTTCCTTCTTTCAGCAGCACCTCAAAATGCATTCTCCAATTTCTTCTTTCAAGGTAACCATCATGACTATAATATGCCCTCCCTCTTAACTAGGGACTTATTTCCATGAAGACAAGAGTGATGTGTCCTTCTCTCACTCATGGCCTTCACTAAGACTTATGGTTGTTAGTCCTGGTCTAGTGCATGACACATGAAGTAGAGAACCATATCCATCACTCCCTCTTAACTAGGGAGGATCTAATCATTCCTATACAAGGAATATACACAAGGTCCCTCTTAACCTAGGAAGATCAACTTCTTTTCTATATCAAATGAACATCTTCACCATCTTGAAGATTATGTACCTGCAAAGCTTTAGATAGAAAGTACAACCAAATCTATAGAAGCATGAAGTTAACCTCATCAAAATCATACAATAATGGAAGCATTAGACTTTATAAACATAATCAGCAAGAGACTTTACTTCTATACTTCAATTTATTGCCCAGGTTTTGTTACAAACCCTAAATCACATCAACAACTCAAGATATCAATCTCATTATATCTAGGGCTTCAATATTTCTTTCAAAGATATGACAAACTCTTTTATAACATATAGCAAACCCTAGAGACCAGTATAACAATGCATCTAACAACTTTCAAAATTCATATGTTAGACTTCCTACTAGGATTTCATACAAACCCTAGATTTCATACATGAGATTCAACAATCAAAACCAATCACAGCTCAATCAACAACATGACTAGCTTCTACTAGGGTTTGATGTAAACCCTAGATTTTCATTTACTAATTCTCAACAATCAAACTGATCACAATATAATTTCAGGTTTTTATCAACCTTTCATAAATCCCATATTTGTCAAATCATACACTAAAGAATTTAACTTCTACTAAGGTTTAGCTACAAAACCCTAGAATTCACAAACAATATCATCCTAGAATATCAAGCTTCGTCTAGCGCTCAATTCCAAATCCTGGGACTTATGACCATCAATAATTAAGTCAGCACATATGCATATCTAGGATTTCATCATAATGCATAAGCATATCATAACGTGTTAGTCAAATCCAATGACACAAATAAGAGTTAGACATATAACAAACTTGATCAGACTAGGGTTTCGATCGGACAAACACACATATACCTAGGATTTCATTCCTAGGACATTATCTAAAATAAGGGTCTTCTACCAAACCCTAATGATCTAGGGTTTCAATACAAAACATAGCAAACCCTAATTTATCAATACTTCAAAGGTTTGGGATTTTAGTTATCACCATTCAACCCTAACAAGTTAGGGTTTTCATAACCATACTAAAACCCAAACATGACATCAAACATTAAGAATAGCATTTTCTTAAACTTCACTAATAACCCTAAGTAGGCTAGGGTTCCACACATTATCATCGACATACCCTTAAGTTAGGGTTTTTATAAAGAACCTTTCTAGGGTTCCACAAGAATAATCAAAGATGTGAGGAGGGTAGATTTATCTAATGATGAATCACCCAATCCAAAATATTTATGATTCGATAGTGCTTAGACACAACAATGTTAGTAATGTAGAATAGATTACCAAAAAAAATGAATATACCTTTATCATGAAGAGAACAAAGCTTATGGTCTAAGGCATACCCTTGTTTCTTAACAAACCTTGTAATTCCAATGCCTTATCTTGTGAAGCCTTCTTCCATGTTCCTTGAGTATTTAGCAAGTCTTTCCTAAATAAGGAAACTATGAATATAAATGTGATTAGTATTTAATGCAAACAAACTTAGATAAGTAAGGAAAACCAAATATAAAAGATAATACAAGGAGTAAGATAATTATCTTTGGAAAGTGGTGAGGACTCCCTCTTAATCCAAACTTGAAGGATACGTAAGGGATAGAGTCCCTAACAAATAGGTCTTTGACTTCAGATCCTTCCATCTTGTTCTTCTTTGGTGAAACTTCTTCGGCAAAGTTTGCTTGATCCCTATCCCTTCTTTCTTGGCCCTTTAGACTTCTTGATTTTGTAGACTTCTTCACTTTTTCTTTTACTAGATCCAAGACTTTATTCTTTTCAAGGATGAGATCTATCATCTTCTTCCAAGCATTGTAATTGGATGCTCCTTCTAATTTGTTCTCTCCCTTTATTGTGTTAGACATTGTCCTTGAAGATAGTAAGCTTCTTTCCTTATAAGGTCTCCTTATATGATCCTTTAATCAGCTTCTTGAGTTTCCTGAGATTCCTTTCAATAGATCCTTAAACTCTCTTTTTCCTCCTTCACCTTAGTTCCATTCTGCAGCTTCAATGATGTTGATCCCAAGCCTCTAATAGCATAGCTTTTGTTGTCTCCCAATTCCACTGCATGAGAAGATGATTCCTTTGATAGAGTGTGAAGTTGTTTACTCTTCCCTGTCATATGCCTAGATGCTTCACTGTCAATAATCCATGCATTATCATCATTAAGTGAACCTGTAAGTGCAGCCAAGAACCCTTGACTTTTGACTTTGTTGAATAAGTAGTAGAAGATCTTCTTGATACAGCTTCCTACAGTATTGAATCCCATTCTTATCATAGAGGGAGTAATCATTTTCCTTCAAGCCAACGAAGTGATCTTCAATCTTCTTTGACCTTAGCTCTAATACCATGTTGAGAAATCAATGCTAGTAGAATTAGGGTTAGATTTCTCTTTCTTGATAATTACTTGTGAATTATGTTGGCTTCTTTTACTTCTTTGTTATATTATCTTTCATCAAGCAATTACCAAATTATGTGTGTATGAAGATCACAAAAACACAAGACATAAAACGTAGGCACTCTGCCAAGGCAAAACCCCTATCTAGGAGAAAACCTAGTCAACAATTCTTCCTTCAATAGTTTCTCGAGATAATCCAAGACTCTTGACCTAGACAAAGACTTCCTCCACACCAAGTCAGCCCTCAATCCTTCTTGCAGATGATAACCCTTCAATAGCAACTTTGACCTAGCAGCATCAACTTGTAGTAGTAGCTTCGACCCAGAAACTAGTAGCAGTAGCAGCTTCGACTAGACAAAGAATAATTTTGATCTCCCTAGATACTCCTCCTAAGTGAGAGATAGATGCACTCTTTTACAGCCCCTTTCCAACTCTTCTTCAACTTCGCATTTCCCAGCTTCTAGCTTCAGGATATTGAACTATGAGAGAGAGTGAATTGCTCCAAATGAATTCGAACTGCCTTGTATATATAGCCTTTCAGTGAGGTCGAATTACCCTTCTTGAGGTCGACTTGATCTTCTTGAGGCCAACTTGGTGTGGAGGAGACTAAATTCATTTTTGACTCAAAAATAATTCTTTTTACATTATTTGAAATCCCAAGAAGGGTCTCTTTTAATGTACAATGTCTCTAATGACTCAGAATAAATCCTAGAAGTCCTCAATGGGGACTTTGACCTAAAACATGATGACCCAAGCATGAAATCCATGCTTTAATAAGTCATAATAATAATAATACAATTTATTTTCATTCTTTTTCATAAGTATATTTTATTATGACTGAAATACAATTATGAAGACCAAACCTAGTTACATTTTTCAACACGATGTTACCATATCCATCAAAAACTAACACGAATTGTCAGTGTGAGCTTGCTAGCCTAGCCAGTGTGTGTGCCAATGTTGGGATAGTTTCCAAAGCTAGAGCGAGTTACCCAAGAGAAGCAACAAGCAAAGCAAGTTTCTAGAAGAGATTCTGAAGGCAAGTGGGAACTACCTAGAGCAGAGTTGCGCAGTCCATAGAGTAGTGCGAGTTGCAGGGAGAAGTTCGAGTTGATTTTCCGAAAGGAGAAGAAGATTTCCCAATTCATTAGTTCCCTAGTTTATTGAGTTTCGCAGAGTTTTCTTAGAGATGGCCGCAGTGGGACTAAGAGATCAAGACAAGTTGGATGGAGCCTCTGACTTTGGCATCTAGAAGGCCAAGATGTTGTTCCTATTAGATGAGCACAATCTGAAGGAGTTTGTGACAGCAGTGATTATTGTACCAACAATTCCTATCTTCTTACATGATTACAGGAAGGACATGGCCAAGGCTAAAACGATGGTCCTCGACAGAGTACGGGTCATATCGTCCTGCATATTGCAGAGAAAGGAACTACAAAGGAGATGTGGAACGCCATCGTTAAGTTGTACCAAGATCCTTCCAGGAGCTAGAAGATGATTCTCAAGGAGAAGCTGAGGATAGTCAAGATGCAGAAGGGCGAGAACATAACGTCCTCTCACCAGGATTCAGGGTGTCAGAGATGAACTTGCAACAATTGGAAAGAAGCCTACAGAGGACGAACTACTACGTACAGCTCTCAACGGGTTTACCAAGGAGTGGCGAATGTTCGTTCAGGTGATTATTGGATGGGATAAGCTACCAGATTGGGAACGCTCGTGGAGTGACTTCACTCAGGACGAGCTAGGGCTTAGTCTCATCGACGGTACTACCAACATCAGTGGCAAGGGACTGAAGATAGAGAAGAAAGAGGAGAACATCGCTCTTGCAAGGAGGGGAAAAGCGAAGAAGGGTCCTAGCCAGGGTCAAAACTCTCAAGGAGAGAAGGAGAAGAAAGATTTGTCAAAGGTCAAGTGATTCGAATGTGGTGAGCTTGATCACTATGTCAACCAATGTCTGAAGAGGAAGAAGGACAAGAAGGGGAAGTAGACAGCAGCTTCAGCAGAGATTGAGGATTTGTCCACCATGTTGGAGGATGAATTCGCTATATTTGCAACATTATCTTCGAGAGGAGTATGATACTCCAGTATGCCAGATTGGGCAGGGTCCGAGGAGGGAACAGCAAGAGGTCTAGATCTAGCCAAGGAGGACTTGATCAATAGATCAGATCCAACTGTTATGCATTCCCAGTTGGATCATTACCTTTGTTGCAGGAGGATCGAGAGGTTAGTTAGGTGCAGTCAAATACTTGAGAGACAGTTGTAGAGCCAATAGTGAGGTGAAGTCAGATGCTCATGAAATAGTTGCAAAGCTAGTTGCAGTGACATAGTAGATAAGGAGAGATCAAGTTTCCAGTTGCAAGTGCGAATTGCAAGAAATTCATGTGATTGCGGTGGCAATATGAATTAGCTAGTTGTAGAGAGCACGGTGCAGTTCTAGCCAGAGAGAGACTCCAAGAAGGAGTTTCCAACCAGAGCAGATTTCCAGCATTCCAGTTAGGAAGGGAGGCCGAGATTTCCAACAAAAGAGGCAACAACAAGTTCCCCAGTGATAGTGCTATGCAATCTAGTTAGTCAGTGCATGTTGCAGGCAGGAGTGCGAGTAGCCAGGACGTTACGAAGAGAGTTTCCAGACATAGAACGAGTTTCCCAATATCAATATTGCACAGTCCAGTTAGGCAGGAGTGCGAGTTACGGGAGGAGGTTGTGTTGATTTGCTAGAAGGAAAAGATATTTTTCAGTTATTTTGTGGGAGATCAAGATCTACACATAGTTTCGTGATAGCAACAGCGCAAAGACAAGAGGGAGGCAATGCGAATTGCCTTGTTGCATTAGGCAAGGCACAGTTCTAGCCAGAGACACTCCAACGCAGAGTCATCAGCAGTGTGAGATCAGAGTGGCACAGTAGCAGCATAGGATGGTTCAGTTACAGCATGTAGCAGGTGAATCAGAGATTGTGTGCAGCATGGATCAGTTCGGCTACAGCATGTTCCCACGGACCAATAGGTTAACTCAAGAAGGCCTTGGGGAGGAAAAGGTTTGTCTACTTTAGTGAGCATATGGGTATAGTGGAGAACACCTTCCTCGCTAAGAGGGAGTGTTAGTTTTTGGGGTAGCAGTGGACAGGTGTTCTAGTCTCTATAATGTCTAAGAGACTAAGGAACACTATATCTCCAAAACCCAGAAAAGGTTTCGCGAGAAAAGACTTGGAGACACCTTAATTAAATTAATTAGCCAATAATTAAATATTTCTTAAGTTTAACTTAGGAAAATTGAATAATTAAAGTGTATTATTTGAGGGAGTTCGATTTTGCTCTAGAGACTTCCATTGATGAAGCCAAGATGATCTTAGCCATCAGTTGAGATGTGATCATGGTCGTTGAGACTCCAACAAGAGATTATAAGAGTAGGTCAAAGGGCTTGGAGAAGGAATCGAGTATTTTGTGAGCAGTTTGACTACCCAGTTGCAAGTATTTAACAAGGGCATAGTTGAAGCTAGGGAAGCATCAATAGCAAGGGTTCAACAGAGATTTGGGAGCAGAGTTCCGGAGGAGATTTTCTCAGTATTTTCCAGTGTCCAGGAGACAGGAATAGGAGGCCAAATTATCTGCAGAGGAGGTTGAATACAACAATGCAAGTTAGTCAGTTTATCCAGTGCAAGTTGCCAAAGAGACCACGTTTCAGTTGCCAACAGCCAGATCTATTTCCTAGAGGCAGATCGAGTTGTTCTAGCAGTTGCAAGAGGCAGATCTACTTGTTGGGACGAATTCCCAAAGGTTGTGCGAAAATCCAAAGGTTGGCAGTACGTATTCTGGGCTGCAGTGCGAGTGGCTAGGAAGAGTGCGAGTAGGCTAGGAGAGGCTAGATTGAGGTGTAGAGGGAGGCAGTTAGTCTCCTATATATTTTGTTGATGGAGATCAGTGTTTTTCGGAGGATTGCCAGTGAAATGCATCCAGTTGTAATTTCCTAAATTGTTGAACATAATAATAAAATGCTCATCTGTCACGCCGGTTTTCCCTTTGAGGGTTTTTCTAAGGACAATTGTCCAAAAATAAAGGTGTCATATTTTTATGTGTGTGTGCATTTTTTCTCAGTTCCAATTTTTATACGCTGCAACGTTTTTAATTGTGAAGATTGCAATAGTGATTTAATCGTTATTTGTCGTAAAGTTAATTACAAAGGATAAATAATCTGTCGTGGATAGAGGATTAAACTCTAGTTTATTGCAATCATGAAAATGTCACACTGGAGACTGTGTTGGTTGATAACTTTTGAGAGGTGGAGGCACTTAGGGCTAGTGGCTAATAACACTTGATGGTAGTCCACGGGGTTGGGCTGAGAACATAGGTGGAAGTTCCACAGAGAAGCTTTTGGAGGGCGCACTTCTATTCCTTCAAAGGTAATACAACTAATAAAACCTCCATATCATTAACTATATCTCTCTCTCTCCAAATTTGAATTGAGACTCTTTGTATCTAAATCCCCAGAGATGTTCGGATGTTGCAAGCCCCTCTGTATAAAAGACAATGTTCCCTGCCTGATGTGAAATCATTGAATAATTGGTGGGTGAAGACTGTGTGGCCTTGAGGCACCCTATTTCAGCTGATGATATTGGTTTAATCCCTTGAATGGATGATGGTTGTGTTAAAATTGGCAACTAGGGCCAAATTCCACTTTGGACAGCTTATTTGATGGAGATGATGATTCAATTGAATTCCTCTTTTCAAAAGGACCAACATCGACATAAAGATCATCAAATTTTGACAAGGGCAAGTGTATTTTTGAATTATAAGCCCACATGTTCATATTTGATCAAGTCGGCATTAAAGCAAATTGGACACCCTTGGAAGGCTATAATATAAGTGACCTCCACCTCATTTGGACATCATCATGGATCATTCTTCTATTCTCATTCTTGTTTTTGGCTTGCACAGGTCTGAGGCAGGTCCGCAGAAACTCACACGAATCGACTTGGAAATGATCTCAACCATTGATTAAGTTTTAATCATGGTTGTTGGAGTCCCAACTGGAGATTGTAAGAAGAGGTTGATGGGTAGATGGAGGATACACCAGTGCAGATACTCAATTTCTCAGGCAGTTCGATTTTCCAGTGGCAGGTGATTCAGCAGTGGAGGTCGAGTCAATGAGTAAGTAGCAGGTGGCAGGAGAGGTTAGCCGATTCCGAAGGAAGGATTTCCAGTTTCGGAGAGTAGATTGCAGAGAGGGAGAGATAGCCACAAAGACGCTGCACAGGGGCTGCGCAGAAGCCTCTAAGAAGCAGTTCGATTTGCAGATTCGGGAAGTCGTTTTAGAGTTTCAGAGGCAAGAAAAATTCGCAGAGGACGGAAGAAACATTTCCAGAGTCAATTGCAAGTTGAAGAGGCAGCTCAAAGTGAGATCCAGGCAGCACAAATTTGTGCCTGCACAGAGGGTGACACAGGGCATTTTGTGGAGGGGTTTTAGAGGCCAGTTTCAGTGCCGGATTGCTTGTGGGGTGAGGAAAATTTCCTCACAATATTTTTCCAATATTTTCTCTGTAGGATTGTCAGTTTTCGGCATCCAGATTGTACTCAGAATTTTTGCTGCATAATAATAATATAAACCCTCAGCTGTTGCAACTAGTTTTCCCACATTGGGTTTTTCTGAGGACTTTTGTGCAAAAATCACGATGTCCTTTTTGTGTGTGTGTGCTAGCATATTTCTCAGTTTCCAATTTATCTCCCGTAGTATTTTTATTTGTGAAGATTGCAATGTGTTTAATTCGTTGTTTTCGTAGCAATAAACTACTAAATTAATTAACAGTTAGAAGAATTGATTCCAGTTGCTGCAATAGAATTTCAGTGGTGAAATTTTCACAAATATCCCTCACCAACCTTACCATGAATCTTGATAGGGACAGGGTTCTTATCTACCAACACTACATCCCCAACCTTGAATTCCTTCCTAGGTTTTTGCACCCACTTCTTATTTTGCTTTTGATCAAGTCTTTTAAGGATGCGAACCTCGTGCGAAGGAAGAATAGGAGTGGGGTCCTTAGTCTCAGGCATATTATAGTATGGGATGGGGCCAGGTTTTACCACATGGGTTGGATATAAAGGCTCTCTGTAAAGGATAAATGGAGTTCCATCAGGTTACGGGATAGTGGCATAGGATAAGTCCATTTGGAGTTGACCTCCCACAGTGGCACCCCATTTCCTAGACAATAACATTCCCCACACATCAGGTATATCAATGACCACAACATCCATGAGTAATGATATGTCCTTATTCATGGCTAATGACACCTTAAGATCTTTAATAAGGCCTTCAACATCGATAGATCTAGAATCAAAGCCACATACATTTTTGTATTTGCGAGTGATACTTAGATTGAGTTGCTTCATGACTTTTAATGGCATGATATTTGCAGAAGCCCCAGAATCTAACATGCAATTATGGAGGAGAAGGTCATTAATGGCTAATGTCAGCAAGAATGGCTCATGACCAGGATTAGTATTAGTGAGGTGTATATTTTGCAACATGATAGATGGGTCATCTTCCTCAAGTCCTAAAGCTTTCTTCACTCTCCATCTTTGGGATGGAAGCTTTGCAATCTCCTTTATAGGAACCTGCATAGTCATTTTTCCTATAACAGCACCCGCATCAATGTCTAGCTCAACTTCCTTATCTTTGTTTTTGTGCTTGGGTTCCCCTTTAGGAGGATCCTTTTTGGTGTTATCTTTCTTGGGAGGATCTTTCCTTGGGGGTTCCTTAGGAGGAGGTTCCTTCCCTTTTGATGCATTAGAACTTGAGGAGGGGTCTTTGTCATTTTTCCTTGAATATTGGACCCCTTTAAATCTCCCACTATCATCGGCATTCAATATAGGTTCATCCTTTTCATCTTTAACCTCACTAATCAGAGGATGTGTATATGTACCACCTAACATAATGTTGAAGGCTTGGGTTTCACCAACTACATTCATTTGCTCACCACCCTCCTCATCTTCACTTTCTTCATTGTCACTTTGCTCATCCTCGGAAGATGATTCTTCTTGTTCCACAGCATTGGTTGGAGCCAAAGTATTGGGAATAGTGTTGCAAGGGAGCGCCCCCCCCCCCTCGATCCCACTCCCAATCCGCGCTCCAGGCGAGAGCGACTCGGAAGTGGGTCGGGAGCGTGCTCCCGAAATCACTCACGAAAAGGGAGCGATTTTGGGAGCATGCTCCCCAGTCGCTCCCGCCTGGAGCGCGGATTTTCGCTCCCTATTTTTTTTCAAGTCGATTTAGGGAGCGTCGCTCTGGGATCAATTTTTCCAACCTAGGAGCAGTCGGGGAGCGATCGCTCCCGACCGCTCCCGGTTTGGAAAAATCTCGCTCCCAGCCGGCGGTGAGCGACACCCACGCGGAAAAAAAAGGCGAAGGCGTGGAAAAAATGCGACGACGTGGAAAAAAAGTGAGGGAGGGGAGGGGAGGGGGGTAATATAAATAAACCCTCTCCCTCATTATTCATTTCATTCTACATTTCTAAAAGTGAGAGAGTGAGAGAGAGCAAGGAGCAAGGAGAGGCATCCAAGGGGAGATTGAAGAGCTTGCAAGGGGAGATTGGAGGCCAAAGAGGTAGGATCTACACTCTATTCTAGCAATTTTTTTTGTTCATTCCTAAATAAATAAATAAATTTTTTTCTCTATTTCCCATACCCATTCCATTTTTTTGCAGATTCAAAACTTCAAATTTCAAACATCACGGTTATATTTCTTGGCATTTTCTTCTTCTTGGTTCCTTTTTTGGTTATTATGGTGTTGGAGAGTAGAAAAAGGAGGGTTGAAAATGAAGAAGGGGATGAAGAAGTGGGTTATAGTGGATTTGATGAAAACCCCAGAGCGGAGTACCTTGGTGAGAAGGAGCTGGAGGAGAGTGAACGAGTTAGCTCAAAAAACTAAACAAGACCAAACCCCATTGTAGAAATATGTTAATAGGCCTAAAGCAGGGAAAGGGGGTGGAACCACTAAATTTCATTGCCCCCATTGCAACAATAATTACACAGGTTCATACACCCGTGCCAAAAAGCACCTCTGCGAGAAAAGTCCATGGGATGGAGATAAACAAATAGGAATCAAACTTGTACAGGTGTGTCAGCAGCAGATAGAGCCAAATACATAAGGGAAGAGGAGGAAGCCCAATACAAATCTAAAAAATAAAAGGGTTTCTTTGAACCAAGCTCACAATCACATGCACAAAGAACTCCTTCAGCATCCTCCCATGGCAGTGGATATGGAGGCACAGGGTCACCAAGTTTAAGGCGTAGAACCATATCAGATTTCCTTGATGAAGGGTGTAGGAATGATGTGGATTCAAAAGTTTACAGGTTTCTCTATGCATGTGGGATACCATTCAATGTTCTTCGCTCACCTTATTGGCATGAAATGGTTTCTGCCATAAATGATGCCCCTAAAGGATACAAGAGCCCTGGGTATGACAAGGCTAGAACTGTTGGACTTGATCATGAAAAAGCAAAAATATCACATTCTTTGAGTAGAATGACAAGTTCTTGGACTAACCATGGGGTGTCCATTGTATCTGATGGATGGACAAATGTAAAAGGCAAGCCATTGATAAGTGTTCTTGCTGTGTCTGTTAGTGGTGCCATCTTTCTTTCAGCATATGATTACTCAAACAAGTTCAAGACCGACATCAACATTGCAGAACCATTACTTGAAACAATTGACCATATTGGGCCATACAATGTCATCCAAGTCATCATTGATAATGCTCCTAATTGTAAGGCAGTGGGAGCAATTATTAAGGATAAATACCCCAACATATTTTGGTATGGGTGTTTGGTTCATACAATGAACCTTTTGATGCATGATATTATTAAGAACAAAAACCAACAATACAAATGGATTGGTGATTTGTACAAGAGAGGCAAAGAAATGATAAAATTTATTACAAATCATAGCAATACCCATGGCCTTTTCCACAGTCACTCAAGATTGGAGTTGTTGAAAGTTGCGAAGACTAGATTTGGTAGCTATTACCTCACATGCAGGCGTCTTTTGAAGGTAAGAGAGTCATTGGCTAGCATGGTATCAAGTCCACACTGGCAAGTATTAAAGGAAAGGGCTACAAATGCAGCTGACAGGCAAGGTTTTGAACAGGTGGAGGAGACCGCTCTTGATGGTATGTTTTGGGCACGTGTGAGACAAGTATTGGAATTCACCAAGCCCATTTATCACATGATTCGGTTTGCAGATACAGATAAACCAATGATTGGGGAGGTGTATGAGTAGATGGATACCATGTTGGGGCAAATAAAAGATATTGTTCAGAAAGATGATCCCAACTTGTATACACTGATTCACAATTGTGTGTGTACACAGTGGGATAAACTTAATGTTCCACTACATGCCTTGGCGTATATCCTTATGCCAAAATACTACTCTGCATCTTGGTTGGGCCAACCTGCACCAGGGGGTGGGGTTAGGGTCAAACCCCATATAGATGAAGAGGTGTCTACAGGATATTTGCAAGCATTAGACAAGTTGATACCTGACAGGGAGGAATGTGCTAGTCTATGTCTTGAATTAAGCAAATACTTCAGTTGCACTAGTTTGTTTGGTTCCTTCCATGCAATGGAAGATAGAGACAGATTTGATGCTCTCACATGGTGGGAAGCATATGGCGGCCAGGGACTTTTGCCAAAATTGGCAAAAAAAGTTCTCTCATAGGTTGTAAATACTTCTTCTGCAGAGAGGTGTTGGAGCACCTACAGCTTCATACATAATGTGAGAAGAAACAGACTCAATGAAAATCAAGCAGAAAGCTTGGTTTATGTGCACCACAACTTGAGGTTGTTGAGTCATTACTGTGATCAGGCTTATGAGGATCCAACATATAAAATTTGGGACAACCACCCAGAGAATGATAATTTGGAGGATGGCACTATACATCTTGAAGAACTGTAAGCAGAACTTATGAGAGAGGAAGATGAAGCAACAACCATGCCACCTCCACCATCCAGTAGCAGTGCTCGAGTTCTGAGTCTTGTCCCTTTGCTGTCGTCGCCTCCATGTGCATTCTCACGTGGAGGGCATGTGCCTTCTGAATCTAGTCGTGGGTCTGTGCGGGAGGAGACTCCTAGAAGACCACCATGACCTGCTCAGAAATTAAACATTATTCGTGGTGGCAAGACAAAGATGTAGATGATAGATTTACTTGTCTTTTCTAGTTTCTGGCAGTTTTTATAATTGTTGACTCTTTCATATTTATTATGATATTTTTGTAAACAATATATGACAATTTAAGTTTAAAGTTTGAAGTTGGCAATTATAACTCATTGGTAATGAATTATCAATATGTTGCTTCATGAAAGTTGTTTCATTTCATTTCATTTTATAACATTTCATTTCATGTTAGATATTATTTGTTGTAATGGTTAAACTTAGCGTACAAGTACAACTTTGGTGATCAATGATTAGAAATGTTATATATTGAATTTTCAATTCTGAAAGCTTGAAGTTGAAACTTTAAGATTGATGAATCATGATTCTTGACACTCAATATGTTGTATGTTACTAACTTGTGGACGTGGTTGATGAAGATTATAACTTCTAGATGATTGTTGTTATGTGGTTCAATGATCAATCTATGTTTTTTTATGTTTTTTATATCTAATTCATTATTCTACATGTTTTTGTTGACATACATACATCAAAATATAAAATAAATAAATAAATATATATATATATATATTATAAAAAAACACTCTGGGATTCACTCCCAAACCAGGAGCTTCTGAAAATGTCGCTCCTGCACCCGCTTTCACTCCCACTCCCAAGTAACCTTGATTGGGAACATGGGGTGGACCCTACTTACCTTCCTCATTAGGCTTCTTGACAAAAGGCTTATTCTTTGGGACAAAAATTGATTTTTGTGCCTTTTCAAGAGTGATGAATTTAATCATATACAACCTATGCCTAGTATTAAGGTCGTCGAATAATTTGTCAATTTTCTTAAGGGCCATGACTAAGGTTTCTTCAACCTGATCCTTAGGTTTGCTCTTCTTGGTTTCCACTTTAGCCCTAGGAGATTCAAACATTTCAATCTTAGCAACATTTTGATTTTGTTCGACCTCAATGACTATCTCCTTTGCCTCCGCAAGAGTCTTAGGGTTCTTATCCCTAAGTTGATATGTTAAGTGCCCCCCAACACTTTTGATGAACTTGTCCAATATTTGGGAATCGGTGGGCTTAAGGTGATCAAGGATGTCCTTGACAACCTTATCAAATATTTGGATAAACTCCCTAATACTCGCATTGCCTTTCTTTTCCATGTGGTAAAAATTTTCAAGGTTAAAGGTTCCATCAGCATCAGATGCCCATCTTTTCATAAAAATTTCTTCAAATTTGTCAACTCATCTATGATTCTTGGAGAAGAATAAGGTACCATTCCCTAACATTACCCTCGAAGGTTAAGGAAAATAACATCATTATACGATCTTCATCATCAATCCCTTGGGGGCCTGTAGCCCAAAAGAAATCATCTACATGTGTTTGAGCACTTTGATCAGTAGTCCCTTTGAACTTGGGTAACCATTCATGATATTTCTCCGGCAAAGGATCAAGGTTGTCACTCAATTTCAGATGTTTGAAAGCAGCAATAAGTATCTTTTGGTCTTAGGGGCATTAGATTGGTTTTGATGTTGATTAGTGTTGGTATTCATGTTGATAGTTGTGTTATCAATTTCTTCAAATTCAGGGAGAAGGTTAATTCTAACAGGTGATGGAGTCCATTTCCCTCTTTTTGTAGTGACCCTAGTTCTAGGGGGAATGGTGCCTTCAAATTCTTCACTTCCAAGCAAATTAGGAGTTTTAAGCAGTGGAGTCGCCAGAAGAGGATCCATATTGTTGCAGTATAAATCACCTCTCCAAATATTAGACCAAGGAGGTAGACCTGCTTCCTCCCTAACAACGGTGCCAAAAATATTGTTGCACAAACTAGTAGGCCTTGTGAATAGGCAAAAGCTAGGGGCACAACAACAACTTGGGACAGAGGCCCACTATCACCACAGCCTAAATCCCGTTCTCCTCTTGGATTTTCACTTACGGGAGGAGTCCCAGTATGACTCACTTGTGATAGATATGTATCTATGGTAGGTTTGAAGTGAGGGAAGGTGGCTCATTCAATGGAAAGTTTCAATAAATGTGTGAGCTTTGGGAGGAGCTAGTAAGGCTTTCTACAAAAAAACCCTTAAAAGGAAGACTACACAAGACCTAGGGTTGAAGTATTCAACAAGATAGGAGTTCATCCAAGGTCAAGGTAGACAAGAGAAAAGGCTATGAATGATATACTTCAACAAGTACCAAAGCACAAGCCTTCGAAGAATCCCCAAATTGAAGGATTAGCTTCTAGGGTTCCCACTTGGTGTGATGGCTAGGGCATCGAATTTCCAGAGATCCCACCATAGGAATTGCATCAAAATAAGAGGATCACTAGAGGAGACACTAAGAAAGATATCTATCCAAGTGAAATTCAAAATGCACTCCTCTAATGGATTTTGCACCAAGCCCTAGAGAGGCCTCCTTATCCTTAAAGGGACAAGGAAAAGAAGATGAAAGGAGGTGAAAGAAAGATGATTTATCAATTTAGGAGTGATCACCAAGGATTAAGACCAGTGCCTAACAATTGGGAGAATTGGAGTCAAGGATAATCATGATATGGAAACTCGCTCTTCAAGGAGACCTAGAAGGAATTTTGATACACTTAATGGAAGCAGCAACAAAACAAGCTCTAGATGCTTATACTTCGATGACATTTGTTGATGGAGTTTCAAGGATGCAAATGCAACAAATTCTCTAGGAACATTCATTCATTCATTATCCATGAGTAACACATACAAAATTTCCCAATAGCTTCAATCTTTAGACAAATTTCATCAATTAAGACACATTAACAAAAATGAGAAAAGATTCCACGCATTAGACATTAATCAAAATTACAAAAAATAAAAATAAAATAAAAATAAAAAATAAACCATTAAACATCTCCTACAAGACAATGAAGAATATATCCATCGATCACAATGCCAAATGAAGCTCCAAGAAAGATAGTGAAAATTTCCAAACATCAAAATGCATCCAAATCATCCAAATTTGTCCAACAATTGCAGGTCCAAAATTCTCAAGAAAAGATATCGAAATCCAAGTGATGATACTAGGAGGAGACTAGATCTCTCTTATTTATACAAGTGTTAAGAGTTCAAAATATGAAAAATGAAGCCCCTCCAATGCCTAAAATGTCAAGTAACCCACCCATGGTTACAAACCAACCATGATAGCTCAAAAATAAATCGAATAAGCCCTCTTAAGCCCACACAAGGCTAATGTGGAGGCCTAGAGGGGCAGCGTTGAGGCCTCATGTGCTAAAGATGAGAGTGAGGGCCTCAAAAATGATGAATAAGAGGGGGATGCCCTCCATATGCTGCAAAACATCTCCAAACCCCTATTTGGGCTCTGTGGGTTCCAAATGGGTCTCATGGGTCTCCAAGTGGCTCAAGATCAAGTTGATGCTCCATCAATGAGGGCTAGAAGATGACACATGCCCTCCCATGTCTCCCTAGGAAAGACAACCTCCTCTGGGCCCTGGATCAGCTGCCAAGTGTCGGGTGCAATGTGTAGTCGACTAGGCAACGTGGTCCAAGTGCATCATCATCTTTGAATAACTGGGACATGAGAAAGCAAGTGGTGGTGATGAAGAAGCCCATGGTGTGGCATTCAAAGCTCTACATGGATGGAGACCCGTGGCTCTAAATGCTCACCCTACAAATGCCAATGTGATCCTCTGGAGGGCTTGGATCCCATATAGAGAGGCCAATTCCAAGATGAAAACCCTCATGAAATCCTATATAAGATCCAATGCATCTCCCCACCTTCCAATACAATAATTCATTAGTGCAATCAAGTAAATAAGCTTGCTAATCAAGGGCAGAAGTGGACACTTCATAGTGGTTTTCCCTTCCAAAATTGGGGCTTTAGACATGTCCTGGTGTTACCTCATTCGACAAGAGAGATTAATGAAGGACCCTATTAGGTGGTTTCAACCTTTAAGGGAATGACAGGTCCATGGTACACCTAGCAAGTGGCAATGTTTATGTGAAATAATGATGGAATGGAGCGGGGACAAAGCGAAGGCTCCAAGCCACATGCCATGGTACAAGGGTAGCTATGATGAAGGAGGCCCACACCTTGGGTGTATGAATGTAAAGAGGGAGCAATCGTGGTACATGAGTTACCCCGGCCTTTGTTTTTCCACCCTTCTTCAATTTTCTTTTGCCTTTTATTCATTCTTCTTCATTTTATTGCTCGGGGCTCGAGGGGATGAGAGCATGATGTGTAAGATATAGCAGTGATTACCCCATTAAGGTGGGGCAGTTCATTGCCCACTAGGCGTTGGGACATTGATGGGTTCCTTAATGATGCAAGGGCACTCATAGGGGCCCTAGGAACAAAGGTGATGGCCATGATGATAGGGGGTAGACCTCATGTTTGGCTTTTGCCCACATGCTAAATTTTATTGTCCCGACCATCTTTTGCATTTTGTGGTACATTTCCTGTTGTATGTGGCCATATTATGCTTTTATCCTTTTTTTTAGCTGCATCAACCTCCGAGGCATCGTTCCAGACCCAACCCAAGGTGTGGACAAGGGGAGAGGGAGGCTAACACCTTGTGGACCCAATGGACAAATGTGGACCCAAATGGGGAAAATGTGAAAAGGGCTTGTAATGAGCAGAGGGAGTGAGATATATGGCATCAGGGGCGGGACCACGCAACCAAAATCAGGGTTTCCCATGTAGTGCCACTCCTAAAGCTAGTAGCCAATAAAGGAGATCCCATGGGACTAGGATACAAGATTAACCCCCAAGTTGAGGTAAGGGAACAAGAGTACAGCCAAAGCCCTTCATTCTTCCAAGTCACCCAATAATCCATGCCCAAGTGTGCCCAAGAAAAACAAGCATAAACACCCAATTACATAATGAAAAATCATACCTTCGAGGTTGGATGGCCCACCTTCAAACATACGATCCTGACAGGTGAGTGTGGGTACACACTAGCTGGTTGAGGTGGCAAAGAATAGTAGCACATCAGAGCTATCAGGTGGCTGCAAAGGGGTTGTTGGCTGCCAGTTAAAGACAAATCTTAGGAGAAAATTTCTCCTATAGGGGTCACCCATTGGTGTTGGGTAACAAGTCCAACGAGAGATTGTAAAAGAAAGTCGATGGGGTTTAGAGAAGATACACAAGACATTCAAGCAGTACGACTTACCTAGTTGCAGTGATTCAACAAGGGCGCAGTTGAAGCAAAGGGAGACACTGGCAGCAGGGTTTCAACAAAGATTTGGGAGAAGGATTTCGGAGAGGATTTCCTCAGATTTTCCAATGTCTCAGTGCTAGGAAAAGATGTTGATTTATCTACAAGAAGGAGGTCGATTCAGCTAGTGCGGTAGCTAGTTAGACAATGCAAGTGGCAGAGGAGCTTGTTTCAGTGAGCCAAAGTCGGATACGTCACCCGAAGGCAGAGCGAGTGGGCCAAGAGCAGCACTAGAGGCAAAGCGACTTGCAGGGACAAATTTCCAAAGGTTGTGTGAATTATCCTGGAGCAATGATGCACATTTCTGGCAGGCAGTGCGAATAGCCAAAAGGAGCGCGATTTGGTTGGGAGAGGCCATATCAAGGTGCACAGGATATTTTGTATCTCCAGATTATTTTGCCAGTGGAGATTATAATTTGTTAGAGCTTTCCCATCATCAGGCAAGCAAATCATTGTACTCTCAAATTGTTGAAGATTAATAGTGACATAAACCCTCATCTGTTGCACTGGTTTTCCCCACATTAGGGTTTTTCCAGAGATGATTGTCCAAAAATATTGGTGTCCAATTTTATGTGTGTGCACTATTTCACAGTTCTAGTATTTAATTTTTGTGAAGAATTGCAATAGTGAGTTATTCGTTATTTGTCGTATTAATTTACTCAAGACAAATAAACTGCATAAATAAGGAGAATAATATCCATTTACTGCATTTGTGAAAATTTCACATGGTATCAGAGCGAGGTTGGTGCAGATCAAATAGATCAGTGTACTAAAGATCGGATCTAGCGTAGAGGGTTTAACACAAAAGGGTTTTGCAGGAGTAAATCGGCGCACGGCCTGGAAGAGAAAGCACATGACGTTTTATAACCAAGTTTATTAATTTCTCTAGTGTATTTGAGTTCGCAGACTTTTTGCAGATGGTCGCAGCAAAATTGAGAGATCGGGACAGGTTGGATGGAGCCTCCAACTTTGGAATCTGGAAGGCCAAGATGTTGTTTCTATTAGACGAGCATGGTCTAAAGGAGTTTGCTACAGCAATTATCGGTGTACCAATAGATCCCATCCAGTTTCATGAGTATAGGAGGGGCAACGCCAAAGAGAAGAGAATGATTCTCGACGGAGTGAGGGATCATATCGTTCCACACATCGCAGAGAAGGGAATAGCGATGGAGATGTGGGATGCCATTGTCAAACTGTACCAGGATCCTTCCAAGAACAAGAAAATGATCCTCAAGGAAAGGCTGAGAACCATCAAGATGAACAAGGGCAAGGATGTAACCTCTTATCTCACCAGGATTCAATCTGTCAAAAATGAACCTGTGGCAGTTGGAGAGAAGTCGGCAGATGACGAGCTAGTGCGTATAGCACTCAATGGGTTTACCAAGGAATGGTGTACATTCGTCCAAGTGGTTTCTGGGCATGACAAGCTTCCAGATTGGGATCACCTATGGAGTGATTTCACTTAGGAAGAGTTGAGGCTCAACTTAGTCGAGGGCACTACTAGTAGCAGTGGCAAGGCAGCGAAGGTGAAGGAGGAGCAAGAGAATGTCGCTCTTGCAGGAAAAGGTAAAGCGAAGAAGGGTCCTAGCAAGGGACAAGACTCGAAAGGAGAAAATAAGGAGTTGTTGAAGGTCAAGTGTTTTGGTTGTGGTGAACTTGGTCACTATGTCAGCCAATGTCCTAATCGGAAGAAGGACAAGAAGGGGAAGCAGACAACTACTTCAACAGAGATCGAGGATTTGTCTTCCAGGCTAGAGGATGAATTCGCACTTATAGCAACAGTATCCTCAGGAGGAGGAGGAGTATGACACTCCAGTATGCCAAATCGGGCAGGGTTCGAGGAAGGAGTAGCAAGGAGATCTAGATCATAGCCAAGGAGGGCTTGATCAATAGATCAGATCTAGTTGTTGAGTATGTGATTCCTTAGTTAGACCATTACCTTTGCTATGAGAGCCCAAGTATTAAAGTAGCAGTGAGATCGAGACTCATTATTACAGTGATAGCAACAGTGCAAAGGCAGTGCAGGGGCATCAGCAGTGTGAGATCAGAGTAGTACAGTGGAAGTGCAGATTGGTTCAACTACAACATGTAGCAAGAGAATCAGAGTAGTGCAATGATAGCATGGTGGACAGTGATTGCCAGAGGATTTTCTTCATAGAGATTTCCAGTTTCTCAGTGACAGAGGGAGATCGATTTTATCTGCAGAAGAGTATGAGTTGCTCCAAGGAGGATGCAGTCTCTCCAATAGTGTGAATTGATTGAGACATAGGGAGTTGTCGAGGCAATGAAGTACCTTGCTAGTCAGATCGATTTGAAAAGGAGAAGCAGTTCCCAGTTTGACAGTTTGATTTCCAGTGGAGGCCGAGTTATTTTCCCAGCAATGTGAGTTTGCTAGAGAGGACGTAGTAAATTGTCGAAACACAGTTGCAGAATCGGTTCAGGGTCTCAAAGGGAAGCCGAATTGATTTGGAGGGGTCGAGTAGCTTCCAGGAGGTCAGATCAACTAGCAGAAGTGAAGGAATAAATTTATCGGAGGATTTCTAATTTATGGCAACCAGTTGTATCACAGATGTTAGACACTAGCAGCGTGGATCACTTCGGCTACAACATGTTCCCACGAATTAGCAAGTTGCAAATATACTCACAAAGGTCATGGGTAAGGCAAAGTTTGTCTTCTTCAGGGATAAGATCGAAGTAGTGGAGAACACCCTCCTCGCTAAGAGGGAGTATTAGTTTTTTGTAGCAGTGGACAGGTGTTCTAGTCTCTATGGTATCTATGAGGCAAAGGAACACAAGATCTCCATAACCCAGAAAAGGTTTCGCAAGAAACACCTCAATTAGATTAATTGACCAACAATTAAAAATTTCCTAAGTCTAACTTAGGAAAATTGGTTAATTAAATTAGATTAATTGAGGAATAATGATTTTTCTCTAAAGACTTTCGAAAAGTGATTTAATGGAGTCAAGATTATCTTAGCCATCGATTAAGATGTGATCATGGTCGTTGAGAGTCCAACGAAAGATTATAAAAGCAAGTCAATGGGGTTAGAGAAGATACACAAGGCATTCAAGCAATTCCACTTACCCAGTTGCAGTGATTCAGCAAGGGCATAGTTGAAGTAGAGGTTGACACCAATAGCAGGGTTTTAGCAAAGTTTTGGGAGAAGGATTCTGGAGATCATTTCCTCAGATTTCCAATGTCTCAGTGACAAGAAAAGAGGTCGATTTATCTGCAGAGAAGGAGGTTGATTCAGCTAGTGTGAGTAGCAAGTTAGAAAGTGTGAGTGACAGAGGAGCTCGTTCTAGTGAGCCATAGCCAAATCTATCACCCGGAGGCAGAACGAGTAGGCCAAGAGCAGTGTCGGATCTAGAGGTTGTGCGAATTATCCTAGAGCAACAGTGCGCATTTTTGGCAAGGCAGTGTGAATAGCCAGGAGTGTGAGTTGGTTGGGAGAGGTCGGATCGAGTTGCAGAGGAGATTTTGTATCTCCAGATTATTTTGCCAGTGGAGATTATAATTTGTCGGAGCTTTGCCCTTATCAGGCAAGAAGATCATTGTACTCTCAAATTGTTGAAGATTAATAATAATATAAACCCTCATCTGTTGCACTGGTATTCCCCACATTGGGGTTTTTCCAGGGACGACTGTCCAAAAATATTGGTGTCCAATTTTATGTGGTGCATTATTCTCAGTTCCAGCCTAAACAAATACGAAATCAGTCCATCAAAATGGATATATACAAATTGTACATTCAGGTCACTTGGACTTCACCCCCAACGAGCTTTGGCCCGAAGATGTCCTTCTACCTTTAGTACTTCTTGGAGTCGCAAGATGGTATCACAATCCACCTCCCATACACAAATAGACATTGGATGCACTCACTCAAAAATCCCCCTAGCACAGCTCCGAGTTGTTTCTCATCGACTCTGAGTGGAGACTAACCATCACATACCACAATCCGATAGGATCTGCTAGTTGTGTCACCAACAGAAGCCAGAGACAAAGCTACACCTATTTTTTAGGTGCCCCCTATACTATGAGATCACGGGACACTTCCATTGCCTCTATAGAGATTCAAGGAGCTCCTTCTCTACCTTCTTCCGATATCCAAATCAGAGATGCTTAGCCCTCTTCACTAAAGAGATATTCTGAGACAAATATTTGGCCCTACATAGGCCTCATTGTGTGGGAATGTCCTAGACGATTACATCATACTTTCCAGCTGATCCGACTAATCGAAGCAAGAAGAGACGAGTTGAGTCCCAAAGTACTTCAGTAGTAGAGTAGTGAGACATCGAGACTCCTCGTAGCACCCCATTAGAGGAGGTCGATCGATATCCTTGAGACCGGTTCGGAGGTGTCGAATAGCACATCAATCTACATATGTTCAAAGCACCAGAGAAATCAGTTCTAGGCGGATCCAGTGCAGGGCACTGCCCCCCAGTTCAGATTCCTTTCAACCACAACAGAGTAGCCAAAGACTTATCTAGATTTTTTTTCTTTTAGTCTTGAATGCTAGGAGTATCCATCGCTCTTTCCTTCACACCAAGATCATGTAGCTAGATTCCCAAATAGATCCAGAGGACTCGGACAATGAGACAGCGCCCTCGGTGCCCCATTCACCGTTGATTATCAGACTCAGGCATTCTTGGCATCGTGGACCTCATGTCCAACTCTCTCTCCCTATGGGATTTTCACCGAGCAACTATATGGTTTTATACATGTTCATTCTCATGAGGATGTCCTACTATTTGTATTTTTCATTATTTCATTTATCATATATACATTTTTTGTATTAGATTTAGCTTTTCTAGGAGTGACATTTGCACTCCTACATTATAATCTCACTTGATGTACCTCTAGTCCCATTGACCTACTTTTGTGGTCATTCATTGGAAATTAGTAAAATTATCTTATCTTATCTCTTTTTTTAATTCGGCCCTCTTAAGGCCAAGTGGCCAACTAGGGCTTGCTAAGATTGGTAACTTGGGAGGTACTCCAAACCCTAGGGTTCGGGGTTGTGGAGGAATTGGCACCACAAATGGACTTGTGGGCTAAGAACCCAAGCGTGTGGGATTTGCACCCAAAGTTGTGGATGTGAAACCACAAGGATTTTTGGACATGTAACCCTTGGAGATTGTAGAGGACCCTTAAAGGAACCAAGGCCACAAAGAACACTAAAAGAGGAAGTCTACAAAGCAAGAAAATATTTTTTTGTATGTTAAAGTGTGGTTATGTTAATGAAAGTGACAAGTCGGCCTAGTGTAAGGAATGCCCTTAAGGGCTAAGTGTCACACCACAAAGAAACATATAAATAGAGGAGCCCGTAGACCTCAAAAAGACGCATCCAAGTGGAACAAACATAAGGAATACACATCTAAGGAAGCCGCAAGACCAAAGCATCCCAGCGAAGGAGAAAGAAGGTTGTGATTGTGTCTTTTTGTGATCTGTTTAACAGGTCGAGTTTGGGAGCAGGCAGACCGAGCCTTGGAGGAGAGTTTTGGGTAGTCTTTGTGTGAGTTTTTGTGTGGACAGGCCTCTAGAAAGAGGTCACAGATCTGTATAGGAATCTGGACAAGAGGGCCGAAGCCCTGTACCTCAATTTGAAGGGGGGCAAAAGGCCGAAATAGGGGCTAGAAAGTAGCCTAGGAGCCAGCATATGGGGGCAACCTGTTAAGTGAGGAAGGTCGCAGTTGTAGGAGGGTTTTGGGAGCTGAAGGTAAGGGCTAACAGGGACTGTTAGAAGCCCTAACCAAACTGTAGACCCAATAGCAGATGCACACAATTCCAGAATAGTGAAAAGGTATGTTGTTGATGTGTTTCAAGTTGTTTTGTTCCTAAAGGATGAGTGTCCTAGTATAGGACAATTTGTTGGGTGTCTTAAGGCTGTTGGAGGGCAGCAAGTAGGTG
This sequence comes from Pinus tabuliformis, assembly GCA_031772625.1. Taxonomy (NCBI): domain Eukaryota; kingdom Viridiplantae; phylum Streptophyta; class Pinopsida; order Pinales; family Pinaceae; genus Pinus; species Pinus tabuliformis. The sequence continues at coordinate 607,912 of CM062820.1, forward strand.
CCCAAGGAGGCCCTAAGTGCAAACCAGAGAAGGATTTCAGATCTACTAAGAGAGGTCGTGGTTTGGAGCAGCTCTAGTGTTGATATCTTAAAGGACAAAGGACAACTAAGTGAGCAGATGGATCAACCCAAGTTCATTGTTGGAGAAGGACATTTGACAGTGATAGGTGGCAGCCCTCCGACCCAAAGTTTGTCTTCATTGGAGCAGTGCAGGAAGGCAATAAAGGGAAGAAGTCCCAAAGGAGCTGAGGAGCAGTAGTGGGCAGTCTCAAGTTGTTCACAAACGGAGTTGTGAACAACTCAACAAGAGTCCCTATGTGTTGAGTCTTTGATGGACAAATGATCAGCTAGAGGGCAGATTGGTGAGTCGTGTTCAGTGACCTAAAGGAGCAGGACCATTGATAGAGGCAGTGCTACAGATTAGGAGCAAAAGGACAAGCAGATGTGTTCAAGGTACAACCAAGAAAAGCTGTGAAGTTGACTACATTAGCTAGGAGGTCATATTGTATCTTGTTTAGGGCAGTTTGGTTGTCATAGTTGATGACAACAAGCCCTAGTTTATATTCTTGTATTAGTGGATCTATGAAGGTCATTATCCCTAGTATGGGAGCCCTATACCGTTGTATTAGAGTTTTCTAATATAACAAAGTTGGGTTGTTGAAAATTGTAAAAAGGTGTATATTTTGTGCACTAGTTGATTTATTGTTGTTTATATTCCGCTAGGCAAAGTAGTTTGTTGTGACATTTGGATTGGTAGTGTCAGAGATTCTAAGACCCTAACCTAGATTCTCCAGTCCCATGGAAAAACAACATCTTATCAGAGCTACTTTGAGGGTCAGTGAATCAGAATGTGTTGCACAGCAAGTACAGCTTAAGAGGGAGTTGGTCACATTGTAGTTGAAGGACTCACAACAATGTCGAAGATGTCGGTTGGTCTGCAATTCAAGGATAGGTTGGAAGGGTTGTCCAACTATAGCCCTTGGAAGGAAAGGATCAAGTTGGTTCTGATGGTGAACATGATCTGGGACTTTGCCGAGAAAGAGATCAAGAAGTCGACTGACCCTAAGGAGCTGGAAGTGTACGAAGAGATGGATACGAGGGCCAAGTTGATCATCCTAGATGGTGTCAAAGATCCTTTGATACCTCATTTGTCCGGGAAGAACATTGCCCATGAGATGTGGAAAGCTCTTCAGGATTTGTTCTAGAATAAGAACAAGAACCAGCAGCTGGTATTACAGGATAAGTTGAAGGCCACTAAGATGACAGAGGGTGAAGGGGTGACTTTGTGTCTGACGAGATTGTCTCAGTTTCGAGATGAGGTTGCCAACATCAAGGTAACTATTACAGATTCTGAGATGGTGAGGATCGCTTTGAAGGGGTTCACTCCAGAATGGAAGTCATTCATCAAAGGGATCGTTGCCAGAGAGAAGCTACCAAACTGGAATAGGATGTGGGATGACTTCATTCAAGAAGAGTTGCGAGAAGAGGATATCTCGTTTGTCCGAGAAGAACATTGCCCATGAGATGTGGAAAGTTCTTCAGGATTTGTTCCAAAATAAGAACGAGAACCGGGAGCTGCTATTACAAGATAAGTTGAAGGCCACCAAGAGGACAGAGAGTGAAGGGGTGACTTTGTGTCTAACAAGATTGTCTCAATTTCGAGATGAGGTTGCCACCATCGAGGTAACTATTACAAATTCTGAGATGGTGAGGATCGCTTTGAAGGGGTTCACTCCAGAATAGAAGTCATTCATCAAAGGGATCGTTGCCAGAAAGAAGCTAACAAACTAGAATAGGATGTGGGATGACTTCATTCAAGAAGAGTTGTGAGACGAGGATCTTCATCCAAAGAAGAAACCTTTTGATGATGACGTGGCACTTGTAGCAAGGATGAAGGGCAAGCAAAAGAAGGACTTGAGCAAGATTAATTGTTTCAACCATGGCAAGTATGGTCATTATTTGACGAAATGTCCAAAAAATGAAGCAGGGGGGTGATGAGAAGAAGAAGGGGAAGCAAGTTGCATGTGTCGCTACTTCTACCGAGATAGATAACCTCTCCAGGAGATTGGAAAGTGAGGATTTTGCTTTGATTTCTCATTTCCCTCAGGGTACCATTGATGAGGTTGCATGGTATGTGAACAATGGTGCATCGAAGCACATGACAGGTTCGCGGGATGTGTATGAGTCTCTAGCTGAGTGGGACTTGAAGTTACACATGATAGTGGGCGACAAGAGTTAGAAGGAGATCAAAGGATCAGGTGTTGTGCCATTCGGGATGGTGTTAGGTCAGTTGATGTAAGTTCAGCATGTACTGTATGTACCAGACCTAGGATATAACGTGTTGCCTGTCTCAGTGATCGAGCAAAAGATGTTTGAGATGTTGTTCCAAGGTGGAAAGGCGACACTCAAGCCCAGAGGCTCTATCTCCGTAGGTGTAGTGATTGGAATTAGAGAGCATGGTCTATATAGGCTGACGAGCAAGCCTATAGATCATGAGAAGAAGAAGGAAGAAAAGTTCCAAGTTCCAGAGGTTCAGAGGGAGCTGAGTTCTGACGGAGGTTTGCAGGTTCAGAGGGAGAATGTGCAGCCCAAGAAGAGCGTGTGGTCAATGGGGAGCAAGGGTGCTTCTACAACTGGCAAGAAGGAATCATGGAATGGCCTGAAAGCATTTCAAGAGAAGAAGAAGCAAGAGGCTTTCAGTGGCAGTGACAATTCTAAGAAGCGCACAGTTCATGCTTCAGGGTTTGCTAGAGTTGTGAGCGCCAGGAGTTGGGCTAGTGTCTCCAGTAGTGATAGTGATGACAAGTTACTTCCTAGTCTTGGAAGTACCTCCCTCTGAGGGAGGGTTGAGATTGGTATCTTGGGAGGTACTCCAAACCCTAGGGTTTGGATTTGTGGAGGAATTGGCACCACAAATGGACTTGTGGGCTAAAAACCCAAGCATGTGGGCTTTGCACCCAAAGTTGTGGGTGTGAAACCACGAGTTTTGGACATGTAACCCTTGGAGATTGTAGAGTACCCTTAAAGGAGCTAGGGGCCGCAAAGAACACTAAGAGAGAAGGTCTACAAAGTAAGAAAATATTTTTTATACGTTAAAGTGTGGTTATGTTAATGAAAGTGACAAGTCGGCCTAGTGTAAGGAGTTTCCTTAAGGGCTAAGTGTCACACCACAAAGTAACATATAAATAGAGGAGCTCGTAGGCCTCAAAAAGGCACATCCAAGTGGAACAAGCATAAGGAATACACATATGAGGAATCAGTGTGAAACCACAAGGAGTTTTGGACATGTAACCCTTGGAGATTGTAAAGGACCCTTAAAGGAGCTAGGGGCCACAAAGAACACTAAGAGAGGAGGTCTACAAAGCAAGAAAAAAAAAATTATATGTTAAAGTGTGGTTATGTTAATGAAAGTGACAAGTCGGCCTAGTGTAACGAGTGCCCTTGAGGGCTAAGTGTCACACCAAAAAAGAAATATATAAATAGAGGAGCTTGTAAGCCTCAAAAAGGCACATCCAAGTGGAACAAACATAAGGAATACACATCTGAGGAGTCGCGGGACCAAAGCAGACCAGCGAAGGAGAAAGAAGGTTGTGACTGTGTCTTTCTCTTATCTGTTTAGGGGCCGAGTTTGGGGGCAGGCAGACCGAGCCTTGGAGGAGAGTTTTGGGTAGTCTTTGTGTGATTTTTTGTGTGGGCAGACCTCTGGAAAGAGATTGCATATCTATATAGCAGTCTGGACAAGAGGCCGAAGCCCTGTACCTCAGTTTTAAGGGGGCCAAAAGGCCTAAACAACGGCTGGAAAGTAGCCTAGGAGCCAGCGTATGGGAGCAGCGTGTTAAGGGAGGAAGGCCGCAGTTGTAGGAGGCTTTTGGAGCTGAAGGTAAGGGCTAACAAGGACTGTTAGAAGCCCTAACCAAACTGTAAACCCAACAGCAGTGAAGTCAACTACATCAGCTAGGAAGTCAGATTGTATCTTGTTCAGGGCAGTGTGGTTGTCATAGTTGATGACAACAAGCCCTAGTTTATATTCTTGTATCAGTGGATGTATGAGGGAAATTATCCCTAGTACAAGAGCCCTAGACCGTTGTAGTACAGATTGTTAATATAACAAAGCTGGGTTGTTGAAAATTGTAAAAAGGTGTCTATTTTGTGCACTAGTTGATTTATTGTTGTTTACATTCCACAGTGCAAAGTAGTTTGTTGTGGCATTTGAATTGGTAGTGTCAGAGATTCTAAGACCCTAACCTAGATTCTCCAGTGTCGTGGAAAAACAACAGGGCTTAGTGTGAATTTTCTATGAAGAGGAGTTTTTGGTCTTGGAAGGTTTCAACATCTAGGGTTGAGTGGTTGCCCCAAAATCATTCCCCTTTGGTGGCCATTCCTTCCATTTTTATCCATAACTTCTCTTGCCCTAGGATAAAACCCTAGTTTGGTTATAGCTTTAACTTGAGGGCTTATTGAAGGTTTCATGTGCCTTTACCTTGCTAACACTTACTATTGGAAACTTTTTCACAACTCCTTGACCTTAAGTCATCCCAACTCTCAACCTATCAATCAAACCCTAGGTCTTGTGTTGCCTCAATTATGCTTCTCTAAGGAAAGTGAATTGCTTCTTCTTCATTGTTGGAGCCTTGTACCTAAATTGAGCCTTTCTCTTAGAAGCCTCATAGTCACCTTATACCTTGAAAACCGACAATATCCATTGAAGGTGACCCTATACTGGGACAACTCCCATTGGTGAAGGTCCATAAAGAGCAAGGGGTAGTAGTTATGGTGACAGTAGGCTACTACCTTATTATTGTTGCTTGGTCTCGTGATAGCTTTGTAGGGTACCCCTCTTCAAGGCTTGCTAGATTTTGCGGCAACACGTGCAATGATGAAGTCTAGATTCTATATAATTGATCTTCAATAATAAGTGGTGCAATAGAAAAAACCCTAGATAATCAATGCATTCCATATATTAGACGTAAGATCAAAGATTTATCAAGAACAAGGTTCACCTACAAGATAAAATGCATGTATAATTCACTATTGATCCAAGATAACTTCTCTAATGCCAAGAAAATAGCTCCAATAAACAAAGTTCTCCATAGATCACATCTCTCCAAGATAAAAGAGGGTCGAATATCTCCAAGGAGAGTTGAAATAATCACAAGTGATGATGAATAGAAATTAATGAGCCTCTCCTCTATTTATATGAGGAGGAGGACCTAACATTAGCCTAATGACACCCCTAAAACAAGTTTGATCACAAAATATGCTTGGCTTACAAGCCAACCCACTAGCTTTGACAATAAATGCCCTCACTAACTCACAAATGTGAGCCACTAGCTCTCTAGGGTTGACGTCATGCATGAAAGAAGCTCGAAATGGCATGTCCAAGTGCTATGAGGTGTCCAAGATGATGTAGAAGCATGTAAAAATCAAGATTTGAGGATCGAACCTTAAATTCACCTCAATGGCTCCTGTGTGGTCCCAAGATCTGACTGGGGCACCACAAAGTGGTCTCCAACTGCTCAAAGTGTCCTTCTTTGCTCCAGCATTGAGGGCTTCTCAAGCGCAACTAGCCCTCCCTAGTCTCTGGAGGTGAGACCATCCTCATCTAGGCCCTGAATCAGTTGCCATCCATCGATTGGTGCTAAGGCTGGCGTAGGGGCATGTTGAATCCATGTGTGTCATCCTAAAGAATCATCAAATCCAGTGCAAAGTGGTACAACATCTTGGGTTCAGGAGGTGCCCTGGAATATGTGTCATATGTTACTGCTGCTAGGAGGCCCAATCGTCTCAATGCTTCACCTTTTTGTGCCAATATGCTTCGCTAATGGCCTGAGTAATTGTGGAAAGGTGCACAAGAAATGGGTTGTTGAACCAACTGACAATCACAACACAGATTCTAGTGAAAGCAACCAGTCATTAGGGACAAAAATCATTATTGCATCTAAGTGAACCAAGCTTGAGTGTCATGGGCTATTTAATACTTCATATAAGGATCCCTTCCAAAATCAAGGCCTTGAACTCGCAATGGTGTTTTCTCCCTAGGTAGGAGTGGCTAAATGACAACCTTATTAGGTGTTTCCAACCCCTAAGGGGAAGTAACATTTCCTTAATCCACCCTTCAATTGATAGATGTTAGTAAATAATAATGATGGTAATGGAGGGGATAAGACTTCATGTCTAAGTTGCACGAAATGCCGAAACATCTGGAAGTTTCTGAAACAGGTACGGCTGGAAACATGACCCCCAAAAATGGAAATGTCGGCGAAATGTCATATATATATATATACATACACAAATTTTTTTATAAATGAGTTAATAATGCATCTTATATATATATATATACATACATACACAAATTTTTTTATAAATAAGTTAATAATGCATCTTGCAAGAAAAAGAGAATAAGACACATAAATGACATTTTAGAAGGAAAGCCCTGTCTATGTTAATTCTCGTAGATGATTAAATTATTCAAAATCCAAAATTATCATTTATAAATGAGGTTGTACATCCAAGATTCGAAAATCAGTCTTTATACATTAGGCTTTACATCTAAAATCAGCGTCTATACGTGGCTATAAGTGTTGAAAATGAAACATGACATAAGCTAATGACAAGTGCAATTACATATATTATAATCTTAATCCTCATCTTCATTAACAAAAATTGAACAAGTTGTTTTTTTAACAGAACTAGAGCATGGATTGATTAGAGATAAATTAGTTTGTGGAGTGATTAGACATAAAATTTAGTGTTATATTAAATCTATTTTGGCCATAGAAGGGCCCCAAAACATTCTTGGATGCTTGAGTGAGCCTGCAGAAGCAAAAAAGTCATGGAAATGGGCCAAAATTGGCCGGAAACGGGGTCGAATTGGACTGAAACTGTAATGTTCCTAACTTAAATAAACAGTGATATGCAAAGCAAAAACGATTTACAACACATAAGTTTAAACAATCAGCAAATGCTCATAAAAACTCCAGAAGTAAGAACCAGCTGAGCCATTTTATTAATCAATGGAGCAAGTACAATAGTATGGAGGGATGAACCTAGGCTTGCCTCAATGGCAAGAGTGACAAAACCCAGGTGCTAATACAATGATCTCAAATGTTGGAAATGACTACTCCTCTAATGCTTTGCGCTGCCCAGAAAACTACATTGTTGGCTAGAAAGGGACTGCAAGAAACTCCACCTCCAATGCTCAGAAAATGCTGCAAATTTAACCCCCGCTCCTTGACCAAAACCCACAAAAACCCAGAAATGGTTTGGCCCGATTTTGACCTCCCAAAATCGACCCCCAAAGGCACTGTGCAATCCCCAGCGATTTTGCACTATCTACTGCAAAGATACAGCTGGAAACCCCACTTCCGGTGCTCAGAAAATTCTGAAACTTTATATCTGGGATCCTTGTTAAAAACCCAGAAATGGTTTGGCCAGATTTTGACCTTCCAAATTTGACCTCCAATAGGCCCTACGCCCTCCAAACTGCTCAAGGAATACGGCCTACAAGGAACACCAACGAAATCCTCCTCCAAGCTCCAAAAATGCAGCAATCACCTCTCCAAATATTTCCCTTAACCCACATGGTGAAGTTCAGCCTCAAATATTGATACTCTACCCTCCACGTGAGCACCCAGTGTTGCCTCTGCGCTGGCCCAGGAAGTGCGAAAATCACCCTACAAGGTAGCACACTCCTCCACCTCCAAAACTCTCCCAAATGCCAACAATCCTCCGATGCCTCCTCTCCGGAAAATCTCTCACCCAAAATCCACTGCAAGACACCACAAGCAAAATCAACCTCCTCTTCACTACGCCCTCTAGTAATACGCACCACCCAGAGATGAATGCAATCACTGGAAATCACAATGAGATCCTCCTCCTAAAGAAATGAAGAAAAACCTTCCTAGGGTGGCACTCGAAGTCCCTCGAAGAAAGGGTGAGCTCTTCACTTGAAGAACTCTTGCTAAACAACAAGTGACTTGGCTAAGCAACTCGAGCAACCAAAGAGAAATTCAATATGCCAAAGATGATGAAATGAGGAGAGTTGCCTTCCTTATATAGATTTTGTGGAGAACTTTTCCCTCCATTTTCCCTCCATCGTGGGTCCCTCACTTAACCATCGATTTCCCCTCCATGCAAATCGAACTAGGGAATGCGTATTCTCCTAGTGTGGGTGGCCCCCACGTATAACTTAACCACATCAAAATAACTTCTAACCTCCTAATAAAATTGAATGGGCCCCATCACCTCCAAAATTGACCCCAAAATGTAGAAATTAATCTTGTTCCAAAATAGTTTAGGAAGGGACATTATAGAAATGCCATAGAAACGTTTCAGTGGCGTTTCGGTGGCATTTCCAAATCAGGAAACACCACCCAAACGTTTCCACTGCGTTTCGGTCATGTTTCGGTATCGTTTCGGCATTTCGGGGAGTTTTAGGTACGGGGACACCACCTTGGGGGTTGTTTCCTGCAACATAACTTCATGGTCAAAGGGACCAGCATGGAGGTATCCACATCCCGACGCTATAGATGTGAGGAAAGAGCATTCGTGGATGCATAAGTTACCAACTAGGCCATTGTTTTTCCACCCTTATTGTGTGCCTTTTACTTTTTCTTGATTTTTCTTTGTTTTATTGTTCATAGCTCAAGGGTTTGAGCTTGCTTTAAATGGCATAACAATTGTATTACCCCTTAATGATGAGTCATCTCATTGCTCAGCGGGGTTGGGACATGCAAGGGTTCATTCTTTTGATGAAATGGAGCAACATGTGCTCAGGAACCAAGTGATGGCCATATGAGTGAGGTAGAGCTCATCTAGGCTTTTACCCACGTGCTAATTCATATGTCCCTAGCCATCTTTTGTATTTTGATATTCTTTCTTTTAATTTTGCTGTGGCCATGATATGCTCTTTCTATTTCTTTTCGCTGCATCAACCTCCTGGGGCAAAGTTTCTGGGCCCTACCCAAGTATGTGGACATATGGATGCCAAATCCCAAAGAACCAATGGTTAGTTGAACCTTGAACCCAAAGAATGGAAGTGAGATATGGGCTTGTAATGTAAGATGGAAAGTGTTAAGCACGATATAGGGGGAAATGGAACTACGCTATATCTCAATCAGGGCTTTCCAAGTAGTGCCCCTTCTATACCCATGGGTCATTAGGGGAGGTCCCACTAGACTAGGATCGAAGATTAACCCCCCATTTAAGGTGAGAGAACAAGACCATGGTCAAAACCCATAATTCGTCCAGATCACCCCATAATCCATACCAAATGCCCAAACAAAGAAAAACAAGTATAAGCACCTTATTGCAAAATGACTAAAGTACCTTTTGAGTGGAAGCCCACCTTTGTCCATGTGCTCATGGCGGATGGGTGAGAAACAAATGGCTAATGCAAGTAGCAGAGATATGTGGCATATCATTAGCTAGTGGTGGCTATCAGGGACTGTTGGTTGTATGGTTGACCGGCTAGTTGTCAAGTGTAGGAGAAAAGTTTTCTCCTATAGGGTTACCCATTTTGGTGGGTAACACAGCCATAAGGCTGAAATATCACAGGAAATAGATCTGGTGAAACCCAAGATGAAATATCTGAGTATCTCTTAACCACAGATTTCAGGAAATTCCATAAACATAACACTGCAGTAGCTATACCAAGAGATGGTAGACATAAAATAGATTAAGAAAATCAAATTAAAACATTTAAAAGAATGGAGTATCACAAATGGAAATGCATCATTAAATGTAATGTCCCTTCCTAAATTATTTTGGAACACGATTAATTTCTATATTTTGGAGCCGATTTTGGGGTTGATGGGGCCCATTCGATTTTTATTAGGAGATTAGACTTAGGAGAAGTTATTTTGTTGTGGTTAAATTACACATGGGGGCCACCCACACTAGGGAAAGACGCACTTCCTAGTTCGGTTTGCATGAAGGTGGTTAAGTTTTGCATGTAGGTGGTTAAGTGAGGGCCCACGATGGAGGTAAAATTGGAGGGAAAAGTGCTCCACGAAATCTATATAAGGAAGGTAGCTCTCCTCATTTCATTCATCTTATTGGAGTATATCGATTTCTCTTTGGTTGCTCGAGCTGCTTAGCCGAGTCACTGGTTGTTTAGCACGAGTTCTTCAGGCGAAGAGCTCACCCTTTCTTCGGGGGACTTCGAGTGCCACCCTAGGAAGGTTTTCTTCATTTCTTCAAGAGGAGGATCACATTGTGATTCCCAGCAGTAGCATTCCCTTCCAGGTTGTGCATATTACTGGGGGACGCAGTGGAGAGGAGGCTGAGTTCATTGGTGGTGCTTAGCAGTGGAGATTTGACGTGAGATTTTCCGAAGAGGAGGCTAGGGAGGATTGTCAGCATCTAGGAGAGTTTGGGAGCTGATTGAGCTTCTGGCTTGGCAGTGTGACTTTCACACTACCTGGGCTAGCGCAAAGGCAGTGTGTGGGAGCTCATTTGGTGGGTAGAGTATCAATCCTTGAGGCTGAGCTTTGCCGTGGAGGTTAGAGGAGATATTTGGAGTGGTGTTTGCTTCCATTTCAGAGCTTGGAGGAGGAATTTGTGGTCATTCCTTGCAGGCCATATTTCTGGAGCTGTTTGGAGGGCGTGGGCCATAGAAGAGGTCGAATTTGGGAGGTCAAAATCTGGCCAAACCATTTTTGGGTTTTTATGGGTTTGGTGTGAGGAGCCTTAGGTAAATTTTCAGAATTTTTGGAGTAGTATTTGAGGGCAAAAACACCAGTTCATCTTCAGCAACAACAACATAATTTTTGCGCAGTGCGAATTAATTATTTGGGTTATTTGTTGGGTCTTTGCAACAACAGTAAGGGGAGCTTGAAATTTTAAAATATATTGGGTCATGGATGAGTCACTGAGGCAGCTTGCAGCCTTTAGTGTTGACCTGTTAAAATTGGAAACTAAGGCCAAACTCCATGTGGATCACCTTATTTATGGCTTCTGATATTTTTCCTAGATTCCTCTCATTGAGAGGAAGAGGATTGATCTAAAGATCATCCGATTCCGATAAGTATTTATGGAGATATGAATTTATTCTGATTATGGACAAATTGTCAAGGTCAGCCAACAAACTTATGTAGGCTCAAAAGCCCAACAGTCATGTCTATTCAACCTCAACATTTGCATATAAATACAAGGAGCATTCTCCTCATTTGGACAATTCATTCACTCATCTTCTCTCTCTCTCTCTCCTATGCATAAAAGGAGCCTCTCTCTCTCTCACACGTGTGGCTGAAAGGAAGACGTCCTAGGGCAAGGAAGACGCAGAAAGAAGGACGCTAGGGCAGCAGGTCATCTCTTTGACCAGCGTTGACCTTCCAGAAGTGCGGATTGGGTGTGGTTGCCTCTCCTAGGCAGGCTGCAATTTTTGGCACGAAAATCGAGGTGATCTGACCTCTGGTTTGACCGATGTTGACTGCCCTAGTTTAGGGCTACAAGTTGACTTCAGAAATCTGCAAATTGACTGAACTTTTGGGGCTGTTCAAGGGTTGTTTCTTCAAGCTGTTCGAGGACAAGTTGACCGGAAATTGACCAAGTATTTTAGAGGTCAATTTCAGCTAGTTTGACCAAGTTTGACTTTGTTGATCTAGGGTTTGCTGCTGCTGATATAAAATTACAGAATTCAAATTTTGTACTATTTCTCTCTGCTAAACTATTGAAGATAAAAGAAGATTTGATCAAAGGGTTTCCCCGCATTGGGGTTTGTCCCTGGCTAGCCGCCACATCTTGTGTCTCTTGTCTTGGCTTGTTTTCTGTTGATCATTTAATGTTCTATCTGCACTTTACTTAATGTATATGTGATTGCTAATCTGTGGCTAATAAGAAGAAAAATAAGTAAACTGCTCTAAGCATAGAACATACCATAATTTAACATGGTATCAGAGTTGAGGTGAAGACAAAGCCCAAGCAAGAGCAAGAGCAATCACCGAAGAGAAGGTTGGCAAGGCTATCTAAAAGAAATCATGGAGTCCTCAACACATTTCCCTGCTGAAGAGAAACTCCGTGAGAAGTCTGACTATCACGGATGGAAGATGTCTCTCGATCTAACATTAGAAGAGTAGGAAGTGTTGGACCATGTGAGAGGCGAGATTGTTGAGCCTCCATCAAATGCATCCACTGCTGCTAGGAACAAATGGACCAAGGGAGAAGTCAAAGCAAAGAAGATCATCCGGGACTCTATCGACAAGCGCTTGGTGGCCTATGTTTCCGAGCTGAACACCTCCAAGGAAATCTACGATAGACTAGTGAGTTTATTTAAAGTTAATGATGCAAATCAAGTCTTATTTGTTAGAAATAAGCTGAAAGAAATTAAGAAGGGCAAAGATGAGAGTATGCAAGCATATTTCTTAAGGATCACCGAGATCAAAAACGATCTCCTATCTATTGGGGAAGTAATTCCTGACAGGGAAATGACACTCACAACTCTTGGAGGACTGCCATCTGAATGGTATATATTCAGGACTACTCTTCTCAACAATAACGTAATTCCTGGATTTAAGAAATTAATGGCCAGATGCATTCAAGAATAAACGAGGATGGAAGAGCAAGAAATGCCCATACTTAAAGGTCATCCCTCTGCCTTTTCTTCTCATACTAAAAGAAGAAACGATTCCGAGGCTAAATTCAAAGGAAAGGTTGGACCAAAGGGTGGAAGAAAAGGACGATGTTACAATTGCAATAAAACGGGTCACTATGCAAGGGAGTGCCCTGATAAAAGGGACTCACACCGGGACGATGATCAAAATCCCTCTCAAGGCAATCAAAGGAATGGAAAGTCAAATGGCAAAGGTAAAAGAAGTGCCGGAAATCAAGGAAGTGGATAACCATTCAAGAAGGCAAGAAATTCCAGGTATGAATCTAACACTGTTAACAATAGTGGTGCCTCAAGGCACTTCACTGGTTACAAAGAAGCTCTCTATACTCTGATAGAGAAGGAAACCAACCTGGAAATTGTTCTTGGAGATAATTCAAAATATCCTGTGAAAGGCGTAGGAAATGTCACTCTTTAATTGAATCAGGGTAATACCATCCACTTACAAGATGTATTATATGTACCTGATCTCAAAAAGAACCTGGTGTCCATTTCGGCAATGGAAGACAAAGGCTACAAGGTGGCTTTCAGTGATGGCAAGGTACGTGTATGGAAAAAGAACTTTAAAGATGCTTTTACTCTTGGGTTTCGAGTTGATTCATTATATCAGGTCGGTGGAAGTCCACTGGGTGTCATGTCTTGTGACACATCTCTTCAGTCCAAACTATGGCATCGGAGGTTTGCTCACCTTCATTATAAAGCTCTACCCGATGTAAGAAAAATGGTGACCGGGATGCCCGAGTTCAGATTAGAGCAAGAAGGTGTATGTCCAGGATGTGCCGAAGGGAAGCTCAAAAGGGGACCATTCCCCTCAAGCCAAAGCAAGACCTCCGATATATTGCAGTTGGTTCACTCAGACATATCCGGTATGATGCCTGTGAACTCCTTGGGAGGATATTTATATTACCTCACTTTTACAAATGATTATTCTCGCAAGACTTGGATATACTTCTTGAAAAAGAAGGATGAAGTGTTTTCCTGGTTTCGACACTTCAAAGCCTTGATCGAGAATCAAACCGAAAAGAAGATCAAGATCTTAAGGACTGATAATGGGACTGAATGTGAATCCAATGAGTTTCATGACTTTTGCAAAGAGGCTGGCATTAAGAGGGAGACTACTACACCATATACTCTTGAGCAGAATGGTGTGGCGAAAAGGAAGAATCGTACAATTGTGGAAGCTGTCCATGCTATGCTCCATGATCAAAGACTTCCGAAGTTTCTATGGGTCGAAGATGCAAATACCACCGTATATGTACAAAACCGATGCTCTCATCAAGCATTAGGTTCCAAGACTCCCAAAGAAATGTTCACCGGTAAGAAACCTGACGTATCTCATTTTAGAATTTTTGGAAGCCCTATATATTTTCATGTGCCGAAAGAGAAAAGGAATAAATTAGGTGCATCTGGAAAGAAAGGAATCTTCGTGGGCTATAACGAAAATACTAAGGGCTATATAATCTATGTAGCTGGTCAAAGGGAAGTCGAGATTAGTCATGATGTCACCTTTGACGAAGATATGGCTCTTAGCAAAGTAGACAATCTTCCTACTTTAAGGGGATCTAAAGAAGCTGACACCGGGGAACTGAAGGAAAAGGAAGATGAGACGATGCCCGATGTGGAAGAACCTATGGATCCTATTGATCCTCCTCCGCAAGATCCTTCCTCTTCTAGGAAGAGGCCTTCATGGCTTAGGGGGACACTTGATGATGCTGAAGGACACATTGCACCCCGAGGAACCTTCCGTGAAAGTAAGACGTCGAACAAGTATCAAGGATACCTGACCATCATGAGCACGATCATCCAAAATGAGCCTTCGTCATTCACAGATGCCGTCAAGCATCAAGCATGGAAGGATGCTATGTCCGAGGAATATGAGTCCATTATGAAAAACGATGTTTGGGATGTGGTCCCCAAACCACAGGACAAAGCAGTTGTCACTTCAAAATGGCTTTACAAGATAAAGCACGCAGTTGATGGAAGTGCGGAAAAGTATAAGGCTCGTTTTGTCGCTCGTGGCTTCTCCCAGAGGGAAGGTATAGACTATGACAAGATATTTGCACCTGTTGCCCGATATACCACCATCCGCTCGATCATAACCCTTGCTGCGTCGCAAGGATGGAACCTACATCAAATAGATGTCAAGACTGCGTTCTTACATGGTTCGATCAAAGAGGAGGTATATGTGGAGCAACCCGAAGGATTTGAGATTTATGATCGAGAATCTCATGTGTGCAGGTTGAAGAAGGCCCTCTATGGGCTAAAGCAAGCACCCCGAGCATGGTATGAGAGGATCGATAGCTACTTGATGAAGCTGGGATTCACTAGAAGTGAAGCCGACCCTAACCTTTACTTTAAGGTTGTAGATGACAAGCCTCTCATACTGGTGCTATATGTTGATGACCTCTTTCTAACAGGTGCAAACCCTCTCATTCACGAATGTAAGAGGGAGCTGGCTTCTGAGTTCAAGATGAAAGACCTAGGACTTATGCACTATTTCCTAGGACTGGAAGTCTGGCAGAAACCAGGGGAGATTTTCCTATCTCAAAGAAAATAAGTGGTGAAGATATTGGAGAGATTCGGCATGGTGGACTGCAAGCCCGTAACTACCCCGATGGAGCTTGACTTCAAGAAGTTAAGCGGTAGTGCTACCGAACCTGTTTTACGAAATGCTACCGAGTATCGTCAACTCGTCGGAGCATTAATGTTCTTGGTGAACTCCCGTCCGGATATATGCTTTGCAGTCAACACATTGAGTCAACATATGGTTGAGCCTCACCACTCACATTGGATTGGTGCCAAGAATCTGTTGAGATATCTTCGTGGCACAATCACTCATGGGTTGAGATACACTGCTGGAGATGTGAGACTACTTGGGTATACTAATGCTGATTGGGCAAGCAATGTGATGGACCGAAAGAGCACTTCCGGGTGTTGTTTCTCTTTGGGATCTGCCTCGATATCCTGGATGAGCAAGAAGTAGAAGTCAGTGGCTTTGAGCACCGCCGAGGCAGAGTACATTGCAACTAGCATGGCTTCTTGTGAGGCAGTCTGGTTGTGAAAGCTCTTCTGTGAGTTGTTTGGATTTACATTGGATACCACCATGATTCTGTGTGACAACTAGAGCGGGATCCGTTTATCAGAGAATCCATATTTCATGATCGCTCCAAGCATATCAATATCAGGTACCACTATATTCGAGATATGGTGCAGCGAGGAGTAATAAGGCTCCAACATTGTTGACACCTAATCCTCACGATTGGGTGAATTTATGTAAATAGTTAAATTAGGAATGTGAATAGTCATCAGGAGATGAACTGAGCAGTCACACCCTTTTGTATATAACAATAGCATACCTAATGAAATGAATCGAATCAGTTTTACTGCCTATTGGAGTTACTGCCTGGCCTGACATGGTATCAGAGCCAGTTCTCAAAATAGTTGTAACTCCCTTCATTTTTGCTACTGTGGGTTGTACGCTGGTATGAGCACTGTCCTCTGTCGTTCTGACCTGAGCACTGTTCTGACTAACCTCTGTCCTCTGCGTTGTGTTTCATTGCCTCAACGCCTCTGTCCTCCGTCCTCTGCGTTGTGTTTCATTACCTCAACGCCTCTGTCTAGAGCGGAAGGCAGACAAACGTTTTTCAGTGAACTGGTATTGCGTTTTACTGCATTTTGTATGCGTTTGACTGCAATCCGTGTTGCGCTGGATTGCCATGGGAAATAGTGATGGGATCAATGGCGTTTGACCGCTCCTCCTTGTTGCTTGGTTAACGTCCAGATTGACTGTGTATCTCCCTGTTATACCACCCTCCACCGATTAAACGTTGTTGAATTGACTGTGTTATACACCCTCCACCGCTTGATCCATCGATTGAATTGACTGTGTTATACCACCGGTTCTCAAACAGTTGTGATACCCGCAATACCGCCTCTCCAAACCACGTTGTCCTGTGATATAACATTGTCATATGGTAATGTGTATGGTAATGGTATTCAGATAGTGAATGGTGTGTGAGCGCAGCGGAAGCGTGATGAGCCCAGGACCCAGGTCTCTTCCCATGTTCGTGGTGCCAGGCGGAGATCTCATAAGTTTTGAACGCTGGTTATAAAAGTTTTGAATGCTGCTTAACATACGCTGGTTATGAAAGTTTTGAACGCTGGTTATGAAAGTTTTGAATGCTGCTGACATACGTTTTGAATGCTATTTCAAATAAATACGTTTGCTGTTGTTTCAAATACGTTTGCTGCTGTTTCAAATAAGTTCGAATGCTGCCTGAATGGTATACGATCCAACGAATTCCATTTGCTATGCAACATTTCAAGCAATGGTATCTGGTGATTTTTGTTTGGATACCAGCGCAGTTTTAAATTACTGTTCAGATTGGTGCGATATTTTTTTACATGAAAACATTGGTGCGGTGAATTTCATGTGTGTAAAAATAATAATATATTATATGGAGTGATAATATATTATTTTGAATGGGAATAAAAGTGAACCTGAAATTCATTAAGTTTTTTATGGCGATATGTTATATGGTATATGGAAGGTATAGCATATATATTTGAGAAGTGGAAGGTATAACATATATATTGTTTTCTATCAGCAGAAGTAATTTTTTCTTACAGAATGCACTCAATCATCTCCATGGTAGGAATAGTTCTCACTGGCAAAGAGAACTATCTTGAATGGTCCCAGATGATAAAACACACCCTCATCTTCAATGAGTTGTGGAAAGGAGTGTGTGTCGGAGAAGGAGACAATGACCCAGTACAGCCTACCTCAGACAAAGAGCTCGTCATTTGGGAAAACAAGAACAGCAAATCTTATGCATTAATCGCAGCATCTGTAAATGAAGAGGTGAGTCGCCATATTTCGTCATATTCAACTGCCTTTGAAGCCCTACAAAAGCTGAAAGAACTCTATGACTCACATTCTGCACTTGAAGTTGTCCAACTCATGATTAAACTCTTCACTCTTGAACTGCAAAATAATGATCCTCTTGCTCTTGCATCTGAAGTAAAGTCTATAATGCATGATATCAAATCCACTAAGGTTGAATTGGATATTCCTCTTATTGCTTTTCTCAAGGCACTTTATCCTACTTACTCCAATTATCTTGAGTCATTGCAAGCAAATGGAAATCTCAAAGATATAACCTTTGACTCTCTTGTGAAAAAGTTTGTTGAAAGAGAGAAAGCTTTCGGAAAGAAGACAGCCCCTGAATCTTCTGAAGAGACTGTGTGCCTTGCTCATAAAGAAAAGCATCCTGCTCAAGATTCTACAAGAGGAAGAGGTGGACGAAGAGGAAGAGGAAGATATTTCAGAGGCAGGGGGGGCAGACATTCTCAAGGAGAAAAGGCAGATTTACACTGTATTCGCTGCAAAAGAAATGGATCACATGATGCCTCTACATGCAAGCTACCATGGGACAAAATTGAGCAGAAAAGAAACCAACAGAAAGGTAAAACTGATGATACAGACAAAGGTAAAGCACCTGAATCCGCTCACTATGTTGAGGCACAATGTAACATTGGAGTAAATGAAGACTTGTTTAATGCTTCACTTGCTTCATGGAAAAATGATTGGTTGCTTGATTCAGGAGCAACCTGCCACATGTCTCATAGAAAAGATTTTTTTGAAGATTTCACTGACAATGTTGATGGAGCAATATACTTTGCAGATCAATCAAAAATCAAGCCATCAGGGCTTGGCACAATCAGGCTTAAACTGCCTGGTCTTCCAGACTTTCTTCTGGATCATGTTCTATATCTCCCACGGCTCAAGAGAAACTTGTTGTCCTTGGTCCACATCCGCCAGCAAGGTAACTCCATTCATATGTTTGATGGCAAGCTTGAGGTAAGAAAAGCATCTGACCACTCACTTGTCATGAGGGGAATAGAAGAAGAAAGGCTTCTCAAACTGCAAGGAACCTCTGCTCATGCGCAACATTTCTCATATATTTCTCATCATGAAGAAGGTACACTTCCATCAAGTTTATTATGGCATGCTAGATTTGGACATTTAAACTATGACAGTCTCCGCTTATTAAAGAAAAATGGTGTTGCTGGTTTGCCTACAATTCCTAGGAAACTTAAGCAATGTGATGCTTGCATTCTAGGAAAGCATAGCAAACAGTCTTTTCATGATTCACATTCAAGAGCACATAGGAAACTTGAACTCATTCATTCAGATTTATGTGGTCCAATGCCTGTTCCTTCTGCAAATGGAAATAAATATATCATGACGTTTATTGATGACTACACTAGAATGTGCTGGGTTTATTTATTGAAGAACAAATCTGATGCTTTCCAAACATTCAAGAATTTTCATAAATGGATTGAAAATGATGCACAATCTCATATTGGGTCTATTCGCACTGATAATGGAAAAGAATATACATCAAATGAATTTGAAAACTATCTTCACCAACATGGGATCAAACATCAAACAACTATGCCTTATAATCCCCAACAAAATGGTGTAGCTGAAAGAATGAATAGAACAATCTTGAATATGGTACGATCCATGCTTTTCTTCAAAAACGTAAAGATAATGTTTTGGGCTGATGCCATTCTATGTGCTGCATATATAAAGAATAGATGTCCATCTAATGCTATAAGAAACAAGACTCCTTATGAATTGTGGTATGGACATGTTCCTTCGGTAAAACATCTCAGGGTCTTTGGTTCCACCTATTATGCTTTGATACCAAAGGTACATAGAAACAAACTTGGTGCTAGAAGTCGTAAGTGTATCTTCCTGGGGTATTCAAACACCTCCAAAGCTTACCGCCTCTATCAATAAAAAGTTTGTTGTATCTAGAGATGTAATTTTTCTTGAATCATCCAAATCTGACAATGTTGTTGAGCGACAACTTGATCGCTTGGATAGATTCGCAAAAACAAAATCATTTCAAGAATTTGATAATCAGATTCCACATCTTGAAGGGGGCATTCCTATTCTAGATCAACATGTGGAATCTTCTTCTGAAGAACACTCTCCCCCGAATGAAACTCCAACAACGGATGATGCTTTAAGTGATGTAATTGATAGAATTGGGAGACTCAATCTTGATTCAGTCCCAACTCAATCAACAAAACAGCCTGGACCATCTCAAAAAGGTCCCCCAAAGTGGCTGACAAAGACACTTGAAAGTGTTCATCCTGATGAAATTGGAAAAACAGGAACCAAAAATTCAAACCGGCAAAATGGAGGTGATGTAGATGACTCTAATTCACCTGTTGATATGGATGTTTCTTATGATTGTGAATTGAACTTGTCTACAGATTTTGAACCAACTTCCTTTAAAGAAGTTGCTTCTCATGATGAATGGAAAGAAGTGATGCAAAAGGAGTATGATGCCCTCATAAAGAACGGCACTTGGAAGCTGGTTGATCCTCCATTTGGAACCAAACCAATTGGCTGCAAGTGGGTCTACAAGAACAAGTACAAAGCTGATGGCTCACATGACAAGCACAAAGCTAGGCTTGTGGCAAAAGGTTTTGCACAGAAGGAAGGGGTCAATTATGAAGAAACTTTTGCCCCCATAGCAAAATGGGCCACCATCCGGACACTCTTTGCACTAGCAGCTCAGAACGGTTGGAAAGTCCATCAAATGGATGTAAAAACTGCCTTCTTGAATGGAGATCTAAAAGAGAATGTTTTTATGTCCCAGCCTGAAGGAACTGTTGTGAAAGGACATGAACATAAAGTATGCAAACTTGTGAAGTCCTTGTATGGCCTCAAACAAGCACCACGAGCCTGGTATGAAAAACTAACTGAGCATCTTCTGAAACTCAACTTCAATCATTTTGATCTTGATGATGCAACTTTATTTGTTAAGAAAGTTGGCAAAACAGTTGTATATCTTGTGGTATATGTAGATGATCTTTTAATGACAGGGAACAATGAAAGCTACATTGCATCCATAAAGAAGGAATTGGGGAAAAGTTTTGAAATGACTGATTTGGGCTATGTTCATTACTATCTTGGCATTGAAGTAACCCAACATCCAAAGTCCATATTTCTTTCTCAAAAGAAATACATTGGAGATTTGTTAAACAGATTTGGCATGACAGAGTGCATTCCTCTTACTACTCCAATGGAACAAAACTTAAAGCTCACATCTACTAAAGGAAAGGAATTTGAGGATGCAACAAAGTATAGACAGCTTGTAGAAAGTCTCAACTACCTTAATACTAACAGACCAGACATTTCATTTGCTGTTGGAATCCTCTCCAGGTTTATGCAAAAGCCTTGTGAGGGACATTGGTCTGCTGCAAAAAGAGTTCTAAAGTACTTGAAGGGAACTCAAGACTTTGGAATCAAGTACACACAGGTGGATGACTTCAGTTTGATCGGATACTCTGATTCAGACTTCGATGGAGACAAAGAAACTGGGGTATCTACTTCAGGATATGCTATGAGTCTTGGATCAGGAGCTGTCTCCTGGAGATCACGCAAACAATCAGTTCCAGCAGATTCCACAACAGAAGCAGAATACATGGCAGCAGCTGAAGCAACAAAAGAAATTGTGTGGCTCGGGAAAATTCTTGAAGATTTGCAGGTAAAACAAGTACAATCAACTCCACTCATGATTGACAACACCTCTGCAATAAAGTTGGCCAAGAACCCAAAGTTCCATGATCGAATAAAGCACATCAATACTAAATATCATCTGATCCGACATCATGTTGAGGCCAAAACAATCCATCTCCGTCATTGTTCCACAAATGAGCAAATTGCAGACATCTTCACCAAAGCGCTTGGAAGAGAAAAGCTTGAAAGATTCAGAACGATGCTTGGACTCACCAACATCCCTTCAGATTAAGGGAGGAAATGTTGACACCTAATCCTCACGATTGGGTGAATTTATGTAAATAGTTAAATTAGGAATGTGAACAGTGATCAGGAGATGAACTGAGCAGTCACACCCTTTTGTATATAACAATAGCATACCTAATGAAATGAATCAAATCAGTTTTACTGCCTATTGGAGTTACTGCCTGCCCTGACAAACATATCGGTACAGATGAACAGGTCGCCGACATTTTGACAAAGCCCCTAAGAAAGGTCAAATTCCTAACTTTCCGAGAACGACTTGGTGTCGTTCAGAGACCCTCTTATGAGGGTCGAGTATGATGTATTGAGCTCTAAGAGCTCCAGGGGGGCGCGGGGTACTTCTTGGAGTGACATGTGACCACATGGCGGCTCACCATCCCCTGGTGGTGCACTATGTACAGGGTAAAGGTTCAACCTTCCCCTGTGACACCCCATGGCGACTGTGGAGCAGGATGATTAGTTCTCCTGTGGGCCAGGATGATTCGTTCTCCGTGGCGACTGTGGAGTAGGATGATTAGTTCTCTTGTAGGCCAGGATGATTAGATCTTCGTGGCATCCACTGGACAGGATGATTAGTTCTCCTGTCGAAGCATCCTACCCATTCAGTCTTGGACTCATGGGAAGTACCTCTCATCTGATCAATGAGCAGGGAAATGAGGATAGGGACCATAGTAGTACTATCAATGGACGCATAGTTGTATCTACCGTACTCCCTATGCTAGGATGACCTCCATTGATCTGGGATCAATGATACTGATTTGGGATCAGCGAGAGTGGTTCACACTCTGAGACTGACTTCGGGTCAGTGGAGGATGGTATGATACATCCTCGATCATTTCTTCTTCTTCATAGTTCGAGCAGAGCAGAGTGGGGTCAAGCTGTACAGGACAGTGCATTTGATGGATAGATAGCAGCGATGGTCTGATGGATTGCAAATGAAGTTCTCCCTAGTTGAGAGGGAGTGTTAAAATTGGCAACTAGGGCCAAACTCCATGTGGATCACCTTATTTATGGCTTCTGATATTTTTCCTAGATTCCTCTCATTGAGAGGTGTAGGATTGATCAAAAGATCATCCGATTCCGATAAGTATTTATGGAGATATGAATTTATTTTGATTATGGACAAATTATCAAGGTCGGCTAGCAAACTTATGTAGGCTCAGAAGCCCAACAGTCATGTCTATTCAACCTCAATGTTTGCATATAAATACAAAAAGCATTCTCCTCATTTGGACAATTCATTCACTCATCTTCTCTCTCTCTCCTATGCATAAAAGGAGCCTCTCTCTCTCTCACATGTCACTGAAAGGAAGACGTCCTAGGGCAAGGAAGATGCAGAAAGAAAGACGCTAGGGCAGTAGGTCATCTCTTTGACCAGCGTTGACCTTCCAGAAGTGCGGATTGGGTGTGGTGGTCTCTCCTATGTAGGCCGCAATTTTTGGCACGAAAATCGAGGTGATATAACCTCTGGTTTGACCGGTGTTGACTGCCCTAGTTTAGGGTTGCAAGTTGACTTCAGAAATCTGAAAATTGACTGAACTTTTGGGGTTGTTCAAGGGCTGTTTCTTCAGGTTGTTGGAGGACAAGTTGACCGGAAATTGACCAAGTATTTTAGAGGTCAATTTTAGCTAGTTTGACCAAGTTTGACTTTGCTGATCTAGGGTTTGCTGCTGTTGATATAAAATTACAGAATTCAAATTTTGTACTATTTCTCTCTGCTGAACTATTGAAGATAAAAGAAGATTTGATCAAAGAGTTTCCCCGCATAGGGGTTTGTCCCTAGCTAGCCGCGACATCTTGTGTCTCTTGTCTTGACTTGTTTTCTGTTGATCATTTAATGTTCTATCTGCACTTTAATTAATGTATATGTGATTGCTAATCTGTGGCTAATAAGAAGAAAAATAAGTAAACTGCTCTAAGCATAGAACATACCATAATTTAACATGACCCTATCACCAGGAGAAATTTTATGAGAATATTTTGGGAGGGTTTAGATTTGGGAAGGATGAGGAACCAAAGCAAAAGCAGTCTCAAGAGCTCCCAAAGAAGAGCCGAAATCAAATGAGGAGAGAGCATATCTGCTTCACATGTCAAGGAGCATGGACACCAGATCACACATGTAAAACTGGCAGAGAAGCAAAAACTAAAGAAGAGCGAGGAATGACAAAAAACTCAAGTCAACAAAGAAATGAAGGGCCCATGTTTGAGCAGGAGCTGCATGTAGAATGCTTTAACTTGCATGAAAACACCTTTGAGGAGCATGAACAATTGTGTGATAGCAACCTACCTATGCCTCTATGTTTGATGATTGCAGATGGTGAGCAACAATTTGATTCCATGCATAAAGAAAGCCCAGGAGAAGACACTCAAGAGGATTTGAGAAATGAGCCATTGGTGGTGGCCCAGCATGAAGATCACTCAACGGTGCAAGGACATGAGGAGGACGATATGCACAGTGTGCGGGATGAGCCATTTTTGGAGAGTCAGCTAGTGGCTCATGTTGAGCCCAGGATGGAGGATGAGCAGACACCCTTGGGGCCAACCATTGGAGAGGAGCAGGCAGATGTGCAGGTAGCTACCAGGGAGGTAGTATTTGCAGATATTGTTCATCAGGAGGCGTTGGCACTTGACATGACAATTTTGCAGATGACGAGTGGACTGGTGGGGCAGGGAGTTTCCGGTCAGATGAGCGAGGCTCTTTTAGAGGCAGTCATGCATCCATCCTTGGGTCTACCCACTGACGAGGTGCAGGTCGATGCAGTGGCAGCTAGAAAAGTTGTAGTATTTCCAGGCAGCAACCCTCTGCAGGAGTACATTTACAGAGCGTGTAGCATGGGTTACCCACTTATAGGGAGGGAGGCATGCATTCCTAGACATATTCAGTTGATTGGTTGGGCAGAGCTGCATGAATTGAGCATGGTGCAGCTCAGTGGACTCATACCTTGTATAGGTGCACGTGCATCCGATCCTTCCCACGGGATGGATTGGCGGGAGATCATGAGTTGGTATCCTATTGATGGAGTATCATTTTTAGTCAGGAGCATTGTATTGCAGGAGCCCTCAGAGGTGAGGGATATCACATGCTTCAGTTGGCATCAGGATGTGGGCTGGCCACTCATCAATATTTCAACACGGCATCAACATGATGGGATTGACCTTGGTCTATGCCAAGGGTTGGATTGGAGAGAGATGATGAGTTGGTACGCAGTGGATGGAGTAGCATTCACAGTCGGAGTTATAGCACAGCAGGAGCCATGGAGTATTAATGCTCCTTCTTGGTGGCATTGGGATCCAAGAGGATTTGTTGATGACATATTCTATCGGAGATTCGTCTGGGATCCGGGCATTGAGGGGTCCGTTCATGGTGGGCTAACAAAGGAGCAGAGCATCACCCAATGGTTCGTATGGGATCCGAGCATTGGGTCTCAGTTGCGTTGGGCCACCAGATTGGTCCACAGATTTGGATTGCTTGAAGGCAAGCAATCTTGGGGCGGGAGGACTGTAATGTCCCCATTTTTATTTTTCTCCATAGTACAGCCAACGTGGATTTCCAGGGCAGGGGATGGCCAGGTCAGTGGAGCGGCTTTATTTCATCTGGGGTTCTGATGGAGTTTTAAGGAGTTTTCATGGGGTACGATGGCATTCGCTTGGCATATTCATCATCATGAGCAGTTCCGCACATCTTATTTTTGGTCCCATGACTTTCTGATAATTCCCGTAAAATGGGGTTATTATTAGCATAACTTAATTAATTATGCTTAAGGTGGCATTCCAGGGAGATTAATGGATGGAACACCTCATTGTAATAGCTCGTTAGAACCGGAACGAGACGATCTACAGGATGGGATTCTGAGAAGTGACTTCCAGTGGCCAAAGAGAGTATGGTGGGCGATTTACCATTTTCTTTAGCTAAAAATGACTTTAATTAGTCATTTAATTAAGGAAAAATAATTAATTAGAGGAAATGGGCCAAAAGTGACTTAAATAAAATAAAAGGGGTCACTTAAGATAAAGTCAATGGAGGAGCTTCTAGAATAATAATAAAATAAGATGCTTCTAGAGGCTTGGAGATCTATCCATCAGATCTATAAAAAGAGGAGGAGAAGATCATTTGAGACATCTTGGTTTTGATATTGTTTCTTGTATGTGAGGTTGAGAACCCGGTTCTCTACTCCAGCAGTAGCCCCAGGACAGAAACCCTCTGTTATATACCTAGGGGGGATAATATGGGGTACCAAGAGAGGTACCCAAGGTAATAATGTAATAATGGGATGGGCCATAGTAATAAATAAGGTGGTTAACCCATGTCATGTAAGGGACCACAAGTAGTTAATAATAATGTAATGGGCTCATGGTATTAGTTGATGGTATGAGGAAACCATGGTAATGATGCATGGTATTGTATGTATGAGACCTATATAGAGGCTAGAGACTCCACATGGAGGGATATGAATATGAAGAGAAGTATTCTTGTACGAACAGGCATATGGCTTGTGGAGTGTTCTCCTTCCTTAAGGAGTGAATGTATGGTGTTGCCCTACCTTAAGGGTTTTGATAATAAAGAAGCATTTCTATCTATTTGCATTATCTTATGTTTTGATATCAGATCTATATATTTTTGGGTTAGATCTACAACAATTAGTATCAGAGCACTTTCTTGGGCAAACCGTGGAGAAATTTTTTTCATTTTTGCAGGGTTTCTCGAGTGGCGAATTTGCAGATCAGATCTGTACGTTTTGGTTCAAGATCTGCAGAATCTAATTGCAGATCTGTATTCCTTGTGAAAAAATAGCCGATTTCAAAAAAAAAAATCGGTTGAATCGGAGTCCGGATGAAGGAGATATCGCTGATCTAAAAATCAGTGGGGTTGCAGAGAATTTTTAGGGCCAGCGAATTTGCGGCGCAGATCTAGACGTCCTGGTGCTAGATCTGTAAGATCTAATTGTAGATCTGGAATCCTTGTGACAAAACACCTGATTTCAAAAAAAAAATCAGGGGAATCGGAGTCCGGATGAGGAAGATATCGCTGATTTAAAATCAGCTCTTTTTTCAGAAATTTTGGGTGACGACGGGAAAGTTGCAGCGCAGATCTGGAATTCTAGTGCCTGGATCAAAATTTCTATCACATGGGCAGATGCAGAATGATGGTTCCATTTCTAAAAACAGGTCATAATAAGGATTCTGAGCAATATTGACGAAACTGTGACAATTTCAATTTTTCGCCAATATTTTTGTGATGGCGGGCCTAGATCGCTTTGAACAGGAAGAATCTTTTTTGGGTCGTCTCATTAAGCTCCGACAGACTGGTACAGTGGAGGAATATATTACCGCTTTTGAAGCCTTAGCCTTCCGCACTAGGGGTCTCACAGATACATTCTTCAAGGACTGTTTTATCAGAGGTCTTAAAGAAGCCATCAAAGCTCAAGTTCTACTTCACCACCCTTCCACGTGGACGGAGGCTTGCCAGTTAGCTAGTCAGGTCACATTGCCTAGCAAAGATTTTATTTTTACAGAAAAGAAGGAAACTAGGGAACCTAAAGGGTTACTTCCTACTGGTATATCCTTATTGCAGATTCATGGATTGATTCAGAAAGAGAAGATCATTGTTTCTATCAATCCTAGTTGTAAACATAATTTTATCAGTGTTAATTTGGCAAAAAAATTGCAAGTCCCAGCAAAACAAATTGAACATACACAGGTTGATGATAAGGATGTTCAAATCTATAAGGATTTGAAACTTTCTATGGATAAGTATGTGTTTCATGGTGATTTTTATGCTTCAGATATGGATAACATGGATGTTGTTTTGGGATGCCCTTGGATGGAATCCGTGGGTACTATCAATATTAATGTGCAGAAGAAATTCCTAAAGCTATGGTATAAAAAGAAGAAAATCACATTACAGGATATTTCCATCCATAAACAGGTAGAGCACATGGAGGCTGAAGCAGAAGATGTTCAAGGGACTGACATATCAGATGATGAGCCTTTGATGATCGACAATCAAACACAAACAGAGGCTGCAGAAGAAAAGGTTATAGGTGATGATACATCAGAGGAGGGCTCAGTGGTTGAAGTCATATTGACAAAGAAGACACCACAACAGGCACCACAGCAGGGTGAAGACAAGCAAAAGCCATCGTGGGTTAAAACTTCAACATATCATCACCCACATCACCCAGCGAGACAACCATCAAGATGGAAACCAAGTCGTCACATGACGGATCGCGAGGAGAGAAGATCCACCCACTGCACATCAACACAGAAGAGCTGCCACGGTCAACTTCCATCTCAAGCGAGCGAGGCACCAGCGAGATCGAGGGTTCACCTTTCTCTTGGATGGCTAGATGCACGTGCATGGTATCAGTGGACTACTCTTTTGAGTAGATCTTATTATTTATGTTCTTCCCATGTTTCGGGGACGAAACATACTTACGGGGGTGGAATGTTATATACTTAGGGGGGATAATATGGGGTACCAAGGGAGGTACCCAAGGTAATAATGTAATAATGGGATGGGCCATAGTAATAAATAAGGTGGTTAACCCATGTCATGTAAGGGACCACAAGTAGTTAATAATAATGTAATGGGCCCATGGTATTAGTTGATGGTATGAGGAAACCATGGTAATGATGCATGGTATTGTATGTATGAGACCTATATAGAGGCTAGAGACTCCACATGGAGGGATATGAATATGAAGAGAAGTATTCTTGTACGAACAGGCATATGGCTTGTGGAGTGTTCTCCTTCCTTAAGGAGTGAATGTATGGTGTTGCTCTACCTTAAGGGTTTTGATAATAAAGAAGCATTTCTATCTATTTGCATTATCTTATGTTTTGATATCAGATCTATATATTTTTGGGTTAGATCTACAACACCCTCGGGTGATAGTGAGAGTGGGCAAGCACCCATCTCTTCCCTTGGTGAATCCATTCAAGGTTCACAGGTTGCAATGTATTGGTTTTTCAATTTGTTTTGGAGGCTGATTGCGGCATTATTGTAGATATGTCTGAGGCCATTTATCTCAGCTATATGGGTTGTATTTGCATGTAAACCCTAGTTCTTCTAATATAATAAAGCTGAGAATTCCCTGTTCATTATGTTTTGTGATTGCAGTGCTTTATTTGCTTATTTTACATGGCAATCTTCTGTTAAATGTATCATAAATTTTATGTGAAGAGCTTGTTCCAAAAATTTCTAATTTGGGACATTACATTGAATTAGAACAAGTTCTCGATAAAGTTAATAGTTATGCATGCTGATTTGACATAACATTGAGCAGATTTTTTTAAGTGGTTTAAAAAACATTTAGAAGCTAACAGGGCAGATTTATGGCTGTAATAAATATTTTTCAAATTTGCTGTATGCTTGGGAAGTGTACCCCAAGGGCTTGAAAAATAGTCCCATTGAAGTACATTTCTTTGGTGTTTATTTTCTTAAACTACCTTGTGTAACTGGTTGGACAGAAGTGATTTATATTTCAAATTCAGCCCTAAGGTTGAAAGCTCACATGAAATGGATATAGGTAACCTTAAGGATGAGGTGAAATTTCTAAATTTACAATAATAGCCATTCCAAGAAATTCCAACAACATACAACATGTTTAAATAACAATAAACCCGATTGTTGCAAACTATTTGTTAGCTGTTGACATAGGTTCTAGGTGTAGAAAAGTGGAATCTGTAACAGTTAGCAAACATAAGATTTGAAAAATTCGAAGTTAATATAATATGAAAATTATCAAGGACGAGAATTTATATAAAAAGCATGTGCCGTTTATTTATAGTAGTTGCGACGGTGTTCGGAGAATTAAAAGATGTTCAAATGCATGTAACAGACCATTAGGCAGGTACCTTGATGCCAAGAAGATTGGGAGTGACTTCAATGTGAGCAGAACTGTGAAGAGCAACAGTAGTCTTCTGAATTTCAATTTTGGAAAGAGGCTGATCTGAAGCTCCAACTTTTGGCGAAGTTGAGAAAAGTAAGATCACTATAATAAGCAGTTGCCAAATCTGCCCCATTACATTCTTACTTTCTCCCATACTCCACAGCTTCCCTTGCCTTGATGCAGAGAAAAAACAGTGAATGAGTCAAGTTGCAACTAATTGATCAAACTTGGAACTCTTAAATGCCTACGAATTCACCTATCAAAATAAACAATACACTGCACTTGAGTCGTGTTGCCAACGCATACAGATGCAGCATTTCAAAGCAAATAAGAACAACACTGCACATTTGTGTAAAAGTATGCTCCATTTTCTTCCTCCTTTTAACGAATCTACGAGCTAAATGATCTTTGAAAAAGTACTTGCAGACAATTCTTATGATCACCATAATGTTTCTATTATATTTTAACACTTCCAATTGAAACTCAATAAGTGGTGAAAGATATGAAAACTTTACGGCTTTATTTCTTCACCAAGGTAATATAAGTCGATGCCATAGCCGTTTTATAGTAGGCTTACTTTATAAACTAGGCTTTAAATTAATGTCAATCAAATTCAGTTCCAGTTTATTAGCTTCACTGATCTGGATTGTGCACAGCTTTCCCCAATATTCTATTCCTATGGAAACTTTCTACACCATAATTTTTTAATTCCTGAAACACATTTAGCAGTAACTATGCTTGACAAATATTATGTAGAAGCCTTACGATTAACTTACATCTAACTAATGTTCTGCAGAAGCTTGCTAACTAAAACCTGTAAGAGACTAAAAAAGATCCCTCTGGCATAGATTTCGCATTTAAAAGATTATACTTGCAAATTGCAACTTCCTTGTCAAGGCCAACTTCATTCGTGCTTCCGCCGAGTGGCTGGATGTTTCTAGAACAATTACTGCTTGCTGGTGTTGACTAGAAGCTTCGACCAAATAAAACATAAGAGGAATGGCATTGGAGCAAATTTTTTCTTCTAGAGAACTGAAAATTCTCGCCTCGTTTTTTTCAAAATAAGAGCCACTCCCTCACACACTGTTGAGGTAAAACGAAATCTTGGTAACGATACGAAAAGCGAGAGCTCTGGTGCCCAGCATTGGAACAACTACCACCCATAACTTCAAATTTACCTTAGATAAAAGAACCTTAAATCTTTACACAAAGTGATCCACAACAAATTGCATTTAATAGACCGAAACACGAAATGTAGAATGAATTCACACAGCAGGTCAAGTTGAAATAAATTTCAATAAAACTTTTCATCGAATGAGTATCTACAAGAGAAATAAAGGAGCAGATCAGTGCATGCCACAGGATGGAATATTTTGCAGTAATATTATAGGATTACATTTAACATAAGAAGAAGCCATAGGAATCGACGTCAGCACCTCTACCTTCCAACTCCGAATGGACCTAAGAAATCAAGTTCAGAATCTTTATTGTCAAAAGATGCAATCGCTGTACATGTTTGTTCTGCTTGAGAAGTGCTCCTAGCTTTGCTATCCCCTGGACTTGAACTAGCGACCTGCCAGCAAAACGTCGCTGTCCACAATAGAGAGCAGAACTTCACGTGCTTAGGCAGGTTCAAAAGCGCATGGAGAAAAAAGGGGCGGGAGAAATCACAGAGAAAGGAGCAGAAGCAAAAAGAGATCTAGTCAACTATAATCTCTAGTAGCAGAGTCACCAGCACGAGTGGCATAGGTACAGGTCGGTGTTGTTTTAAAACTCCATTTCATGAGGGTATATCGAGGTATATCCCTGCGAACATGCCATGGCTCAGATTAAATTTATTTTTTATTAATTTGCAAAATCTAACTCGCCGCTTGGATCGTGTAATCTCTAGTTAATAACTTCTACTGAAGACAGTGATGACAAGTTGTTATCGTTAATGTAGTTGGGTTAATTTGTCATTATTCGTAAAGGAAAATTAGTCTTGATAGGGGGTCCAAACCTGTATTCTAATTGAATAAAGCTTTGAGTGAATTATAAATTTAGAATAAAGCTTTTATTCCATTAGAAATTTAGATTTTCTTAAGATTAAAAAAATAATTTTAGATTAATTAATGCAATTTAGTCATAGACATTAAAACACTTGTACAAGATATAAGTCAATCCATGATATGGTACTATTTTGTTACCATATACAGGATCAATATAATATAATTCCCCTTTTTTCTTCTTGAAAAAACATTAAAACACTTATCTTAATATAAGTCTCGTTAAAATTAAAAAATATTAAAAATTAATTATATTATAACTTTAATATTAATATTATTGATAAAAAATATATAGAGAGGTTCACACACATTTTATTATTAATATTATTGTTAAAAGAATATATAGAAAGATTCACACACACTTTATCGTGGAGATTCTTAATAGGTTTTGTTACAATATTATGGGTCAATACCATGACTTCTTAATACCACATGTCCAAAAAACCATAATTCATTTTATATGACACTTATTCATATAATTTTTTTAATTAATGAATTTAATTAAAAAGGCATATTTATTTTGTGAATAAATCCTAACCTTTGATTGGTGTATACTACTAAGAATATTCTATGGAAATTAAATCCCCACGATCTACCTAATAATTATTAATAATTAAATTAAAATTTTGGAAGCTCTATTCCAAAATAGACAAGCCTATCAATATAATTATACTTATTTTTCACTTATTACTTACTAAAAAAATAGAAAAAATAACACAAGCAAGTAATTGATATACATTGATCAATGCCATACAATACACAATTCATAGCATTTTTTTAACAAGAATTGGGAATAGTTATTATATTAAAAGACATTGAGCTAAAGTTTAGTTTAGATGCATGATTTACATAAGCAAGTTGAAACTAGTAGACATGGTTGGAATAGAGTATGTATCAACCACTATCTACATAATTCTAACCTCGAAGCTTTTGAACAAAGTATTCCACTTGTATATTCACCAATACTAACCTAGCAAACATCAAAATTTATAAAGCATCAAAATGTTACATTAAACCATGAGGAGAAGCTTTTCAGCAAAGTATTCCACTTGTATATTCACCAATACTAACCTAGCAAACATCAAAATTTATAAAGCATCAAAATGTTACATTAAACCCTGAGGAGTTATTCTTATGCTTTGATTTCTAAGTCTCCTTATTAACCATTAAGGGAGGGGGTCAAACCCCTTTTGCCCCTTCCATCAAAGTTCACATTGATTTAGCCTTGACCCCAAATTAGCCATGTAATTAGCCTTGGAGTTGTTTGATCTAAGAATATGGAGACATTTATTCTTGGGGATAATTTGATGCAACCAATAAATTCACTTGAAAATCTAACTTAACTTTATATCTGGGGGGAGAGATCATGAATATAAATGGTGAATTATATTCAAGGAATCACCAAAAACAATCACCTCATGAATTCTCAGATTCACAATTTGCCTCAAAACTTGATATAAGGCATAGGCTTCAGCTACGTTGTTAGAAGTGTGACCTAAACCCCAAGCATACCTATGTTCTTCTTGATTCTTAGGGCAAAAAATTACCCACCCTACTCTCCCCTCTCCCTCCCGCTCTTGCGACCCCTACTATTTATAACATTTTACAGAATATATAAGTCTCTATGTTAAAATTGGCAACTAGGGCCAAACTCCATGTGGGTCATATTATTATGGCAGCTAATATTTTTATTGGATCCCTCTCATTTAGAGGTGTAGGATTGATCTAAAGATCATCCGATTCCGATAAGTATTTATGAAGTTATGAATTTATTTATGTTATGGACAAATTGTTAAGTCGGCCAGCAACTTGTGTAGGCTCAGAAGCCCAACAGTCCAAGTTTGGCCCTAATTCGGAGTGAAATTAAAAGAACCAGGGCAGCGTTAGATAGGCTCAATCGCTTGGCCCTAATTCGTTTTTCAGATTAAGTTTGGCCCTAATTCGGAGTGAAATTAAAAGAACCAGGGCAGCGTTAGACAGGCTCAATCGCTTGGCCCTTTCCTCCCATCTAAAACTAACTATGAAAATTAGCTTTGATCTTTGGAAAATAATTGATGCGAAAGCTGCATTGAAGGCCCAGTCAGAGGGTAGAATCGCCAGGGAAAGACAGTCCAGGAAGCTGGCCAAGTTGGAGGAAGGCGTGGGTTTATCTACTGTGGATGTTAATGCTGTAAGCAGAAAAGAGTTGAACATGCCAATCTCCTGCGCGGTTCAAACTTCCTGCGTTGTTCCCAACGCCATGAAGATAGCAGCAGAACAGGTGATCCCTTGCGATGTTCATCCGGACAGCGCTTCACCAGCAGAAGAAGGAACAAATCTGGACAGCGCTGATACTAAAAGAAGATCTGATTTGGAATACGCTGAAATGAAGGTTCCAGCAGAATGCAAGAACGCTGGACGGGCTACCCACGCTGTTCAACCAGTAATCGATATCAGTTGCAATGTGGAGCACGCAGGCAGCATGGTCTCCTACGCTGTGGAGCACACAAGCAACAATGTGGAGCACGCAGGCAGCATGGTCTCCTACGCTGCCCCTTATGATGATTCCAGCAGCAATGATGATACCGACTGCGCTGTGGAGCACACAGACAGCAATGTGGAGCACGCAGGCAGCATGGTCTCCTACGCTGTCCCTTATGGTGATTCCAGCAGCAATAAGAAGAAGCGCATTGAAGGCTGCCCTAGCACTAATAACATTGCTATTCCATCAGAATTCGTTAGTAAGGATGTTGAAATTAAGGATACCAAGAACATTAACGGTGATGCTATAAGAATCATGGACGATTATAATATATTTAAGGATGTTGAAATTAAGGATACCAAGAACATTAACGGTGATGCTAATAGAATCATGGATGATTATAATATATATAAGAACGGAAGCAACTTTGAAGGTAAAGATCTTGATGCTGAAACTAATACGAGCTATAGAATTATTAAGAATGATAATGCTACCAGTGATAATTCTGACAATGATAGGTTTGTTATGGGGAACCCCATTGTTCCCAATAAGCATGATAAGAGAGTCGTGAATCTCTCATCCATAATTCTCAACTCTGAAGAAATCAAAATCCTGAGCAAGGGATTGGGATTTGCGGTCTCACCTAAGAACATTCCCTTTGAAAGCATCATTTGCAACATTGAGAATGGGACTCAAGGTCTTTCATCAAACGACAGGGAGATATTAAGACAAGAATGTTCCCTAGCTATGTTGAAGTCTAAACGCCCAAAGAGTAACTTGAATAAAGAGGGGCGAGAGGCTCTTAGATCTCTCCGAAATAATGATAAGATAGTTGTTCTTAAAGCTGATAAAGGTGGAGCCACCGTTGTGTTAAATAAAGAAGATTACATTCACAAAATGAATGAGCATTTGAGTTGTGGAAGTTATAGAAGAGTCAACTCCAACCCTATTCCCAAGGTGATAAAGCAGGTCAAGAAAGCCATCATGGAAACCAACCTGGAAGATAAAATAAAAAAGAAGTTGATTCCCTCCTGTGAGGTTATTCCTAGAATCTATGGATTACCAAAAATCCATAAGGAAGGGGTCCCCCTTAGACCAATTGTTAACACCATTGGTTCCCCTACCTATGAATTAGCTAAGTATGTAGCTAAGATCCTAAAACCTCTGGTTGGTAACACGGACTCTTTTATAAAAGACTCAAGTGATTTTGTAAAGCTTATTAAGAATAAAAGGGTGGATAAAGATGATATTCTAGTAAGCTTTGATGTCGTATCTTTGTTTACAAAGATTCCTCTTGATGAAGCTGTTCATGTTATAAAGATGGCCACCGATCCTGAAACAGCGAAGCTTGCAGAAATCTGTTTGCGGTCCACTTTTTTCAGTTTTCAAGATCACTATTATGAACAAATTTCTGGAGTCGCCATGGGTTCCCCGCTCTCACCTATTGTCGCCAACCTATACATGGAGTACTTTGAAAGAAAAGCCCTTGACTCATTCCACTTGAAGCCAGCATGGTGGAAAAGATTTGTCGATGACACCAACCTGAATTGGACTCATGGTAAGGCAGAGCTTGAGAAGTTCTTCAATCATCTTAACTCTATATCTTCCAAAATCAAATTTACTATGGAGCTTGAGGAGAATGGTAAGATCCCCTTTCTAGACGTTCTGATCAGTAGAAAAGAGGATGGTACTTTGGGACACCAGGTCTACAGGAAGAAAACTCATACTGATAGCTATCTTCATGCTGACTCTTACCATCATCCCTCCCAAAAATCCGGCGTCTTAAACACCCTAGCTGTGAGGGCTTTCAGGATTTCTGACCCTGATCACATAAAGGATGAGATTGAACACTTAACCTCTGTCTTCAAAAACATTGGATACAAGGAGTGGAGTATCAAGAAAGCTATAAGAAGGGCTCAGGATAGGGCCCTCTCTGAGCGTCCCCCTGGAGACAAGAAAGAAAATCAAGGGAAAGTTTACCTTCCATTCATCCAAGGGATTACAGATAAGATTGCAAAATTTTTAAGGAAGAATAACATAGACACTCAATTTACAACATGTGGAACGATAAGGCAAATGATGAGGTCGGTTAAGGATAACATTGATCGACAACAACTCAAGGGAGTGTACAAGATCGATTGCTCATGTGGCAAGAGTTATATTGGGGAAACAGGTCGGTCTCTGAAAATAAGACTTAAAGAGCATGCCGCTGACATAAAGAATGAAAGATCCCGTACATCAGCCCTTGCAGAGCACTCGTCCAAGACCAAACATCATGTGTGTTTGGAAGACGCCAAGGTAATTGCAAGAGAGGACAACTATCATAAAAGAAAAATCAGAGAGGCCATTGAAATTATGAAATTTCCTCAGAACCTCAACAGGGACAATGGGAGTGAAATCAGTGGAAATTGGCTTCCTCTGATCAAACAAATAAACCCCCCCCGGACCCTTGGAAGCATAAGATCGAAAATAGGGGGTCTTTCATTTCGAAAGTTTAATTAATTAATTAAAACATATTAATTTAATTAATTTAATTTAATTTAATTTAATTTAATTAATTATATTAATTAAATTAAATTAAATTAATGATTTAATTCTTAAAAATAAAATAAAATAAAATATGAAATTAATCATAACCTCTCAAATGATTAATAATAACCAAAAAATAACTTTGATTATGAAAATTTAATTAAAAAAAAAAAAAACTTTGATTATAAAATTTAATTAATAAGAATAAGATCTAATTAAGATCTTTCTAATAAATATTAATTAAATAAAAATTTTAGAACTATATAAAATTAAAGCATTAGGATGAAGTATGAATTAATTGTTTTTAATTAAATTCAATGAGGATTATTTAAATCAAAATTAATTAAACAAAATAAATTAATTTAATTTAATCAATTAATTATAGAAAAAGAGAGAAATTATAAATTAAATATTAATCAAATAAAAAAATTTAAATGAAATAAAAATTAGAGCATTAGTATTATAAATTAATTTTTTTATCAATTTTAATTGGATTTTAATTAAATTTAATAGGGACTAATTAATTAATTAAAAACAAATTTATTTATTTATTATATTAATTAATCAAATGAAAATTAACATTTAATTTACAAATAAATAAAAATATAAAAAATATAAAAATTAGAAATTAATTAATTAATTAATTTGATAAATTAGATAAATAAATTAATTAATTGAGTAATTAATCAATTAATTAATTGATTAATCGATAATTGATTAATTGAAGGAAGGCTAAAAATAATTAATAATTTAAATTAAATTAATTAATTAAATAAAAAATAAAAAAGAATTAATCAATTAAAACTAAAATAATTAATAATTGAGGTTCAAAATTAATAAAATAAAATAAATTAAACTTATTTGTTCATGATTAAAATAATTAAACCTGAACTAATAATGAATAATTAAATAATTAATTAAAGTTTTTATAAAACTTTTATAAATAGAATTTTATAAAAAATTTATAAAATTATTATAAGGAAAATAATAAATAAAAATAAAATAATAATTAATAAAAATTAGAAATCTTGTGTCGGCCTTTATAAAATTAGGGTTCTTGGTTTATTTATATCCAGGTCGCAAGGCTCTCTTCTCTCAATAATCTTTCATTCATATTCTATTTGATTTGTCCTGATGATGGACCCCCTTTGGGGTTTGAAACGTTGGCAGAATGAACTAGAAACTGTGGATAATCCGGATCATGACTCTGCAAAAAACTTCGACAGAAGCTTAAAATCTAGCCCAACAGTCATGTCTATTCAACCTCTACGTTTTAGTATAGATAAAAGAGGACTTCAAGTCATTTCTACACACACTTGGATCTCTTCCTCTCCCTACTTGTCTTTGGGTTTTAGTAGGAGGAGAGATCCTAAGGAACTGCAGGAAAAGCCGGAACTGCTGGAAAAGCTGGAAAAGTCGGAATTGCTGGAAAAGCCGGAACTGCTGGAAAAGCCAAAAACGCTAAAAAAGCCGGAAATGCCGAAACTGTCGGAACTGCCAGAAAAGCCGGAACTACCGAGAACTACCGCGACAGCCAGAGCATCTGTCTCCGAAGGAAGGCAGCATGATGTATGAGAGCATGGGCAGCATAATAAGCAACATGATGATATGAGCATGGGCAGCATAATGATGAATGAGATCATGAGCATGGGCAACTTGATGATGAATAAGACCATGGAAGATGCAGCATGAAGATGAGAGCTGCTTAGTCATCAAGGTTCAACACATGTGACAGTACAGTAAGGTGTCACACGGTAATGTGCAGCAAATAGACGAGATGCAGCACTATGATAGGTGAACGAGTCACCTTAGAGAATCAGTTGAAGCAATATGTCTTCAACTGATCTCATGCCGATATCAAAAGTCAAAGTGACTGACTTCTATTGTAAATGTACTATCTCTGTCACTTTCTCTGCTGAAATTTGAAGAACATAAACAAAGAATTGATCAAGGGTTTCCCCACATTGTGGGGTTTGTCCCTGCCTAGCGCCACAACTTATGTCCTCTTGTCTTGGCTTGTCTTCTGGGATTTATATTTATGTTCTATCTGCAGTTTAATTTATGCTGATGTGATTGCTAATGTGGAAAAGAAATTGAAGTAAATTGCTCTAGCATAGAACATACCTAAAATTAACATGGTATTAGAGCTGAGGTGAAGATAATGCCCAAGCAAGAGTGAAAGAGCAATCACCAAAGACAATAGGGACAAGACAAAAGGATCAATGAGTTCCACATCTCTCTTCTAAGTTCGCTAAGGGTGAAGTGGAAGTAGAGAATATTATCAGAATGGCACAGCGGAAGATCACTTCATTGGGAAGTTCAGATCTAAGGGTGGAAGGAAAGGCATATGCCTTGGTTGCAATAAGTTAAGCCATCATGCAAAGAGCAGAGACACATCTCTTGATGAAGATAACAATCATTCCAGAGGAATGATAAGTAATGCAGGTCATCAAGGAAATGGTCGACTCTTCAAAGAAAGCAGGGAACCCCAGAATCTCTTTTATGTACCTGATCGCAAGAAGAACCTAGTGTCCATCTCGGAAATGGAAGTTTAAGGTTTCAGGGTGGCACTCATCGATGGAAAGGTACGTGTTTGCAAATAGGTTTTTCAAAGATGTTTTAGAGTTCAGGGTTGTATCAAGTCCACTGGGGACCATGTCCGTTGACTCAGCACCGGAGGTTTGTGAGTCAGATGGTGACCGAGATGCCTGAATTCAAAAAGAGCATGAAGGTACATGTTTGAAATGTACCGAAGGAAAATCTTATAAGGGGACCATTCCCCTCATGTAGCAAGTCCACAGGTTTGGAACAACTCGTGGAGTTTAAGATTCATGAATGGGAATCTCATGTATACAGGTGGAAGAAAGCCCTCTATGGCTTGAAGCAAAACACCCTGGGCGTAGTATGAGAGGATTGATAGCTATTTGATGAAGCTGAGATTCACTAGGAGTGAAACCGATCCAAACCATTACCCGAAGGTTGTGGATGATAGACCTCTCATACTGGCACCTCATAAGGACGACCTATTTATGACAGGTGTAGACCCTCTCATTTGCAGAAGTAAGAGGGAGTTGGATTTCGAATGTGGAATGATAAACTGCAAGCCTATGACTACCTCGAGGATATTAACTTTCAGAAGTTATATGGTAGTGGTGTCGGACCAGATTTGGGAAATGCCTCTGAGTTTTATAAACTCAATCACATTGATGTTCTTGGTGAACTCCGAACATATGTTTTGCAGTTAACATGGGGAGCTCATATTTGGTTGAGCCTCACTGGATTGGTGCGAAGAATCCTCTGAGATATCTTCGGGGCACAATCTCTCATGGATTGAGATACAATGTCGGAAATATGAAAACTGCATGATTATTTGAATGTTGATTGGGCAGGCAGTGTGGAGGATCACTAGAGCACTTCTCAGTGCTGGTTCTCTTTGGATTCTGCTTCGATATCATGGATGAGCAGGAAGCAAAAATCGGTTGTTATAAGTACTGCCGAGACCGGATACATAACTACGAGTATGACCTCGTATGAAGTTGCTTGGTTGTGGAAACTCTTCAGTGAGTACACATGATGAATACCACTGTGATTCTCTATGACAACCAGAGGTGGGATTCGATTATTGAGGAATCCTGTATTCAATGATTGCTCCAACAGATAGACATCAGATACTGCCTTATCTAGGATATGGTAAGTCGATGAGCAAGGAGGCTCCATCGCACTGAGATGATGTATAGGTCGCTACACTTTGTCAGAGCCCCGGGGAAAGATCAAATTTTTGATTTTCTCGAACGACTTGGAGTCGTCGAGAGACCCTTGTAAAAGGGTCCTGCATGTTGCATACATTGAGCTCTGGGAGCTCTGGGGGTTTGCGGTTCTTACTGGAGCAACATACGACCACAAGGTGACTCACCCTCCCCTGGTGGTGCGCACTGGGACAGGATGATTCGCTCTCCTGTGAACAAGATGATTTGCTCTCTTGTGGGACAGGATGATTCGCTCTCTTGTGGGACAGGATGATTCGCTCTCTTGTGGATAGGATGATTCACTCTCTTGTGGAAAAGATGATTCGCTCTCTTGTGGGACAAGATGATTCGCTCTCTTATGGGACAGGATGATTCGCTCTCTTGTGGACAGGATGATTCGCTCTCCTATGAACAAGATGATTCGCTCTCTTGTGGGACAAGATGATTCGCTCTCTTGTGGGATAGGATGATTCGCTCTCCTGTGTAGCAGGATGATTAATTCTCCTGTGAGGTCTGGATGATGTGTTCTCCATGACGATTGTGTAGCAGGATGATTAATTCTCCTGTGAGGTCTGGATGATGTGTTCTCCATGACAATTGTGTAGCAGGATGATTAATTCTCCTGTGAGGTATGGATGATGTGTTCTCCATGATGATTAATTCTCCTGTGAGGTCTGGATGATGAGTTCTCCATGACGATTGTGTAGCAGGATGATTAGTTCTCCTGTGAGGTCTGGATGATCTGTTCTCCATGACGATTGTGTAGCAGGATGATTAGTTCTCCCGTGAAGCCTCAATGATGTGTTCTCCATGGCGATTGTGTAGTAGGATGATTAGTTCTCCTGTGAGGACAGGATTGATTAAGTTCTCCTGTCGAGGCATCCTACCCATGTAGTCTGGGACTCATGGGAAGTACCTCTCATCTGATCAATGAGCAAGGAAATGAGGATAGGGACCATAGTAGTACCGATGGACGCATTGATGTATCTACCATACTCCTTATGCTAGGATGACCTTCATTGATCTGGGATCAATGATACTAGTTTGGGACCAGTGATAGGAGTTGTACCCACTATGACATTGACTTTGGGTCGGTTAAGGACTGGTCTAGGACCAGTGGTACGTACTCTGACACTGACTTCAAGTCAGTAGAGTACTGTTCTGGGACCAGTGGTAGGAGTTGTACCTACTATGACACTGACTTCGGGTCGGTTGAGGACTGGTCTAGGACCAGTGGTACACACTCTAAGACTGACTCCGGGTCAGTGGAGAATGGTATGACACATTCTCGATCAATTCTTCTTCTTCATGGTTTAGCAGAGCTAAGTTGAGTAGAGCAGAGCCAGCAGAGCAGAGCAAAGCCAGCAGAGCTAAGCAGAGCCAGCAGAGCTAAGCAGAGCCAGCAGAGCTGAGCACAGCTAAGCAGAGCAGTGTAGGGCATTGATGGCAGAGATAGTACAGTTGGACATATGGATCAGTGAATGGAGTTCTCCCTAGTTGAGAGGGAGTGTTAAAATTAGCAACTAGGGCTAAACTCCATGTGGGTCATATTATTTATGGCAGCTGATATTTTTATTGGATCCCTTTCATTGAGAGGTGTAGGATTGATCTAAAGATCATCTGATTCCGATAAGTATTTATGAAGTTATGAATCTATTTATGTTATGGACAAATTGTTAAGTCGGCCAGCAACTTATGTAGGCTCAGAAGCCCTCTACGTTTTAGTATAAATAGAAGAGGACTTCAAGTCATTTCTACAGTCACTTGGATCTCTTCCTCTCTCTACTTGTCTTTGGGTTTTAGTAGGAGGAGAGATCCTAAAGAACTGTCGGAACTGCCGGAAATGCCGAAACTGCCGGAAAAGCTAGAAATGCCAAAACTGTTGGAACCGCCGGAAAAGCCAGAACTGCCGGAAAAGCTAGAAATGCCAAAACTGTTGGAACCGCCGGAAAAGCCAGAACTGCCGGAAAAGCCTGAACTACCGGGAACTGCCGAAATAGCCGGAGCATCTGTCTCTGAAGGAAGGCAACATGATGTATGAGATCATGGGCAGCATAATAAGCAGCATGATGATATGAGCATGGGCAACATAATGATGAATGAGATCATGAGCATGGGCAGCTTGATGATGAATAAGACCATGGAAGATGTAGCATGATGAGCAGCATGAAGATGAGAGTTGCTCAGTCATCAAGGTTCAACACATGTGACAGTACAGCAAGGTGTCACACAGTAATGTGCAGCAAATAGACGAGATGCAACACTATGATAGGTGAACGAGTCACCTTAGAGAATCAGTTGAAGCAATATGTCTTCAACTGATCTCATGCCGATATCCAAAGTCAAAGTGATTGACTTCTATTGTAAATGTACTATCTCTCTCACTTTCCCTGCTAAACTTTGAAGAACATAAAAGAAGAATTGATCAAGGGTTTCCCCACACTGTGGGGTTTGTCCCTGGCTAGCACCACATCTTGTGTCCTCTTGTCTTGGCTTGTCTTCTGCAATTTATATTTATGTTCTCTCTGTAGTTTACTTTATGCTTATGTGATTGCTAATGTGGAAAAGAAATTGAAATAAATTGCTCTAGCATAGAACATACCTAAAATTAACACTCTACTTTAAAATATCTCATTCACTCTTAGTTTGAATATTAGTTAATATTATTGTGAAAATCAATTTTATCTTTCATAACATTGTCCATTATCAACCTTCAACTTTTCTCTACGTGATGTTAATGTTATCTACAATCTTGAAAAGGTTCTTCACTGGAAAATATAACTAGGTTTGGTCTTTATAATTATTATTGTACTTGTGTCATTATATATTTGATGTAAAAAGAAGAAAAAATGTTTTTTTTTTTCAAAAGATAAGCATATTCCTCATGCTTCTAGGACTCATTGAGTCAAAGTCCTATTTAGACTTCTTAAAGAAAAAGAAAAAGAAATTTTAAAATGTAATTTTGGTTAATTCACCTCAAAAAGCCAGCCAAGTGAGCTCAATGAAAGGATGTGCCTTTTTGCAAATGAGAACAACTATATATTGGCATGTGTTCTCTGATTTGGCAAGCAATTCCATGTACTTTTGTGATAAGTTATGATACATGTGAAATTCAAAAGGCCACTTTATGATAAAAACATGTGAGTTTTTCTTCGGTTATTCATCTAGAGAAATGTGAGTTATTGAGGTCATCTATCTACGAGTTCTTTGTGGTGAAAGGTGTGAATTCTTTGTGGTAAGTGATATGAAATGAAAAAGAGTTCCCTATGGAAGAAATTGATGTTATTCCTGTGGCTAAGAGAATAAATTTGGAGGGCTTGACTTGGCATCTTGGAGGTTGGATTGGGGTCTTGGATTTGTCACTTTGATCTGATTCTATAAGGAGAATTCCTTGGGTTTTCCCCTTGTGGAGTTTTGCCTTGGCTTGGAGTGTAATTTTTTGTGTCTCTTGTTCTTTTATGTATTGAATTTGTATAATTGCTCGATGATATAATGAATGAAGTAAAAGACTAATTGAAAAGATACTTACATAAACAATCACAAGTAATTACCATGATAAAAACTTATTTGTTGCTCTAGAATTTCAACACGGTATAGCTAGAGCTAGGTCTAGTTCAAGAAAGATGAAGAGCAACTTGAATTATGAAGGACTTCATTATCTATTGAAGCAATCGAGTCAGTGGAGGAAATCTTTTGTGATTGACAGTCCAATTATCAAGGATGAAGAGGTTTGCAACATCTTGCACTATGTGGTTTGTATGAGACTCGCATTACAATCTCATAAGCTCACATTAATTATGGGGAGGCTCGCATTCTCTTTGGAGTGACTCGCATCTCACATTCGTAGCTCACATATATATTCCTCTGAGGCTCGTATTTATATAACAATCGCTCGTATTTATGACTTATTCCTCGTTATCTATTTATGTCACTTGTTATTGATCACTATGGCTTGTCATTATACTTTGTGACATCGCTTGACTCTATGCTACAATGGTTCGATTATATTATGTGTTCAGCTCTTCGATATGGTTCAAATCATATATGTGGATCACATCCTATACTCTGAAATATACTTGAAGGCTCGCATTCATTCTGACTCGAATCTCTATGGCTCATCTAGACAATAACCCGAATTTGCTATAAATAATGGCTCAGATCTATGATACTTCTCTGAAGCAATACAAGATGAAAGACAGGCATCAACTTCGAATTTTTGTGACAATTCAGATATACTTCTGAGGCTCACTTTATATATTTATGGTTCGTTTGTGGTTCATATATTCTATCACTTACATTCTAATGGTTCATAGATTCATCTCTATGATACTTGCATTTTCTATATACCTATGGTTCGTGGGTCGTATTTATTTTTTAGTAGCTCTAACTGTGGCTTATTTTCACAGTGATTC
The DNA here is from genome assembly GCA_031772625.1 of Pinus tabuliformis. NCBI lineage: Eukaryota > Viridiplantae > Streptophyta > Pinopsida > Pinales > Pinaceae > Pinus > Pinus tabuliformis. The sequence goes on from CM062820.1 coordinate 652,448, forward strand.
GCATTGGCTTGTGTAATTTCTATTAAGCTCCATTAAGTTTTCCCAACTGCTGCCTACAATTACGAAAGTGAACTGCAATTATTTCCGTAATTTCTGGAAACCAACTGCAGTAATTTCCTTAAATTACGGAAATCAACTGCAGTTAATTAATTTCTTGTTGGGAGCTTCTGAAGTGGTCCATTACTCCACCTAGAGTTCTCTACCATGATCTGTGGAACACCTGACACATAGCCAACAGAAGCTTGATGGAAGCTTGGCTATATATTTCTCTGTTTGGTCCCCAAGCTTGCATCTCAATCTCCTTCAGTTTTACACCATCAAGTTGAGAGAGCAAAGCTTGGAAGTGCCTTCAGATTTCTTATCTGCCTGCGTGATTTCTAATGATGTTCTTGGCTGCTAAAGTTAATTGGAGTGGATGAGAACACTGAGCACCGTTAACAAAAGGCTTCCCTTAGAAGGAATAGACCAGACCATACCAGACCACAATGCACATCAATTACGGTTACAATTTTTCAGTTGAACGACTGGCATATACAGCGTGAGATCCTCTTAATGTTATGCACATTCATCGCGCTTTACATCATAGAAAGTGCAGTTTGCCTTTTTAAAAGTGAACAGAGGCAGGGTCTGGGGTTAGAGCATACGCCTTGTATTATATTTCGTACAGTGCTTAGATCGGTTTCTTGAGCGCCGTGTTTTCCACTGAACTGCAACATCAAGCTATTACTGATCAACAAAGGAGAAAACACATCAGTAAGTCTAGTATTGAAGTGTGATTAGCATCAATGGCTGGAGGTATTTTTCTTGGGCATCAAGTTTTTTTACATTCTTTACTATTTCTTTAAGTTTTAATTCCGCATTAAGAATCGTTGTTTATCTAACATTTGGTATCAGAGCCTTAATTTATCTCTGCCTTGATGTGTGCAAATTTACAACAGTGCTTTAATTTTATTTTATCTTGTGAGGAATTATTGCCGTAATTTACAGTAATACTGATATTTATTGGAGTTTTTACTCATACTATGTCACTTATAGTTCTGGTTATATTAGTACGGAGTAATATGGAGTTTATTTAAAATATCATTTTGACTTATTCCTTTCACGAAACATTATTTTTACTTTGGTTAAGATTTGTTTATAATTTTATAAGTAAATTTTTAAGTGTTTCATCAGTGCGGTAATTGTTTCTGCTTTTCATATTTTTTAAATTGCTTCATATTAAACTGTGTATACGCCATTTCACTTAGCATGAAATGTGAAGTACTGTGTATAGTTTTGTTTATGCAATTTATGTAAGAAATAATGTCTAGTGATCCATATAATTTTAATTAATTAGAGAATAGCCACAACATCTCTAATTAAATAAAATTATATATTATGATTGGTTAGGATCACATAAAGATTATTTAGACATTAAATTGTAATTAATTATACTAAATATAATAAATTTTATCCCATGGGAATTTTTATTATATTTATGTAATTAATTAGGATAAAATTTCATAACTTACCCACAGGAGTTATGAATTAATAGTTTTATCATAAAGTTCAAAACTATGAATAATTGAATAATTGAATCTGCTTGAATTGAAAATTTAGCCCACAAGCAATTTTTATGTCATTAGATTCAATTTTGAGCATGATTTACATTGGTAAAACATGAAATTTTATTTAAGCCTCAATTTTAACATAAGCATGTGATTTTTTAATTTTGATGCAGTTGTACAACCTGCAAATTTCTCTGAAATTCGTTGTGATATCCCTGAACTTAAGGGAGATAACTATAAGGTTTGGAAGGAGAGGGTTCTCCTTCATTTGGGGTGGATGGACATAGATTATGCTATTAGGAAAGATGAACCACCGACACTCACTAATACCAGCACTGCAGCAGACATCACGCTTTATGAACGATGGGAGCGATCCAATCGCCTAAGCATGATGTTCATTAAGACTAAAATTTCAGTTGGTATTCGTGGTTCCGTTGATCAGCATGAAAAGGTCCGAGACTTGCTGAAGGCCATTGATGATCAATTCGTCACTTCAGACAAGGCACTAGCAAGCACCCTAATCATGAAGTTCTCATCCCTAAGGCTCACCAGTGTGAAAGGTGTGCGCAAGCACATCATGCAGATGAGGGACACTGTGGCTCAATTGAAGAAACTCGAGGTTGAAATATCGGAGTCCTTCCTGGTGCACTACATCCTGAACACCCTTCCGCACCAATACAGACCTTTCAAAATCTCATACAACACACATAAGGATAAATGGTCAATTAATGAACTCATGACCATGTGTGTTCAAGAGGAAGAGAGACTGGTGATGGAACTAGGAGAAAGTGCAATGTTGGCAACACGTGGAAAGGGAAAATCTCAAGCCAATCGGAAAGGGAAAGGTAAAGTACCTCCCCAAGCCGATATCAAGAAGGATTCCAAGTGTTTCTTCTGTAAAAAGAAGGGACACATGAAGAAGGAATGCGCCAAATTTTAGAAATGGCTTGCGGATAAAGGTAATTTAATCTCGTTTGTTTGTTATGAATCTAATATGGTTAACGTC